>BSBM01000047.1:16637500-17335000 GCA_027924585.1 Larix kaempferi | reverse complement strand
GTGAAAAACCCCACAACTTCCTTAGAGATAGAGAGAGAAATGGCTCAACCAAAGTACAACCAAAATACACTTGAGATAGTATCCTAGTAGTAGATGATCCTCCTCCTCACTAGTGCACCACTTTCTGAGTGAGAGAGATATGACTTTCCGAATGATCCAAATAGATATCTCATGATCTCTATTTATACTTAACATGTTTTCCCAGTGACCTTATGGGGCCGACTTGTCTATCTAGATACATCCACAATATAATATATATTTCAGGGCCGACCCCACACATGGTGGTCTAATAACCCATCGGCAAGTACACACACTTGCGACACTTGTCAATCCACATGACAAAACTTCCTTATAGAGGAATAACACATCTCTTATAAGGGTACAATAAATATATATGAAATACATAGATGAAATAGATTCCGAAGTTACATATACATCAACAACCACCTTAACTCTTAAATCATATTTAACCCAAAACACCTTAACCCCCTAACCCACAAGCTCTAAATCCCAAAACTACTAAACACCTAAGCACTTATGCACTTGGGGATTATGGTTTAGAAGAGGGCCTAAAGGAATTTATTGTCTGATCCCCTTTTTTTATTTGGTTTAATAGGAGCATGTGCATGCTCTTGGGCACGTACGCGCTAACAACGTGCATGCACAGCAATGCACATGCGCCCCAGTTCAGTATCGAACCTGAAGGCATGTGCACATTTCCTTAGGTGTGTGCGCATCCTCGTTTTTTCCGTTAGCGCGACCCCATTGCAATGGTTTTGGGGAGAAACTTTGTGCGCCCACACTTATATATTTAATAAACAATCAATCAATATGAATATATAATAGGCGATCCTTTATCACAAATTTCAATAAGTATATCAATATCAATCAATATATTGATTGATCTCAATATTAATAGGTCTATTGATATTGAGTTCTTACGTATATATAGGAGATCCTTATACCATAGTGGATCGACTATGGTATAAGGATCACCTATATATATGTAAGAACTTAATATCAATAGACCCACCCAAGCATCCTTTCCAATTAAGGCTTTAGTACCATTACAAATATTCCATGCCAAATCATTCCAAATTAGTGAGAAAGCAATTTTAACTTCCTTGCAAAAAATGACTGAGACATTTGTATTGGGCTTTTCCCTTTTGATCCAATATTTAACTGAGCTCATAAAAATATATTTATCTAACACCACTTTGCACCATAAGCCTCCCCCTTTGATTAAATTCCATACACTCTTAGCCGCAAGGGCATATGATAAATTATATATTCTCCTTAGACCCTAACCCCCAAGGGATTTATCAAGGCTTAATATTTCCCACATAATTCATGAGATTCTTTTATTTTCCTTTGAGATGCCCCATAAAAACCTGATCTTTATTAATTTGTTAAAGCTCCCTTTTGGAATCTGAGATAAATCCATCCAACAGACCAGGATGGATTCTAGAATTGAATTGACCAGAACCAATTATCCACCCATGAACAACCACCTATAGCTCCAACATTTTAGTCTTTTTTCAATTCCATAACTAGCTTGTTCCAGTCTTCTTTAAAGTGCTTGGTTAGTTTAAAAAACATGCAAATATTTGAGACCAGACTCAAAATACACTAGTATTCATAAGAAAAAAAGTTCTCTTAGATAATATTGAAAATTGTCTTCCATTCTAAAGCATGAAATGGTTGTTTTCCCTTCATTAATTTGCATGCTAGTGATCCGGATTTTATGAGCAGAACGAAATGAATACAGATTATTATCAGATGCTTAACACAAAATAACAGAGATACAGTAAAATTGGTTTTCTATTCAATAAGGAAATAAGCTAGAACTGTAAAATGCAGCGGAAAACAAGCTTGCTGGAATGGTGGCGGCTTATCTCTGAGAAGAGATGTGACGGCTGCGCTCATTTCGCAAGAAGATGGTTACAATGAGGCCCTCAAGGCCTTTTACAATAAATAGGAATGTCAAAAACCCTAGACATCCAAAAACCTAACCCTAGGAGATGAAGCGCCAAAAGTCATGTGGGCCCCGTTTGGGTAAGTTAGTACATCAACTTCTTGGGGTCGTAACTTTTGCATACGATCTCCGTTTGGGGGCGCTCGGTAGCCTGTTGGAAAGGTCTATCCGAGATTTACAACTTTCAACTGGGGCCAAATGTATGTCGGGGGCAACCATTTGGCCCCCCAAATTGCCAAAAAAGGTCGTTTAGGGCCTCAAAACGGCCCCGGAAGTTCAGGACCCGAAAAACTGCTAAAAATAGTACAATACCAAAATTGCCATAAAACTGTTTTGAGCCAGTTGGAAAGGTGAGTGGCCACCAATATCTACTTGGATCAGCTAGTCACTAAGAAATAGATGTTTAGTATGTTTCTTAACTAGTCAATATCATTCTGAGTTCCATCATGAAAGTTCAATATGTCCTCAACAAAAAGTAGATGAGGTATGGAGTACCTTTCCCCTATCTTAATGCTTATGGAATACCCAATATGTACAAATTCCTTGATTCTTTGGATGAGGCCTTATGCTAGTAAAATAAATAACATTATAGATAATGGACACCTAAGCCCTCTACTTTCTTTGAAAAAAATGGAATCAATACCTTTAGTCAAAATGACAACGAAAACTATTATAATGCAACTCATAACCCATGAAATAAAAGGAACTTCAAAACATAGATGGACCATTGACATTTTTATATATAGCTAGTTTACCCTATTATAGGATTTTGATAGGTGAATATTAACCACTACCACATTTAGTTTGTCGATATTCGCACTATGTATTCCTTCCTGAGCTACCACAACAGCTTCATGAATATAATGGTTTTTTAGAAATCCAAATTGTTCACTTGATATATATTTAGATAGGATATTTTTTACTCTTCGAGTGATCCCCTTTTCCAGTAGTTTATAGATGGAATTACAAAGAAAAATGGGATATAAATATTCAAACAAAGAAGGATTGTCACTCATTGAAATAAGTGTTATGAAAGTTGTATTGAATGCTACAAGCATCCTTCCATTACGCCTAGAATCTTCAACCACTCGAAGGATCTCCTGCTTCAATAAATCATAGAACCCAAAGAAAAATTGTATAGTCAGACCATCTATCCCTAGGATTTTATCTTTGTGGAAGCTTCCCATTAATGTTATGAGTTCTTCAATGTTGAGTTCCTTCATTAAATCTTGATTCTTCTATGATATTACAAAACTAAGGAATTTTTAGGTAATTCACACAATGTTACCGATGGTAGCATGCTCCTCTACTTTAAAACATTTTTAAAATTTTGTTATCCCTACATTTGCAATTCTAACAAAATCCCTGATTTCCTCCCCGTCTGTTAATTCTAGCTTCCAAATACTGTCATCAATTTTTCAAATTTGAGAAAAATTTTGAAATAAATTAGAGTTACCACCTCTCTTTTGGATCCACAAAGGCTGACTTTTTAATATCCAAGTAGTAGCTCAAACTTCTGGAATATTGTTTCTCATAGCCTCTAATCTAAGAGGTTCAACTCTAGACTCCTCCCAAATGTAATACACCAATTATAGAAAAGATCATAATAATATTACCAAGTAAATTTTAAGTAATAAACCACTACAATGATAATGGGAAAAAGGGGGAAATTATAGAGGGTAAAAGAGGAGGAGATTTTGCTTGAGGGTTCACGGGTATCTCCGCAAAAACTGAGAAAAATTTGGTTGGGAGGAGAGTAGAACTTAAGAGCTTAGTTGAGGAGAAAACCTGAAATAAATTCAAGAGCACAACATGAGAAAGGAAGCTCCTATATCTCTCTCTAGATAAGTATTCTTGAGTGTTTTAACTTGTTTCGTTGTCTTAAAAAAAATGAATGCTAATTCTCATGTAGATGATTTAATTTCTTCTATTGGTTGAAATTTTACCTATATCTACCAGGCTCTAAACCAAAGAAATCCATGTTCATTAGATCTATATAGAATGAATAATGATTCTTCACATTCAATTAATTTGATGTCATCCAATACTCTTTTTTGTCTATCCCACCCGATTAAGACAAGTTTTCCAAGTTTTAAATTTTTAGCCAATTGAAGGGACGCAAATTCTACTCTTCTATTTTAGAAAGGCTGCCAAGTTTCCTGAATTATCTTTATAAAGCATTCCTAATGCACCCATTCTATATTGAATTTGAATGGAATTGAGTGTTTCCTCATTGTCTTCACAAATTCAAGAACCATAGGAAAATTATCCAAAGAACCCCCTTCCTCTACCCAATTTCCTCCATCCTAGTGATCTTTCCAACAAATCCTCATGTATCAAGAACCAGTTCGATCTTTTGATCCGTATTCATGTGAGAACGGAATCAAAGAAAATATATAGAACCACATACATAGGTATATTGCAAGGAACACTATGATACAATAAACAAAAAATCTATTAAATGGCAGAATAGAACAAATTGTAAAATAAAGTAGCTAGAATGGTGGTAGGTTATCTTTGAGAAGAGATGTGATGATTACACTCATTCATGAAAAGATGAAAACAAAAAGAGGCCAAAAGGGATTATTTATCATAAGTATGGGGGAAATAACCCTAAACATCCCAAACCTAACCCTAGGATATGAACTATCTTAAAGTTTGCGGCCCATAGGTGGTTAGTTGAACAAACAACTTCTCAGGATCATAACTTTTGTATATGATCTTAGTTTGGGGTGCTCTATAAACCCCTGGAAAGATCTAGATGAGGAGTACAATAGTTGACCAATCCTAGAATAGAGCTTGTGGCTTCCTTCTGCATTGCTTTGGGCCCATAAAAAATCATTTAGTGCCTAAAAATTGACCCAGAAGTTCAGTACCTAAAAATCTGTCAAAAAAGTACTAGAAAAATGACAAAATGGAAAATTGTTTTGAGCCAGTCGAATAGGTGGGTGGCCACCAATATCCATCTAGATCATCCCCACCCACCTTAGGAATCAATGCATCCATTGCATTGAGTTCCCCCATCAAATGGGGAAACTTCAATTGAAATTGGATCTTGGTTAGCCACTTGCCTTGGTGGAGCAGTTTCCCTTCTTTGACAAACCGATATAGTTGGATCTTCTACTAGTAGATTTCCTTAACCTATGTGTCGATGATCCGATCTGTGGTTTCCTATTCGATGTAGTTAGGGTTAAGCTCTGTAGGTGTCAACTTCTTTTTCACCTTCGATGTGTCCAACAATGGTGGAAAATATGGGCAAAGGAGCTCCACATTAAATACTGGGTGTAGGCCAAGGAATGAAGGATTGCTTAATTCAAAGGAATGATCACCGACTTCCTTGGTGATGATGTATGACCCATATTGAAGTGGATGAAGCTTGCGATGGGGTTCAATGAGCCTCTATTTCGGAAAATGCAACCAAACCTTCTCACCCACCTGGAACTTGCGTGTAGCTTGATCCTGGACATGTCGATGCTTGTATTTGGTATTGGATTTTTCCAAAATGTCACATTAGAGAAAATTTGGGTTCTAAAATGGGGCTTATAAGAAAACAAGCCAGCTCATAAGAAAACAAGCCATTTAATTCAAGGACCAATAGAATTTCAAGAAAAGATTCAACCATAATGGTTGAGTTGACATATTTGACATTAATTTTTTTTTGAGTGGGATCACTCGTTGGAGGCGGAATTAAATTATGCATCCAACGAGTACCCACAATGCATACTTTTGAGGGACCCCACCCCACGAAAAAATGAGAAATACATAAAAAAATGTGTTACTTTCAAAGTAACACGGTTTTTTTTTTTTTTATTTCTCAGTTTTCATGGGGTGGGGTCCCTCAAAAGTATACAGTGTGGGCACTGGTTGGATGCATAATTTAATTGTGCATCCAACGAGTTCCCTTGCTTGAAATTTGAGTAAAATGACAGGGAGATATGTTGAAAATACGAAGAAAAAAGTAGTTTTTTTTTTAAGTTTCCTCCAAAATTTATAAATATTATTTTATTATTTTCCTTAGGAGGCCCATTGTAGACCTCAAATTTGCTCTAATGTGGACTTGTTGGTGAATGTGCTGGATTCATTCAAAAAATATAGTGATCTTATCAGCCTTAGTTTGAGCATGGGAAGATTCCTCCTCTCTCGAAGCAAAGGGAAGAGCTACATCAATTGGGACCAATGGTTGGAACCCCAGGAGCACCTAAAAAGGGATTTGGCCAGTAGATATATTAAGGGATCTCTTATAGCTATGCTGAACATATGGAAGATATATTAAGGGATTTCTTATAGCTATGCTGAACATATGGAAGACTCTCATCCCATGTGCAGGGATGTTTAAAATTGTACATTCTCAGAATATGCACAATCACCTGGTTGACTACCTCTCTCTGTCCATTGGTCTAGGGGTGGAAGGAAATCGATTTGGTGAGCTTGGTATCCATCAATGACCATAGGATAGACAAAAAGGTTCTTATAAACCTATTGTATTGATCTAAAATGATAGTCTATGGTAGCCTGAAATGAACCCAATCATGCTCGAAGAAGAGCTTAGCAGTGGATTTGTCAGATATGCTCTTCTTACAAGTTGTTAGAATGACCATCTTAGAGAAGCGATCCATGACCACAGACACATAATCATTACCAATCTTGGTTGAAGGTAGTTTCAACATCTAGTCCATTTAGATGGAATCCCACGACCCATTGGGTGTAGGTAGAAGGGTGTACAAGCCCTACTTCTTAATTACAAGTTTCGTGATGGTGCAGGAAGTGGATGATTTAGTGTATATGCCGACATCTTGTTGGATCTTGAGCAAATAAAAATACTTTTGTAACACTGCCACTGTATTTTTGGTACCAAATTTCCCTGCCACTTGGATGTAATGTGCTTCCCAAATCAGCTTCACACGTTTGCTTGAAGGAATACACAGATGGCCTAGGTGGTATAGAAATCCTTCCTAGATATGAAATTATACTACTGGTGTGCTTGCACATAATGCTTGATATGTGGGAGAAAATTCACGATCGCTGGCATATAGTTGAGGCCACCCTAAGGTTTGTGGCCACAAGAGTTGAGCACCATGGTCAAGGATACTACTGGAGATCAACTAAGGTAATCAGTAAATTGATTGGTGATCCCCTTTTTATATTTAATGTTCAAGTGGAATTGCTGCAAGTATTTGGACCACTTTTGGTGATGGTCATTTTATAACTTTCCTTGTGTTTGCATGAACTACAGGGGCTTGTGATTAGTGTGGATGGCCGTCTCTTTTCCTAGGATGCAATGCTTCCATTATCAGTAGGATTGGACAATGAAATACATTTCCTTATCATAGATGGGGTACTTGCATACTGCATCTGAAAGTGTTTCGCTATGATACCCCACTAGATGGCCATGCTAAGTGAGGACCGCACAAGCAACATAGTCTAAAGCATCTGTTTCGATTTCAAAGGGATGTTGTAGATATTGTAAGTTAAGGATGGGTGATGAACATAAGCACTGCTTCAGTTCCTCAAATTATTGTTTTTGTGGCTTGGAACAAATAAAATTCACCTTAGACCCACCTTTGGTGACCTCGATTAGGGCCCAAGAAATATTAGAGAATCCCAACATAAACATGCAATAGAAGTTGGTAAGGCCTAGGAAGCTGCAAAGCTATGTGAGAGTTTTCGGGATCGGCTAGTCGCAAATGGATTGGATCTTGGCCGGATCCAGATGCACACCATGTTAATCGACAATGTATTACAGATACTGAATCCTCTCCACGCCAAATGAACACTTATCTAGAACAACATTTATCTTGTTTCTTCGCATGATGGTGAGGACCCAATGGATATGCCGCAAATGTTCTTCCCACACTTTGTTGTAGATGAGGATATCATCTAGATATATGACCACAAAGGAATTGGTGAATGACTGGAGAATATTGTCCATAATCATCATTAAATTTGTTGCAGCATTAGTCAAGCCAAAATGCATGACAACCCACTCGAAAAGGCCTTCCTGAGGTTTGCAGGAAGTCTTCCAGACACTGGTCTACTCAATTGGCACCTGATGATAGCCATACTTCAGATCAATCTTACCAAAATATTTGACACCCTTGATCTGGTCAAGAGGGTCATCAATCCGAGGAATGGAAAACCAATTCTAGACTATGATTTTTTTATTGCTTTGCAATCAATACAGATTCTCCATGTCCCATCTTTCTTCTGGACTAATACAATTGGACTCCCACAAGGTGAGGATTTGGGTCGAATATGCCCTTTCTGGATTAATTCTTGAATATGACATTGATTTCTTCATTCCCACGAGGGAACACCTATATACAATCATGTTAGGTAAAGTATCCCAGGGTATCAAATAAATGGAATGCTTGACCTGGAAATGTACTTGAACCCTAGAAGGTGTGGTGAATATGTCTCTGTATGCTTTGATGATCTTGTCCACCTGTTTCTGCTATGTAGAGGGATCACGTGTAGAGGCAGTTGAATTTGTTGTGATATTTTGCTCACCATCAAAGTGAATCCTGAAGAGAACAAATTTCCCATTATGGGAGAGTACCTTCCTGCATTGCTAGCTATAATGAGAGACACCGTAGTCATGGGAATTCTCTCTGGTATCCTTTAGAGTTGATTTCCCAAAGTAACAATGATACTACGAGGCCTAGATTCATACACAACATGATGTTTCCACATAAATGTTAGTTTTTCAACATTTAATTCAATCCGATCTAGGATCTTAACTGAGAGAAAAACATGTGCAGCATATCAAACACAAGAGACAAGAGACACAAAGCATTTCACCGAGGAAAACCAAGAAGGTGAAAAACCCCACAACTTTCTCAGAGATAAAATGAACATCAATACAAAGATCACAAAGATCAAACCCCACAACAAGAGATATTATCCTAGAAGATTCTCCTCCTCCACTTGTGCACACTCCTCCTCTCTCTTACTAATGTGAAGTGAGTGAGTGTGTGAATGAATAAATGAGAGAGTCGCACTCTCTATTTATACTTTACTTCACTTTACTTTTAACTCTAACTAGGTTAGCCTCAACTTAACCACAACATAATGCTAAATGGTCCAACCCCACTAGGGAACTTAAACACCCAATCACAACTGACTCTGGGCCAACCTCCCTTATGAGAGTCTAATAACCCACTACCACTTGGCACTGGGCCAACCCCACTAGGGTGGTCTAATAACCCTTTAACCCACATGACTCATACATGTATGACCCCACCAAGGTGGTCTAATAAACCATCAAATATAAGTTATGACACTTACAATATAACTTGCAACACTTGCAAGTACAAATGAAGACACTTCCAATCAGAGGAATAGTACATCTCCATTGGGGATACAATAAAGTACAAATGTAATACATACAATATACAAGTGAATATCTTCCAATGTCACAAATACATCAACACTCCCTCTTAACTAGGTAGGTATTCTCTAGAGACAAGTCATCAATACATATCGCCACAAGTCTTCAATTCTGGAGCTGGATCATCATCACTCAATCACGGAGCATCATCGTCACTGTTGTTGTACTCGTCATCTCCATCACTTGGCCATCTCTCAATTCTTCTTGTCATAGGAAGTTCTATAGAGCCAACCCTTTTTCATGCTAGTTGTAGTCCTAGCCTCCTATAGGTCTTCAACATCTCTGGACATCCTGTGGAATGTGTGTCAACAAAACCTCGAAAGAGAATCCGAGCTCAAACTATCGGATATCCCAGGATATTTTATATGTGACCGCCACAAAACCTTGAAAGAGACTATCCGATCTCCCAAGATATTTTACATGTGGTCAGGCAAAACCTTAAAAGAGTGTCTTGCAAACTTCAATATCTCTAAAGAGCATCCCAGTACTTTTACGAGCACACAGCTCAACCTATTGGATCTCCAAGACTGATTACAAGCCTCCTGTATCAAAACCTTGAAAGAGCATCCAAGCTCAGACTATCAGATCTCCCAGGATATTTTCTATGCTACCTGTAGCAAAACCTCGAAAGAGTATCCAAGCTTAGACTATCGGATCTCTAAGGATCTTTTCTATGCTACCTGCACAATCTGTCCATGACCAAACAGTAGCAAAACCTGGAAAGCGTATCCGAGCTCATACTATCGGATCTCCCAAGATCTTTTCTATGCTACCAATACAATGTGTCCACGGCCAACCTGTAGCAATACCTCGAAAGAGTATCCGAGCTCAGAGTATCGGATCTCCCAAGATATTTTCTATGCTACCTGCACAGTCTATCCACGGTCGCGGAATATCATCTTGATACTCATGATCATATTTATCATCATCATATAGTACATCATCTTGGTGCACATCATCATCACATCATTACCCTGATTATGTACACAGCATCATCCTGATGCTCATCACACATGATCATCTTGATCATCATCGTAGCATCGTCCTAATGCCTATCATCTGGAGGATCATCCTAACTCTCATCACACATGATCATCCTGATCATCGTACATAGAATCATCCTGATGCCTATCATCTGGAGCATCATCCTGGTGCTCATCACACATTATCATCCTCTTCAGATCATCTCATTGTCCATAGAGCATATCCCATATGCACATCATACAGCACTTACACCACCGATATGGGAGAACACATATACCACCATTCAGGGAAGGCTCCAACCCTTACTTTTTCACCATGGGAGAACACATCTACCACCATGAGAAAAATGGCTTCAACCCTTACATCTACACCATGGGAGAACACATCTACCACTAGGTGAGAATGGATCTAGCCCTTACATCTACACCATGGGATAACACATCTACCACCATGTGAGAATGGCTCAGAAATTACATCACAACCATGGGAGAACACATCTACAACTATGTCAGAAAATCCCATGTGCATCTGCATGTTCCAGACTCATCACTTCCCCTTGGAAGGAACCTCGATCTGAAGTACACCAAGCCTCTTTCTAAAGTAATCGAACTTCACTCTGGCTAGTGTCTTGGTCAACACATCTGTAATCTACTCATCCATCGCAAGATACAGGAGCTTCACTGCTCCTCTCTGCACCATATCCCTGATATAGTGATATTTGATCTCGATATGTTTCGACTTGTCAGGGAACACCGGGTTCTCTGACAGCTTCACACAACTATGGTTGTCATAATAGATACAAGTAGCACCCAAGTACTGGAGATCAACTAAATCAAATAGTAGCTTCCTTATCCATACTGCCTCACAACTAGCCGAACAAGCTGCGACATACTTTGCTTCAGTTGTACTCAATGCTACGTAAGAGTGCTTCCTGCTAAACTAAGAGATCGCACCTGATCCCATACTGAAGCAGCACTGCCTGCCCAATCTGAATCAACATAACCCTCCAGGTTACACTTTTGATTCGCATCATACTTGAGCCCATAATCAACTGTACCCTTTAGGTACCTGAGAATATGCTTTACAGTAATTAGGTGAACATGTCTAGGATTTGTCAGGAACTGGTTCAAGGTGTTCACCGCAAAGCAAATATCTGGTCTCGTGTTCATCAGGTACATCAAGGACCCAATCATCTGAGGATACATCATGGCATAAACCGAATCTGATGAAGCATCACTCAATAGCTTCAGGTTCGATGCCATAGGTATGGCCATGGCCTTACAGTCCATCATCCCAAACCGCTTCATGATCTCTACTGCATACGTCCCTTGTCTAAGGAATATTCCATCTGCACTCTGCCACACCTCCATACCTAAAAAGTAATGCATCATACCCAAGTCATTTATCTCGAAATTGGTAGAAAGCTTCCTCTTCGTGTCGACAATCAATCCATCCTCACCTGTCACAAACAGATCATCCACATACAGTAGGAGTATCACTGGATTGCCTTCCTCAACCTTGTAGTAAATGTTGGAATCCACTTTACTCTAGCTAAAGCCCAAACAAGTCAGGAAGTTGTATTTCATTCCGTACCATGCCTTGGGTGCTTGTTTCAAACCGTACAAGTCTTTCTTCAATTTTCACACATGTGACTCCCTGTCATGTGTCTCAAATCCGAGTGGCTTCTCCACATACACTTCCTCTTCGACTACACCATTCAAGAAAGCTGTCTTGACATCCATCTAGTGTATGTTCCACTTCATCACTGCAACTAGGGAAAGTATTGTTCTGATGGAAGTGTATTTGGCTACATGTGCAAAGGTTTTTTCATAATTTATCCCTTCTTTCTGGGAGAAGCCACGAGCCACAAATCTTGCCTTGTATTTCTCTATCCTACCATCTGCAGCATGTTTGATCTTGTAGATCCACTTGGAAGTCACAATAGAATTTCCTTCTGGTCTTGGGACCACATCCCAAACATCATTCTTCATGATCGACTAGTACTCCTCGATCATGGAATCCTTCCATTACTGCATCCCAGATCCTGGGAACTTCAGATTCTTCAATATCTTCAATAAGTATTTTTCTTGAACTTTGTTGCTTGTTCTTCGAAACAATTCTTTCTTGTAGGTGATGCTACACGATCTTTCCTACAAGATAAGTTCAATTCCATGATTAGAAACATCTCATAGATTTCAGAACAAATTCTTACACATAAAGATATATGTCATACAGTCATGCAATTATCTTAGCCAATGCTTCAATACAATATTTATCCATATCCCATAAATTTCTAGATGCCTTCCATCTCTACCAGAACATTGTTAAGAGTGTGCACAACTTCCAACATGTTAGCAAAGAGGTTTCATTCTAGATAAGTAGCAATGGAATGTTGTACAGTACCATAGGCCACTTACCCATTACTATATTAGTAGTATCTTTTTCATTAATGCAACTTTTCTAAAATGCATAATATACATCCTAAATCTATGAACATAAGTATGTACATGATTGAACAGCATCATCTAAGTAATCATATATACAAGAAATAATAATTCAAATACTTATCTTTGTTTAGTTGTTGGGTGGACTCCCTCTCAATCTTTGCTTCCTTACAGGAACTACTGGAGTGTGCTCCCTCTTTATCTTTGACTACTGGAGTGTGCTCCCTCTTGATCTTTGCTTCCTTGATTGTCTGTCCTTGAACCATTCTGGACCATTATGCATGCTTAAGTGTGCACTAGTGTCATCATTGTGTCATCCTAAAATTATAAAATAAATTTTACAACACCTAATAAGGAGTTTAATGTATTATATATTCCATTTGGTTACATTCAGGTGTAAGCACTGAGTTTAGTTTGCATATTATGGTGTGCCTAGGAAGCATCAAAGTAGACATCAATCATCACTTTTGTTGAAATGTAAATATCCCCAGTACATTGTGCATAGGACTCAGAAGTTGGGCATGAACTTGATACTCTTTCTGCTTCACATACACCCATACATTTGGAAGATCCTAAACCTTACACAATCCTAACCCTAGGGGGAAAGCCAATTGTGTCGAAGTCTAGTTTTTTTGCAACTAGTTTTTCAACCAGCTGTGGTATAAGTTAATTCTTGTGTCAATTGATGCTTTTAATTCTGAAAATGAGATAATATATTTTATATAATATCAGGTATATTACAGTGTTATCGTAGCACTTTCCTTGGCTCATCTTGTGGAAAGTAATTCTCAATGGAAGATATCTCAGAAGTTTTTTTAAGTCGCAATTGTGGAAGCAGTGATACACATGGAAGATGAAAGTTTTTATTTGTATGAGGAAGAATACATAATTTACATTGATGGAGGATTACCAAGAGATGAGGATGGTTACGTTTATGACCAGATGTACATATATCAATTTGATGAACCACCGATGGCTAATCCCAAGAAGGAGTTATCAAGAGAATATATGTAGGTAAAAAATTGTACCAAGAGTATCTAGCTTTGGGAGAAGATATTAGTAAGGCCATATCTTTCAAAGATTACTTTTATTGCATATTTTGATTTGAGGTCAAGGATGAACCTTTGGATTCAATATAGAGCATCAAATCACCCATAATGGAAACAAGTTGTTCCACCTTTGTGAGTAACGAATAAGGGGGGGGAATCATCCAACCACATCTTCTAGCATCAAGAGATTGTTTGGGTTTACTTCAAGCAAATATTCCAAATGAGGTAAGCATGAAGAAGCCATCACCAATTCTTATAAGGATAAAAAAAGTATGGATTAGAGAGTATCTATGGATGGGTGCCAAGAAGAGGCATCTACTAATAGTTTCTCAAATTCAGAAGAAGTATCTACTGATGGATGCTAAGAAGAGGTACCTACTCATGGGTGCCCAAGTTTTGAGGAGACATATAATAATGGATTTCCATATCTCTATGTGGGTGACATAGAGATACCTATTGATGAGGTTGATCAAGTACAAGTTTCCCTAATACTAAGGAAGATGAGATCCTTGCAGTCAAGGAAGAATTCATAGGATCAATATCAATATCGCAACTTGAGCTTCAAGAGGTTTATCCATGGATAGATGATGATGAGGTTTATTCTCCACCTTCCCCTTTTGAAAGGACACTCAATATGAATGAAAGAATTATTAAGGAGGACTTACACACTCTCTGTGACACACATGTTTTAGTGTCACAATATTTTTTGAAAGATTCTTCATTGGAAGATTCACCTTTCCTTGAAACCATGGAGAAGATTCAGAGAGTAATGTCTAGAATTCAAGGTAATTTTTCAGATATTATTTCTGACAAAAATTATTTCCATGAGCTTGTGTATATGTTGCAGGGATAATCCTTGAAGGATGATGAAGATATAAACAATCGCAATGATGAGTTGATGGCCACCCATGATTCTTTGAGAAGCACTCAAGGTTCCCTCTTAGAATCCAAGATCCAAATAGAGAAACTTTATAAAAAGTTGCAAAGGTCACTCATACCAGTCATCCAGTCTCTTATGGTTGGTTGTATACGGAGTTATATGGAAGAACATCATGAGCTGGTGGTTCATGAGGAGCATGATGAAATGCATGTGCTTGAAGAAATTTTAGATGCAGAGGAAAAGTTCCAAGCACATACAGTTTCCCAGAGAAAAACTGAGCTTCTTCCTGGAGTAAGTCATTCCTCCACTAATGTGTGATGGACCATCCTATGATGGACTTGATGCATCCATTAGTTTGGTGGGTGAAGTTTGCAGAGAAGAGATTTTGGCCCATGATCCCACATCAGACCCTTCTACTTCTTCCATGAATTTTGAGGATGAATTTTGGGTCAATAATTTATTTTTGATGGTGCCTCAAAAGGAGCAGAAGGCTCCGACATTCACTTCAACATATTTAAGGGAAAAGCCATTCCCTACCCAGCAGTTGCAAAGGCATCTCATTCATATATCTTATGTCACATCACATAAATATGAAAATGGTTCCCGTTTGACTTCATTAATTGGGACACAAGATGGTTGCATGAATCCTTTGACTAGTGGAATAGAGTTGAGCCATTGGAAATTTTCACATGGGGAAGCATCTTGCTTTCCATCTCGACCATTGGGTTGGAGTGTCTCTTCTTTTCCTATTTGGGACAAAATACACATGGGTAATGTTCATGCTTGCAACAATGGAGAGTCCTTTGATACATTTTACACCTTCGAAAAGTGGCATGGGAATCCATGGAATGTTGATGATTCCTACCCTTTTGGTGATTGGACATGGGACCCTTGCCCTTGTCATTGGAACAACAATGTTTTGACTCTTGGTAGTTTTGTGCATTGGGCACATGGAGTAAAATTTGATTTGCATGAGCTTAGAGAGTTTGGAGATAAGCAAGATGAAGGCCAATCACCTATCCATTTCCAGAAAGATTATAAGGTTCCTCATGGAGAAATTTACATATTTTTGGAGAAGGCACATGAATTCACCCAAGTTGAACCAACCACAAGGTTAATGGGTAATTGCTTCCAAGAGTTGGCTCACTTTCCTTCACCCCACTTACATATGGAAGCGAAGACACATAGGGATGCAGTTTGGATAAAAGGATTTTTCCTATGGGTTCCACATGAGGATCAGGAGGCTCCCACATATTCCATCGATGACTTCAAGGTCAATCCATGAGGAGGATGAAGCTCCCACATATTCCATTTTTCGTTAAGCTTCTCTTGGCCCAAAATATCAAAATTTTACCAGAGTTTCCCTCTCTTTTTCATCAAACCTGCAAAAATTGGCAAGGTATTAAATACCAAATATGCTCAGAAAAACTTTAAGAGTGTCTTTGAACAATCCCCAAAAAATACTAAAAAATTCTAAGATATTTCTATGATAAAAAATTGCAAAAAATAACCAAGGAAAGCAAGCTTTCTGTGGGATCTTGGCTTGATTTTGGGTAGCCAATATGATATGCACTAAATGATTGATTTAAACTTGAAAGTACAAACTAATAAAACCTTGAAATCTCTAAAAAGTATTAAAAAAAATTAACTTGTAAATGAAAGATTGTTAAGACTAGATTTGGTGGAAAATGAAACTTTGAAAAGATTAGATCTATAAAGTAGCTCAGATCTGAAATAAAATATAACTTTTAGAATGATATATCTGAACGTAAAGGAACCAAGTAACAAAGAAATATTTTAATTTAAATTGAGAGAAAAAGATTAGATATGTTATGTAAATAATAACGCTTAAGTGTTATGTGAATAATAATGCTCGATCATTTTGGACATACAAAAACGCTCGAGCGTTTTTGTTGACACTAAGCACGCGAACAGATATTTGAATTTAAAAATAACGTGCGAGCATTCCTTAGCACCTAAAACGCACCTCTTCACATGCCCGCGTGTCATCCACAGTCCTATGTGGTTGGTTTGGAGTTACCAAACCTGTGCTATGGAATTGGCTAAACCATAGCTAATTGAGCATTTCCAAAAATTTTCTCAATATGCCTGTCTTTCACAAATCTTTACAGCATGACAAATGCAACCATTTTTTAAGAAATTTTAGGCATAGATATAATTTTTTATTTAGATTCCAAATATGTAATTTTTTAAAGAAAATATTTATTTTTCTATGTTTTCCTAATTTTCTTGCGTCATCACTCCTTAATTCAAAAAACATGTTGTTAGTGTTTATTTCGTAACTTTTTTATTTCACAACCATTTTTAAAACAAATTGTATGTTGCACTAGTAGACACCGACCTATACATGCAATAAAAAATCCAATTCAAAATGACTGCATTAAGACCTCCAAATGCTGCACCCAAATTTCACATACCATTATCAAGGTTAGATCACTTACACAATTAAAAAAATTTAAAAATTAAACATTTAATTTTGGAAAAATAATGATGCACTAGTTCTACATGTTCTCTACATGTCTACCAATTTTTGTATCCTGAAACCATCATTTAGGCACTCAAATGTTGCACCCACAAAAACATATACCTTATCATTTGGAAAAACAATAAAACAAATGACGGTTAGAAAAGATGAAATCTAACATAGCTATATAAATTTTCAATACATAAAACTTATATATTCGGAAACATGATTCAATTTCATACATTCATCTTTTTTACTCAATCCAAGATATCTTGTGTAAGTATCTCAAAAAAACCATGTAAGATGAGGGATGTCTGATTTTTCAGTTTTCTATTGCATCTAATGCACCAAAAGTGACCCTCATTAACTTGCACTCACCTTAAAGTTAAATTTTAAATCATAAATGAATAAAAAATTTATTTCTTCTTAAAATTTGTTGTGTGACAATAAAATCAAAAGGTGAACGGTTACCAAATTTCACAATGCAACATAACCAAATCGAACCATAATCAATTATGGCCAACAAAATCCAAATATACTAAGATGGGGTTGACCTAGGACACCCATATTGAACCAAACTTAAACATATACCATAGAAAACCATTGTTAATGATCCAATTGTATGTAATATTACGTTGTCAAGAGTAATAATTTAAATGGTTGACATTAATATTACGTTGTCAAGAGTAATAATTTAAGTTGTTGACTATATCCAAAGATTTGATAGCATCAACGAATGGGCGGTCTTCGTTAAGTATACCATTGATAATCAAAAGGCCATTTTCAAGAGCCCCCAAGTTATGGCGCTCCTTCCCTTCTGTTTCAAGTAATTGCAGCTCACTAACACGACACTTATCAGTAGTCTCAATTGTTCTAGCGATACATATAATTGTACCATTTACAATTACTTTATGTAAGAAATCCCATCGTTATTAATAGTATCTAATTAAAGGATCCGGGCTCTTCACAGAATTGAAATCCCGTAATTCAAATCTTCACTATTGATATCCATTGCTGGAGAGCGATTTAACTTATCCTCGGGAGGTATAGTCACCAGTTTAGTCAGGTGGCGATGACTAATTTAATCAACGCGGACATTGTTCTCATCAGAAAGATCACATAACAATCGCAATACAATCGTCTGGAATTTCAGATAACCCTTACTGCTATAGTGCACATTAACCAGAATGTTTAGTAAACCTTGAAACACGGTTGCTCCCATTGAATTTTTTCCAACGATGTCAGATGATCTGAGACCAATGATATCGAGAACCCTCACAATTTCTTTACAAACATCTAAAACGTCTTCCTTCAGCTCCTTTTTTCTTGGATGTTGTTGTGAATTGAAGAAGTGCGTTTGTTTGAATATTCAGTTTGTCTAAATATGCGAAGCCATTTAAATCTCCGAATGTCTGTATGTTCTCATCATAATACTGAAAATAGAGCCTCAACAGATTGATTTTGTTCCACATCTTCTCCCAGTATTGCTTTTGTAGACCCAAACTCTCTGAAACACCATCACGTAATATTTTCAAATGTTACTTCATATGTTCTTTCTTTATAATTTTCGTATATTATGTGATTACATGGAACTCCGCACCATCTGTGGAAAATTCGTTATGTTTAAGGTGTTGAACTGCATTTCTACCCTCAAATCTTCATGTGGGATGATACTTTTTGATGTGGAACCATTGTCTAGGTTGCGGGCATGGTACGTAGTTTCCCAAATGGTATCTAAATTTTTCCTATTGTAGATGGCTTGAATGGATCTGACACAGTCTATGGAGAATTTCAGCAAAAAATTATATTCGAATATATTATATATAAAGGAAATCAAAACGGCTATCTACAGTTAGATAATGAGATTATTAGCCAAAATTTACTAACTAATAACTTCAATGTTAATTACAATGAAACCCCGAAGGATTATTCAACATTCCTCTCTTAATCCGAAAGGACCGCATTTGAATTTTTCAAATCTAAAGGGGCATTTTGAATTTTTCAAATTTTCGTGGGCCAATGCTTTAGTAAAGATATCAAGTAGAACAATATGTCAAATGAATGGTTTTTGCCTCAACATGATGTCGAATCAAGTGATATTTGGTGTTGATATTTTTGGTTAGATCATGGAATTTGGGATTCTTGGCCAATTGAATTGTAGAAGAGTTGTCAAAAAAGAGAGGTGTTGAAGTCATTTGTTTCTCTTGCAAGTCTTCTAGTGTTTTTCGAAGTCAAATGATTTCTTTTGTGGCTTGAGTTGCTGCAACATATTCTACTTCAGTTGTAGAATCAACATGAATAGATTGCTTTCGTAATCTCCAAGTGATATTTGTTGATCCAAGATTCATCAAATAACCTGATGTAGACACCCCCTGCTCTTTATCTCCGTCAAATTCAGAATCTTAATAACCAGTGAGATGGAAGTATGAAACTTTAGAATATTTGATGCCATAAGATTGAGTGCCTTTGAAATATTTGAGCACTCATTTTTTTGCGTTCCAATGATCTTCACATGGATGATGCATAAACCTAGAAAGTATTCCTACTGAAAAAGTTATGTGAGGATGAGTACTAGTAAGATAAATTAAACTTACAACAAGTTGCTTGTACTTTGTCGGATCTTCAAATGCACTGCCTTCATTTGAAATAAGCTTTAGATTCTGCTCCATTGGGGTAGAAACAAAATTACAATCGTGCATCCCAAATTTGCTCAATAACTCTCCAATTTATTTTTATTTTTTATTTTTTATGAGAAATGAAAATGTGATTTGGTTTTTTATCTACTTCAATTCCTAAATAATAATGTAGTAATCCCAAATATGTCATATCAAAACCCTTTTTCAACTCCCTTTTAATAGAGGCTATATAATCATCATTATTTCTTGTGATAAGCAAATCATCCACATAGACAACTAGATATACAACTGATCTTCCAAGTTTTTTGACAAATAAAGTTGCATCATCTGTAATGCCTCATATTACACACTTAGTAATTAAAAGTGTAATGTGAATTAACTTAACATTTTCATTTGTTTATTATATGTTAGATTCATCTAAGCTGATTAAGACTACTGTTATGTGAACATATGGACTCCCTATGTGTGGATGCTAAATGGAATATATTGTTTTAATGTATTAATGACAATGAATATGTCATTTCATTTGAACATGCAAAATTGAATATAGAATATCCATATGTGGAATGCTAATTTAGTTGTTTGCAAAAGAACTTACATGATTATATGTAAATGTCGTTTTAGAGATATGGATTAACACTTGAAAGAGTTGGGTATGTCTATATATGAGTTTCATCTTAATGATGAACTATTCCACATGTTGATTGGCTACGAGATAGGTGGATTCCTATAGTGCCAAGGGGCACGAGATGGCTTGGACATCACGATGATAATGATGTTATATCAGTTTTCATGCTATTTGATTATGAATTTCAATACTTCTATGACTTGTGGGTGAGTGTGAGTTTTGACAGGAATTGTGACTTTCCCAAAGTGGTTGTACAATGACGGGACCCCTTAGAATAGTGATGGCATAGTATAGTTGATGTGGGGTGTTGACCCTAGTCCTATCGGGGGGGTGGAGGTATTTCCCACCGTTTATCCCCCAAAACCTGTAGTTTTGGGAGGGTTGTGCTTCACACACTCCCCTAGATGTGTGATGACAACTAGCGAATGCCTGCTGGGGAAGCTTGGTCGATGTAGTCGATCGACACTTCCACTTACGGGTTCTATATGTGGTTAGGTCGTGTAGTCGACCGCACAGTATATTGCAGCAGAGGATGGGATGGTGAGGTCAGGAGATGGAAGTAGTGGTGATTAGAGTGTTGGAGTACTAATGGGATGGATGGGACCAATGATGGATTGGATGGTGTTCTTGATGGTTATTTACCATCGTTATTATATGCTTGATTTCATCACTATGTTTATCTAATTTTGTCTTATCGCTTTTGTGTGAATGATTATGAATGATGAATGATGCATTGTTTAATTTTTCTTCTATAGGTTGTTTGCGAGCATATAATAATAATCTAATAGGAGCATTAAATGTGATTATTAGTACCCATGCTTAAGACGGGTTGACTGGCCATGCATACGCCAATCCTTGAGTACATTATCATGATTGGTTGAACAATGAATAAGATAATGTGGTTATATTAGATATTAGTAACTTGGTTGATGAATTGTTGAAAATATTACTTGTTTGTTGAAAGTATGAGTTTGTTGACTTGTTTAATATGATTTAGATTTATATAATTTGATTGGATTATTGAATGACACATATAGTTATATACATATACTATAAAATATGTCATAGTATAATATAGTATATGAAAATATCGTATTTGGCTTATGAATGAGAGGTTAATATAAATAAATGGATAGATAGGATTTGCACAAATTTTTAGCAAAGAGTTGTCGTAGTTGCATTTAACATGGAAGCATGACAAGTGAGACTTTGCAACCATGTTCATTAATATTTTAATGAATTTATTGATTGTTGATTATTATTTATTGGAATTATGGATGGATGGGGAAGAGGATGTGGAGTTTTGATATAAATAGGAGACTTGAGAGTCGAAGGAGGGAGGTTCTTTTACTCTTGGAGGATATTTTGGGTGAGAGTTTTTTTAGGAAGGGAAATTTTAGATATTTTGGGGTATGAAAGGTTGGAAGAGTTGGAAGAGTTTGAGAACTCTTGGAGGATTTGATACATATCCTACTAGTGTAACATTGTTCTATTCTCTTGGGGTCTCGGGAATGGAGGACTAGGAGGCCATTTGGATGGGACCATTTGATGGCTTCCTGGGGCTAGGGAGCTGGCTAGGCCCCTATTTGGATGGGAGGTAAAAATGTGGTCCTTCTTAGTAAATGAAGATAGAAGCAACTTGAGATGAAAAATGAAGCTTGCTTTAGTTTGGACTACATCACATTCTTATATTGAGGTATTTTTCTTGTGATTTAAAATTGTTTATATAAAATTGTAAATTGGTTATGTGCTATTATAAAATGATTATATGTTGTTTATATGTTGCTATGGTTACATGATGCATATATGCTCCTCAGTTCCACCATTTGAGCTTGTATGAACATTCTTATGCATTTCAAAAATGGAAAGAAAATAGATGTTAAAATTAGATTGTATTAAATTTCTTAATGCCCTTTGGAGGCATTACATCATCTATATTAAAATGCTTATAATTCAACTTGAGAAGATGTCAATTAAATTTTCATACCATGCTCGGGGTGCTTGCTTCAAACCATACAAATATTTTACCAACTTACATACCTTCTGCTCTTGACCTTGAATAGAAAAACCTTATGGCTGAGTCATGTAGACATCTTCTTTCAAGTCTCCATTCAAGAAGGTAGTCTTAACATCCATATGATGTATTTTCCATCCTTTTTGTGCTGCCAAAGAAAATAAAGTTCGAATAGTGACCCACTTCGATGTAGGAGCAAAAGTTTCTATGTAGTCAACATGTTCTTTCTGAGCATATCCTTTTTCGACAAGTCTTGTTTTATGATTTTCAAGCGTTCTATTAGATTTATACTTTCTCTTATAAATCCACTTGCAGCCAATAGGTTTGACTCCAATTGGAGGTTCCACCAACCTCCAAGTTCCTTTTTTTATGAGAGCATCATACTCTCTTTGCATTGCACTTCTCCATGTATCACTAGTTGTGGCTTCTTGAAAGGAAGTAGGTTCATCAACAACATAAAATTTTAATTCACAATTTGATGTGAAAAAATCATCATACCTTCTTGGAAATGTCTTGGTTCATGTCGATCTATGTACTGGTTTCTACAATGTTTTCTCTATTTCTTCTTCAAGAGCAGGCTCTTAATTATATTTGAGACTTAACTTATCCATTCCATCAACAATATCATCAATTATTTTACCTCTATTTATGTAGTATCTTCCTTTGTTTATGTAGGAACTTGTGCATTAGAAGAACCCGTGGAAGGAAATTCCAAAGAATGACTTAGAATAGGAATCCCCTCTTCAAGATTTGGAAGTTCATTAATCCCTTTCATGATAGAATTTTTTAGAGTGAAATCTATCAAACTGAGCAAGTTGTTTATCAATAGTGAGTGCATCTTTGTCAAATTCAAGAAATACAACATCTGTAGAAATAATAAACTTTATGTTATATTCATCATACAATCAATAAGCTTTAGAAGTATTAGAATATCCCCAGAAAATGCACTTTCGACTTCTTGCTTCCAATTTATTTCTTTTTTACTTAGGAATCAAAGCATAAAACGTGGAACCAAAAATTCTAAAATGCTTGAAATATGGAAGATGACCATACCACATTTCATAACGTGTTTTATTTTGTAATGCAACAAAAGGACTTTTATTCTTAATGTAGACAACACAAAGAACTGCTTCTCCCCAAAACATTAAATTAAAATTCTTAAAAAAAATCATGGATCTTACCATATTTAGCAATGTCCTGTTCATACATTCTTCCACACCATTTTGTTGTGGATTATAGGGAACAATGGTTTGATTTTTAATGCCTGCAAATATTTTTCAAACTCTTGTGATGTGTACTCACCACCATTATCAGTTCTAATGGTTCCAATATTAAGCTGAGTTTCATTTTTAATCCACAAATGAAAATTTCCATATGTATCAAAAGCTTGGATTTTTCCTTTCATAAATAAACCCAACACATACTTGTATAGTCATCAATAAAAGTCATTAAATATGTAGTGCCCCTCTATCCGGGAGGGCACCGAAGTTCTAGATTTTGAAATTTAGTTTTGTAACCAGCTCCTACGGAGTTGTTTTTCTTTCTTTCTTATTTCAATAATAAATAAGTATCATTATGCTTTCATTATGCTAATTTTCTGCATAGTTTTAGTGATTAGAAAATGTCTAGTAGCATACAGTGCACCTGCATATAGTAATTTTAACAACATACATAAAATTGTAATTTCTTGAACAATACTCAGTATATTGAAATATAAATCATTTCTCTAACTACCAGTAGAATACCTGGACCGATGTAGGTTGTAGATTGTCCCCTTGCTCTGTAGTCTTTCCCATCCAAGCTTTTTCTCCCGCAGACTTTCCGTTCCAAGCCTTTATACCAAAAATGGATGAACCACCCTGCCAACCAGCTCTTATCATGCTGGCCCTAGGAAACCGACGTGTTTCCTAGCCCCCGAGCCCACAAACCAATAATCCCGATAGCATCTTTCCTTAGTACCTTTCCATAGCTCAATAATAATTTTTTGTTGAGTTAACCCCACCTTATTCTTTGAGTTTCCCACCTCTTCAAAGCTTCGACTTATCCCCCTCCTCGGCATTCCTCCTTTTCATCAAAATACTAAGTGTACCTCTCCCAAAAACCAACCCCCCTCTCTAATCCCCAAACTCCTCTTAATGTACTCTTTTCCTCCTTCACTTGCCTTCCTGTTTACTCCACCGCCCTCCATAAAAACCCTCGAGCCCCCAAAACATTAAATTGATGGCTTGTTTTACAATCCAATTCATAAATAAATATTATTTTGTAGTACTTCTCTTCTCGAGCAATTCAATGGTATTAAGACTAGTTAGGTTGGATTTGATAGGTTGAATGTACATTATTTAATGATTCTCGAACTATTCAATTTAAGACATTCATGAGGCGGTGGATTCAATATTAGTCTTATCCTCCATTTAATATGTTTGATTAAAATAATAATTAAATGCTATCATGTTGACCCTTTCAAATTTGAAGTGGTAGTTTGTTTTAATTATAAATATATATAGAAATCCAATCTCAGATCGGTTGTGTGACATGACAGTAATTTATGAATATAAATTTAATTGAGTTTTATCTTAACCTTCCTCATTTAATAATTTAATAATACTCCTTTCTCGTTTCATAACAATAAATTAATTAATTTAATAATTCAAACATGTTCACTCACCCACTTATGATTTCTTTCATTCCAATAAGGACACATTATCATTATTAACATTAGTTAAATAATAATAATAATAATAATATTAAATAATAATAATCATAATATTGAATAATCATAATAATAATAAATATTAATGGTGATTTAAGTACCTTAGCACTAATCTAACATACTTTCATTGATAAACAAAGTACTCTTAAGGGTTTACTTAATCAATATTAACAATTAGATAGTACATGCTTCCAGCATTAATGTTTATCTGCTATACTTCTTATTTCCGATACCTTCACTTGATGAGAATTACAATTGGCGATAATTATTTTAATTGTTCATTACAATATTTACATATAAGACTAATTAACTTATTTTATACATAAGCAAATCGATCATCTATTACTCATGTCGTTTACCCAAACCTTAACTGAGTTATCTATGACAACTTATAACATTGTTAAATATTGATAAGTATGTCGTAAACTGATACTATCGCACATGTACAAAATGTGCATGCGTGGCCAGCATATGCACAGGTCTGACAGGTACTATAAACATACATCATATTTCCTATGCTTAACAGCTAACTAATACTAATAATACCTCATGCAAATAGAACAAGTATATTACATTTATCATAACATTACTTAAAACATCATTGGTTATCTTATGAGTTTTTAAGATTTCATTTTGTTATTTTTATGATTACATCAGTTCAATCAATTAAGTACAAGAAAATGTACCTACTACCACTAACTCAAGATCAAGGAATACCCAACCCTCAACAGTACTAACTAAAATATCCTCCCATCCTAACCTGCATCCGCATCCTCCCTATCCTTCCTCTGCTAGTACAAAAGTGGATGTCAGCTATACTGACCTAGCCACATAGAACATGAGAGAGGTAGCATCGGCTAACAAGCGGACCTAACCTCTCCTAGCAGGCATCCGACCATCGTCATCACAACAACTTGGGGAGCGTGTCTCAGCACGGCCATCCCACGACCTCCGGTATCATAGAAACATAGGGTGGGAAATACATCCATCCCTCTCAACATACTAGGTCTACGCCCTTATCAACTCATACTTGTTGCTCTCAAGATTATTGGTTTGTGTCATCGTATCATCAATTTTGGTAAACAAGTCTCGCTGCAAAATAGGTACTATACCATACTTCATATCAAGTATCCCGCTATTACATAGCCCCGATGTCCTGTGGATTAGTACTTTGAAGCCATACATCTATAACAATATTTCCATTCTATCATCGTCTGATCCATATTGTCAACATCATTTATTTCATCACATAAAATCATTAAATCGATCACAACATAAATACCACATCATCATATATACCACATTTCATCCAGGAGGATTATTAAACATACATTGTCATTATGAAATAAAAGAATCTCGTGATAACTACAACATAGTAACCACATAAACCAAATAACATCATAAGGATGGTAACATCATAACATTATAACCGTAGTAACAGCATGGGCATAGTAACATCCTAAACATAGTAGCAATATATCATCATGTCTAACATGTTGAGAATATAGTTCACTCTATCTAGCTGAGTCGAACTGATAATAAGCAAATGAAGTGAAAGGTGTCTAAGTCATAAACACGCCTAGTCAAAATATGGGGCGTTACATACACCCACCCTTCAGGAAACTTCGTCCCAAAGTTATGGTCATAATAATGCAGGGAAAATCTTGATGCCTAACCTCTTCATTCTTGCAAGTAGAAGGTGTTGGCCATACTTGTCCTACTTAGGTTTGACTTGACCAACTATGCCGATATTATCTTATGTTTCTATATCTTTAATACCCTAATATGTATTCTAATAATTAAAGCGACATTTAGGTGAATCCTCCTGTAGAATCTCCATATTATATTTAGAATTATTTAAAGGTTATAATTAGGTGCTACCCACCTTAGCATCATACTATGAACCTATAACCATGTCCTTAAGTTACCTCATCTAGATCAGTTTATTCGTCACACAACCAAGTCCTCATCATAAGCGTATATTGATCTAACTTAGCATAGAATAATCGATGTTTAAAATGGAGAGCTGAGAGTTCATAATCTTTAGTTATTCAACAAGCAACTACAAGGATCTTTAATATTTGCATACCTCTCCTAGGAGATGAAGATCCCTGTTATTTCATCCTAAGGTCAAACATTATTATTACCTTAGTGTTAATAAGCAATCTGCATCCTTGATAACCATAAGTATTGTAACAAATATTAAATTAGGAGAACTATCATTTATTAGAATGTTTTTAGTAACTATATCTTATCAAAATGCTTAAGTTCACTGATAGTATTTGTTAGGGGTTTAAACAATGTAAATTTATTCATTGAGGTGCATAATGATTCCTATTTTGCCTCCATTATTACCCCATTTACTTGTATTATTATTTCACTTAACCTTGTTGAGGTTTCGGCGCACGTTCATTCACGGTAACTTCATTAGTCCCTCAATAATTTACCTACTTTTATATTTTATTGCTTGTTCATTTTGTAATTATTAAATCCTAGTTGTTTCTCAATAATATTTTCCCCCATCATGACAATTTAACCTAAGCAAGACTAGCGGCATATAACCCCTACCCTTTTCTCGCACATACCTAGTTCCTTCAATCTCTTTCCACTTACTATATTGAAACATGATTAATTGCACACAATGTGGCAGAATACATCATACTGATTAATTAGTATTATCAAGCATCAATATCCAACAGTTGTGCACATATATTTATTTACCAATTTGATGCCTAGATTCAACTATGTTAGCTCAAACTATGGTTTTTGCCAATACAACTAGACTTTTAACGTCTTCTCATAAATGAAGGTGTTTAGGGGTAATGTAACTTATTTATCATACGTAAGTTATGGATGTATAGCATAGCCTTTCCTCACCGTATTGCATCATTGCAACACTCGAACATAGATAATGATTATAACACCATAAAATATGTGTTTTCATACAAACCGCAATGTGGTAAAAACCTAACATATTCCTAATGCCAACTATGGAAGGATCAACACTATGCCATTACTGGAAGAATCATGGTGATGTCGATGATGGTGGCGGAGGTGGAGCTGAAGCTGAAGGTGGTCGACCTAGACCTCGACCTTGATGTGTTATTACAATGACTAATTATGTGTCCATGATCAAAACATCAAATCATTAATTCCTAGGACGCAATCCTCGTGATTATTTCCATCGTAAATTCTCTTGGGAAGTATGTTATTTCACCTAGGATGCAATCCTATTATATATAGTGTTCGTCAGAGATGCTCAAATATGCCTACTAGCAAGGGTAATATAAGATGCCCAAAATGTTTTAAAATTTTTACTTCCTACAAGGGCCATCATTACAATCTATAATACTACCATGCAATTCTTACTCTTATAACTATAATTGTTCTTATATTATTTTCTCAATTTATACCTTGCAATATTAATAGTTATACGCCATGCCTTCATTGATATTATCCATGGTGATTTCTAACCACTCCTACATATATCTAGCTCCCCCACGGCTTTCCTCTTGCTAAGCCATCTTAGAAGTTCAATAATGGATCAACCGACCCATGCTCGCCATATCGTTTTCTATAACAATATTGAAATGTCATTTATCTATTCAACTTCATATTTCTACACTAGTTCTTATTATAGGGCTTGAAAGACTTCTTCATTTGTGTACTACTCCTTCTATCCCTAACACTATCTCTTATGGTAATTAAGTGTCGTTTAAACATATTGTATTTTTTTTTTTTTTTGCATACTTTACTTATGTTGTGTTTACTTGTCACATATATTTTCTTATTGATATCATTATCATTTTCAAAACTCTTAGTCCCTTCGATGTTACATGCCTAGACATTATATTGCACCATTCCTCCTTAATGTTCTTCAAATGCATCCATAGTACCTTTAATGTTTTCATTAGTCACATATTATCTCACACATAATAACAAAACATATGGCCTCTCTCTCGTCCTATGGAACTTGGGATTTTAGGGACATGACCTAGCCTCGTCTTACAGTATCATAAGAAAACCAACATATAGATCCTTGTACCAAACCTAAATTCAATCTAGCGAGAGTCACCTCCTAACCTTATATCTAATTACTTTGCAATTTAACCCTACAAAGTCATTAGGTTATTTAACTAATTACTTAGACTTATTGCTAACCCTATGTTTAAACTTAAATTTAAATTAATCTTAGCACATAAGTAAGGAATATATAATTTAAATAAATATACATTTTGATTTTATAATTCTTTATTTATATTTGAGAGTTTAACTATGTACTTAAAATTTAAACTATAGGGACAAATTTAATTAAACAATTTAATTAATATATTAAAAATAATTAATAATATATAATAAAAATAAAGATAAGCGATTTGACTAACCATTAATTAAATTATTTAAATCACCATTTTCCTAATCCATAAATAATTTAGAATATATATAAATATGTTTAATTTAAAAACATATTCGGATAAGGAGTCACTCGGGACAAAGAGTCACTCTGCATGAAGGCCACACGCGGCCAACATGCAATAAAAAAAATAATTACACGACAAAGACCTAAAAAGGGTAAACTTTTGTGAGGATTTCACTTTCCTCACCGAATTTTCCCCATGTGGGCTCTGCAACTCCAAGCAGCCGCTCAGCTAAATTTTCGGGCCTTCGCCATAGCCTTCCTCTTTGTTGATTCACCATTATTGTTTTCTTTTACAGCTTCACGGCGCTAAGGGGCATTGGAAACGCCTCAATGCTTGGAGGAAGAAGTTTGATAGGGTTCGTAATGGGGATACTGTGTTCTGGAGGGAGAATTTTTGGAGAGTGGCAGGTGATCTCGGCATAAACTAGGGGGTGCATTCATTTTTGGTATGCTAGAAAGGAAGAAGCGAAATTTGCTTCAACGCCCAGTTGTGCTCGGCGACAGATAAATTTTGGAAATCGAATGACTAAATAGTAAGTGTTTTCTGAACTTCGTAGCCATTTGTTTACAATAACGTAGGGAATACGATTTTTTTTCTAGGTTGTTACCGGTAAGGCGAGTTCTGTTTAGGCCATTGGATTCTTACATCGCATCTCAGAGAATGTGTATCTGCCTAAGTCCTTTGATGGGATTTTAGTGATTTCTGCAGTACACCCTGGATATGGTTAATAAGTAACTTAGTGTTTGTTCGCTACCCTTTCGGCTGTAGTTGTACCTGCGTTGGTATCACGCTTTGGTGAAATGAGCAAGTCTTGTTAGTTTATAATAAGTCTTCCTTCATTAATTAATGATTTTGTATTGTCCCTGATCCAAGGTAAGGCAAGAGCTATAAATTAAGTTTGAACCCGGATGAACCCTTTTCGTATACCATCGAAATTTCTTCAGAAGATGCAAGACGGAATTTGACAAATCTTGCACCTCTCACGTCTATGCTTGTGTGGATAAGGAGTAGTTTTATTTATGTGTTTTATTTCATCTTGAAAAGAGTTAGGGTTTCTATCCTCGTGGATGTTTTCCTTCTAGATTCTGTAAACTAAACCAAACATTTCCATTAGGAGGTAATCCCCTATCCTAGTTTTGCAATGTTGTGTTTGTTGCCTTCAAGGATGGCATTTTTTTTTTTATTTAGGTGAATGATCCCTGGTTTACTGCACAAATCGTTTCTGCGGATTGATTAGTTGGAGCGTAGACTTAATTCTTTTGGAATTTAAAATGTGCAATAGAAATAGGTGTCGCTGCATCCTTTGCTTAGTAGTTACCTATTTAAACTCATGCGCAACAGAGCACCAGGCTAGAACTAGAAACTTACCTACAGGCTACAAGAAAAAAAAAAAAAACACACCAAAGTACATTTCCAATATTGCACTAAGATTTATAGGGGAGATGATGGCAGAATGGTGTGAATTGGCCTATGCTGATTTAGCTCAAGCCACACTTGGCTTTCTCCATAAAGAATTCTCTTTCCAGCACAAGACCGTGAGCTAGGAACCAAGTCCTTATCACATTCACAAAAGATTGAATGGGCGTATGAGCATTGGGACTACAATGTACAACAGAAGCCGTAGATCGTTGACTCATCCAAGGCGATGTAATCCCCACTGTGCAACGATGGCACTTGTTACTCTGTTCCTGTAACAAACAATGAACACACAACCTCTTCCAATTTTCAATCACAACTACTCGATTTGAATGCGAAACAAGTTTGGATCCTCTAACTCGTGAAATTCTAAAACAAGGAATGCGTATCAATCACATCATGGATTCTTTTCTCTGTATATAAACTCAAGTTTGACTGCAATTCACATAATAACTGGATGAATCCTCCCAAATACCTCTATTTATCTTAATAGCAGGTCTGCAATGAGATTTATCAGGCATGGATGAATATTCCAGGCAATATTCAACGCATTCACACAGAGATGCTTGATCAAATTTCACAAACATCACAATTTCTTGGTTTTTTTTTATTCGATTACAGTCACTCACACCTCACTTACACCGGTCCAAACGCCCAGGCCCAGGAGCATTGTAATAAAAGGGTTTATTGGGCCAAGCCCTATCGCTCAGCACCGAGAGAAAATCGCGTGACCATCTTCCAAGCCCAAAGATGCTGACGCAGTCTACCCAATCGCCAAACCACACTCACCAGCATACCATCTGTAGTATCAAGGCCTCAGAGCCTCAGATTATTCTCTTTAGTAGATTGATCCCCAAACTAACTTCTGGCGCTCGGAGACTGCAACCGAAGTTGTAGCTTCTACTTGAATTAAATCTATTTATAAGGATTTTGAATTTGGATGGAAAATACAATGCAATAAAATGAAGAGTGGAGGAATCATAAATGAAGCTTCTCTTGGAAATATTTGTCAGCCTTGCGTACCTGAGGAGATGGCCTCTCTTCATTTAAATATGACGGCAACTGGACTTGATTTTCCCTCCTGAAACCCGATAAAAATCACATAAATCCCTCCTAAATTGCTATCGTTGTATTTTGGTAAGGGAAGGGACTAAAATGCTAAGCTATGGAAATGGTTTGATCCACCCGGTGGATTGCTTCTACTTCGCCTGACAGGTTTGACTCTTCAGGTCAGCTCAGGAAATGGTCAGCTCGCTTGCTTTTTTCTTCTCACATTAAATTTTAGTTGAACAAAATTTTGAATTTCAGTTGTAGTAGTGGGATGATGGGTTAAAATGACATAAACCTAACTTTAAAATGTCATGTGCCAAAGGTTTTAAGTGTTTTCCAAACATGTCTAGCCTAATTGCCCAGAACGTCCTTTTAAAAGTAAAAATAAGTATTCATTTCTCATATTACATACCATCTTAAATAAGAAAAGTTATTTTTATTTGAATGTATCTATGGTACTTAGACATTTCCACCTATCATATACCTCTACATTTCTCCAACAATCGGCTATTATATTTATAGGCCTAGCACAACCCGGTTAACTACAGGTTACTTCAAAAACTTGAAAGGCTTCGAAAAAAAACTTGAAAGGCTCAGAAAAAGGTTAGGAAATATGAAACACCTAAATTTTTGCATATACTCAGAAATTCAAATAATAACAGAAGAATATATAAGCATACACAAGTGAAATAGTAATTCAAAAAAAGCGATATACATATTTCTCAATAACGTAATAACCTTTGCTAGGTTTGGAGATTCGGAGTCTGGACGAACCTAGTAACTATAATATGAATGTCGAGGATACATACAATGAAGTGGTGATTTACTTGGATCAAAATTTTCTGGTACAGTATGCATGGTTGGATTCATCGTTCTTTATTTAGTTTTATGATTCCTCCTACTTTATGATACCAACAAAACAAGTTCAAGATAGTTAATTCTGATGAAAGTTGGCAATTAAGAGTGCTCACCCCAGAGAAATACAAGGATGCGTGAACTCCTAAAAACCAGTGCCTACTGCATTATGTGAACTCAAGCATTCCACGGGAATTGAACTCGTAACCAGAAAAATGACATGAGCTTAATAGTAAATATGAACTGAACAAGATTAAGTATCATTAAATCCTATCAGAAAAATAAAGACTGACAGAGGAATCCACATGGCACTTCCACTCAAACAAACTGGATTACAATAACTGATTTTCTACAAGCGTTCAAGCTTACCAGCTGTGCGAATTCCCCCTAAAGGCATTGGACATGGATTGAGATATACTTAAAATTAAGGCTACCCAAATTTGGAGCGAGATAACGGTGATCATTTTGCATTGGAATAATATGCAGAGAGAGATCAATCTGGGTTTGAAAGAACCGATAAATCGTCAAATTTTATCGGTTTAAAAAAAAAGCATTGGAATCATTCAAATACCTTTCTTCCTGTGATTTTCCTGTGTGGGGGAGAAGAATTTGTCGTGTCGAAATGAAATCCACGCGCCCAATGAAAAATTGGGCCTGTGTTTGGTCTGATCTCTCTAGGGTTTTAAAATAGGGTTCGTGGGGTTTTTTTTGTTCCTTCTAGCTTAAGAATATCATAATAATATTACTGACAAAGTAACCAGTACTATTCACATTCTTGAATACTACTATAAACCAATGCAAACATTTATCAATTCAAGGATTTTGAAACTACCCATCATTATATATATATATAAGCACTTTTCTTGTTTTGTTGCAAGTTTTATTTATATATATATAGATGGTCTATTTTCTTCAATACTTATTCAAAATTTCTAACAACTGTTTGTTTATTTCTTCCAGGTAATATGGATGTTATAGGGACATAGGCGCAAAGGTTTGGTGGTGTTGTTCTATTTACCAAGAGTAGTGACATAACCCCTTATTTTTATATATAATTATGTAGGCTTAAACATAATGAAATTTTAGGGTAGTTTAGGTGTAAAAAGGCCCATCGAGGTTTGAGTTTTTGAGCCTCATGCTCTGATACCAAATGCAATGCCCCTCTATCCAGGAAGGCACCGAAGTTCTAGATTTTGAAATTTACTTTTGTAACCAGCTCCTATGGAGTTGTTTTTCTTTCTTTCTTATTTTAATAATAAATAAGTATCATTATGCTTTCATTATGATAATTTTCTGCATAACTTTAGTGATTAGAAAATGTCTAGTAGCATACAGTGCACCTGCATTTAGTAATTTTAACAACATACATATAATTGTAATTTCTTGCACAATACTCAGTATATTGAAATATAAATCATTTTTCTAACTACCAGTAGAATACCTGGACCGATGTAGGTTGTAGATTGTCCCCTTGCTCTGTAGTCTTTCTCGTCCAAGATTTTGCTCCCGTAGGCTTTCCGTTCCAAGCCTTTATACCAAATATGGATGAACCACCCTGCCAACCAGCTCTTATCGTGCTGGCCCTAGGAAACCGACGGGTTTACTAGCCCCCGAGCCCACAAACCAATAATCCCGAAAGCAGCTTTCCTTAGTACCTTTCCATAGCTCAATAGTAATTTTTGTTGAGTTAACCCCACCTCATTCTATGATTTTCCCACCTCCTCAGAGCTTCCAGTTATCCACCTCCTCGGCATTCCTCCTTTTCATCAAAATACTAAGTGTACCTCTCCCAAAAACCAACCCCCCTCTCTAATCCCCAAACTCCTCTTTATGTACTCTTTTCCTCCTTCACTTGCCTTCCTATTTACTCCACCGCCCTCCATAAAAACCCTCGAGCCCCCAAAACATTAAATTGATGGCTTGTTTTACAATCTAATTCATAAATAAATATTATTTTGTAGTACTTCTCTTCTCGAGCAGTTCAATGGTATTAAGACTAGTTAGGTTGGATTTGATAGGTTGAATGTACATTATTTAATGATTCTCGAACTATTCAATTTAAGACATTCATGAGGCGGTGGATTCAATATTAGTCTTATCCTCCATTTCATATGTTTGATTAAAATAATAATTAAATACTATCATGTTGACCCTTTCAAATTTGAAGTGGTAGTTTGTTTTAATTATAAATATATATAGAAATCCAATCTCAGATCGGTTGTCTGACATGACAGTAATTTATGAATATAAATTTAATTGAGTTTTATCTTAACCTTATTTAATAATTTAATAATACTCCTTTCTCGTTTCATAACAATAAATAAATAAATTTAATAATTCAAACATGTTCACTCACCCACTTATGATTTATTTCATTCCAATAAGGACACATTATCATTATTAACATTAGTTAAATAATAATAATAATAATAATATTGAATAATCATAATAATAATAAATATTAATGGTGATTTAAGTACCTTAGCACTAATCTAACATACTTAATTAATAATGAGTACCTTAACACTAATCTAACATACTTTCATTGATAAACGAAGTACTCTTAAGGGTTTAATTAATCAATATTAACAATTAGATAGTACATGCTTCCAGCATTAATGTTTATCTGCTATACTTCTTATTTCCGATACCTTCACTTGATGAGAATTACAATTGGAGGCAATTATTTTAATTGTTCATTACAATATTTACATATAAGACTAATTAACTTATTTTATACATAAGCAAATCGATCATCTATTACTCATGTCGTTTACCCAAACCTTAACTGAGTTATCTATGACAACTTATAACATTGTTAAATATTGATAAGTATGTCGTAAACTGATACTATCGCACATGTACAAAATGTGCATGTGTGGCCAGCGTATGCACAGGTCTGACAGGTACTATAAACATACATCATATTTCCTATGCTTAACAACTAACTAATACTAATAATACCTCATGCAAATAGAACAAGTATATTACATTTATCATAACATTACTTAAAACATCATTGGTTATCTTATGAGTTTTTAAGATTTCATTTCATTATTTTTATGATTACATCAGTTCAATCAATTAAGTACAAGGAAATGTACCTACTACCACTAACTAAAGATCAAGGAATACCCGACCCTCAACAGTACTAACTTAAATATCCTCCCATCCTAACCTGCGTCCGCATCCTCCCTATCCTTCCTCTGCTAGTACAAAAGTGGATGTCAGCTATACTGACCTAGCCACATAGAACGTGAGAGTGGTAGCGTTGGCTAACTAGCGGACCTAACCTCTCCTAGTAGGCATCCGACCATCATCATCACAACAACTTGGGGAGCGTGTCTCAGCACGGCCCTCCCACGACCTCAGGTATCATAGAAACATAGGGTGGGCAATACATCCATCCCTCTCAACATACTGGGTCTACGCCCTTATCAACTCATACTTGTTGCTCTCGAGATTATTGGTTTGTGTCATCGTATCATCAACTTTGGTAAACAAGGCTCTCTGCAAAATAGGTACTATACCATACTTCATATCAAGTATACCGCTATTACATAGCCCCGATGTCGTATGGATTAGTACTTTGCAGCCATACATCTATAACAATATTTCCATTCTCTCATCGTCTGATCCATATTGTCAACATCATTTATTTCATCACATAAAATCATTAAATCGATCACAGCATAAATACCACATCATCATATATACCACATTTCATCCAGGACAATTATTAAACATACATTGTCATTATGAAATAAAAGAATCTCATGATAACTAGAACATAGTAACCACATAAACCAAATAACATCATAAGGATGGTAACATCATAACATCATAACCATAGTAACAGCATGGGCATACTAACATCCTAAACATAGTAGCAATATATCATCATGTCTAACATGCCGAGAATATAGTTCACTCTGTCTGGCTGAGTCGAACAGATAATAAGCAAATGAAGTGAAAGGTGTCTAACTCATAAACACTCCTAGTCAAAATATGGGGCGTTACAAAATATTTATTAGCATTTTCTAATGGAACAGGAACGGGCCCACACAATCTGAGTGAATAAGGCCTAGCTTTCTAGAAGCTCGAGACATAGAGTCATGAAATGGTTGTTTGTTGTGTTTGCCTAAAATACAAGCATCACATTGTGAAAGTTGTCTTGGAATAGTAGGAATCCCTTGAACTCGTTTCTATTTCATAAGTCTGAGACTATCATAATTAATATGACCAAATCTAGCATGCCACAACAAGATGGAAGACAAATTACCACTATATTGAGTCAAATTTGCAGAATTATATGAATTGAATGAGGTACCTTTCAACTTTAAAATCTTTCCATCTTCCACTCCATTCATTACAATCGCATGATCGGAATCTCTTCTAATTTCAATAATGCCATCAAACTCATGTAGTGAATGAACTTGTTGTCTAATATGCACAAGAGACAACAAATTTATTTTCAGTTGTGGAAGATAAAGAACATTAGTAAGTATGTAATCAGCAAGTCCTAGTAACTTAATTCTAACAAATCCAATTCTAAAGGTTTTAACTGTGATTTGTCTGCAATATAAACTACTCCATCCACTTGGTAACTGAATGTCTCAAAGAAGTCTTTTCTAAATGTCATATGGAATGTGGCTCCAGTATCTAACAACCAAGTATCATTCCAAGAATAAAATGAAGTATTAAAAACTTCTTCAATGCCAAGATTACAATGTGCCACAACATAATGTGCATATTCAGGAAGGTTACCTTTGTCTTGTGTTTGATCTTTCTTGTTAACTATTTGTCCCAAGAAATTTTGCAATTACTAGTCATATGACCAGCTTTGCCACATCTATAACACTATATCGTTCCTTGATTATATCTACCGCCCCTTCCTCTAAACCAACCTCTCTAACCTCTACCTTGTCCTCTACTTCTATTATCATCTTTAGCACTTTCTTCTTTTGACTTATGTCCTTTTTGTGCGATGCACAAAGTTTCTTCATTGGGATTAGACTGCTTCTTCCCAAAATATTTCTCTCTCTCTGCAATTTTCCCAACAATTTTTTCAAAGGTCATAGCTTTCATCTGGCCACTAGCTTGAAGAGATTCTATATAGTGAGTATAGGAGGGGTACAAAGCCATAATAAAGGAAGTCAATTGAATGTCAATTTTTACACACACTACAAGAAAAAGGGCATTTTAGCCTCACATTAGCACCACTATTGTTAAGGACTCAGGAAATCCTCAATTTTCAAATAGTGGTGCAAAAGTGGTGATAATGTGGGGATACACAAGTGGTGTTAAGACTTATGGTGCAAAAGTGGTGTTTGTAAAAAAATTGTTTTGGTGTTAAATGAATATGTGGCATTCCATGGTGTATGGTGCAAACAATCAAAACCAATATTAGGTGGATTGAAGTTTTGTGGTGCAAAACACCAAAACCAATCCAACATGGATTGAGCCTTTTTGGTGCAAAACACCAAAATTATTATTATTTAATATACACAAACTTGTATATGGTGCAAAACGCCATAAAATAACAAGTGGTGCAAAACACCATAAAATAATAAATGGTGCAAAAAAATATAAATCACATATTATATATATTTATATATAATATGTTATTTAAATTTATTTGCACCACATGATACTCTCCGTGTAAATAAACTCCACCACTAGCCTCAGGGTCCGTCATAACCTTGGAAATGGACTAGCAATAATTGAATCATCGAATCAGAATGAATCCACCAATGAATCTGGCCCACCATATTGTTGGTCCATTCTTGCAAATCGTAATGACCGTGAGTTATGAAAATTGAAATGACCATGAGATATGGAAGTTGTTTTAAAATAATTTTTATATTTGGAAGGCTATTTTGGAATCCAATAACCCTAAAATTGGAAAATTGTTGGATTTACAGATTTTAAATGACTCTAAAATCATACAGCTAAGTAGCACAATTATTATGCACTGTGAAAGCAGTGTTAATTGATATATGCACTATCCGCTCCAAAATATTAAAATATAGGCTATGTACGTTTAATTTTGAAATGTTCGATACGTGGTCGTGTATATTATATCATTATATATTTGTATTTAATACTATTGAGACATGATAGTGTATGTCACGATATCCCATTATATATATTGGTATGTTTCTCAGCCGAATAAATACTAGCATTACATATCAATGAAGATAATTAAACATCAATTCACTTAATTGCCATGAATACTCCCCTCTGTTATCTTGGATTTCACTCCAACAAAATTTCATCATATTTATTGAAGTATATTCAGATAGTTTCAATATGAATGAGGAGATTGCAGAGCTAATGAGGCTATGAGAAAAAGGGAGAATGGTCGCTAGCTTGCATTTTGAATACCTTCGATGGAGTATTTTGTGCTATGGAGTATTCTTAGTAATATGGAAAGAACATTCTGTCCTTCATTAACATGATATAAAATCTTCTGATACTCCCATACTTCTCCTCCGATAGCTTTAGTAACTCCCTCGAAACTAGAAATGGCGTTGGAGTTAGAAGAGATTGTGCCAGGTTTGAGTCCTGTGGGAGCAAGTAATACAGGGAAGAAACAAACTATTTCTTAGTAAAAACAGAAGAGAAAACTATTCTTAGCAAAAACGTAACAGAAAAGGGGAAAATATATTTGAGTCATAAAAAAGCAGACATATCACACACATTACACAATCGTTACTTGGAATCCAATAGAGAGAAATTGAAGGCTTAAATACCTCATCGAGGATCTACTTGTAAAGATAGGACTTGACATGGTCAAGAACTAGTGAAGCAAATGTGGGTAGCTCTGAATATGCTTCCCTATTTAGTATTACTACTCCATTTTTCAGCAGCCTCGTGAAAGTTTGCACACATCATAAAATTCATGCGCCAATAATATTTCAATTCATAATTCAAAAGGCTATGAGCACGACATGTAATCTGTATCATGTTAATATAAACTTCTCAGGTTCAAAAGAAAGAAACATCTCCTTCACACCTTCGGGTTGGAAGACCTAAGGTAGGTATGATTGTTTCGAGGTGTAAATGCAGCTATGAATATTTCCTTGGAGATCTTGGTTGGGTACATCTCCATCGCATATGATAATGGGCATCCACCCAAGTTGTGACCTACAAGATTCACCTTCCATAGATCGAATCTGAATACTTCAATGCACTTCAAAGGCCTTGATAAAAGCAAGAATATGTCACATGATGAAGATCACATCTTTTCAAATGCCACTATATCTATATTTGAAGGTTGTTAGTATTATTTCAATCCAATGATCCCAATCGACCTAAATTGTCTTATGCAAGGTGTTTGATCCCAAACATTCTAATGATACAAGTACAAACCCATTTAGGTTAATTCGAAGTAGGGTACATGTTTTTCCATACTAGTTAGCCCTGTTATGCTAGTCAACAACAATTTCATCCATCGCATAACAAATGGTTAAACATATTGTGCTTTCTAGATATAAAAAGCAATGCATTGAAAGGCCTTTGACATGCTATTTTGCAGAATTCTCATAGATACAGTGAGAACATGAAAATCTAATCAATATGGAATTGTATTTAAGATCGGATCATCACCATTTCTAAATGAACAAGGAAAAATTTTGAAAATAGCATGAAATGATTGGCCTTTTGTTGTCTACTCTTCAACAACCATAGGTCTTTATGGTAATGAATCCAATATAACAATAAAGAGAACCTACAACCATAGGTCTTTATGGTATTTTCGATTTTTCATGGTGTGGATGTTGTTAAAAGTATGCAACATGGGTACTCGTTGGATGCATAATTTAATTATGCATCCAACGAGTCCTCCTGCTTGAAATTTGAGTAAACCTACAAGGAGATAAGTTGAAAATACGATCCAAAAAAGTAGTTTTTATTTTTTCCCTCTAATTTTTTTAGGTGCTCTCTTGTTGAATTTTAAAGCATTTTGATTGGCTAATACATGATGACATGGAATTTGTATTATTTTTGGAAGGCCCATTTTAAATTGAAATTTCCTCTAATGCAACAGTCCTACTACATTGCAGCACCATCTTAACAGTTGACTAGAACACTATTGTGGCCAACATTTCCCAACTTTTATGTGAGAATTAATTCACAGATATATATACTTCTTAACAAGGTTAAAAAATGTATATTAAAACATTTTCTTAAAGCTTAATTCATTTTAATCCATCATTAAAAAAATAAACAATTCACATTAAATAGACACAAGTTAAGAGCGATAGAGTGGCAATTTCCCTACAAGGAGTTATAGTTGTTGGAGCATTTTCCAGCCACACACCATTTATTTGAGCCTCGCAGCTTAATTTTGCACTTATTCTAAGTATTTTGATTCAATCATGTTCTTACATCATCAACAGATCACTGTTTTAGTAAACTAGACCTCCTCCTACATTCTAGGAGCCAACTGGGCCATCATTTGAGCCTCCTCCACCATTCAGGGGTTGATTTGCAAGATGTTAGTTTTTCATCATTTAATTCAATATGATCTAGAATCTTAACTAAGAGAATAATATGTACAACAAATCAAACACAAGATACAAGAAAGACAAAGCATTTCACCGGGGAAACCATAAAGGAGAAAACCCTACAACTTCCTTAGAGATAGAATGAGCAATAATACAAAACTGTAATGGACCTTAATTTCATGAAGAAAAAAAAATCTATGTGAAATAAAGACTAGATATTATTATGTAAAAGTAATGAAGTATGTCTTAGTGCATGACTTTAAGGACAGCACACCATCATATTGAAATACATTCTAGTTAACCAAGCTATACTTTGTTAATCAACATCTAAATTATGTTTAGAAATAAGTTGAACTCTTTACTTTAAGATAAGATGGTAAACTTGTTTGTCGTCTTTAATGATATTTTAACATGTTGAAAGTAAAGATATGAATGCTAACTTATTTAATTAAATGTGACTACTTTTCTTGAAAAAGGCAACACGGGTTCCTCGAGCATGCCTCGAGGCTTACTTAGCTTATGAAGCTAAAGCATGTTACAATGTCTGCAGAGGTACATGTAGGTATCTTCTATCGCGAAAGGTCAGATTGGTCATGGTTCTCCTACTTGCAGCAATCAAAAGAACTTCTTTTACACATGTATGATGTAACAGGACTTCCCCCCCCTAACTCCACTAGGATATATATAAAGTAGAAATACACCATGGTTTTCTAACCTTGTTGTTGGAACATTTGGAAAGGGGTGAAGGTATTAAAGTGAAAAGAGAACATGTTGCCCAAACTATAGTAAAGTGGGTTTTCATTCTAAATCCTTTTGGACATTGGAAACCAGCTGGCCTAAATTAAATGCTGTCACGTGCACACACCGGTCAGGAGACTAAACCCTCGTTAGGGTTGTAATATGCTTTTCTTTGCTACGTTGGTGAGAGAGGAGGAGAGTCGAGCTCTAGCCTCGGAAGCCATGGCTGCTATTAAGTTCTGTGTCCATTTCTTTATGCTCAGTAAGACCAGTAATTCTAGAAGATATGAACAACCTGCTAAGCTGCGTGAAGCTTCAGGCGATTTTCATCTTTGCTGCTAGATCATCACAAAGGTAAAAAAAAAAGACCCTTAAGATTATTGTTTAGTTCTAGTGTTATACTCAGATTCTTATTGATTTAGAAAATAACTTGAAGAAAAAATGTTCGTGACAGGAGGTTTTCAACTACTGTGACTTAAAGACTCGTGAGTAGGGGTTTGGCTGCCGAAACTAAGATTTTTTTAAAATAGGTAAGCCTCGGCACTAAATGTTGGTCCCCTTGTCATCTTTTCCATGCACACTCCTACGAAACATTACCATTACTGAATAGGTTAGCAAGATTAAAAGAAGAGAAGGAAGTCTTTACTGAAGAAGCATTACAGTCAGGGACTATAGCCTCCAACAAAATCTTTTTGGGTTGGAGAGGAGTTTTGATGCTTCAGGATTCTATTTGTAAATTTTTGAGGCCTTAGTTTTGGACCTAACCTTTTTGATTAAAATGTATATGTAAAAACTCAAAGAAAAAAGAATGCACGAGTTAGTTACAACGAAGATAAATTGAAGTTTTATTTTAATTCCAGAATTTGTATAGGAAATGGATAATCCCGAAAGTTTAATTCTCGGTTCTTTTTTTTTTACTGGGTTAAGGGGTTTGTCTGATGTTTCTTTTACGAGTTAAAATCTACTATAGGTAGAATCCTTACAATGTTAAAATACCTTATATAAATTATAGACTATAGAAAATCTCGAAAATGTCCAACGTTTCTTTCTGAGATATGTGCTGGAAATAAATAGGATAATTTCAATTTTATTTCAGCTTTATGAAATTATCTTCATCTTGGCATACACCATAAGTGTTTAGAGAGATTTTAAATACCGTATTTAACAGGTTTTGAAACCCTGCTGCCTATACATATATTTCTGGCTTATAGTAATAAAGTATGCGTTATTTTAAAATTTTCGAGTTTGCTTCAAAGGAAAAAAAATGTATGTTCTGTTATAAATCTGAATCCTTTTAATCAGAAATTAAAAATATATATATATATATAATTGAAGGTATAAACCTGGGACTATGCGGCAAGTTAATTTAAAGAGTCATAAGGTGATCTTTACCAAAAAAAAATTACCCTAGTTTAAATTACTACTCGTAAGTGGTAGCAAGTCTTCTCGACTTACCCTGCCATAGACTGTAATTTACAAAATGATTACTATTGTATTTAAATTGCAAAAACTATTAATTAAATAATTGTATAATCCATTTTACGCGGTACTGGAAATTATAAAAACAATTTAGACAGGGTCTTTAATATGATTTCCTTTAGGCTAAACTTCCATCGTTTTCCTAAATCAAGATCTATCCTAAAAAGATTTAATTTAATTACCAATGTTTGATACCTATACAGTATAGTGTTTAAATATTGTTAAAAAAAAATAGCATCAGAATTACTACTTAATTATTGTTAAAAAACATCATTAGAATTACATCCCGTATTTGATTAATGTAATGCCTGGGTTAGAATGCTATTTTTTATTGTTAAAAAGCATCATTAGAATTATATCCTATATTTGATTAATGTAATTCCTAGTTTACACTACCAATACAAGAGAGTATTCAATATAACCTAAAAACTTAAACTTTTACGAGATCTAAGCAACATTGACAGAATAGAATACTCTGTAACTAACTATAGAGTCGTATGAACATAAATGAAGTATATCAAAGCAAAATAACTCAGATTTAGATTTTAGAATGCATTAGAGATTTTAAATCTACAGTACAGTATAGGACTAGAACCTCCCACCGAAGCTTGGAAAACAAGAATGGATTTGTTGTTCCTCCCAACCAATTCCTAGAGCAATTAAGCTCTAGAACCCTCGAGCTCATCTGCTGAACTACTTGAGCAAAATCCACAATGTGCCATCTCTTGCATTGAAATTCTCAATCCCTATCCAATGCTAGCCTCCTGCTACTCATGGACTTACTATTTGTAGTATTTTCCTATGCCTTGGCCAATTATGAGCTGTTAGGAACGCATGTCTTTACTTTGTTAGTATGTTGTTGTTGGACGCATATGCTTTGTAAGTCGTCCCATAGTATTTGTTGATTAATAGTTTGTGTTATTGTTGTTGGCGCATATGCTTTGTAAGTCGCCTATAGTATTGTTGATCCATAGTTTGTGGTGGCCCGTGGTTTTGACCCATGGTATTGGCGCCTAGACTTAGTATATAAGTGTGTGTCGAGACCTATGAAGGCACTGTGAAGTTATTTGTATTGAGCTTGCTCATAGGAGGTTGCCCCCTCGAAGTGGCCTGTGATCAATATAAAAGTGATTCTGAGTTCTGTCATTTCTGCTATTTCGCATATTCGTATTAATTAATTGTTGCAGGTGCATCACATCTGGTATCAGAGCACTTTCTTGGGCTCGCTGGGTGAAATTTCTGCCAATTTTTTTTTCGCATCTGTTGTAGGTTCGGATTTAGGAATAATCCCTATCCGCTTAACTGTGGGAAGTACTTGGGCATAAGCCCTAAAACTCATTGTGAGGAGTACCACAGGAACCCTGAAGTAGTTGGCCCATTGAGAGGACCTGCCAGCGAAAAGGGAAACGACCCCTACCTGATTGACTAGTTCCCACCCATGAGGTAAACCAAGAGCTGTCTTTTGTGGTAAAGCGGTTATCAGTTTTACCTGAGCCGTGGAGTGAGGGGTACTGCCCCAATACGCAAGCTGTCAGACAGCATTGGTGGCCGAGTGAAACCCCTAAACTGTTAGGAAGCCACACATACCTAGGGTCCATATCTACTTTCAGCTGAACTATTGTCGATCATTACTGCGCCGTTTCAGATCCAACCGTTTTCAATCCATCCGGCGTTGTTCCAGATCCCTTCCGAGCCGTAGCCGCTCCAGTCTGGAAAAAATAAATAATAAATAAAAATAATAATAATAATAATAAATAAATAAAAAAATTTCAGTTTTTTGTCCATATCTCCCTTGTTTTCACTCTGTTTCCCTTGAAATTTTTGGGGAACGTCTGTCATCCCATTCTGCATATTTCATTCCTGAGGACCCTATCCCCAATTCCCCTTCTCAAAGCCCGAAAACCCACATTTGTCTATTTTTAGGGTTTGCCATAACTTCCTCAAATTTCACCCAATCACCTTCAAATTTTACCACAGAGTTTCTTTCTGAATTCTGCTTCTTTGTCCCCCTCTGCCAAATTTTCTCATTCTTTCACCCCGCTTCTGAAATCCTCATTTTTGCTTCCCTATCTAGTCGACAGTGTCCAATACCTAGTCAAACCCCAATTACCCTTCAGATTTTTTCCCAAGTCCAGATTTTCCCTTATTGAAGCAGTTTTTGTTTTTGTTTTTGTTTTCCTACCCAGTCAAAAAAGAAAAAAAAAATCCTGGTTATGGTTGTCACCCGTGTAGGAGCAAACACAATGGAAGAAACACTTGCAGCCATCCAATCCAAACTCCAGGATCTGGATGAAAAATTTCTCGGCCTCCATCTTGTACATTCAGTTATGAACAACAAACGATAGTCCGAGTCTTCATCAGACAATGGTTTCTCTTCTTCCAGCAATTTCCGTGGTCCAAAGCTTGATTTTCCTCGCTTCAATGGTACTGATCCAACTGGATGGATCTATCGTGCAGAACAGTATTTCAGTCTGCATAATACTTTTGATGTCAACAAAGTTCCGCTGGCATCCTTTCACTTGGAACAGGAAGCTCTTCAATGGTACCGTTGGTACATCAAGGCTCATCTAGAGCCCAAATGGTCATACTTTTGTGAGCTCCTTTTGCAACGATTTGGTCCTACTGCTTTTGATGACTTCACTAGAGCCCTCACGAAACTTCGCCAAATTGTCACTGTGAGAGAATACCAAACTAAATTTGAGAACCTAGCCAACCACACCGAAGCATTGTCTAATGACTTTTACCGGAGTTGTTTTATCAGTGGTCTAAAGGATGCCATCTGCTCTGAGGTCAAAATGTTCTGTCCCACCACAATGATGGAATCCCTAGGGTTGGCTAAGTTGGCAGAAGACAAGATTGCAGCCCAACAATGCTCCAAGCCCACTTTTCTTCCCTTCCGAAATATGGGTTCTCAGCGACCATCTATACCGCAGGCTCCTCGACCGACTCCTATCAAGCGTTTGTCTAAAACAGAGATGCAAGCACGTAGAGAAAAGGGGCTTTGTTATAATTGTGATGAGAAATTCACTCGGGGACATAGATGTGTTCAGCAAAATCTCTATCTCTTGGATGTGGAGTCTCCGCCTGCCTCTGAAATTGGTGATGAAGGTCCAGAAACACTAGATGCTGCGGTCGACATTCAGGAATCGCCTGCTGACCCTCCGTCTCAGGATGACCAGCCAGAGATATCTCTCCATGCTGTAGCTGGAATCACCACCCCCCAAACAATGCGGGTCAGGGGTTACTTCAAGAAGCTTCCTCTTACAATACTCATTGATTCTGGTAGCACTCATAATTTCATTGACCCTCGGATCGCCAAACAAGCTGATTGTTTTATCCATCCTTGCTCCAACTTTGAAGTCATGGTTGCCAATGGGGGCACCTTACCTTGCAAGATGATTGTTTTATCCATCCTTACTCCATGTATCTCCATCGACAGGGCACTCTGGGTTCCTCAAAACGTATGAACGAGCACGACGTAACTTCTTTTGGAAGGGCATGAAAAGGACAATTCAATAGATGGTGGCCGAATGGGATACCTGCCAGCGCAATAAGGGTGAAACAACACTCCTTCCGGGATTGCTTGAACCCTTTCCCATACCTACATGGATTTGGACAGATATTTCTATGGATTTCATTGAAGGGATCCCTAAATCTGGTGGGAAGACAGTGATTCTCGTTGTGGTTGATCGCCTCTCGAAATATAGTCATTTTTGTGCTCTCAGCCATCCCTATTTATCCTCCTCCGTCGCTCAAATTTTCCTGGACCAGATCTTTCATCTTCATGGCATCCCTTCTTCCATTGTCTCGGATCGTGATGCGACTTTCACTAGTCATTTTTGGACAGAACTATTTCGCCACACTGGCACCAAACTGAACATGAGTTCAAGATATCACCCACAAATAGATGGTGAAATTGAAATTATCAATAAATGCCTGGAAACTTATCTACGTTGCTTCACCTCGAAACAACAACATCAGTGGGCAAATTGGCTTCCTCTCGTTGAATGGTGGTACAATACCTCTTACCACACCGCCTCTAAAATGACCCCATATGAAGCAGTCTATGGTCAGGCACCTCCAGCTCTTCTTCCATACACCCCCACTAGTTCACCAGTTTAGGAAGTTGACACGGTCCTTCGAAACCGCGATCAAATTCTTCGCATTTTGTGGGAAAATCTTCACATGGCAAGAAATCGCATGAAGCAACAAGCTGACCAGCACCGTTCTGAGTGCACTTTTCAAGTCATCGATATGTTTTTTCTTCGTCTCCAGCCATACAAACAATCCTCCTTGAAACTCAAAGGGCATCATAAGCTCACTCCAAAGTTCTATGGGCCATATCGGATTCTTCAGAAGATTGGGTCCGTTTCTTATAAATTGGAACTTCCTCCTTCTTCCCGCATTCATCCAGTCTTTCATGTCTCTTGTCTGAAGAAAGTTCTTGGCACCAACATCAGTGGACAAATGATTTTACCCGAACTGGATAATGAAGGATCCATCCTTTTGGAGCCAGAGGCCATCCTCAATCGGCACACGCATCAGCTTTGCTCTCGCTCTACCACAGAGGTCTTAATTTAGTGGCACGGCATGCAACCAGAGGATGCTACATGGGAACCACTCCTTCAGATTCAACAACAATTTCCACATCTAAAGCTTTGAGGACAAAGCTTTTTTTAAGGGGGAGGGGATGTTAGGAACCCATCTCTTTACTTTGTTAGTATGTTGTTGTTGGACGCATATGCTTTGTAAGTCATCCCGTAGTATTTGTTGATCAATAGTTTGTGTTATTGTTGTTGGCGCATATGCTTTGTAAGTCGCCCGTAGTATTGTTGATCCATAGTTTTTAGTGGCCCGTGGTTTTGACCCATGGTATTGGCGCCTAGACTTTGTATATAAGTGTGTGTCGAGACCTATGAAGGCACCATGAAGTTATTTGTATTGAGCTTGCTCATAGAAGGTTTCCCCCTCGAGGTGGCCTGTGATCAATATAAAAGTGATTCTGAGTTCTATCATTTATGCTATTCCGCATATTCGTATTAATTAATTGTTGCAGGTGCATCACATGAGCCTCTTGCTCTTTAGCACTCAACTGGGAGTGAAGGCCTGATTTTTAGGGATGATGCCTCCTGCATTCTTAACAGTATTTGACACTTGTATTTTTCCTCAAGTACTTCAACAGACACTCTTCAACAACTAGATCCATCCTTGTCTCCTGTTTTACTATATAAATTAAAAATAATATCTTCAATACAATTTGTTCCTTTTGACTTCTCAGTCAAAATAATAAAATAATAATTGTTCTCAATATTATTTTACCAGCAGAAATAATAAAAATGTTTATTATTTTGGGGGTGTTACATACACCTCCCCTTAGAAGGTAACACCGTCCTCGGTGTTACATTAATTATTCATTCATCCATAAGCTCTTCTTGGAACCAACTTGGATATGCCTCCTGCATATCGCTTTCTAGCTCCCAAGTAGCTTCTTTTGGACTAAGGTGCTCCCATTGCACCTTGACTTGTCCGATTATACGTTTCCAGAGAGTGGTTTCTCTCTTGTCGAGAATGTGTTCCGGTCCCACCTGGAACTCTCCTTCCAGTTCCACCTGGATTACATTCCAATCAATCATGTGTGAGGCATCATGAATATATCTTTTCATAATTGAAACATGGAATACATTATGCACACTATTATTAGGTGGCAGGGCTAGTTGGTATGCAACTGGACCTATTATTGCCAAAATTTCAAATATCCTGCAAAACCGGGGTGCCAATCTAGAATACTTACCTAGCCTTAAGGAAATTTTCTTAGGTTTTACCTTTATGTAAACATGGTCACCCACCTGGAACTCTTTCAGAGTTTGTTTTAAATCAGCATAACTTTTCTTCCTGTCTTGGGAAAATTTTAAATTTTGTTGTACCTGTTGCATAGTTAGTTCCATTTCCCTTAATAGTTCAGGTTCTAGAATTAACCTATCTACCTGGATGCTCCATGATATTGGAGTATTGCACCTTTGTCCATATAAAACTTCAAATGGACTCATACCTGTAGAAACTTGAAAATTATTATTATACGCAAATTCTACTAAATGCAAATAGTCTTCCCACTTACCGGGGGTGTTCATAACATACATCCTCAGCATGTCTTCCAAAATTTGGTTGACTCTCTCAGTCTGCCCATCCGTTTGTGGACGGTATGCAGTGCTAAAATTCAACTAATTTCCCAAACCTTTAAGTAATGCCTTCAAGAAATTACTTGTAAATTTTGCGTCTCTATCTGAGACTATCACCTTTGGTATGCCATGCAGCCTGAATATATCTTTCATAAAAATATATGCAATGTTAACAGCTTTATATGTAGACTTCACAGGAATAAAGTGAGTAGCTTTGCTTAATTTTTCTACTACAACCATGATCGAATCATGCTGTTTGAAATTTCTTGGTAAGCCGGTTATAAAATCCATGCTGATCGTTTCACATTTATATTTCGGAATGGGTAATGGCTGCAACAATCCTACTGGATTTTGGTGTTCAGCCTTGACCTGCTGGCATTCTAAGTAGCGAGCTAAGTATTCTGCTATTTATCTTTTCTTGTTTGGCCAATAGAAATCCTTCCTAGCCATGGTAATCATCTTTTGATACCCTGGGTGCCCTGAATAGGGTTGCTTGTGTAATTCATTTAAAACAATTAACTTGATTTCTGCAGAATTGGGTATATAAAGTCTGCTTTTAAACATCAATAAACCTCTTTCGTTAGTACAGAAATCATTCTTTAACTGATTACTTTCATTTTTCTTCTTTAAAATCTAGTATTCCTTATCAAAAATTTCCACACTTAAAATCTGTTTTTCCAGATCAGATTCGTAATTACCGCTTGCATACAACAAGTTCGCACGACAGCTTAAAGCGTCAGCAACTTTGTTTTCCTTTCCCTTTATATGTTTTATTTCAAATTCATATTTGCTTAAAAAGGACAGCCACCTGGCTTGTCTTGCATTTAAATTCTGTTGGTCAAATAAGTATTTTAAGCTTACATTATTTGAATAATTGCAGCAAGTTCCAAATCATCAGTAGCATAGTTTTTTTCATGATCTTTTAATTTACGGGATTCGTAGGCTATAACATGGTTTTCTTGAGTTAAAAATCTGCCTAATCCTTCGTTACATGCATCAGTGCATACGACGAAATCTTTTAACGGGTCAGAAATTTTTAATATAGGAGCAGTAGTTAAAAGATGTTTTAGTTTCATTAAAACTTTTTATACATTTTTCGTTCCAATCAAATCTCTTCCCTTTCTTTTGCAGCGAGGTTATGGGGTAGGCTATTTTCAAAAATTCCTCTATGAATCTTCCATAGTAGCCCTTCATCCCCATAAATAATCTTATATCGGTTACATTTTTAGGGATTGGCCATTCCATGATAGCTTTAATTTTATAGGAGTCGACCAAGATTCCATCTTTAGACACTATGTGTCCGAGATAATGAACTCTGTCTTTATAAAAGTCACACTTGCTAAACTTAGCAACCAGCTTTTGTTCTCTTAAAATTTTCAACACTGTTCTTAAATGTTCTTCCTGTTCCTCTTCGTTCTTTGAATAAATCAGTATGTCGTCAATGAAGACAATAACAAATTTATCCAAATAGTCATTTAAAATATTATTCATTAAACTCATAAAAGCTGCAGGTGCATTTGTTAATACAAATGGCATTACAACGAACTGATAATGTCCATAATGAGTTTGGAAGGCTATTTTGAAAATGTCTTCGTCCTTTATCCATACCTGATGGTAACCGGATCCTAAATCTATTTTTGAGAAGACAGTCGCCCCTTGGAGTTGATCGAATAGATCGTCAATCCATGGCAAGGGGTATCGGTTCTTTATAGTCATTTTATTCAATTTCCTCTAGTCTATGCATAACCTTAAGGTTCCGTCTTTTTTCTTTACAAATAAAACCGGTGCTCCCCAAGGGGAAACACTAGGCCGAATGTATTTCTTATCCAAAAGTTCTTGTAACTGAGTTTTTAACTCTTGGAGTTCAATTACATTCATTCTATATGGAGCCTTAGATGTTGGCACTGCTCCGGGTATTAGATCAATTGTAAAATCTATATCCTTTTTTGGAGATAGTTCCTGAATTTCTTCAGGAAATATATCTTTAAAATCTTGTAATATTGGTATATCCTCTAAATTTAATTTACTTTCAGATTCGCTGCTATCCATTATGTAAAAATAAAAAACCTTACATCCCTTTCTTAGAGATCTTTTTAATTGTAAAGCTGATATTTGTCTAACAGTGGTTTTTCTAGGAATTCCTGCCACTTTAACTATATTCCCTGAAGCATCCGTGCAAGTAAATGTTTTATCAAGACAATTTAAAATAAATTTATGTTCCTCTAATCAGTCCATTCCAATCAACAAATCATAAGATCCTAAAGGCAGAATATTCAGATTTGCATTCGTTTTAAAATCATTCATCATAAATTCACAACTTTTAACATGACTTGTGACCTTGCGTTTAGTACCTATAGCTAGCTGTACCAACCATGATTATTCAAAATTTTTAGGTACTAGATTACATAATTCTACAATTCTGGGAGCTACATAACTTAAACTTGCACCCGGATCGATTAATATAGAGATAGGATGATTCTTTAACATACCTGGAATTTCAACCATGGATGTTTGGTGATTTGCCTGTCGATTTTCTAGTGCAGCGTTGATTCTAGGCATACTCCTCGCCATGTATCCAACAATGATGACTTCTTGTAGAGAGTGAACCTTATTAAAGGTTGAGTTTCTTTTTGGGAAGTCCTTAAAATAATGTGGTTCACCGCATTCCCAACACTTTAATGGATCTTTCTGAGCAGCAGGGTTATTAAAGGGTTCTCTTTCTCTTATATCAGGGGGTTGGGGTTTGTAATTTCTATGGTTGTTACCCTAATATCCCCTGTAATTACTTCCAGTATTTCGATGAAATTTATGATTATTGTTTCTCTGGAAGTTATCCCTTTTCTTCACATTCCAGCTCGGCATCCTTTCTCTTTTATTTTGGCTCTGTTCATAACAGTAGTTCGCCTTCCTCATGGTTTCTTCTAATGTCTTTGGGTTATCAAATTCAATTCGTTCCTTGAACGGGGTAGGAAAACAGCTAAGAAAGCGCTGTATTTTTGGCTTTTCCTCAACTATATATGGCACATAACGGAGTAGACTCAGAAATTTACTGATGAGTTCTTTCATATTCATGGCTCCTAATTTCAATTCGTAGAATTCCTTTTGCTTTTCTTCGTAAAACTGCTCTCAAAGATATTTCTCTTTAAATAACTTTTTAAAATTTTTCCAATTCACTCCCTGCTCCTTTATGCCTTTAACTTTCTTAATGTCCTTCCACCATAAATCAGCCTTTCCACTTAGGTTGTATATGGCCATTTTTTCCTTAAGTTCATCAGAATAATTGTATATCTGAAAATATTTCTTCATGCCTGATAACCAGGCTTCAACTTATTTACCTTTTTCCATTTCGCCATTAAACACGGGGGGTTTGATTTTCTTAAATTCCCTTGAAATCTCCTCATACGGTTTATACTTCCTCTTACCTTTATGCTGGTCATTTCTTTCGCTGGAATCCCCATGTTCTTTCTTTAATGATTCAGCACTGGATGTTTCAGTCCTATGGCTTGAAAAATCCAACTTTCTCCCCTTTTGTTTAGGGGGTGTAGCTACTTTTCCTTCCTTATTGTTATCCTTCTCATTACTATGTCTCTTGGATAGTAAGATAGTATTTAGCTCCTCTTGAACCTTCATTATCCATTCATTTTCCTCCCTAACATTTCTCAACTCTGCTCTTAATTCCTCAACATTATCTCTACTTTCATTCAGCTGCACCCAAAGCTTTTTTCCTCCAGTACCTTCCGATGGGGGTGTCTCTTCAGGCATCCCAAACTTTCCCATTTCTTCCTGGATAGCACCGTTTGTTTCCTAATACTTGGTATTAATAAAAGTACAACAATACAAAAATATATCATTAGTTTAAAGTTTTTAACAATAGCAGAAATGTTTTGATTCGCTTCAGGCCAAGTGCTGTAACACAGCTCTGATACCATATGTAATGGACCTCAATTTCACAAAAACAAATTCTTTGGGAACAAAGAATAGATATTATTACGTAAAAGTAATGAAGTACGTCTTACTGCATGAATTTAAGGATAGCACACCATCATATTGAAATACCTTCTAGTTAACCAAGCTATACTTTGTTAATCAACATCTAAATTATGTTCAGTAATAAGTTGAACTCTTTACTTTAAGATAAGATGGTAAACCTGTTCATAGTCTTTAATGATATTTTAAAATGTTGAAAGTAAACATATGAATGATAACCTATTTAATTAAACGTGACTACTTTTATTTAGAAAGGCAACAAGGGTTCCTCGAACATGCCTCGAGGCTTACTTAGCTTATGAAGCTAAAGCATGTTACAATGTCTGTATAGGTATAGGTAGGTATCTTCTATCGCCAAAGCTCAGATTGGTCATGGTTCTCCTACTCGCGGCAATCAAAAGAACTTCTTTTACACATGTATGATGTAATAGGACTTTCCCCCCCTAACTCCACTAGGCTATACTTAAAGTAGAAATACACCATGGTTTTCTAACCTTGTTGTTGGAACATGTGGAAAGGGGTGAAGGTATTAAAGTGAAAAGATAGCATGCTTCCCAAACTATAGTAAAGTGGGTTTTCGTTCTAAATCCTTTTGGACATTGGAAACCAACTGGCCTAAATTAAATGTTGTCACGTGCATACACCGGTCGGGAGACTAAACCCTCGTTAGGGTTGTAATATGCTTGTCTTTGCTACGTTGGTGAGAAAGGAGGAGATCCGAGCTCTAGCCTCGGCAACCATGGCTACTATTAAGCTCTGCATCCATTTCTTTATGCTAAGTAAGACCAGTAATTCCAGAAGATAAGAACAACCTGCTAAGCTGCGTGAAGCTCTAGGTGATTTTTAGCTTTGCTGCTAGATCATCACAGAGGTAAAAGAAAAAAACCTTAAGCTTATGGTTTAGTTTAGTTTTATACTCAGCTTCTTATTGATTTAGAAATTAACTTGAAGAAAAAATGTTCTTGACAGGAGGTTTTCAACTACTGCAACTTAAAGACCCGTGAGTAGGGGTTTGGCAGCTGAAACTAGGAGTTTGTTCAAATAGGTAAGCCTTGACACTAAATGTCGGTCCCCTTGTTATCTTTTCCATGCACACTCCTGGGAAACGTTACCATTACTGAATATGTCAGCAAAATTGAAAGAAGAGAAGGAAGTCTTTACTGAAGAAGCATTACAGTCAGGGACTGTAGCCTCCAACAAAATCTTTTTGGGTTGGAGAGGAGTTTTGATGCTTCAAGATTCTATTTGTAAATTTTTGAGGCCTTAGTTTTGGACCTAACCTTTTTTATTAAAATGTATATGTAAAAACTCAAAGAAAAAAGAATGCACGAGTTAGTTACAACGAAGATAAATTGAAGTCTTATTTTAATTCCCGAATTTGTATAGGAAATGGATTTAATCCTGAAATTTTAATTCTCAGCTCTTTTTTTTTCAACTGGGTTAAGATGTTTGTCTGATGTTTCTTTTACTAGTTAAAAGCTACTATAGGTAGAATCCTTACGATGTTAAAATACCTTATATAAATTACAGACTGTAGAAAATCTAGAAAATGTCCAACGTTTCTTTCTGAGATATGTGCTGGAAATAAATAGGATAATTTCAATTTTATTTCATCTTTATGAAATTATCTTCATCTTGGAATACGCCGTAAGTGTTTAGAGATTTTTTAAATACCTTATTGAACAGGTTTTCAAACCCTGCCATCCTATACATATATTTCTGGCTTATCGTAACAAAGTATGCGTTATTTTAAAATTTTCGAGTTTGCTTCATAGGAAAAAAAAATGTATGCTATGTTATAAATCTTAATCCCTTTAATTAGAAATTAAAAAAAACATATATAATTGAAGGTATAAACCTGTGACTATGCGGCGGGTTAATTTAAAGATTCATAAGGTGATCTTTACCAAAAAAAAATTACCCTAGTTTAAATTACTACTCGAAATTGGTAGCAAGTATTCTCGACTTACCTTGCCATAGACTGTAATTTACAAAATGATTACGATTGTATTTAAATTGCAAAAACTATTAATTAAATAATTGTATAATCCATTTCACGTGGTACTGGAAATTATAAAAACAATTTAGACAGGGTCTTTACTATGATTTCCTTTAGGCTAAACTTCCATCGTTTTCCTAAATCAAGATCTATCCTAAAAGGATTTAATTTAATTACCAATGTTTGATACCTGTACAGTATATTATTTAAATATTGTTAAGAAAATAGCATTAAAATTACTATTTAATTATTGTTAAAAAGCATCATTAGAATTACATCCCATATTTGATTAATTTAATGTCTCGGTTAGAATGCTATTTTTTTATTGTTAAAAAGCATCATTAGAATTACATCCCGTATTTGATTAATGTAATGCCTGGGTTACACTACGAATACAAGAGAGTATTCAATATAACCTAAAAACTTAGACTTTTACGAGATCTAAGCAACATTGATAGAATAGAATACTCTATAACTAACTATGGAGTCGTATGAACAAAAATGAAGTATATCAAAGCAGAATAACTCAGATTTAGATTTTATAATGCAATAGATATTTTAAATCTACACTACAGTATAGGACTAGAACCTGGCACCGAAGCTAGGAGAACAGGAATGGCTTCGTTGTTCCTCCCAACCAATTGCTAGAGCAATCAAGCTCTAGAACCCCCAAGCTCGTCTGGTGAACTACTTGAGAAAAATCCATAATGTACCATCTCTTGCATTGAAATCCTCAATCCCTGTCCAATGCTAGCCTCCTACTGCTCATGGACTTACTATTTGTAGTATTTTCCTAGGTCTTGGCCAATTATGAGCCTCCTGCTCTTCAACACTCAACTAGGAGTGAAGGCCTGATTTTTAGGGATGATGCCTCCTACATCCTTAACAGTATTTGACACTTGTATTTTTCCTCAAGTAGTTCAACAGACACTCTTCAACAGCTAGATCCATCCTTGTCTCCTGTTTTATTATATAAATTAAAAATAATATCTTCAATACAATTTGTTCCTTTGGACTTCTCAATCAAAATAATAAAATAATAATTGCTCTCAATATTATTTTACCAACAGAAATAATAAAAATGTTTATTATTTTTGGGGTGTTACAAAAACCCAAAAATAAGTAGATTATCTCCAACAGTTTCCTCCTCCTCCACTTGTGCAAACTCCTCCTCTCTCTCACTAATGCGAAGTGAGTGAGTATGTGAATGTGAGTGAGTGAATAAATAGAGAGCCCAGCTCTCTATTTATACTTTACCTTTCACTTTACCTTTACCACTTGACAAGTCGGCCTCAACTAAAGTTGACTGGGCCGACTCCTTTAGGGGACTTAAACACCCCAATACAAATGACTCTAGGGGAACTAATGCCCCGACTTACATGGGAGGATTGACCTCAATGAATTTACATGAACCAAGTACAATAATGGCTTCTCCGATTGGAGGAATAAACATCTCCGTCAGACGTACAATAATGAAATACAAATACAATATAAAATATAAAAGTGAATATCTTCCGAAGTTAAAAATACATCAACACTCACTCTTAAGTAGGAAGGTATTATCTTGACACAATTCATCAGCACAAGTCTTCGTCAATGGATCATCATCAAATCTAGATCATCGTCATTGCTACTGCTATCTTTATCATCAATCTCCAATATACTCATCATAGAAAGTTCTACAGAGCCAACCCTTTTTCATGCTGGATGTAGGCCTAGCCTCCATGTAGGTCTTCATCATCTCTATGAGCAAGCCTTCAAGTAGGTACATCTCAGGACTTATTATATTCCTTTGAAAAACCTGCAAGATCTCCCAGGACTGATTATATGACTCTACAAAACTTGAAGGAGCATCCTAGGACTGATTATATGCCACTGCAAAACCTATTTACCCTATTGTCAACTCATCATCTTCATATCATCTCATTGTCAATGGAGTACAACCCAGATGCACACAACAAAACACTTACAATAACCGGCATGGAAGGACTTTCCTCTGACCATCCGGGAAAGGTTCAACAATTACAACAACGACCATGGAAGGAATTTCCTCTGACCATGTCGAAAAATCTTCAGCAATTACATCAACAACCATGGAAGGAATTTCCTCTGACCATGTCGAAAAATTTCGACAATTACATCAACGACCATGGAAGGACTTTCCTCTGACCATGTCAGAAAATCCTCAGCAGTTACATCAACATCCATGGAAGGACTAACCTCTGACCATGTTAGAAAAGCCACGCCCAACCCTTACATCTGCATCATGGGAGGACTTTCCTACAACCATGTGAGAATGGCCCAACCCTTACATCTGCACCATGGGAGGACTTTCCTACCACCATGTGAGAATGGCCGCAACCCTTACATCTACACCATAGGAGGACTTTCCTACCACTATGTGAGAATGTCCCGTGTGCATCTGCGTCTTCCAGACTCATCACTTCCACTTGGAAGTAACCTCGATATGAAGTACACCAAGATTCTCTCTGAAGTATTCAAACTTCACTCTAGCCAGCAGCTTGGTCAATACATCAGCTATCTGCCCATCTATCACAACATAATGGAGCTTGACTACTTCTCTCTGCACCATATCTCTGATATAGTGATATTTGATATCAATGTGCTTCGACTTGTCATGGAACACTGGGTTCTCAGACAACTTCACACAACTCGAGTTGTCGCAATGTATACAATTCGCGTCCAACTGGAGATCAAACAAATTGGACAGTAGATTCCTTAGCCATACTGCCTCACAACTAGCCAAACAAGCTGCAACATACTATGCTTTGGCGGTACTCAATTCCATGTTGGACTGCCTCCTACTAAACCAAGAGATCACACCTGATCCCATAGTAAAGCAGCACCCCGAAGTTCTCTTCCTATCAATGGCACTTCTTTCCCAATCTGAATCAACATAACCCTCCAGGTTAATCTTCTAATTCGCATCGTACTTGAGCCCATAATAAACTGTACGCTTCAGGTACCTCAAAATATTTTTTGCAACAATCAAGTGAACATGTCTCGGATCTGTTAGGAACTAGCTCAATGTGTTCACAGCAAAGCAAATATCTGGTCTCATATTCGTCAGGTACATCAAGGACCCAATCATCTGACGATACATCGTGGCATCAAACGAATCTGATGAAGCATCACTCAATAGCTTCAGGTTCGATGCCATAGGTGTGGCCATGGCCTTGCAGTCCATCATCTGAAACCACATTAGGATCTCTACTGCATACTTCCCTTGTCTAAGGAAGATTCCATCCACACTCTGCCACACCTCCATGCCTACAAAATAGTGCATCATACCCAAGTCCTTCATCTCGAACTCGGCAGCAAGCTTCCTTTTCATATCAGCAATCAACCCATCCTCATCTATCGCAAACAGGTCATCTACATACAGTAGGAGTATCACTTGATTGCCTTCCTCAACCTTTTAGTAAAGGTTGGAATCCGCTTTGATCTTAGTAATTCCCAAACTAGTTAGGAATCTATCTATCATGCTGTACCATGTCCTGGGTGCCTCTTTCAAACCGTAAAAGGATTTCCCTATCATGTGTCTCAAACCCGAGTGGCTGCTCCACATACACTTCTTCTTCCACTATACCATTCGAGAATGTTGTCTTGACATCCATCTGGTGTATCTTCCATTTCATTACTACAGCCAGAGCAAGTACTGTTCTGATGGAAGTGTATTTTTCTACAGATGCAAATGTCTCCTCATAGTCTATCCCTTCTTTCTGGGAGAAGCCACGTGCCACAAATATTTTTTTTTATTTCTCTATGCTGCCATCTGCAACATGCTTGATCTTGTAGATCCACTTGGAAGTCACCAAAGACTTCCCTTCTAGTCTCGGGACCCATCCCAGACATCATTCTTCATGATCGACTGGTACTCCTCGATCATGGCATCCTTCCATTTCTTTCTTTCTGTCGCTTCTTCATAGTTGGTAGGTTCCTTGTCAATGATGTCACATAGCAGGGCTACATAATTGGTGTATGGACTCAGTCTCTTACTTTCTCTATGCATTCCTTCTAAACCACCATACCTTTCTGCATCTTGCATTACCTCTCGTAGCCATGCTAGTTTCTTCTTGTGATTATTCTTCTCACAGGGTGGATCTACAGGTTCCTGTGGGTCTTCCATCTTGCGTTCTTCATATTCTTCTAGAATCACTTCTTCCATTTACTGTATTTCTGATCCTGGGAACTTTAGGTTCTTCAATATCTTCAATAGGTAGCTTTCTGGATTTTTTGTATGTTGAGTCTTCGTCACTTGTTCTTTGAAACAAGTCTCTCTTGTAGGTGATGGTATACAATCTTTCCTACAAGTTAAGTTAAATTGCATGATTAGAAACATCTCATAGTTTCCAGAACAAATTCTTACGCATAAATAGGTCATACAGTCATGCAATTATCTTAGCCAATGCTTCAATACAACATTTATCCATATCCCGTAACTTTCTAGATGCCTTCCATCTCTACCAGAACATTGTTAAGAGTGTGCACTACTCCAACATGTCAGCAAAGAAGTTTCAATCTAGATAAGTAGCAATGGAGTGTTGTACAATACCATAGGCCACTTACCCATTACTTGCATATTAGTAGTATCTTGTTCATTAATGCAACTTTTCTAATATGCATAATATACATCCTAAATCTAGGAACATAAGTATGTACATGACTGAACAACGTCATTTAAGTAATCATATAAACAATAAATTGTTGCTTTATTGTAACTTCTAAGAATATTGTATTTGTACTTTATTATTCCGGAGATGTTTCATTCCTCCATGGAGACCCTATTGAATATCCAGAGATGTTTATTCCTCTGAGAGAATGTGGTAACTAGGGTTATTAGATCTCCCATGTGGGGTAGGACCTAAGTTAGCTGTTTTGGGGTTATTAGACTCTCTTAGGAGAGGCCGGCCCAGTTAGGGTGAAAAGTTAGTTAGAAGATGAGTATAAGTAGAGGAGGTGTGTTCCTCACTTATCACTCATTCACTCACTTGTGTATTGCACATAGGAGAGAGAGAGATCTGCATAGGAGGAGAAGGATCTCTTGTTTGGGGACTACATCTTTGTATTGGTTGACTATATATATTGAGGAAATCTTTGTTGGGTTTTCTACCCCATGAGGGTTTCCTAGGATAAATCTTTGTCTATCTTGTGATCGTGTTTCTTTCAGTGATCTTTCTTGTGAATTTAGGCTAAAATTAACATGGTATCAAAGCTATCCTGAATAGGACATCTTTCACAAGGTGAAATTACCTCTCTCTCCTCCTCCAGTGAAAATTAGGGTTTCTGCAAAAGTTGGATATTTTGGATTCTAAGAGCATGGCTAGATGCTCCTCCTAAAAATCAAAATTCTGAGCCCTAGATCAAAATTTTTGAGTGGGTAGAACCCCGAGCTTTGTCAAACCCTAGTTTGACTTTTGGACCAGAAAACTAGAAAAACTGCAAACCTATGCACCAGTAATCCAGAAAAAGTGCGAACCAGAAAACAAGAAAACCTGTTGCAAATCCGAAAGTTGTTGGTCAGATTTGAAGGGTGAAAAGCTGAAGTTTCCAGAAGCAGAGTACACCAGTCATCTCAATTCAATCAAGCACATCTCGTGGTAAGTTTTATTCTATCTTTTGAGAAACTTCAATTTTCGTGACCTCCTGGATAAGATGGCTCCAAGCACTAAGCTTGAAGACAAGCTAGAGGGTATAGAGAATTTTTGGACATGGAAATAAAGGATTGGTCTCATTCCTGAAGAGAATGATCTTGCCCAATATATCAAAGATGAGGTTGCAGAAGCTGTGGAAGATGAAGCCAAAGAGAAGTATAAGAAAGACTTGATTAGGGAAAAGAGAATCATTGTTGATTCTATCAAGGACCACTTGATTCCCCAAGTGGCATCCAAGAAGACCCCAAAGAAAATGTACGATGCCCTAGGAAGAGTGTATGAAGGGAGGAACATCAACAGAAAGATGAATTTGAGAACTCAATTGAAGAATACCAAAATGAATAAAGGAGAATCTATTCAAGATTATTTCACAAGGGTCTCCCAGTTCAAGGAACAAATATAAGCCATTGGAGACACCCTTGATGAATATGAACTAGTCATGACTGCACTCAATGGTCTCACTAGACCTTGGGAGTCATTCATCCAAACCATGTGTGGAAGAAAATAAAGTATGAAGTTTGATGTGGTATGGGATGATTGCATTCAAGAAGAGGATAGGGTAGCCAATAGAGAAGCCTTGCTCAAAGAAGATGACCAAGATTTGGCCACTCACACCAGAAGAAGAAGGAGTCATTTCAACTCCAAGAAGAATGGCAATAAGAGGTCTCATCCTCCACATAGATTTCAAAAGAAAGGAGTAAGTTCAGAAAGAGACCTCTCCTCAGCTAAATGTTACAGTTTTCACAAACTAGGACACTTTGCTAGAAATTCAACTTCAAAGAAGAAGAAGAAGAATATTCACAAAAGACATCATGCACATCTAGCATAAGATGATAGTGAAGAAGAAGAAGAGGAAAGGCCTAAAATGAAGAGAGCTAAAGTAGAAGAAAAACATGCAGAAGAGTATGTTTTATTCTCTACACTCTCTGGGTTAGTAACACCTAGATAAGATACATGGCTCATTGATAGTGGTGCTTCAAAGCACATGACATGACAAAAGAAGACTCTCTCAAGTGTGGAAGAAAAGACCTCTCCACAGAAGTTATCCTTGGGAGATGACTATCAATATCCCATCAAGTGAATTGGTGAAGCAAGCTACAAGCTTGATTCTGGAACTCCACTGAAGATGAAGGAAATCCTATATGTACCAGGTTTGAAGAAGAACTTACTTTCTATCTCAGCATTAGATAAGAAATGTTATAGGGTTGCATTCATAGATGGACAAGTACTCATGTGGTCCAAAGGAAAATCAATTGAGGATGCAATTGTTATTGGTGAAGAGGAAAGAGGGCTATATAAACTCAAGGGTCATCCAGAAGTTGCCCTTGTTCATGAGGCCACTAGCCCTAGTGAGCTATGTAATAGGAGGCTTTCTCACATTAACTACAAAGCATTACCTCATGTGAACAAGGTAGTTGTAGGAATACCATATTTGAAGATTGATCATAAAGGCACATGTAAAGGATGTGCAAAATGAAAGAATATCAAGAACCCATTTCCAAAGAGTGAGACAAAGACTAAAAGTACTTTGGAGTTGGTCCATTCAGATGTATGTGGATCAATTCCCTTCACATCCTTAAGTGGATTTGAATATTAACTTACATTCATTAATGACTACTCAAGGAAGACTTGGATATATTTCCTAAAAGTAAAAGATGAAGTCCTTGGGAAATTCAAAGAATTCAAAGCCTTAATAGAAAATCATTCAGAAAAGAAGATCAAAATACTTAGGACAGATAATGGTGGAGAATACACTTCAAAGGATTTTGAAGTCTTTCGTAAAGAAGCTAGAATCAAGAGGGAACTAACCACTCCTATTTCAAGACCCCAGAAGAAGTGTTCACAGGGAAGAAGCTCGAGGTAAGTCACCTCAAGGTATTTGGAAGCCTAGTATACATTCACATTCCAAAAGAAAAGAGAACAAAGTTGGATCCTTCTGGGAAGAAGGGGATTTTTGTTGGATATTGTGAAGCATCCAAAGGATTCAGAATATACATCCCAGGATTCCATCGTACGAAGATAACTAGGGATGTGACATTTGATGAAGAGGCAGATCTCAAGAGATCTAGGAAGTGCCAGTATGAAGAAGTATATGAGGAAGTTGCACCTCCTAGAATTATAGTAGCTGCACCCACCCCTGAAGATATAACACCTAAAGATCATGACATGATGGAACCACGAGAACCTGTTGCCATAAACATATCAAGAAAGAGAAAGCCATCATAGGCAACAGACATTATACAAGGAGTAGAAAAGTATGGAGCTTCTGAAGGCTCCACTAGAGTGAGCAAGAAACCAAAGACATTCTCCAGCTATATGGCTTTGATGTGTCCTAATATGCAGGGATCTAGCAACTGTAACAAACTCACAATCTAACTCTCAATATTATTTGCAAAGAAGAAGAAGCATGCATTCAATAATCACTCACAAACACAGAATAATGGACAATGTCAATATCATACAATGAATAATGAATGTAGAGAATGTGTTACAATAATCAATGATGAGGCATCATATAGGATTCGAATTATCCAAGTAGGGAATTCGAATTCTGAGCTCAAAGTCTAGCATGAATAACTACGGAGACATCAACTAGTCAGCAGTATCAGTCATGAGTGGTACGAGTCATTCAAGTGTGTATAACTGAGTCTAACAGAACTAACTATCCATAAATAAAGGAATGGCGACTCTAAGTGGAGTGCATGTGGTTGTCTAAATCAAATTCTATCTTGGATAACAATGGAGACATCATCCAGTCAATAGTATCAGTCATAAATGGTAATAGTCAGTCAAGTGTGTCTAACTGAGTCTAAGAGAACCATTTAGGTATAAATCAGGGAATGGAGACTCTAAGGAGGGTGCATGAGGTTGTCAAATAGTTAAGTGGAACTCCAAAACTATCTAACTAGAAGCTACAAGCAGTCAGAATGAGCAATCAGTGGGAGAACTACTCAATCAGTGCATTAACTGAATGATAACTCCTGGTAGGTGAGATAAGGTTCCCTAACTGAATGATAACTAGTGGTAGGTGAGTAAAAGCACTCTAACTGATAGTGGCGGGTGAGAAAGGCAGAATTGCTAAGAAGATAAGTCAAGGAGGGTGCATTAGATAGGTAGGAGGTCAAATGAGGGATGAAGAGAGGCTTTAGAGAGATAGAAGCAAGCTCTAGGTGCTGGGGAGACAACCATGATGATGACTGGATGCATGCAGTGGCATGCAAATGCATGCAACATGCAATTTTGAATGCAAGCATACAAAATAAAAAATGATGGTGTGAATATTCCAACACCCCCCCGCAAGATATACTATGAGATAATTACTGAAAAAAAAGGGCCCTGGTGACTGAGACCAAAGGCCACCCTGTACAATCAATCTAAATAAACTAAGTGAGGAAAGAGGGAAAACATAGTGGGAAGAAAGCCCTCCCTCAAAATAAATTGAAGGATGCTAATGTAGCATATCATCACTCACCCTTGAAGGAGATAAGTTCCCTTCTTTTCCGAAGAAGGCTCGATCAATCTGAAATGCATCAGCAATGTGAGAAGGATGAAACCTTCCATTCTAAAAATCTGATCTAGTTCTTCTATGATCATGTGGATCACCAACGAAATCACTGGAAGACTGGAGTGTAGTGGCTGCCCATCGAGGAAGAGGAGGAATATCAGGTGAGAGATCTTCAGGTTCTTGTGGATCTGGATCTCCCATTCTCTCATATCCATCATCAGTTGCTAGACCTTTAGGTTCTTATGGATCTAGTTCTAGCATTCTCCCATCATCATTACCATCTTCTGAACCCAAAATATAGTGTGAAGATGCATCATCACATCCAAACTCTAAATCATTACTCGAAGGAGGAACATATCCAAAAGAGTTGATGTCATGAACCTACTCCAGAATATGCATTTAATCCTCACTTGAACCAATATGACTGTAATCAGTAGAAGAACAAGGACTAGATGATGATAGATCTTCATTAAGATCAAAAGAGGATGTAGTAATGGAGGTTCACTTTAAAGTAGGAGTTGGACAAATAGGTGTTGGATCTTGCATTCGCACTTCTACAAGAGTCCTCTTTTTCTCAACCTCCTTTGATGTATCTTTTCCCTTTAGACAACCTTCGAAGTTGCCATGAACAAACTTACTACTTATAAGACCATCAACCACATTCCGATATAGCTTGTGGTTGATATGAGATAGTATACTCTCTTCATGAGTATGAGAGCGAAGACAAGACTCCTTTGAGAGAGGCAAGAAATGTGAAAACTCATAGAGTCTTGTTTCGTGATTTGCAACTCCTTTTGCAATGATTTCCCCTGAAACCATGTGTTTTATGTCAACTTCATTTGGAAAAAATATCACTTTTTTGGGCTCTCCAATATGAGTCATTTGATACACATAAAGTAAATTTGCTGCAAGATAAGGAACATAAAGCACATCAGAAAAGTAGCCATAGTCAAGATTGATTCTTCCAATCCCCTGAGAGGAGACTTCTGAATCATTTCCCAATTTGATGGAGGGGCCTACTGAGCTGTCGAAACTGGAGAGGAGATCTTTCGAGGAAGACTTGTGTCTTGATGTTCCTAAATCTATGATGAAGGAAGAATCTGTTGATGTTCTTGCCATGCGGGCATGAAATATTTCTTTGTCTTCGGATCTAGAAGATTCAATATCAGGATCTTTCTTCCTTGTACATGCATGTAAAGGAAGATTGTTCTTCTCAAGTAATTGAGCCATCAAATCTATAGTCTTCTTCATGCAAGTACTCTTAGGATGGAAACCTATAAGACAATATGTACACTTGGATCTTTCCTTTTGAGAATGCTTGGTCTTCCTTGATTTCGAATCCCTATCTCACTGATATGGACTATCTATAGGCCTTGTATCATTCGATCTCTTATCAGAAATATTTTGCTTGTCTTTACCATTCTCCGTTTTGGCCTCAGCAGCTATAAGGGTTGAATCCAACTTGGGTTTGATTATTCCCATGGAGATTAACTTCTCTTCCTCTTGAGTAAGAGATTGGATGAAGTCATCAAGTGAGGGAAACTTCCATTTTTTAATGAACATCTTAGATGACTTCCAAGTAGAGACAGAAACTAAGAAGTTTTCCCCCAACTTTGAGATAATGGAAAGTATAAGCTGCTTGTCTTCCTTCACTATCTCATATCTTTTCAACTGTGATATCAAGCTTTTGAACTTGGTGAGGAAGGAATTGATAGATTCGAAGCTGTCTGGACTCAAACATATGAGCTCATTCTCCATTTTGTGTTTTTTCATATCATATTTCTGTCCAAAAAGGGATTCGAGCTTATCCCAAACCTCTTTAGGAGATGTAAGATGGATGACATGGAAGTGAAGATCTTCATAAATTGAGAGAAGGATGAGACCAACTACTACATCTATCTTATCCAAGTACTTGGACTTTTCAACTACACTGAGAGGTTCTACCATCGCTCCATTGAGTATTCAAGTGAAGCCCTTGATTCTCATGAAGAGAGCCATCTTGGATTTCCACTCAACATAGTTAGAAGATGTGAGCTTTAGATCCATCTGAATAAAGAAAGTCGAATAGTTGACGAAGATTCTGAACGGGTGAATAAACCTACAAAACAAGAGAATTTTTGCTTATGGAGAATGCTACACTTCGACTAAACACTACCTTAAGGACACTTGGAACATAGACTAAGTCCTTCACACCTGGCTAGACCTCACTATATTTATTCAATGAATTCAAGTAATAGCACCAGGATTTGGTGTGGAAACTTAGAGGCTTTTGGTGCAAAAGTGGAAAGATAGATGCTCAAAGAAATGCTGCAACTACTGCAATGGTTGCAATTCGAATAGCTGCTTACTGCTCTGATACCATGTGATAATCTCCAGGGATCTAGCAACTATAACAAACTCAGAATCTAACTCTCAAGATTATTTGCAAATACGAAGAAGCATGCATTCAGTAATCATTCACAAACACAGAATAATGGACAATGTCAATATCATACAATGAATAATGAATGTAGAGAATGTGTTACAATAATCAATGATGAGGCATCATATAGGATTCAAATTAGCCAAGTAGGGCTTTTGAATTCTGAGCTCAAATTCTATCATGAATAACTACGGAGATATCAACTAGTCAGCAGTATCAGTCATGAGTGGTAAGAGTCAGCCAAGTGTGTCTAACTAAGTCTAACAGAACTAACTATCAATAAATCAAGGAATGGATACTCTAAGTGGAGTGCATGAGGCTGTCTAACTCAAATTCTAGCTTGGATAACAATGGAGACATAATCCAGTCAATAGTATCAGTCATAAATGGTAATAGTGAGTAAAGTGTGTCTAACTGAGTCTAACAGAACCATCTAGGCATAAATCATGGAATGGAGACTCCAAGGAGGGTGCATGAGGCTTTCAAGTAGTCAAGTGGAAGTACAGAACTAGATAACTAGAAGCTACAAGTAGTCAGAATGAGCAATCAGTGGAAGAACTACTCAATCAATGCACTCACTGAATGATAACTCCTGGTAGGTGAGATAATGCGCCCTAACTGAGTAATAACTGCTGGTAGGTGAGTAAAAGCACTCTAACTGATATTGGTAGGTGAGAAAGGCGCACTCGCTAAGAAGATAAGTCAAAGAGGGCGCATTAGGTAGGTAGGAGGCTGAATGAAGGCTGAAGACAGGCTCTGGAGAGCTAGAAGCAAGCTCTAGGTGCTGGGGAGACAACCATGATGATGACAGGATGCATGCAGTGGCATGAAAATGGATGCAGCATGTAGTTTTGCATGCAAGCATGCCAAATACAAAAATGATGGTGTGAATATTCAAACACCCCCCCGCAATCTATATTATGAGATAATAGCCGAAAAAGAAAAATAGGGCCTTGGTGACTGAGACCAATGGTCACCCCGTACAATCAATCTAAATAAACTAAGTGAGGAAAGAGGGAAAACCAAGTGGGAAGAAATACCTCCCTCAAAATAGACTAAAGGATGCTAATGTAGCATACCATCACTCACCACTGAACGAGGTAAGTGCCCTTCTTTTCTGAAGAAGGCTCGATCGATCTGAAATGGATGAGCAGTGTGAGAAGGATGAAACCTTCCATTCTGAAAAATCTGATCTGGTTCTTCTATGATCATGTGGATCACCAAAAAAATCACCGTTAGATCGGAGTGTAGTGGATTCCCATCGAGGAAGAGGAGGAATATCAGGTGAGAGATCTTTAGGTTCTTGTGGATCTAGATCTCCCATTCACTCATCTTCATCATCAGTTGCTAGACCTTCAAGTTCTTGTGGATCTGGATATAGCATTCTCAAATCATCATCACTATCTTCTGAACAAAAAATATTGTGTGAATATGCATCATTAGATCCAAACTCTAAATCATCACTCGAAAGAGGAACATATCCAAAAGAGTTGATGTCATGAACTTGCTCCAGAATATGCATGTAGTCCTCATCTGAACCAATATGGTTGTAATCAATAGAAGAACAAGGACTAGATGATGATGGATCTTCATTAAGATCAAAAGAGGATGTAGTAGTGGAGGCCCACTTTGAAGTAGGATTTGGACAAACAGGTGTTGGATGTTGCATTCACACTTCTTCAAGAGTCCTCTTTTCCTCAATCTCCTCTGATGTATATTTTCCCTTTAGACAACCTTTGAAGGTGCCATGAACAAACTTGCTACTTAAAAGACCATCAACCACATTCCGATCTACCTTGTGGTTGAGATGAGATAGTCTACTCTCTTCATGAGTATGAGAGCGAAGAGCAGACTCCTTTGAGAGAGGCAAGAATTGTGAAAACTCATAGAGTCTTTGTAACATCCCAAAAATTCATAAAATTTAAAAATTTTGATAATATTAATCAATATGATATTTAAGTATGTGGAAGTAATTAACTATTTGATTTGTTTATTCTAACTATAGAATTTCATCTATCAGTTGTTTATTAATCTTTCAAATATGATTACGTTCCTTAACAAAATGTTTGTTAAGATCGCTACTTAATGTTTGATTATTTATTCATACTAACTGTTCATGTCTCTTCTGACGATGAAGAGTTCCTATGGCACCCCGGAGCTTACTTAGCTTCATGGCTAAAGTTATTACACTTGACGCAGGTCACAGGTAAAGATAATTCCATCCCTTGCGGTTATTTAAAGTTTACCAGCTTATATTCAACCAACAATAATTTTATTTGAATATTATTTCGGGGTGAGATCCTAGCTTTTATTATGACTTCTGTAAGACAACTTCAACATGAATATTATTAATTTGAATTATTTTTCTCATGGTGTTTCCATACAATAAAATTTATCTAAAACTTATCTTCTAATTCTGCGATCAATGATAATTTTGACATGTTAAATTGGTTATGATAGAAGTTATCTATTTCATTCCAAACTAAACAATCTAACATTATCAAGGCTTATCATAGGTATTAGTGTTACCATATTCATTTGTTATTTTACACAAATAGACAAGAACGATTCAACATTCATAATTAACATTCATATATCTACAAGATTATATAATCTTCTATGTACAATAAAATTTACAAATATTCTACCCATAACATGCAATTGCTTATGATCTAGGTTACAATCCATATCATTTGGTGTTAGAAATTCTAATGTTTGCAAACATTTTAGGGTTACATCGATATACAAAATTGATTGCATTAACACATAACTATATAACAATTCAACATTAAAATCAACCTATATATATACAATGATATTCGTAATACCTTGGAGTTAGGGATACGATCCTAACACTTATATAAATACAAACTATATACCGATCCTATCATTAATCAAATGATAACAATGTTATATTGCAATGATATGGCATCCATATTATAATGCAATCATATAGTATCAATAATATAATGCAATGATATGGTATCAATAATATAATGCAATGATATGCGTATGGTAAAATATATGGTTACGAGGTTATGTAATGAAACTAACATTAATGTGTGCAAGTTGGCATACACTTTGACAATAATGAGCATTAACTGAGATCTTTTGTGGAATGCTTGGTGGCATCCAACCTGTCATGAGGCAAGTGAACAAACTCTTGGATACTGTGTTACCACACTTGCGATAGCGTTAACTCTCATCTGTCAAAAACCATTGTATTCATTGTTATGGTTGTGGTTTTTGAAGTGAGGCTGACAGGCTGCGAGGTCTTAGGGTTTCAGGGTGGTTGTTCAAGGTTTCGATACCATGACCTCAATGTGTTCTAATGGTGATAACCTGAACCTTGAATTGCATAGATCTTGAACCTCATCTTTCCAACGATAATGATTGATCCAGAACTTGATATTCACAGGTAACATTCGTCGTTGCTAGCAATTAAAATTGTAAGTTTTGGTTCTTACTATTATTACGAATCTAATATGAGGTTTTTAAGATACACTTGTAGGGTTTGGTGGTTTCTCAGCTACACTTACTGTGGAGGATGAGCACTGAGGACTTCAATGTCTTGGTAAGTCTCAGGTTCATCCATATGCCCTACATTCATCGGAAGATGATTTCTTTCTTCTCCTCATATGTAAATTACTATTAGGTCTTAAACCATGGGAAAAGGAATGCATAGATTTGAGGCTTCAAGCCTTCACTGTATCGGGTTAATTTAAGCATTTAAAAAACTTGCTGTTTGTACAGCCTGTGCTTGCTTCTATTCGGTGGTTATTAAGACATTTTGACAATTAATATTAATATTGGTTTTGTTACTATATTCACTGTGTCGTTTTTAATGTATTTGATACTATTGCTATTATCACCAATATGGTTTGATACCTAGTCTGGGTGAGTGAATATAGTATACAGAATTTTTAGAAATGAAAATATAAAACATAGGGTTTAAGGATTTCGTTACTACTCCAACAGATTTGTAATGTAATACTTATGATTCATTTTGTTGAGTGTAAATGTATTATGAAACAATGGTTTTCAACTCGTATTTGTGTTTGCAATACAATGAGTCAAAGGGTTTGTTATCCCTGGTATTTAGTGAACATGAATCGAACCAATATTGTTATGATCGATTTTGATATATTCTGGGCGAGTGTGACTCGAGCCCGTGAATTGATACAAGAAAATATTTTTATTTAAAGTTATTGATACGTTGCTTTAGGTTTGGGTTTAACCAACATTGATAATGCTTAAAATTAGCTTCGGGAAGGGTTGTTAGAACCCTTGCCATGATTATGTACTTCTTTATAAAATTTGAATGCCTTGATTCCCAAACCCTTAGGGTTTATTGCAACATTTCTATGTTGATTAAAAATAATACTTAACTTGATATTAAAGATCCTAACCATCACTTGGTTCTATGCATGATGATTATACTTCTGCTGTGTGATTTCTATTTATCAATAAATATTTTAAAGATTTCTACAGTTCTGTTTTAATGCAGTCTATAATGTATTATGAACTCTTAAGATTATTTTTATTTATTAGGTTTACAAAGTTACAGAGTTATTGTATTACATGTTATGATAATAATAAAACAAAGTTTCGATAACATAAACTATAAGAAGTATATGGACTCTACTTCTAGCCAGCATAGGTTATTTACAACTACTTGATAGTTAAACTTAGGGTTACTATTTGACTGAGGAACCAATACATAATTATGTAGTTTATTTATTCAAAAACAGATCTATTCTATCCTATTCTAACTTAATAGAGTATACAGTTCAACTAAACAATTTAATCAATAAGTCTTTATTATCAACCAGGAAAAGGGTTAGAGGTTTAAATAAACAACTTCATTCATTCAACTATAAATAAACAAGACAGAACAATAGAACCTAATGAATGTAGGACCCCCGAGCCTGTTCACTGAACCACTAGGAAGAAGAATCTGTAGAAGCTTTAGGTCATCAAATTGCAGCGACAAGGTAGCTCATCTAGTCATATAGACTTAGCAGTCAAAGAGACCTGCACCAGCACCTATGGTTTCCTTCTTAGAATAATTTCAGCACACTCGCCATGCACATCCACTTAGCCTCCCTATTCGAATCTCTCAGTGATCACCTAATTCACTTGAGGAATTATTTCTGCAGAAAAATAATTATGGAGCTCCCTGCCCAATTCGAATTTCCTTCTCTAGGCTACCTAGGCCTTTTTAGTGGTTAACCTTGTCATTAATGAGCTAACAGCTCTATTCCATCCACCTGAGGAATAATGCCACAATTTTAGGGGTAGTTGTCCCATAACCAACATCTAGTGGTGGAGTGCAAATGCTGACAGCTGTCCCATGCCTTCTAACAGCTTCCATTCCTCCTAGTGGGTTAGTGAATACTCATTCAACAGTTCCCTTGGTGTTTGACTCCTGTTTTAATTTATTAAATAAATTTTAATATGTCATTAAAATCATCCTTGACCATATTTGGTCATAATTACAAAACTTTGTAATTATAATTTAACATAATGTTTTTGCAATAAAATAAATAGACTCAAAATTTGGGTAGGTGACATACACCCCCCCTTAAGTCTCAACATCGTCCTCGATGTTGTTCATTCATTTTTTGAGTGTTCCTGAAACAGAGATGGGTATGCTACATGCATACTACTCTCCAAATCCCAGGTTACCTCTTATGGGCTAAGGTGCTTCCATTGCACCTTTACCTGCCCAATGGTGCGATTCCGAAGTATAGTTTCCCTCCTTTCGAGGATACAATCCGGTTCCACTTGAAAATCGTCGTCTTGTTCCACTTGTACATCATTCCAATTTATAGCATGAGTAGCATCGTGTACATATTTCTTTAAAACTGAAATATGAAAAACATTATGTATTCTTAGATTTGGTGGCGAAGCCAGTTGGTATGCCACGGGTCCAACCCTTAACAAAATTTCGAAAGGACCACAATATCTGGGTTCCATCTTGGCATAGTTTCTCAATTTTAATGATATCTTCTTTGGACTTACCTTAATGGAAAAATGCTCACCAACCTGGAACTCTTTATGAGTCCTCTTAAGATCTGCTTGACTCTTTTTCCTATCTTGGGAAGCTTTAAGATTTCTTTGTACCTGTGTCACGGTTAGTTTTATTTACTTCAACAATTCAGGTCCTAAAATATCTATATTAACTAGGTCATTCCAAGAAAATGGTGTATTACATTTCCTACCATAAAGAATTTCAAAAGGGCTAGTCCTGGATGATGCATGGTAATGGTTGTTATATGCAAATTCTGTTAAATGGAAGTAGTCCTCCCACTTACCAGGTTGGTCCTTAACATACATCCTTAGCATGTCTTCCAATATTTGATTTACTCTTTCCGTATGTCCATCTGTTTGTGGATGAAATGTTATGCTGAAATTTAAGGTTGTATTCAACTCTTTAAACAAATATCTCCAGAAGTTTCCAGTAAACTTAGAATCACGGTCTAAAACTATCAGTTTTGGTATTCCATGTAATCGAAAAATCTATTTCATGAAAATGTCTGCAATATCTGAAGCCTTATAAGTAGTTTTTACTAATATAAAATGTGTTTCCTTGCTATGTTTATCCACTACCATCATTATGAAATCATTTTGTTTCTGATTCTTGGGTAGTCTAGTAATAAAATCTATGCTTATGATCTCCCATTTCCAACTAGGTATAGGTAATGGCTGTAGCAGTCCAGTAGGATGCGGATGTTCAACCTTTACTCTTTGACAACCAATGCATTTAGCTATATATTATGCTACCTCATCTTTCATCCTGGGCCAATAATAATCTTTCCATAACATAGTTATGGTTTTCTGATAGCCTGGATGACCAGAATAATGACTTTTGTGCATCTCATCTAAAATCAGAATTTTTATCTTTGATACATTGGGTACATATAACTTGTTCTTCTATAGCAACAATCCATTTTCTTTTAACCTGAAATCTACCATAGAATTTTCAGAATTACTTTCTGTTGTCTTTTCATGTAAATTTATGTACTCTTCATCAGTTTTAATCCCTTCAAAAATCTGATTTTCTAAATCTGTTGTGTATGTGCTGATGGATGAAATAAAATTTAACTTTGCATTACGACTTAAAGCATTAGCAACCTTGTTCTCTTTACCCTTTCTATGCTGAATTTCAAAATCATATTTACTTAGAAAGGTTAGCCATCTAGCTTGTCTAGCATTCAAGTTCGTTTGATCTAGTAAATACTTCAGCCCCATGTTATCTGTCATCAAAGTAAATTTTCTTCCAATAAGATGGTCACGCAACATTTTTAACGTGTGTATTACTGCTAATAATTCCAGATCATATTTAGAGTAATTTTTCTCATGTATTTTCAGCTTTCTAGACTCATATGCAATATCATGTCCCTCTTGTATTAGGACTCCACTGAGTCTGTCATTACATGCGTCGGTACATACTATAAAATCTTTATTAGGATCTGCAATTCTCATAATAGGTGTTGTAGTTAGTAATTCCTTCAACTTCTTAAAACTGTCTGCACACTTTTGATCCCATACAAACTTCTTCCCTTTCTTCTGTAAGGAGGTTATGGGTTTGCAATCTTCGAAAAACCTTTGATGAATTTTCTATAATATTCTATAATCCCCATAAATGATCGTACATCCGACACATCCTTAGGAACCGGCCATTCATTAATGGATTTTATCTTATCAGGATCAATGGAAATTCCTTTCTTAAGGATTATGTGACCTAAATACTGAATCTTATCCTTGTAAAAGTCACACTTACTAAACTTAGCATATAACTGATGATCTCTTAGAACTTGTAAAATAATACATAGATGTTCATCATGTTCTTCATTACTTTTAGAATATACTAGAATGTCATCTATGAATACAATGATGAACTTATCTAAATACTTGTGCAGAATATTATTCATTCAGCACATAAATAGTGTCGGGGCATTAGTCAACCCAAATGGCATGACCACGAACTCATAATGTCCATAACGAGCTCTAAAGGTTGTTTAAAAAATATGCTCATCATTCACACGAACTTGATGATATCATGACCTTAAATCAATCTTTGAAAATATCGTTGCTCCATGCAGCTGATCAAATAGATCATCGATGCGGGGCAACGGATATCGATTCTTGATTTTCATCTTGTTTAGTTGGCAATAATTTATGCAAATTCTTAAGGTGCCATCCTTCTTCTTAACAAAAATAACAGGTGCCCCCCAAGGAGACACGCTGGGTCTTATATAGTTTTTATAAATCAACTCCTTCAACTGTGATTTTAACTTATTTAATTCCAATATGTTAATCCTATATGGAGCTTTGGAGTTCAATACCACACCTCGTATCAACTCAATGGTAAAATATAGATCCCTCTTCGGGGGTAATCCTGGAATCTCTTCTGGAAAAACATCCCGGAATTCTTTTAGGACAGGTATATCTTATAGTTTCAGTTTGTCCTATTTTGTAATTGACTCCTCATGTGCTACATTCACTATGAACATCTGACATCCTTTTCTAACTGCTCCTTTTACTTACATAGCTAAAATCTGTCCAAGTGATTTCTTTCTAGGAATACCCTTCACTTCTACTGTTTCTCCTTCATCATTCAGACACGTAAAACATTTCTCATAACAATTCAAAATAACATGATGTGCTTCTAACCAGTCCATTCCAATTAAGATGTCATAGGATCCTAAAGGTAAAACATTTTGCCTGGTTCATGTCTTTAACTGATTCACAGATAAAATACAACTTTCAACAAAATCATACACTTTTCTTTTTGTTCCTATTGCTAGTCTAACTAACCAGGATTTATTAAATTTTTCTGTTTCCAGATTAAATTTTTATACAATATTTGGAGATATATAACTCAGGCTAGTGCCTGGATCAATTAAAATAGAAACAGGGTGGTTTTGTAGCATACCTTCAATTTCTACCATAGAGACTTGATGCTTCGATTTCCTGTTGTCTAGAGATAGATTAATTATGGGCATGTCTCTGGTCAAATCTCCCACAATAGGTTCAGCTTGTATGGAGTGAATATTATTGGTTGTCCACTTCTTATTGGGATAGTTTGAAGCATAATGAGGACCTTGACCCTCAAAACATTTTATAGGTGCCCTATGGTCATTAATTCTGGTAACATTGGGTGTATTTCTAGGAGCTATAAAATTCTGTTATTGATTATTTCTGGGACTGTTTCCTTGAAAATTTTGATTTGGAAAGTTTTTCTTTTGAAAACCAAAATTTCCATTGAACCTGAAATTCTTCTTCTTCAGCTCAAAGTTGTTGGGTTTATTATTTTTCCAGTTAGATATTCCTTCTCTTTTCCGGTTCTGATCACAGCAGAAAGTTGCTTTCCTCATGGCTTCTTCTAAGGTCTTTGGATTGTCATACTCTATTTTTTCTTTGATGTTGAAAGGTAGACAAATTAGATACCTATGAATCTTTGGTTTCTCCTCCACAAGGTATGGCACATACCTTAGAAAATTCAAAAATTTGTTGTTCAGCTCTTTCATAAAATTCCTTGGACTTTTCTTTGTAATATTGTTTGGATAGGAACTTCTTCTTGAAGTACCATTTAAAAGTGCTCCAACTCACATCCTTGTCCTTGATACCCTTCACTCTTTTGATGTCTTGCCACCAAATGTCGTCCTTCCCGATCAGGTTGTATATGGCCATCTTTGCTTTCAATGATTGTGAATAATCATAAATTTGGAAGCATTTCTTCATGCCGGACAGCCATGCTTTAGTTGTCTCTCCTTTCTCAGTTTCACCATTGAAGGTTGGGGGTTTGATCTTCTTGAACTCCCCAGAAATCTACCCATACTGTTTATGGATTTTTCTTTTTGGTTTGTAATTACCTTAGTTTCTATCACTTGAATAATTATTATGTTTCTTTTTACATATCTCAATGGGAGCTCCTGATGATGATGAACTATTATTCTCATAATTAGTTTTCACTTTCTTATCCTTGTTCCCATGAGGTAAGTCTTCAATCTTGGAGGTGTTTTCAACCCTTCTATCCTATTCATCAGTTGGGCACTGATCGAACAGTACTTGGTTCAGTTTTTCTTGTTCCTTCATAATTCTCTCATTATCCTATTTAACAAATCTTATTTCTACTTTCAACTCCTGAAATGCACGTAACAATTCTGATGAATTCTCATGCAATTCACCATGGACTTCTTCTTCATAATGCTTTCCAGCGCTATTATTGGTATGACTGGTCGGTCGAATTTTGTCCTCCATGTGTTCATCTGATCCTTCCATACCTGTAATTTAGAAAACAATTTTCTGTATAACAAAATAATTTAATTAGTGAGGATTTTTGTTGTCATAAAAATTTTTGTTGCGTGTTCTTTGGAGCTTTTCAGGCTGAGAGTTAGAACATGAGCTCTGATACCACATGTAACATCCAAAAAATTTGTAAAATTTAAAAATTTTGATAATATTAATAAATATGATATTTAAGTATGCTGAAGTAATTAACTATTTGATTTGTTTATTCTAACTATAGAATTTCATCTATCTATTGTTTATTAATCTTTGAAATATGATTACGTTCCTTAACAAAATGTTTGTTAAGATCGCTACTTAATGTTCGATTATTTATTCGTACTAACTATTCATGTCTCTTCTGACGATGAAAGGGTCCTATCGAACCCAAGGTCTTACTTAGTTGAATGCTTAAAGTTATTACACTTGACGCAGGTTATAGGTAAAGATAATTCCATCCCTTGAGGTTATTTAAAGTTTACAAGCTTATATTCAACCGACAGTAATTTTATTTGAAGATTATTTCGGGGTGAGATCCTAGGTTTTATTATGACTTCTGTAGAATAGCTTCAGCATGAATATTATTAATTTGAATTATTTTTCTCATGGCATTTCCAGACAATAAAAGTTATCTAAAACTTAGCTTCTAATTCTACGATCAATGATAATTTTGACATATTAAACTGGTTACGATATAAGTTATCTATCTCATTCCAAACTAAACAATCTAACATTATCAAGACTTATCGTAAGTATTAGTGTTACCATATTCATTTGTTATTTTACGCAAATAGACAAGAACGATTCAACATTCATAATTAACATTCATATATCTACAAGATTATGTAATCTTCTATGTACAAGAAACTTTACAAAGATTCTACCCATAACATGCAATTGCTTATGATCTAGGTTACAATCCATATCATTTGGTGTTAGAAATTCTAGTGTTTGCAAACATTCTAGGGTTACATCGATATACAAAATCGATTGCATTAACACCTAACTATATAAAAATTCAACATTAAAATCAACCTATATATATATACGATGCTATTCGTAATACCTTGGAGCTAGGGTTACGCACCTAACACTTATATAAATTTAAACCATATACAGATCCTATCATTAATCAAATGATAACAATATTATATTCCAATGATATGGCATCCATATTATAATGCAATGATATAGTATCAATAATAGAATGCAATGATATGGTATCAATAATATAATTCAACGATATGTGACTGGTAAAAGATATGGTTACAAGGTTATGTAATGAAACTAATGTTAATATGTGTAGGTTGGCATACACTTCGGCAATAATGAGCATTAACTAAGCTCCTTGGTGGAATGATCGGTGGCATCCAACTTGTCGTGAGGGACGTGAACAAACTCTTGTATACTATGTTACCACACTTGCGATAGCGTTAAATCTCATCTGTCTAAAACCCTTGTATCCATTGTTATGGTTGTGGTTTTTGGAGTGAAGACGACAGGCCACGAGGTCTTAGGGTTTCAGGGTGGTCGTTCACAGTTTCGATACCACGACTTCGACGCGTTCTAATGGTGATAACCTGAACCTTGAAGTGCATAGATATTGAACCTCCACCTTCCAACAATAACTATTAATTTGAACTTCCAACGATAACGATTGATCCAGAACTTGATATTCACAGGTAACATCCCTTGTTTCTAGCAATTAAACTTGTATGTTTTGGTTCTTACTATTATTACGAATCTAATCTGCGGTTTTTATGATACACTTGCAGGGTTTGTTGGTCTCTTAGCTACACTTACTATGGAGGATGAACACCGAGGACTTCAATGTCCTGGTAAGTCTCATGTTCATCCATATTCCCTGGATTCGTCAGAAGATGATTTATTTCTTCTCCTGAGATGTAAATTACTATTAGGTCTTCAGCCGTGGGCAAAGGAATGCATAGATTTGAGACTTCAAGCCTTCGTTGTATCTGGTTAATTTAAGCATTTAACAAACTTGTTGTTTGTACATCCTGTGCTTGCTTCTATTCGGTGGATATTAAGACATTTTGACAATTAATATTAATACTGGTTTTGTTACTGTATTCACTGTGTCATTTTTAATGTATTTGATACTATTGTTATTATCACCAATATGGTTCGATACCTAGTCTGGGTGAGTGAAGCACTCGAACCCAAGACTTGGATTGCATACGAATGAGTTTCCCGATTTATATTTTACAAGGTTTTTAGAAATGAAAAGATAAAACACAGGGTTTAAGGATTTCGTTACTACTCCAACAGATTTGTAATTTAATACTTATGCTTTGTTTTGTTGACTGTAAATGTATTATGAAACAATGGTTTTGAACTCGTATTTGTGTTTTCAATACAATGAGTCAAAGGGTTTGTTATCCCTAGTATCTAGTGAACGTGACTCGAACCAATATTGTTATGATGCCTTTTGATATATTCTGGGAGAGTGTGACTCGAGCCCATGAATCGATATAAGAAAATATTTTTCTCTAAAGTTATTGATACGTTGCTTTAGGTTTGGGTTTAACCAACGTTGATAATGTTTAAACTTAGCTTCGCGCAGGGTTGTTAGAACCCTTGCTACGATCCTGTACTTCTTTATAAAATTCGAATGCCTTGATTTCCAAACCCTTAGGGTTTATCGCAACATTTCTATGTTGTTTAAAAACAATACTTAACTTGATATTAAAGATCCTAACCATGACTTGGTTATGTGCATGATGATTATACTTCTGCTATGTGATTTCTATTTATCAATAAATATTTTAAAGATTTCTACAGTTCTATTTTAATTGCAGTCTATAGTATATTATGAAGTGTTAAGATTATTTTTATTTATTAGGTTTACAAAGTTACAGAGTTGTTGTATTACATGTTATGATAATAATAAAACAATGTTTCGATAACAGAAACTATAGAAGTATATGGACTCTACTTCTAGCCAGCATAGGTTATTTACAACTACTTGATAGTAAAACTTAGGGTTACTATTTGACTTAGTAAACAATACATAGTTATGTAGTTTTTTTATTCAAAAACAAATCTATTCTATCCTATTCTAACTTAACAGAGTATACAGTTCAGCTAAACAATTTAATCAATAAGTCTTCATTATCAACCAGGAAAAGGGTTAGAGGTTTAAATAAACAACTTCATTCATTCAACTGTAAATAAACAAGACAGAACATTAGAACCCGATGAATGTAGGAGAAACAAACAACCCAAGGAGCCTGTTCCACCCAACCTACTCCTGAAGGTAGGCAAATCACTTGCCTTAGGACCCTCGAGCCTGTTCACTGAACCATTGGGAAGAAGAACCTGTAGAAGCTTTAGGTCATCAACTTGCAGCAACAAGGTATGTTGTTCGGGATTTTTACCCTATAGCGAGGAGACAGACATTACCAACTTCTGGGGTGACAAGTAAATAGATTGATCATATCACATAGGCTTCTATAAAAGGAAAGAGATCAAGGTTCTTGAAGGCATACCTTATTAACGACGTTCGATCCTAGCTTTCGCTTGCTCCTTGGATTGATCCTCCACTTGAACTTCTGTTCGGTGAACCTGCAATACAAAAGATACCTTCCTCAGCGTATCTTGACTGATATAACAATGATGAAATTGAAATGCAATCTAGACATCAAATACAATCAAGCATTTAATCCAAACAAATATTCAATCCATTAGACATTTGATTCGGATGGGAAGGGTATTTAAACCTTTATTGTCAAAAGCAAATAATCAGTACAATTATACCTGATCATTCAGAGTGCTTGTGCAACCGGATTCTGGGCTTCTTCTCTTCACATTAAATTTCGAATTCCTCCAGTATAACAACCCTTAATGCATAGTTTCTCCTCCTTAGTCTAGTTTTCTAGATTGATTCTAGTCTCTCTCTTCTATCCCCCTTGTATTTATGGGACAAGGTAGGCAGTTTGGATCGAGAGGTAGTTTGATTGGGAAGTTGGGGAAGTTGCAAACAAACTTCAACTAATCCCAACTCGTCAAATTAATATATTTTTTATTACATTTTAAGATGTACGCGAGTTTCCTCAAGTGGAGTAGTGCACAATATGCAACTTTCATGCTTACAACTAGCGTTTGTAAGGTTTTTTTAGGGTGTACGCTGGTCTACTAAAGCAGAGTAGCATATTTCAGTAGGTAAACGCAAGTCTACTAAAGCAAAGTTGCATATTTTAGCAGGTGAAGGCTGCTCTTATGCCTGTAGGGTAGTGTTCATGTTAAAATGTAGGTTAAAATAATGTTTTGTCAGTTGCAGAGGGGTAAGTCTAGTCCATACATCATCTAGGGAAATCTTGCTCTTCAATCCAAGTTGTCCTTCTGTGTGATCGACAACTAAAGGTGATCATGGATAGAGAAGTGCAGATTTGACCTATAACAAGGTACATCATCTAGTCATATAGATTTAGCAGTCAAAGAGACCTGAACCAGCACCTCTGGTTTCCTTCTCAGAATAATTTTAGCAGACTCACCATGCACATCTACTTAGCCTCCCTATTCGAATATCTTAGTGATCACCTAATTCACTTGAGGAATTATTTCTGCAAAAAAATAATTATGGAGCTCCCTGCCCAATTCGAATTTCCTTCTCTAGGCTTCCTAGGCCTTTTTAGTGGTTAAATTGGTCATTAATGAGCTAACAGCTCTGTTCCACCCACCTGGGGAATAATACCACAATTTTAGGGGTAGTTGTCTCATAACCAACAGCTAATGGTGGAGTGCAAATGCTCTCACTTGTCCCATTCCTTCTAAAAGCTTCCATTCCTCCTAGTGGGTCAGTGAACACTCATTCAACAGCTCCCTTGGTGTTTGTCTCATGTTTTAATTTATTACATAATAATAATATGTCATTACAATCATCCTTGACCAGATTTGGTCATAATTACAAAACTTTGTAATTATAATTTAACATAATGTTTTTGCAATAAAATAAATAGTCTCAAAATTTGGGTAGGTGACAATCTTGTCTCATGATTTGCAAATCCTTTTGCAATGATTTCCCCTGAAACCATGCATTGTACGTCAACTTTATTTGGAGAAAAGATGACTCTTTTGGGCTCTCCAATACGAGTCATTTGATACACTGAAAGTAAATTTGCTGCAAGAGAAGGAACATAAAGCACATCAGAAAACTAGCCATAGTCAAGATTGAATTTTCCAATCCCTTGAGAGGAGACTTCTGAATCATTTCCCAATCTAATGGAACAGATAATTGAGCTATCGATACTAGAGAGGAGATCTTTGGAGGAAGACATATGTCATGATGCTCCTGAATCTATGATGAAGGAAGAACCTATTGATGCTATTTCCATGAGGGCATGACATCTTTCTTTGTCTTCGGATCTACAAGGTTCAATATCAGGATCTTTCTTCCTTGTACTTGCAGGTACAGGAAGATTGTTCTTCTCAAGTAACTGAGCCATCAAATGTATAGTCCTGTTCATGCAAGTACTCTCAAGATGGAAACCTCTAAGACAATATGTGCACTTAGATCATTCCTTCTGAGAATGCTTGGTCTTCCTTGATTTTGAATCCCTATCTGACTGATATGGACTATCTGTAGGCCTTGTATCATTCAATCTCTTATAAAAAATATTTTGCTTGTCTTTACCATTCACCCTTTTGGCCTCAACAGCTGTAAGGGCCGAATCCAAATTAGGTTTGATTATTCCCATGGAGATTAACTTCTCTTTCTCTTGATTAAGAGATTGGATGAAGTCATCAAGTGAGGGAAACTTCCATTTTGGAATGAACATCTTAGCTGACTAGAAAGTAGAGACAAAAACTGAGAAGTTTGCCCCCAACTTTGAGAGAATGGAAAGTATAAGTTGCTTGTCTTCTTTCACAATCTCATCTCTTTTCAAATGTGATATCAAGATTTTGAACTTGGTGAGGAAGGCATTGATAGATTCGAAGCTATCTGGACTCAAACATATGAGCTCATTCTCCAATTTCTGTCCTTTCATATCATATTTATGTCCAAAAATGGATTCAATCTTGTCCCAAACCTATTTTGGAGATGTAAGATCGATGACATGGAAGTGAAGATATTCAGAAATTGAGAGAAGGAGGAGACCAATTGCTACATCAAGCATATCCAAGTACTTGGACTTTTTAACTGCATGAAAGGTTCTACCATCATTCCATTGAGTATTCAGGTAAAGCCCGTGATTCTCATTAAGAGAGAAATCTTGGTTTTCCACTCAACATAGTTGGAAGATGTGAGCTTTAGATCCATCTAAAAAGAGAAAGTCGAATAGTTGAAGAAGATTCCGAACAGGTGAATAAACCTGCAAAACAAGAGAATTTTTGCTCATGGAGAATGCTACACTTCGACTAAACACTACCTTAAGGACACTTGGCACATAGACTAAGTCCTTCACACCTGGCTAGACCTCAATGGATTTCTCCAATGAATTCAATTAATAGCAATAGGATTTGCTGTCGAAAATTAGAGGCTTTTGGTGCATAAGTGAAAATATAGTTGCTCAAAGAAATGTTGCAACTGTTGCTGTAACTGCTGCAACAACTGCAATTCGAATAGCTTCTTACTTCTTTGATACCATGTGATAATCTACAGGGATCTAGCAACTGTAACAAACTCATAATCTAACTCTCAAGATTATCTGCAAAGAAGAAGAAGCATGCATTCAATAATCACTCACAAACACAGAATAATGGACAATGTCAATATCATACAATGAATAATGAATGCAGAGAATGTGTTACAATAATCAATGATGAGGCATCATATAGGATTCGAATTAGCCAAGTAGGGCATTCGAATTCTGAGCTCAAAGTCTAGCATGATTAACTACAGAGACATCAACTAGTCAGCAGTATCAGTCATGAGTGGTAAGAGTTAGTCAAGTGTGTCTAACTGATTCTAACATAACTAACTATTGATAAATCAAGGAATGGAGACTCTAAGTGGAGTGCATGAGGTTGTCTAACTCAAAGTCTAGCTTGGATAACAATGGAGACATCATCCAGTGAATAGTATCAATAATAAATGGAATAGTCAGTCAAGTATGTCTAACTGAGTCTAATAGAACCATCTAGGCATAAATTAGGGAATAGAGACTCCAAGGAGGGTGCATGAGGCTGTCAAATAGTCAAGTGGAACTCCAGAACTAACTAACTAGAAGCTACAAGCAATTAGAATGAGCAATCAGTGGAAGAACTACTCAATGAATGCACTAACTAAATGATAACTCCCGGTAAGTGAGATAAGGCACCCTAACTGAGTGATAATTGGTGGCAGGTGAGTAAAAGCACTCTAACTGATAGTGGTAGGTGAGAAAGGTGCACTTGCTAAGCAGATAAGTTAAGGAGGGCACATTAGGAAGGTAGGAGGCCGAATGAGGGCTGAAGACAGGATCTAGAGAGCTAGAAGCAAGCTCTAGGTGTTGGGGAGACAACCATCATGATGACTAAATGCATGCAGTGGCATGCAAATGCATGCAACATGTAGTGTTGCATGCAAGCATGAAAAATAGAAAAATGATGGTGTGAATATTCCAACATGATGTGTGATCTTGTAGATCAAGAACCCACTAGTTATGAAGAAGCATCTCATAAGAAAGAGTGGGTGGAGGCAATGATAGAGGAGTACTAGTTAATAATGAAGAATGATGTTTACAAACCCGAGAACATTAAAAGACCCAATCAAACCCAAGTTATATAAAGGAGTATACTCAACACCATGTTCTTGCCAAGATGTTTACATTGGTGAAATTGGCAGATCTTTTGAAGTTAGGCTCAAAGAACATTGCGCCGATATAAAACATGATAGGGTTAAAAAATCCGCTTTAGCGGAACATGCACACTTAACCAAACATCATATATGCATGGAAAAAGCCACGATAATTGCAAAAGAGGAATATCTAATTAAACGAAAGGTAAGGGAGAAGATAGAAATTAGGTTAAACCCAACATGCATGAACAGGGATGATGGGAAAAAACTGAGCGATACATGGACCCCGCTACTACATTCTTTGCAAAGAACAAAAACCCAAAACTAACAACAAATAATTAAAATAAGCCAACCTACATGAAAAATATATTAATCTAATGAAGAGCAATGTTTTAGTATTTAAATGAAGTTTTCCACAGCCATTACATCCCAGGCTCTCAAAATCTTCTGAAGATGATCTCAGAGGAGAGATCGAAATGTCAAGCACAGTCTTGTACTTTTCAAATGCAGTTCCAGATTACATTATTTTTCCCTATGTATTATGGACACCTTCAGACAGATTGAAACCCTCCACGGAAGGGCAATTCTGAAAGATGTTAGGCTACTTGAAAAACTTCGATTACAAATTGCTCAGAATGTCACAGATCTGGAGTTCCTAAAAAAATGTAGGGACATGGAGGTCATTCCATGTTTCGCAAAAATCAAGCACCGATTGAAATCAGGAAAGAACAACCATCTCTTCAAAACCCTAAGCCTTAAAATAGTGAGGATAGAATTAAAGAAAACTCGTGCGATTATCAACAAAATCTCAGAAAAGGCATATCACATGCACTTGAACCTCTCGCACATAATAAAAGCTGATCTCTGGGATAAAATTGACTCAACCATTGGGATGAAATGTGATAGCAATAGGGAGAAAACGATCGAGAGACAGAGAAGAAAATTTGCAGCTCTAAATAAATCTCAGAAGACAACGGAATCTCCCAGTGCAGTAACAAAGAAAGCTAACATTGTTAATCTATCTAGATTACAGTTGGATGAAGCCACCATAAGCATTCTGGATAGAGGACTGAACTTTGCAATCGCGCCAAGAGAAGTTCCAACGAAAGAGCTAATATGTTGTATCGGGAAAGCTGCGGGTCATCTCCCAGAAGAGGTAGCTAAAGTTATCCACAAGGAATGTGCAGTTACCATTAAACGAGCTTGACCCCCCAAAACCAACATCTCGAAGGATGAATCGGCAACACTTAAAAACCTAAGAAATAATAAAGAAATTAAAGTCATGAAGGCATACAAGGGGAATTCCACCGTAATCATGGACTCCGAAGACTACATCAAGAAAATGCACGAACACTTGGCGTGTGGCAGCTACGTCAAGTTAAATAAAGATCCCAGTAAAAAAATTATTAAGAAGGTAACCGAAACAATAAAGAGTGCACACCTGGACGATGACATTAAAAATAAATTATACCCTAAAGATTGCATCCAACCCCGCATCTATGGTCTACCCAAGATACATAAGGATGGTGCACCACTTCGCCCAATAGTCAACACAATTGGCTTCCCCACATATGGATTGGAAAAATTCTTAACAACACTATTAAAACCCCTGGTAGGGAGAACCAACTCTTTTATTAAAGACTCCACTAGCTGGATCAATGAAGTCAAAACTAAAAATCTCAACAAGGAGGATACATTAGTAAGCTTCGATGTCAAATCCCTTTACACAAAAATACCATTGAATGAGGCGATTGAAACCATTAGATAGCTTACGGATGATAACATAACCAAACTAGTAGAGATTTGTTTACGTTCCATGTTTTTCACATTCCAAGATCAATTCTATGAACAAGTAGAAGGTGTGGCTATGGGCTCCCCACTATCCCCGATTGTCGCTAATCTATACATGAAAAAATTCAAAATACAAGCCATAGAATCTTTTCCTCTCAAACCCTGAAGATGGAAACGCTACGTGGATGATACAGACGTAGTATGGCCACATGGAGAGGAAAGCCTACATCATTTCTTTGATCACCTTAATAATCGCAACAAGAACATAAAATTCACTATGGAAATTGAGAAGAATGGTTGTATTCCTTTCCTCAATGTACTAATATCTAGGTCAGACAATGGATCAATCACACACTAGGTCTATAGGAAGAAAACACACACAGATAGGTATCTACATGTGGACTCCCACCATTATCCTCCGCAAAAGATTGAGGTTCTCAACACCCTAACAACTAGAGGAGTACCAGTTAATAATGGAGAATGATGTTTACAAACTCGAGAACATTAAAAGACCCACTAAAAGACCCAATCAAACCCAAGTTATATAAAGGAGTATACTCAATACCATGTTCTTGCCAAGATGTTTACATTGGCGAAACTAGAAGATCTTTTGAAGTTAGGCTCAAAGAACATTGTGCCGATATAAAACATGATAGGGTTAAAAAATCCGCTTTAGCGGAACATGCACACTTAACCAAACATCATATATGCATGGAAAAAGCCACGATAATTGCAAAAGAGGAAGATCTAATTAAACAAAAGGTAAGGGAGAAGATAGAAATTAGGTTAAACCCAATATGCATGAACAGGGATGATGGGAAAAAGATGAGCGATACATGGACCCCGCTACTACACTCTTTGCAAAGAACAAGAACCCAAAACTAACAACAAATAATTAAAATAAGCCGACCTACATGAAAAATATATTAATCTAATAAAGAGCAATGTTTTAGTATTTAAATGAAGTTTTCTACAGCCATTACATCTCAGGCTCTCAAAGTATCCTGAAGATGATCTCAGAGGAGAGAGAAAAATGTCAAGCACAGTCTTGTACTTTTCAAACAAAGTTCTCGATTACATAATGAAGAATGATGTTTGGCATATAGTTCCCAAAACAAAGGACAAGAGTGTGGTATCCTCCAAATGGATATACAAGATAAAGCATGCTGCGGATGGTAGCATTGAAAAGCATAAGTAAAGTTTTGTGGCCAGAGGATTCTCTCAGAAAGATGGAATTGACTATGAAGAAACATTTGCACCAGTTGCAAGGTACACTTCCATTAGAACCATCATGGCACTTGCATCCATGATGAAGTGGGAATTACACCAGATGGATGTGAAGACAACTTTCCTTAATGGTGTGATTGGGGAACAAGTGTACATAGAACAACCACAAGGATTTTAGGTTGAAGATAGAAGAACCCACGTATGCAAATTAAAGAAGGCTTTGTATGGGTTGAAACAAGCTCCCAGAGCTTGGTATGGAAGAATCAATAGTTTCTTGACAAGCTTGGGCTTTACCAAAAGTAAAGTTGATGCTAATATTTATCTCAAAGTTATGGATGATGAACCTGTCATATTATTGCTATATGTGGATGATCTATTTCTGACTGGAAATGAGAAACAGATTATCGAGTGCAAGAAGAATCTCTCCGCAGAATTTGAAATGAAAGATCTCGGATTGATGCATTACTTCCTAGGTCTAGAAGTATGGTAGGGCCTAGAAGGAATCTTTCTCAACCATGGAAAATATGCGGTAGAAATCTTGAAAAGATTTGATATGTTGGAATGCAAAGCCATGGCCACACCCATGGATTCCAACTTGAAGTTGTTAGATAATGACTCATCAGAGTTAGTGGATATGAATCTGTACAGACAAATTATTGGGTCATTGATGTGTCTGACAAATACCAGGCCAGATATATGCTTTGTTGTGAACACCTTGAGTCAGTATCTAGTAGAACCTAGACGTGTTCACTTGATTGCTACAAAGCATGTGATGAGGTACCTAAAAGGTACGATAGAATTTGGTCTATGTTATCTTGGAGATCATGACTTCAGATTGTATGACTACACAGATGCTAATTGGGCAGGAAGTGTATCAAACATGAAGAGCACATTGGGAGGATTTTACTATCTGGGATGTTCCATGATCTCGTGGTTTAGTAGAAAGCAGTCTAGTGTGGCTCTCAGCCTAGCTGAAGCGGAATATATTGTTGCTTGCTCTGCTAGTTGTGAAGTGATATGGCTTCGAAAGTTGTTATTAGGATTATTTGACTTAGAGATGCACCCCACTGTGATCCTGTGTGACAACCAGAGTTGTATCAAGATGACAGAGAATCTAGTGTTCCATGATAATTCAAAGCACATAGAGATCCGATATTTTTATATACGGGATATGGTGCAGAAAGGAGATATCAAGCTCGAGTATGTGAGCACTAACGAACAAGTTGCCGATATATTGACCAAACCTCTATCTCTAGTAAAGTTTGGGTATTTCCGAGACAAGCTTGGTGTAGTTCAGAAGGACACTCCTCAAAAGGTGGAGCGACATGGTCGCTGATGATGATATTTCTTGCATCGATGGTAAAGTCGATGATGTGGATACCTGTATTGATGAGAATATTAATGAGGTTATCTGTTTCGACGATGAGGCCGATGATGAGGCTACCTATTCCGACGATGAGGTTGATGATGAGTTTATCTATTCCGACGATGAGGTTGATGATGAGGTTACATGTTCCAACGATTAAGTTGATGTGTGATCCTTAGACTTTGTCTAAGTGTATGAGGGGACTGAATTGTCCTTAGACATGAGAGGTCTCTTAAATGGTTCATGACTACATCGTACCTAAATAGTTAGTTCAAATTGTACGTGATAGGACTGCATCATCCCTGAACAGTTAGTTCAAAATGTCTGTGATATGACTTCATCGTCGCTGAACAAGTAGTTCAAAATGTACATGATAGGATTACATCATCCTTGAACAATTAGTTCAAAATGTACGTCATAGGACTGCATTGTCCCTAAACAGTTAGTTCAAAATGTACATGACAGGACTGCATCGTCCTTAGACATGAGAGTTGTCTTAAATGGATTACGACTACATCGTCCCTGAACAGTTAGTTCAAAATGTTTGTGACAGTACTACATCATCCTTAGACATGAGAGGTCTCTTAAATGGATCAAGACTGCATCGTCCCTGAACAGTTAGTTCAAAACGTACGTGACAGGACTGCAACGTCCTTAGACATGAGAGGTGTCTTAAATGGATCAGGACTGCATCATCCTTGAAAAGTTAGTTCAAAATGTACGTTACAGGACTACATCACCCTTAGACATGAGAGGTGTTTTAAATGGATCAGGACTGCATCGTCCCTGAACAATTATATCAAAATGAACATGATAGGACTACATTGTCCTTAGATATGAGAGGTGTCTTAAATGGATCAAGATTGATAATCCTGTAAGTAGATTTGGATTGCATCGTCCATAGACATGAGAGGTGTCTTAAAGTGAGAGGGATTGATCATCCCGTAATTGAATCATGTGTATTGTAGAGTATGCTGATATGATGATATTGTTCGTTGAGATGATCCAGATGATACTGTTGATCGAGATGATCTAGATGATGTTGTTGATCTAGATGATCCAGACGATGATGTTGATCGAGATCATCTAGATGTTGATGTTGATTGAGATGATCCAGATGATGATGTTGATCAAGATTATCTAGATGTTGATGTTGATCGAGATGATCCAGATGATGATGTTGTCAATCGAGAAAATTGAGATGATGAGATTGCTATAGCTGTTCAGATGCTGTAGAAGATGAAGATGCAATACTGATGATGTTCCGGTATTGAATATTTGAAGATGTTCCAATAACTGTTTGAGCTACTGATGATGTTGAAGAAAGCTTCCAATGATTTATAGATGTATCATGTATCATGTAGTTGATGACACCTTGCTCTTGCAAATGTTGTTATAATATCCTTCTCATTAAGGGGGACTGTTGATCTATTGTAACTTCTAAGAATATTATATTTGTACTTTATTATTCCGGAGATGTTTCATTCCTCCGTGGAGACCCTTTTGTATATCCATAGATGTTTATTCCTTTGAGAGAATGTGGTAACTAGGGTTATTAGATCTCCCATGTAGGGTCGGTTGTGAGTTAGCTGTTTAGGGGTTATTAAACTCTCTTAGGAGAGGTCAGCCCAGTTAGGGAGAAAAGTCCGTTAGAAGATGAGTATAAGTAGAGGAGGTGTGTTGCTCACTTATCACTCATTCACTCACTTGTGTATTGTGCATAAGAGAGAGAGAGATATCTGCATAGGAGGAGAAGAAGCTCTTGTTTGGGGACTGCATCTTTATATTGGTTGATTATCTACATTGAGGAAATATTTGCTAGGTTTTCTACCCATGAGGGTTTCACAGGATAAATCTTTGTCTATCTTTTGATTGTGTTTCTTCCAATGATCTTGCTTGTGAATTTAGGCTAAACTTAACAGAAATGACAATTCAAATACTTATCTTTGTTTGGTTGTTGAGTGGACTCCCTTTCAATATTTGCTTCCTTGCAGGAACTACTGGAGTGTGCTCCCTCTTGATCTCTATTTTCCCTTTTTGATAGCACCATGATTATATGTCTTTGAACTTGTATCCATCCTGGACCACTATGTATGCTTAAGGGTGCACTAGTTTCATCATTGTGTCATCCTCAAGACCTCATACATAATCATACATTCAGTAGTATAATCTCAATACTATCAAAACATTATAATCCTATAATATTAACATGTATGGTCATGATCATTTCATACACAGGTAATTTATCACAAGCATTAGTATTCAAGGTTTCAGAGAGTACTTCTTTTACTCATGCATATTCTTATTTGACCATAGGACTCTTCTAGTTTTTCATATCATTAATCAAACTAAGAAGCATAATATGCATAAACGCATGATTACTCAAACTTATAACTTCATGAATAATCATTATCAATCATACAAAAGTATACTAACACAAGGTAGGATTCTAACTCGATATAAGAAAACATACCTGGATTATCATGCTTGCTAGTTATGTCTAACATACCCCGTAAGTAGAGATTATATGTGATCAATGAATATGGATGAGTCTTTGTATTCACGTCACCATGGTCCTATATTCTTGATCTTTAAATTGATTTGTCTTTCTTGATGACGCTTTCATGTTAACGGACAACATCATCCTCATACAATACCACAATGTATTAGGACAATCATAAGTGTTTAACCCTAATCAATGAATGTTTTCTATAATTAACATGCATTCATACTTTTACTAAGGTGATCAGAATGGTCTAAAATTAATCATGATTGTACTAAAATCAATAATATGAGGAAAAACATATCATGAACTTAATAATCAGATAAATTAAACAAATTTCAAAACATACCTGCATCTCCTCAAGTTATACCTGTCGAGATTGCTTGTAGTCTTCTCTATAAGGGTAAAACCCTAATAATTCAAGGGATATGACTTGTAAACATCTTATATAGGTTCATGGTGCTAGGATGATAGAATATTAGTTCCATTTAAACCTCCTTCATTGCTTCCCTATGAGTCTCCCAATTTTGCTAGGGTTTATTCTTACTTGGAAACCCTAATTTTCATTCTCCTTCCTCCCACAACATTTTGATGGAGGATTAATATCTATGATAAATGGATTCCAAATAAATTTTCAAAGTTTCAATGCTGCATCAGGTGTCTCCAAATCTGTATCAGGTCATGCCATACCTAAAAACTGAAAACCCTAATTGAGAGCTTCTTCCTCCTCTTCTTTGATTTCCTCCGTTGCGCCATTTCAGATGTGTCGTATTGTTTCTGGTGTATCTTTGAAATTTTGGATCTGAAGGGTTTGAAAATTTGGCCTATGGTAGCTTGACTTGTCATATTTCCAACCCCATAGGTTTAAGCTTCATTGGATTCTCCATCAGAGAGATATGCTTAGCTTCCCAACATGACCTTTTTAAGGCATGAAACAACATAGCGAAATTGTACAGACTTCCACGTGTCACTGTTTCACCTTCGGCCTCTAAAACTCGGACCTGTGAAACTAAAGTCTATGCCCTAACTGTCATGTTTTATAGAATTCCATTTCGAGCTTCCTATCCCGAGCTATGAACTTTTTACCTAGGTCACTTGTTTAGGGATTCATTCTAGAAGATCCAGAAACCCTAACTTGTACGGATCATATCTCATAAAGTACAATGAATTTGAGGCTAAAACTTAGACACAAGGTACGAGAACATTTCATCTTCTTCCTGTCCAAGTTTCAGATCCCGAACCTTCTCCAAAATTGATTTATAGTGAAAGTTCCACAATTACTAGGTTTTGCTATACAAAGCCCTAGCTTTCAAATTGTCGCAAGTGAAACAAGTGTCATAAATGCAATACAATGCCTTCTGTTAGGATAAATATGATACCATGCTAGTTTTTCATCATTTAATTCAATATGATATAGGATCTTAACTGAGAGAATAACATGTACAACAAATCAAACAAAAGAGACAAGAGACACAAAGCATTTCATCGGGGAAACCATAAAGGAGAAAACGCCACAACTTCCTTATAGATAGAATGAGCAATAATACAAAACCCCAAAACAAGTATATGATCTCCGGCAGCTTCCTCCTCCTCCACTTGTGCAAACTCCTCCTCTCTCTCACTAATGTGAAGTGAGTGAGTGTGTGAACGTGAGTGAGTAAATAAATAGAGAGCCTAGCTCTCTATTTATACTTTACCTTTACCACTTGACAAGTCAGCCTCAACTAAAGTTGACTAGGCCAACTCCTTTAGGGGACTTAAACACCCCAATACAAATGACTCTAGGGGAATTAATGCCCCGACTTACATGGGAGGGTTGACCTCAATGAATTAACATGAACCAAGTACAATAATGACCTCTCTGACCGGAGGAATAAACATCTTTGTCAGAGGTACAATAATGAAATACAAATACAATATAAAATATACAAGTGAATATATTCCGAAGTTACAAATACATCAACACATGACTAATGTACACTACTCAGTCCAACTGAAAACATTTACTAGTTCATTCAGCCAACTGGTGATACGAGGGTTCCTTACTACAATGTTTGACTTCATTTGGTGTTATTCTCACATACTATTCAGTTAAACTACATATAGAAGGTTCCCTCTCCTATTTTTTGGCATTCAGTTGAGTTTTGGATTGAGTTACATTCAGTTAGATAGTTTCAGAGTCAGTTAGATTCAATTATTGATTAGTTAATTGGTTAACTAACATGCCCAGTGGTGTTAACTTCCTAGTAAGCCACTATCATGCACCAATTCAAATGACCACATTTGGAATTCGTATTGATTGGCTTATTGTAGCCATTGTTACACATTGTAATAATATTATGAGTTTATGAGATTATTCTACTGTTGCAAGCCTTTTGCACAGTGTTTCCATACATTTTGCTGCATGCATCTCTAGTAATTGTTGTGCTTGAGATTTCACATGGTATCAGAGCTCATATCTAGTAATTGTTGTGCTTGAGATTTCACATGGTATCAGAGCTCATATCTAGTAATTGTTGTGCTAGTGTTTCCATAGATATGTTGTGCTTGTTCCATAGATATGTTGTGCTTGAGATTTCACATGGTATCAGAGCTCATGGCAGGGACACGACAACTTTTCTATGGCAATTCTGTGCTAGTGATTCTGTAGTGGTGATTCAACACCAGTGATTCTGCACTTCTGCACTTCTACACTAGTGATTATGCACTTCTGGACTAGTGCTTTATGCACCAGAAACACACATGGAGATTGAGAAAATTTGCTCAAAAATATTCCAACTCTGCACCAGAAGCCAAAATTTTTCCACATAATTTCAGGATATTTTGCATCTGACTCTTCAAGCTTGCTTGATAGTTTATGCCGGGTGTGATGCAACTTGAAAAGTGCAGGTTGTCGATCTAAAGATTGTTTGTTGTTTGTGACTACAGGTTTCTCTAAAAAATATTACAACATCTTCGATGGATCTAAAATCAATTACTCCTCTCTCTCCATTCAAGTATGATGAGTGGAAACCAAAGATGATAGCATATCTAAAGAGACAAGGTCTTTTTGACATGTGTATTGGTGTTATGAAATATTTTTCTTCCTATGAAGAAGAGAATGATTGGATAAATGACTGTGACAGAGCCTTTGGAGGAATGTGTATTGCTAGGTCTCCTAGTATGTGCTACCTCAATAAAACTGTTGAAAATCCAAGTGATCTATGGGACCAAATGGACAAATCATTTGGAAAGCAGAATGAAGAGATTGGTGCAAATTATTTGGAGAACATGCCCAATGATACGTCCTTTTGTTTTGTCTCTAATTATGTCTCGACCTCAACCATATATCATGATGAAGTTGTTCAAGATGAAGAAGCAGTTGCAGATTCAACACTCATGTTCTCAATGTCTTCTATTTAAAATTTTGAGCAAGATAAGCCAATTCATACTCTAGAATCTAAATAGGTTCTTAAATCCTATCTTTCACGTAAGTTTGTTGGTGTGCAGAATGATTATCTATTGAATGTTTTCAAGGTTAAATCAGAGTTTGGAGGAGATTCATTTGCTCTCCTTGATCACATGCTTCCTATGGACTTATGTTCGATCATTGGAATATTTTCTCGGAGTTTCATTGAATATGGAGGATACTACCATTCGCTTGGTTTCAAGTCTCAGGCACATTTTGGTGATTTTGGTTTTGATATCACCCCTATTGGTTCAAAGGAGATCACAAGAAACCATCTATCAATTCTTGGAGTTGATTTAACTTCCATTGATTAGAAGTTCAAGTTTCAAGAGATATTAGATCTGATTGGAGCTTATCCTACCTCAGTTGGTTAGAATTACAGGTTCTAGGATGATATTCATATTTTTGGATTTGTTCTCACCATGTTCAGTTTGAAGAGCAAGTTCAGAAAGCCTCCATATTTTCTTTCATCCATTGAAGGATAATACAAGCACATGTTTTTGAAGCATGATCCACTTCTTCCCAAGGGGAAGATACCTCCAAACATATGATCAAGCAACACACCTACTTGATTTTGTAGCAATTAATCCTTTGGTGTGTTTCAGTCTATTTTGAGGGGGGGTTTTCCCATGAGGTTTTCTCCATTTACTTTGGTTCATGGATTGTTCTTTATCTAGATTATTTCTGTACTGGGTGACCTATGGCCTTTGTTGCCAGGGCCCTTTTATTATTTTTATTTTCTTCTTCACTTCAGATTATATTAAGGGGGATTGTTGGAGCATTTTCCAACCACACATCATTTATTTGAGCCTCATATCTTAATTTCCACTTATCCTACGTATTTTGACTCACCCATGTGCTTACATCATTAGCAAATCACAGTTTCATTAAACTGGACCTCCTCCTACATTCTAGGAGACAAATGGACCATCATCTAAGCTTACTCCACTATTCAGGGGTTGATTTGCAAGGCTAATTCTCACTACTCAGTCCAACTGACAACATTTACTAGTTCAGTCAGCCAACTAGTGATACTAGGGCTCCCTCCTACACTGTTTGACTTCATTTGGTGTTATTCTCACCTACTATTCAATTAAACTGCATACAGAAGGAACCCTCTCCTATTTTTTGGCATTCGATTGAGTTCTGTATTGATTTAGATTTAGTTAGACAGTTTCCAGTCAGTTAGAGTCAATTATTGATTAGTTAAGTGGTTAACTGATGTGCTGAGTGGTGTTAACTACCTAGTAAGCCACTCTCATGCACCAATTAGAATGAACACCTCTAGAATTTTAATTTCTTTGCTTATTGTATCAATTTTTACACATTATACTCATCTTCTAAGTTTATGAGATTATTATACTGTTGTAAACCTTCTGCACAGTGTTTCCATACATTTTACTGCATGCATCTCTAGTAATTGTTGTGTTTGTTCCATAGATCTGTTGTGCTTGAGATTTCACAATAGATTTTGCATTTCATTAAGCATTTTATCCATATAAGTGTTGTGCCATGAACTTATATCATTTTATCCAGTGATAAACAAATACCAACAATTTTCAAAACTACTGAAGGATGCCACCTTACAAACATTTGATGAGCTAATTTTGAGTTTGAGTGATGAATTTTGTGGTTCTGAAAATGCTGTGAAGTATTATGTTTTACGTTATGGCTTGAAGAACCTATTCTTAAATTATGTAAGGAAAAAAACATTACATGTTATGATTCTCCTTGGAGACCAAGAGGAGAGGTATATAATCATCTTGCATGAGCTATCTAGTTCATACCATTGATATTTTGGGTCTCCAGTTATTTTTTGTTGACCTATGTAGATTGTTGTTGCGAAACCAATTGAGGATTCAAAGAATCTACAGTTTTCAAATAAAGAGGTGATTTTGTGTTTGCAATTCAGAGTTTGTGTGAAAGATGCAGAGTGCTTGTTATAAGGATTCTCTTCTACATGTCTTTGAAATGAATGCAAAATATTCAACTACTTATGAAAAGACTTAAAAAAATTTCCCATTCGAAGATTTGTTGATATTTTTCATCATTTTTATATTGGATCAAGTATTCTCGTTGATTTGTTGATCAAAAAATGACTATGAAGAACTGATGGAAGAATTTTTAATAGCTACAGGATTTCAGGGCTATATTGGTGGCAGAGCATTATTTTGAGATCAATCCCAACTTCAAAGGCACAAGATCAACCACCAATCAAGCAGATCCAAATGTCTAGGATAACAATCAAATCATTTCCAAGAAAAGCATTCAACAATTATGGATTCGAAGGCAGAGGAACATAGTTCTTCTATTTTCCAGGTGACAGTTGGCCCATTTCCATGTACTAATCTTCCAAAACAATGATAAGATGTAGTAGATCCAACAATCCGAATAAAAAAAGGATTTCAAAGTGGAACTTCCCATGCCCACCAGGATTCATGAAACTCACACATGGATGTTGTCATATCACTCCTTAACCTGTATTTTAAACACATGGTCTTTAAGAATAAGAATATATTGTATCAATGAACTCTATTTGGCCATCCAACAATATATTTTTTACTTTTAGTTGTGATCTGTTGAGGATCTTTCAAACTTCATATACAATATATTCAAATAAGGCACCTACTTTAGTTTCATCACGACATTATGAGATTAACCAAGAAACCTTGTGATCCTATGAGTACAGTGAAATTTATATTTTCTCTATATGAAATATTGCTTGGTATGTTTTAAGTGTGGGTTGAGTCTGGTTGAAGGATTACTCATTTCAAATATTTGATACAGACACACTTTTTTCTCTTGGGCAATTTTTGTTATTCTAATCTTTAAATTTGTCTATTTTTAAATTCTTTTTGAAATTTTTTAGGTGTTTCTTTTGAGAACTATTTAGGTCATAGATAATTTGAGACCTAAAATAAAGATGAAGGATTTCTTTAAAAACAAAGCAATAAAGAATGCTCAATTGGGTAGGACTCTAGAACCATTGACATTTTGTCAGGTAGACCCGAATTTAAGTGCAGATCACAAATATGTCTTCCCAAATATTACTATAGGAATAAAAAGGAAGCAAGTACAAAAATATGGAACAAGGAGAGAGGAACATAAATTCCCATTCACTCATGGCATGGCCTCAGGTGTTCCAACAATTCATGCAGAGGAAAAACATAGTTCAGTTTATGATGACATAGAGACACTAGCAGCATAGTGGAAGATGATGAAGATGTAAGGATGGCTAATGGAATGAACTACATTCTAGATAATCACATTAAACATCTGAAGCCAGAGGAAATAATAAGCACTGAACCAATTCAATACATACAACGAAGTCTAAGAGTAAAGTTGACGACATCAAAATTCAGGAAGATATCTCCCAATTCTCTAGAAAGTCAAGTTGAAACTAACACTACTAAAAGCAACTTTACATCAACCTTTTCATCTTTAGAAACTCAGAATCTATATGTAGAATCTAGAATGGAGTGCTAGAATTCAGATTCAAGACCTGAAATACAAATATCTAGGTCACACTCGTCTATTTCAAAATTCAGCAGTTCAAAACTGAATACTCTAATATCTCTTTACGACTCAATTACTCCAAGGAAGACAACATTGGGTAGACCCTGTGAACTGTCAAGCAGTCCACATCAGAGAAAATATTTCAAATCTCTTTGGATATCATAAAATCAACAAGCAAAGGCTATAGAAAAAACTTAAGGACGATTGAAGAAAGACACGGGGCCATTTTCCGCTGCTAGAAATGGAGAACGATATCAGTTTCATTCTAATAAAAAATAATTGGAGAATTCCTTGATGGTTAGATGGATGACTTGTTTCATGAAAAAAATTATGCAAATATATTTCTATAGCAGACAAGAAGTAACTCACTTTCACCTGTTGTAATGTTATTGAATAGGTTGTGAAGAAGATCATGAGAATGGATGCACCAGAACCTTTAAATACTCATGGATCCCATGTCTCTCAAAATCGCAATAAGTAATATATTTTTATGATGAAATTTAAATACTATGCATCTCATGTTTATAAAGCTTAAGTTATTGACATCAACAAAACAGATTCACAAATATGTTTGAAGGTTTACTGATTATATAGTAGATATAATCATCAGGAATGTCCTTAAAGACCTACAAGAGTCTAAATATTGAAACTTTATTATCTCTGAATGCAATTTTTGAAACATAATAAAAGTGTCAGTGATATTGGTTTCTTCCCTTGAACATCTCCTTTTCAAGCCTATATTTCTCAAGTCATCCTTTATTTTTAATAACCATTAGAATCCATATTTTACCAGCAAAGATCTATTCTTGTCCTATCACATCATAAAAGTATATAAAGATGGAAATACTCCATGTGGGACTATAATCCATTATGCATGATCAAGTTAGCATGTGTTAATGTGTCATCATATCAAGAGAACTTGTGAGACACTACATCAAAATAAAACAAGGAATGAATATGTTGTTTCCAAATCCAAGAGTATTTTATGCAATAATAACGTAATTTCTCAACATGTCTTCACAATGAAGCAAAAGGGAATAGAGAAAAATAAACTTGGCCAACAAGGAGACTAAAGAAAATGTCAAAATCAATCCAAAAAAAATCGATACCTGAAAACACCAATTCAAGCCAAGCCAACTGCTTTAATTGTGGAAAAAATGAAAATTTTGAAAGGGAATGCAATATTATAAAGCATTATTTAACAAAGCTAAATAATAAAAAGAAATCCAAGAAACTACCTTGAAAAATAACAAGATAGCAGTTGTAAACTTAGTGAGCATAAAAAAAATATAAATTAACAGTAAATACCTAACTCTTCCAAGCTGATATCGTGGAATGTGAATATGTACAAAAATATGTTGTTCTTATGCCACTTATTAGGATGCAACAACTGTGGGATGTGAATATGTATCAACAATAAGAGTGTTGAAACAATTGCAAGATACGTAGTGAAAGAGACCCACAGAGTATGTGAAGAAAGGGAGCTCGATGTCAACTGTAGAATACAAAATTGCTCTAAAATGATAAGCTATCTCAAACCCCTGTAGCCTCAGCTGTACCCATGAAGAGGGAAAACCCATGTAGCCTTAGCCGAGCCCATAATGAGATAAAACCCCTGTAGCCTCAACCGCACCCATGAATATGGTGAACACTTGTAGCCTCAGTTGAACCTGTGAACAGGGAAAACCCCTGTATCCTCAGTCGCACCTATGAAGAGGGAAATCCCCTTTAGCCTTAACTGCGCCCATAATGAGAGAAAAACCATGTAGACTCAACGACACCCATGAATATGGCGAAATCCTGCAGCCCCAGCTACACCTGTGAACAGGGAAAACCCCTGTAGCCTCAGTCGCACCCATGAAGAGGGAAAACCCCTGTAACCTTAGCTGCTCCCATAATGACAGAAAACCCCTGTAGCCTCAACCGCACCCATGAAGATGGCGAACACCTGTAGCCTCAGCCGCATCTATGAACAGGGAAAACCCCTGTATCCTCAGCTGCACTCGTGAAGATGTAAGAGAAATGTAGATGCCCAAAGTCGAATAGGGAAAGCTGAAGAAAAGAGACCATCATTATTTTAATATTTTATTAAAAGGAAATAAAGTTGACTTCATTACGTTTGCTTTGGTTATAAAAGGCATTTCCTCTCATAGAATTTCCCCTTCTATCATAATACATGTCTTTCTTTTCATAAATTTATGCTTCTATTAGTTTCAATAGAATACGGACGTTTATAGTTGCGTTATAAAATTATTTAGTGTGTTAAACTCAGCATTACATGTCCTCCAAGCACTTGTGAAGCTTGACAAGGTTATCTTTTGAGTTGAGAACAACAACTCCATGTTGTTCATGGATCTCCAACATCACTCAACAATGATGAAGGGTTTCACCTAATGCATCTCTTAATGTTCTAGTAGAAATCATATGAATGGTTTGTAAAAAATAAACATAATTTTAGCATAGATCCCTTCAACAACAAGAATACGGTGTTTAGGGTTTCGATGGGGTGATTGCCACCTCATATTTTTGTCAAGTTCTTTGTAGGAATGGAATCAGAGGTCCAAATAGTGGACTACTCCAAAGACATCATCATAAGACAAAATATTGGTAGCTTAGGTGGAGGTTAGATATATGTTTTTCTCTAATGAGGGTAGTGTCGTAACTCCTATGGGGTATGTGAACTCATGTGTTCAGAGTGAAGAACTGAATTGCACCTTTGATTGGCTCTTTGTTAATGGATCCTTTGTGGATCTAGGCCTTCTCTTTGGATATGAAATGAAGACGATGTTCAAGCATTCCTTTCTTTGTGAGTCGGCCATATCCATGTAATAGCCAAGGAATGGATATATCCACTGGAGAAAATCCCTCCTCATCTTCCTCTCATCCTAATTAGAAGAAGGAATTGAAGATTGATAGGGGTCCTATTTAGAAGAATAGATTGATGATTTTCGACATCATGATTGTAGTCATCATCATCATTGTCATCATCATCATCATATAACATAAACATCAACATCATCATAATTGCTAACATCATTTGCCCATGCAAAATTCCAAACCCCCTATTTTTGCCCATTTGCAAAATTTTGCCCCTAAAATTTTCATAGCAATCATAGCAATTGGACCAACTAGAATGAAATCATAGCAATTAGACCAATTTATGATGCCAAGTGATTCATAGATATCAACTTCAGAGGGAATAAATGAAAGCATTATTACTTTTGTAAGCTCAACCTTATGTGCATTATTTGAATAAATGTCAAATGCATCCAGTTGCCATTTTGAAAAAATTAAAGGATAAATCCAAATTAATTTTATGTGACTAATCAATGGATGCATTTGACATATGGAGGAAGAGGGGGGGGGGGCTATTAGGGGCGAAGGGGTAGAGAGAGAGAGAGAGAGAGCTCATGTGTCACGAGCCCTAAAGAAATGTATTTCATGCAAAGAAGACTATGTATTTGACCCTAAATTAATTATTAGGGAATATAAAGCCATGAACAATGTGTGGAGGAATTGTGCATAATTTCATAGGGGTATCCATGGCACTATGTATCTAGGATTTTTCCTTGGGGCCTTGGACATGGTCAGCAGAGGACACTTGATCCTCAATCCCTGAAGGAATATTCTAGCCATATAAGGATAATGAGGTGGTCTCCACCAACTATAGATGGTCACTTGAGTGTATTATTAGCCTACAATTTAGGATGTCAATGACAACAAATTGTTTTGAGTAGTATGTAGGTGTCTTAGGGCCTTGGGAATGATGTTCAAGGGAAAAAGGCCATGCCTTTGTCCCTAAATAAATTTTCGAGGCATTCAAAGCCATGTACATTTCCTCAAAGAACCATGGATGACATTGAATCTCTCTAGGTTATATTTAGCATCTAAGAAGGGATATGGGTGCCATTTGGACGATTTGATCACTATTTATGGGTTTTAGGGCAATAGAGATGGTCAATAGAGGAAACTAGGCCTTAGGCTCTAAATTAAGAATTTAGGGATCGAGGCAATGAACGATGCCTCAATCGATCGCATAACATTGGTCTAGGGCATGTTAAGTATTCCAATGGAATTAGGATAATGGGTCATGTAGAAGGCCCTAGATTACCTCATATGTGCTATAATTGGATGTTCTAGCTCAAATCATGTGTTGGAGTTAGAAACTATGAAATAATATGATTCCCAAGTCCTTGACACAAGTAGATATTACTCAAAATCATCTAATTGTGCTAACATCCTCAAGCATAAGCCAATGCTACCTTCAGGAGGCTATGTGTGCTTGGTTGAGGTATCATTCTTATCCATGGATGATAAATTATTCCTTTAGGACCTAAGGTTTGGGTCTCCTCCCCTAACCATGTCCAATGCCACAAGTCCCAATAGCTTGGATGCATATCACCATGGATACACGCTCAATCCATGTGTGGTGCTTTCTAGCATTATTAATGTCTTTTGATGCCTAAATGGTTTCTTTAGGTTCAAAGGCATGGTCCTCTTCTATAGAGTGGCATTCTGAAGGCCCTCAGACACATGTATATTGCTCAAAACCAGCTAATGTAATCAATATACTCAATCATAGACCAATGATACCCTCAAGACGCCATCTGTGGTTGGTGGAGGCATCCTTCTTAGACATGGATGTATAGAAGCTTCATTTAGGTCCCTATGTTTAGGTCTCTTTCATTGACCATGTCGAACTCCCTAAGGCCACAAGACCTAGATACATGGTGTCATGGATACCCTTGCAAAGTCTAGTGAGTTGGATCATTCCTGTTTCCAAAAAATGAACCAAAACCATATGTGGGTACACAACTACTGGTTTGGCCGATGAGACATAATACTATGTACTGTGTGTGAGGCTCGTGTGAAAGAAACAATTTATAAATCTCGAGACCTTTTTACAAATATTTAAAGAAAAAATTGTGGTGATATTTAATGGATTTTTTTAAGATTTGTGACATTGTAATGTTATCATGGAATAAAAAAGATCATTGAGTGTTTGGGGAATATCTTTACTGTTCATCATAATCAATAGTAGAGATGAAAAATTTTCTATAAACAAAATAAAGTGAGATTGATTAACCTGCCACTAGGTATAGTGTCAAAGAGCACTCACAGTTTAATACCGACAACAAAGTTTTCAAAGTTGCTTCAACACTGTTTAAATTTTTGGAGCAATTTATACTAGCAATAACAATTGTACCCATGGTGCCGAATCATATCAAATTTGCATAAACTTAGGAAACTGCTACAAATTTCCTGCAATAAAGTGTGTTCTCCATGGTCAGGATTAATGTGTCCACCTTATTTGATGGAGTATGCATAGATTGATAATTCCATATTGAGGGTTTCCTTTTCTTGTCTTCAAATGACAGATAAGGAAATGCAAAGAATGGGGGCCTCTATAACCCTCCACAATACAAAGAAGGATACCCTACTCCATCTGGCCAGCTTTTTTCCAAAGGGCATTTTACAATAAATATGTATTGTTGCACTAGCAGAGAATTTTCTATGGATTAATATGCTCTCACTCAACCCCAATTCCAATTGTAGATTGTGATTCTAAGAAGGGTATCTCCCACCCTCTGTGTCAATTCATGTCATTTTAAAAGTAGAGGAAGAGTCGTTACCTACAACTACATAAGTATGCATCCTTCTACCAAAGATTAACACATTTTTGAGACATACAATGGATATTTCTATAATTTCTAGTGTTTCTTGCATGTCCATATATATATATATATTAGAGGATAGAGTTATCAATAAGGCCTAAAAATAATAGAAATGTAAAATAGAAGTAGGATTATGAAGGCTATGTTGTACAGAGAAAGATAAGCTGATTGAGTTTATATTGCACTTATCCTCTTGTTTTCAATGAGAAGGGTAGACAGAAGCCCACTTGGGAAGGAGGGAGAAAGATAAGATGGATCCGAGGTCAAGATTGCAGCTTCATCCCCTCGTAATAAAGGGAAAGAGGAAAATCCACAATGAGGACAAGGAAGGAAGAAGCCCAGAGCGAATGATGAGCAGGGCAGACAGACTACTCTCAAATTGTATTTGTACCTTGGTTGGGTAGGCAAGACCGAAGGGGTTAGATACATGTTGTGACTCACCCAAGCTTTACATTTGTGAAAAATGAGCTAGACTGATTATAAAACAGACAAAATCCTAACCTAACCTAACCTAACCTAAAATCTACAAAGAAAATAAGCTATAATAACAAAAAAAATATAGATGACAATTATGAAAATGCAGGATTTTGTAAGCCTGAGCCATGAACCCTCGATAAATGTTTAGTTTTCAACGAGAATTGAAAGTAACTAGACTATCTACATATTAAAAAATATGCTTTAAATAAAGTCATAGCAAGCAAAAATATGAGTAAATTGGAAATACCTTACTCATTATATATTTGACCTTCAAGATTTATAGAGGGCATTTGATTGATGTGAGTGAGAACAAAAACCTCTCTATTTCATTCTATTGTTGTGAGTCTCATATCTCGCATTTCTCCTTCTTGATGGATGTATGAAGTGATTACCAACCAATACGAATCCCCCAGATACCCCTTTTCACTCTATTTATGGAGCTTTGAGATGGGTGCTTGTGAAAATAAAAAACTAATAAAAAATTATAATAGTTTAGGGTTCATACAAGAGGAAAACACCACCTGCGCACATGATAAAAAACCCCACATCTACCCAAGGAAAGAAGCCGTGAAATGCTCAGTAAGAATCAGAAGAACCAAATTCATAAGAGTGTTAGATATTTGACCTTCAGGCTATAGATCCTTGCCCTGGTCTTCTTCTTCAAAATCAAAATGAACATCCAGCTAGGGATCTCCAAAATTGAACCTGCAATATATAATCAAGTTTTCAAACCGCCGACAGCATGAAGAGTTGTATAAATGATGGAAAAAACCCTCTTCTTAACCATAGAGTTGCTTAAATACCCGAAACAAACCCTCCCCTCAACCAAATCAAAACAAAAAAACATATTAGTTCTTCCCTAATTTCCTCTCAAACCCCAAAAATCCCCCCTTCCCGCCAAATCCAAACATTTGGAACCAACTACACCCTTGTCGGTTTCACGGTGCCTTCATGGAGCTCACTCGCGGAGGTGATTGTGAAAGTCATTTTAGGGTAATTCTATGAAAGATATTTTAGGGTAATTACAATATTTACATATTTTAGAATTAGCGCCAATGCTTGACCATGGGCCGATAATTCATATAAATAAAGTTAATGTCATTTCAATTAACTAGCAGTATTATATAAGTTCCTAATTCGGCAAGGTTAGTTTTCGTGAGATTTGGGAGGTCCAAGGAAAAGATATAATTGCACCTTCATGAACTATGGATTTATAAAAGGATGGTGAAAACATAGTCTTAAAATATCTAATGGTTGTGAGTTTTGCATCAATTATAATTTATTTTATTTAGGGGTTCATATTATTGTTATAAAGTTTCATCGGTTCATACCTTTTGAATTTTGGTTAATTAAGTTCCTAATATTGCAAGGTTAGTTTTCGTGAGATATGGGAGGTCCAAGGAACAGATATAATTCCACCTTCATGAACTATGGATTTATAAAAGGATGGTGACAACGTAGTCTTAAAATATCTAAGGGTTGTGAGTTTTGCATCATTTATAATTTCTTTTATTTAGGGGTTCATATTATGGTTATAAAGTTTCATCGGTTCGTATCTTTTGAATTTTGGTTAAATAAGTTGGGATTATTATTTAATTTTTGTTATATATATATTCCATAGTTTAAATGAGTAAAATAATGATTAATAGAGAACTTAATGTGTAGGATTAAGAGATGACAATTATATTTTTATAAATATAATATTTAAAAAAAAACATTTAAGATAGTAAACAATTTTGTTTGGTTACAACATGAAGGAACGTAGGGATGATGTAGTTATGTGTGGAAAAATTGAATGAGTTGCATATGTCTTGCATGTAAGTTGATGGAAAATCCTATAAAAGTGATGAACCTAAAATAGATATGGTTGGTTGGTTTGACCATAGTGTTGGTTTCTAAGAGGGAGTTGTCAAAGGAGAAGAGGAGATTGAGCAAAAGAAGAGCTAAAGGAAGAAATAAGAAGACTAGTTTGAGGGTGAAGTGCAAGATCTAAGAGTGTTGTTGAGACATGAAACAATGATTGATATTAAGGCATACAATTTATGTGTATGTAAAAGCTATACTAATGCGAACAAGTAGACCAATTCTTCGATCTCTCCCCGTCCTTGACTGTTTCAATGTATTGTTTCTCCCATATTTGGTTATAGTTATAGTTGATTGTTTGGGCCTTTTTGTTGCATACTATTTAGTGTTTGTAGAATGTGTGAGGCTTAACCCTAGGCATCTGAGTATAAACTACTGTCCCATTGTGCATCCCATGTGTCAGTGTGTATTCTTCTCTTTGCGGTGTGCAAAGTCATTTCTTATGTGAACAAGCTTGGGTAATGAACATTAAAAAATATCATTGTGCTACCTCGAGTTTCCAAGTGTCCACATATGCTTCAAATATTGGAGACCTCATTTTTTTGCAATCACACTTCTTCCAATCCCAACACTTAATCAATTTTTGTGGCTTGGGTTTATGACCACATCCAATTTTTATTCAACTCCAAGTTCACAAATTTTGTGGTATTACGTTATTTAGAAAAATTTTGGCCACCTTATGTAATTACTTGTTTAACTTCTAAAACCTATTTTGAAGTTTGAATTTCCCTAAAATTCACTTTTTTTTTTCAAATTTGGCACTTCATAAAATCTCTCCTCAAGTTTTATGGTTGGTGCACTAGGGTTATTATAAGATTTCAGGATGCTTCCCATCCAAGGCATGCCCTTTGTTGTTTAGTACATAACACTTATACAATCATTAAATTTGGTTCTTTTTTTGCCATGTCTTCTACTCCCTAGTTGGAGTGTGGAAGGATTGGTCTTAATGCTTCTCCTCCATGGTGTACCAATTCTACCAACACTTCATAAATTTTAGGTGGTTGAAGCTAGATTTTTCACTTGAAGTATATATTGATGTGTCATCCATTCAAACTCATATTATTGATGCACTACACAAAGCCAACTCCGACTTAATCATTTTTCCCAACGTTGAGTTATTTGTGGCCTCCAAACTAGTAGTGAGTTGCAGCTTAGCACTAAGTCCAAAGACCCAAAAGTAAGTTTCAACACCAATATTGTGACCTTTGCAGTGACCAACCCCCATCTTTAAGGACATACTTGGGGATATTGTTGAGTAGAAAAATGGTATTGCTCTTAACCTTCTCTTCGATTAGATAGGAATTGGAGGTTGTGGTTAGAGAGATGATCCCAAATAGTTTTGTCAAACTCCTACACTATCACTACAAGAAAAAAGGTCGTTGCTGAGGGTCATGCCTATGACAAACCTTTAAGGGTTGTCACAAGTGTCACATATGATGACGGTCCTTAAAACATCGTCGTGATAAGTGAATTTTGAGATGGTCCTTTAAGTTTCATCACCAAATCCTTTTCAGTGACACTTTTGGTGAGGGTTGTTAAAGGCATGTTTCTAATTATCTCTTTGGTGACACTTCTAGTGACGAGCATTTATTGGCCCTCACCAATACTCTTTTTGGTTACTTTTGGTGACTGTAGAAAAATGTTTGTTACCATTGATCATTCTAATGTGTTTTTGATGTCGTTATGTGACCGTCTCTATATTTTTTCACAAAATATAGTGGTTTAAGACCACTACTATGGATTCTTTGTCATTACGTGTCCAAGGTCATAGTGGTTAGAGTCAATGAATTTCTTAATAAGTTAGTGTGCCAATGGTATTAGGTGCAATATCACTTATTTTGGGGGGTTAAGTGTGATGGTTATGAGTATAACTTATGTCCATGGGTTAAGTGTGACATTTATGAATATCACTTATTGATTCCACTACTTTTTCATTCAATCTTTTTCTGTAATTCAGCTGCCATGTTTGCACCATCCAATGTATTCTCATGAGAACAAATGCGAATAACTTTTGAATTTTTTGTTAGGAGTTGCTGAGAATATGAAGCTTATAATTTTGTCTCCTACTTATTTTCCTTGTCACTTGGGAATTGGCTGAAAATTAATATCACTTACTTTATCATAAATCACATCAAGGTCGTTGTTTTTGACAGCTTCACTACACCTGACACTATCCATTCTTTGTTCATTAGACACTATGCTTTTATTAGTAATTTATTTCTCTCTTATGTTAACAAGTAAATGCCTTCCATTTTGATAAACATAATAATTTCCATCAAAATGATGTTTCCCTATTGTGTCTCCAATTCTTTGCTTTCTTTCTTGAATTTTATTAGTTGCATGGGGGGTATCATTTCCCTCAAGTAATGGGAATTACTAATTTTTCCTTTGTGTCAACACATGACTCAATCCTCTTAGGTTTATCACTAGCAATTTCCCTTTAGATGAAGTTCCACTAGTATGTGTAGGAACCATATTATTTAAGACATAATTAAGTCAGTTAATTCCAATAATGAACGAGACTAACTTGCTAATGAGCTATGCGAAGGTTCCCCTTCATGGATAGATTCTTAGAGGGACTATGGTCATTTAGGCCATGGATGTTTGAGACAATAATAGGTCTATGATGCCCTTAGATTTTATGGGTTGCATGTGTGCTACACTGATGCATCCAATGGTTTTTTCTTCTTGGTTTGAGAGGATTGGGAAATCTTCTTAGACCATTGCAATTATTGGTCTCCAACAAGGAATTCCTAGTAAGTGTGTGACATCAGCTCCTGTTGACTATGTCCCTACCATTTTTTCACACCACTCATTGCTCCTACCAATTGAATGATTTCGTTAAGTGTTTAGATCATGTCAATGAAGGTGGATTGCCACCTTCAACATCATGAGACGTTTAATGAACCTTATCATTTAGAGGAAGGAGAAGTCATAACAAGGTTACCATAGGTAAATCTATGGTAGGATCATTAACATACGACTATTAGCCGATACCCCTTTGTGGGATAGGGCACATTTGCATGACCCATGGTGCATCTGGATTTGTTGTGGGTGGTGGTGCCTCACCATTCCATCCAAACAATGTGGCTACCTCGATTAGTGGGTGTAGGAGGTTGGATCCCACTAAGATGTGGATTCGGAGATGACTACGACCCATGTGACTAGATTTATTGAGGGTGGCGATGCCTCATTGTTTCATTTGCACGATGTTGTTTCCTCAATTATGGATTGTGGAAAATCAACTCTCCAATACAAGCTCTCACAAGACCCCTTATTCCATGATGAATAATCATCAATGAGTTTTCAATGGATGGGTGAAAACCCTATGCAATGCATTGGTTTGGCCACCTTGGTACTCCCTATCACCCATCCAATAGCTCTTGAATTTTCCCCTTAATTTCTTCATTCTCAAATAATGAATTCCTACTTAAAGCCTCGTTCAGAATAACAACTTTATCTCTCAGGTTGATTCGCTGCATGTTCAATCAAATGGCTTGGATGCATTTGATGAGGTTCTCATAACAACTCATGATAACTGTACTATAATATCTCATCCAACTGAATGTATTAATTTGACCTCTCCTATCAAACTAGAAGCATGTTTTATGAGTTCTCATGGTCTTCGTGACAGTTAAAACGTTCTAATTTCTCTTCATTTTCGAATCAAAAAATAATCAAGGAAAACTATTACAAGGAATTGATTAGTTTATGAGCTTCCAATAGAGTAGGACATGCATTCCAATAGAGTCGCATTAGTTGTGGTGACCACAACCTTCACCTTGAATAAATTGTAATTTAATGATTTTACAATGTTTATGCCCAAATATTGTAGCTGCATTCTAATATTATGTTTACTGTCCACTTGGACAAGACACTTGTCACTTAGATGTAAAAAATCCATTAATAAAACTTTACATCTGATCCATGCCATAGTTTTTTCCACAAATCGATGTCTTTTCTTATAGAAAATCAAACCATATTTAGGAATATTTTCTACCTTTCGGGGCCCCTAGAATGTGTCATAATTAATTCTAATTCAGTTGTATGCGAGTAGGTATGATGGAAAGTAAATTGATGAAGGAATGATTCAAGGATTAAGGAGGATCAATTCACTTATGGACGAATAACATGGCACATTATATGGGGATCTACAGACATTAAAGGATGGATAACAACATAAAGGTAAGACAAGACAATTGTTGCAAATAAGGCATCGTTGTTTTTCATCATTTAATTCAATATGATGTAGGATCTTAACTAAGAGAACAACATGTACAACATATCAAACACAAGAGACAAGAGACACAAAGCATTTCACCGAGGAAAACCAAGAAGGTGAAAAAGCCCGCAACTTCCTCAGAGATAGAATGAGCACCAATACAAAGATCACAAAGATGAATCCCCAAAACATAAATGTATACAACAGTTATTCCTCCTCCACTTGTGTGCACTCCTCCTCTCTCTCACTAATGCGAAGTGAGTGAGTGAGTGAATGAATAGAATGAGAGAGACACACTCTCTATTTATACAATGACTTGACTTGCCTTTTACTCTAACTGGGCCCCGTCCTCCCTTAGGAGAGTCTAATAAACCATTACCACTTGTCACTGGGACAACTCTACTAGGGTGGTCTAATAACCCTTTGAACCACACTGGTTCGACCCCTCTAAGGTGGTCTAATAAACCATCAAATATAAGTTACGACACTTACAATATAACTTGCGACACTTGCAAATAGAAATGACGACACTTCCAACCGGAGGAATAATACATCTCCATTGGGGATACAGTAAAGTACAAATGTAATACATACAATATACAAGTGAATATCTTCCGAAGTTACAAATGCATCAACACTCCCTCTTAACTAGGAAGGTATTCTCTTGACACAAGTCATCAATACATATAGGTGCAAGTCTTCAATACTGGATTTGTATCATCGTCACTGGATCATGGAGCATCATCGTCACTACTGTTGTACTCATCATCTCGATCACTGGTGCTATCTCTGAATTCTTCTCGCCATAGGAAGTTCTACAGAGCCAACCCTTTTTCATGTTGGTTGTAGGCCTAGCCTCCTGTAGGTCTTCATCATATCTATCCATCTTGTGGAATACTTAGGGATGATTGCGTGCATCAACAAAACCTCAAAAGAGCATCCCAATACTTTTACGAGCTTACTACTCAACCTATCGGATCTCCCAGGATCTTTTACATGTGACCTTCACAAAACCTTAAAAGAGTGTCTTGCGACCTGCGAGATCTCTAAAGAGCATCCCAAGATCTTTTATGTGCCTAGAACACTACAAGAAAAAAGGTCATTGGTGAGGGTCAAAAAATGTCACCATAAGCTCATTGGTGATGGTCAAAAGGGGCCCCATCACCAAAACTTGAGCATCGCCAAAGGCACCGTCACCTTAAGTGGAGGGTATGTGGTGACATTCAAGGTCCGCCACTAATAATTATTATTATTCCAGGTTGTTACCATCACCAATCGTTATGAAGTGTTGGTGAAAGACCTATTTTGTCCCTCACCATTTGATGCATATATGGTGACGGTCAATGACTGATCATTCATGAGGGTTGAGACATGTCACCATAATCTCATCGGTGATGGTGAAAAAGGAGGACGTCACCAAAATTTGAATGTCACAAATGGTTGCATCCCCAAAAGTAGAGGTGGTGTGGTGACATTCAATGTTCGTCACTAATAAGGATTATTAGTGACAAATAGTGACCCTCACCAATTTATATGAAGTTTTGGTGATGGACCTAAGGGCCTCCATCACCAAAAAAATGAATGTCACCAATGACATATGATGAGGTCCTTGCAATGACCCTCACTATTGAGGATATTTCCATTAACATATCAATGGTGACAACTGCTATGAGATTGTCACCGCTTTTCATTTTGAAAATATTTTAATGACACAACATAAAGGACTGTTTCCATTTCAATTAAAATTGTAAAAAAAATAATTATAATGGTCCTTAAAATGATAACGGTGAAACGTCACCATTGATTTCCACAATGGTGACAATCTTTGGTATGTATGAAGATGGATAGTAGAAATACATCCATAGATCAGAGCTAAGAAAAATCTCATAAAAAAATATTCTTGGAAATATCAAAGAGGCAATGAGATAATAATGTATTCTATGAGATGAGAATGCCAATATACTTGTTAGTAAATATGTGGCAAGAGGTGGTCCACAGCTATGGATTTCAACAAAGCTTAGGGGTAGGCATCATACCCTATGTGGCATAGATCATACACCCCCAAGCCCAACAAACAATTGCTTAGAAGAGAAGTATGTCCAATCATTGTTAATAGAGCACCTTACTTGCTATTATGGGCATCGTTTCAATTCAGCCTACATAGATTTGAAGGGATAGTTTTATGTTGTGTTGATTGTACATTACAAAGGCATATTTCTGAGTTTTTCGGTTGTAGTTTACAGGGGCAATTTTCTGAGTTGTTGGTTGTACTTGGCAAAGGCAGATTTCTATTCTTGTTGGTTGTACTTTACAATCATAGGAATTGTTACCTTGCATGGAGTAGTTTCAGAAGGCCTATAAAATTGCTTGCAAAAAATAATGCAGTAGGCCTATAAATATTTAAACACTAAACTATGGTAATTAAAAATGTTCTCTAACTACGATTACACCATGCCTATTAGAATTCTTGGATCATAATTCTCTTGGCCATCATTATTTATGATTTGACCAAATCCTAGGGACATAAAAATTTACTATCTAGTTTCACATGTTCCTTCAAAAGAGAATTTTGGAGATGGATTCAATATATTGGAACTCATTCCAGTATATTGATTAAAAAACATGCATGTACCTGCTATATAATTTCATGTTGACTAACCTGCTAGTATTAAAGACCTCTTTGCAACAAATCCATCTGAATATAATTTTCTTCATTGTGGATTTTATATGACATCTTAGGTACATATGCCCAAAACTGGGTGGTGTGGACCTCCCGAGATGGTCAATGCAGACCCCCTAGGCCACAGTGAAAATGTGGGGACCTAAAAAGCAGAGAGACACATTTTAACCCTAAGATTTGCCAACAAATAATCAAAAAAATTATGTGGAGTCCAAGATATATAATAAATTAAATGATTTAGTAAAGGAGGCTATGCAAAAGATAGAGCCTCCAGCTTTAATCTGTATTTTTTTCTTCTTGTAATACTTTAGAATTTTCTCTTTATAATTGTCATCTTCCAGAATCCAAGTATTAGTTTCAGCAGGTATATAAACGTACTTGAATAAACAATAAAGTAGCATATCCTGTGAATTCTTGGTGTTATCTCAACTTACATGCATTTTTAATTTCATATATAACATAAATGTAGAGCACCTATAAAAGTGCAAAATTCCTAAGATTCATATTGGCATGAAATTACACATTTGTTTTTGGAAATGCTTCAAGAAACCTCCTCTGATGGGTTACATAGGGTATACTTTCTTTGCTTACCTACCCAATATGAGGTGTAGCTATACCCATCAAAATTGCTTGGGACTAGTACCCGGCCTCATCCCGTTTAAACTCATGTCAGTCAAGTGGAGCAGGTCACAAGCATAATGTAACCCTAGTAGATGGTGATGACCAATGGTCTACTGGAATAAATTGAACATTTAGTTATTATTATTATAACATTTTACTAATTTGAAAAAGAAAAAATATCACATTGTTATAAGTAAAGTAAATAGAACTGATTCACTAACCTATTTACACAATAACTAAAATAGATATCTAATCTTTTCTAAGCATATGGAAACAAGATAGAAAAAGATGATATAAAATGATGTAACAACAGTTTAATAACGTATATCTATAGGCTTGTCCTAAGCCTGTAATATGAGTTGTTTTTTACACTTACATATGCACAAATGGAATTCAGACATATGGGCCTTCTTTGGAATCATGTCACCCAGCTCATCCTCCTGTTTGTTCCTCCAAGTTCGTTCTAATTTTAACTGATGAGCGGATTTATTGCAGACTGGTCAGAAAACAAAGGAAGCATAGTTTATGCTTCCATTGTGATGAAATGTTAATGAAGGTTAATGGAAACTAAACAAGCACTATAAATCAACATTATTGACAACAACAAAAGCACAAGAAACTATTCAAAAAGTTATTCAAACAACTTTTTTGAACTCCAGCGAAAAGCACGAACCATACCTCAGTCATTATTTCTGCCAGCTGCTTGACAGTGACCTCATTATTAGGATTTCCAACATTGAAAATCTGTCTATCAAACTAGTTTGAAACAACAATCTTATAAATAGGTTGAGCTCATTATGTGCATTTCAATTGGACCTCTTAGGAAGGAGAGATGCTAGGTCCTTCTGTTTTGGGACAAAATCTAAATTCCCGTCTACCCCTATTTCCATGATTCCCCCAACATGCAATATCCCTAGACTCTGGCCCACTTGAACAATTCAAACCTCGAGGGTTAGTTTACAATACAATATTAGGGAACCTCATCATACTGATTCCCAACCAAATGATTATTATGTTGCTTCTACTACTAATAACAATAATAGCATAAACATTTTAACAAGAAGATGAAGGAAATACAGAAGAGGTAGTTGCATCCCATTGATTTCAAAACTTAAGGCTTAGGGAATTTCAAAACTTTATGACAAGGCTTGGAAATTGTTTAAGAGCATGGATAATAAAGGAGTTTCACGCGATGAATGCACTCATAATTCTCTCATTCATATGTTTTCTGCCGCAAAAAAACCAAATGATGCAAAATGATATCTGATTAAAATGAAGGAAGTATGGTTTGTGCCTAGTTGTGTATCATTTTGTGTTATAATTGCTGTGAATAGCAACCTAGCTAGAGCCATGGAGGCAAAGGATATTTATAAGGAGATGTTGAAGATGGGCGTTGAGGAAGATGAATTTGTTTATGGTGCATTGATAAATGCATTTGCACAAGTTGGAAATGTGGAGGAGGTTGTTCATTACTTTCAAATAAAGCAAAACCATGGCTTTGTATCCAACTGGACAGTATATAGTTCTTTGATTAAGGTATATCGAAATATTGGCCATTTGAGAGAGGATGAGGAAACATATGAAAATATGAAGAAATTGGGAGATAGTGCAAAAGTCTTTGCAACAAATTGTATGATTGATTTTTTCAGAGATGTTGGTATGGTCAGTGAGGCAGAGTCATTTTTTAATAACTTAAAGCAAGCAGATTAGGCTAATGATTTTCTTATGCCATGATGATGTGTATATACAAAAATATTGGCAGACTTAGCCAAGCCATTGAAATTGCAAAAGAGATGCAGGAATTGGCACTTCTCACAGATCATCTCTCTTTTAATAGTGTACATAAACTGTATGCAGCAGAGGGAAGATTGAGGGAAGCTACTGAAATTTAAGTGAAGGTTTCACCAGATGATGTCACATACAAAACATAGTGTACAATTTCAAAGAAAGGAATCCTTCCAATGGAGGCAGTAAATCAGCTTGAGATTGCATAGGAGAGTGGAATCCCCCATAGTATGCAAGCATTGATAGTGACTTTTTATTCCATGGTGATAATACATGACGAGGATTTGGAGGCCTGTGAACAATTAAAAAAGATTGGTTTGGATCTTGACGTGTCTGCATACAATGCTTCCATTTATGCATTTGGAAATGCAAACAAGATTGATGAGGCTCTAAAGATGTTTATGGGAATGAAAACCAAGGGTCTTGAACTCGATGTTGCTACCTACACAAGTCTGATCATTAGTTATGGAAACGCATGCATGATAGAAGGTGTAAAAAGGATGTTTAATAAAATGAAATATGATGATTTTCAACCAAATGAATCTACTTATAGAGCAGTAATAAATGCATACAAAAGTGTTAGAAGACTCAATGTTGCAGGGATAATTACTCAAGAGATGCAATTTACTAACTATCTTAATGAACAAAAACAATCTAAAGGATATTGGAGTTTTTTTGGGGGGCTTTCCATTTTCATCTACAAACATTCCCAGGTCAGATGAAATTAGATACACATATTGATATACATGTCATAGTGATTTATAAATTGAATAAGTATATTGCTTAGAAAAATTACCCAAAATGGTCATTGCCTCAGTTTCTGCAATTAAATCCATACAACAGACATAACAAAGTATACAAAAGACTTATTTTTGTTGAAATGCAATCAATGCCATTGGAAAGACAACAAAATGAGGTTTTGAAATGTAGTAAATTTTAGTACCAGTTCTTCAGAATAATTTAGGATAAGTAAGATATTTCAAATGCTAAATATCAAGAATAAATTTGCATGAAGGTTCATTGTGCTATTGAGAAAGCAGTCTATGCAAAATGCATTTCAGAGTGAGATAAGTATCATGACTGTCCACGAAAGATTTTCTTCTATATAACCCAAGTATTTCTCTTCTAAGTTCTAGGTCAAAGCTGATGATTTGACGTCTATTGTGGTTTAGTTCCATTGTTTGAAAGGTAATTAAACAAGGACTACTGCACTGACTTGGACTTTGTCATACCTACTCACATGTCTTATCTTATTTGCAAGACACTGGAAAATGCTTGGAAATTCTTTCTTTGAGTAGTCTACTAGAATAGAATAGTACATAATATGAAGCAAATTATGTTCTCACTCATCCTGGAGGACACAAGCTAGGAGTCCACCTAAATTCTTGAGAGCATACAACATCTTAAATAAAAATAGACATAAGCATGGGAAGCATTTTGCAAAGAAAAAGGATGGATGTCCTAGAAGTTTAAATGTTGTTAACTAAGAAACTAAGAGAGCATTTATTGAAAAAGAAATAAGTTTCCATCCTTCTTTCCTAGAATGTTTATTTTTAATATCATAACTGATTATTAACATAAAAGAAATAAATCATTAACTAATGGAAAATATATGTTGTTTTGTTCATATATGGATTCTTGTAAAGATATGAAACATAACAAGGATGAGATCATTACATTAAATTAGAATGTGTTTTCAGTAATGGACCTTGTTGAACTGGTGGCATATGCCTTCCTTCTCTTGTTATTTCCATACATATTGTTGTAGGTGTGAGCATACTAAATATTAGTGGTATTAACCTTGCACATTTTGCAACTCATATTGAAAATTCAAGAAAATATATCAGACTAATGAAACAAAATGTTAACAAATCATCTAAAATCAAAACAATTGCATAGCCAAGACACTTACCAGAGTTAGTAATATCAGTTTTGCGTCCTAGGTTCTTCAATACAGGAGTAAATCCATATGCTTGTGAGCAATATCTATCTGCAAGATAAACAATGCTTGATCAATAAACTAGCAATGTCTAGGAATGACTCTTTCCAAATCTTAAATTTTGTGAAAAAAACATAACCGTTGTCAAAAGAGTCCAACTTCAGAAAGAAATATCAATCACTCTTTACAAATCTTAAATTTTGTGAAAAAAACATAACCCCTATCAAAAGAGTCTAACTTCAAAAAGAAATATCAATCTGAAAGGTGGCCATTTTGACAATTTAACATGGCCATGACATACCACAAAAAACAATTATCTAGATGACCAAAATCAGCCAAGAATTATTCTAGATTTTGTAACCATGATGTTTATTATTGTTGAATGGTGGAACAACACCCAAGTCTATTGTTCTCTGGAAGAAATTTTCTAAAGTCTAAATTTAAGTAAAGTAATGTAAAGGTTGATACCTATTACAATGAAAATATTTATGAGAAGAATATCAATTACTAAACCCATTCAATCAATTCCACTAATGCAAAGAATTTGTAAGAACACATGCAAACCATAAAAATGTCCTAAAATTCAACAAACCTATGTGCTCTTGGCAAGATGTCTGAATGGATTCCACCTCTATACCCAGCTAAAGGGTGGGAATTAAGCAACTCAATTCCCTATATACCCTTCAATAATAGTGGGAATTTTTCTTAATATATCCTTTCTGCCACCTTTAAAGTTGCAACTTTCAATAGAAATAAAACAAATTGGCATGTAGTTTCTCTTGTTACTTTCAGTTGCTTCAGAGAAATGAAAAGTACAACTGCATTCTGCACAAGAGATTTAGGAAAAGATGCAACCAAAAAAGGTCTTTTGGACGCCCAATTCTTTCCTTTAACATTGCTTAGCTACAGATTTGTGGATGAGCTTGAATTACTAGTTGAGTCGTCCATGCTTTCACTTAAATCCTATTTCCAAATCAAGTTACCATTCATTATTCACAACACAAACAACATCCCTAGTTGTAATCTTCCCCACTAACTAAATGGAAGATTTTTTAGAGGGGATTTCACATAATAAAATGTTATAGCCATGAAAGAGAGATACATTTGAGTTAGATGTATTTCAAAATCAAATGACATGCAAAGGAGAGAACTTTAAAAGGGTATTTCAGTTTCTCAAGATTGACTATATTGGGAAATTCCGTATACTTAGAAGTTCATATTTAAGGAAAATAAGGCGCATATGAATTCCCATTATGGAAGAGTTCCTCTACTTGAATTTTGGTAATGATTAGAGAAAGAAAAAATTTGGGTCAAAACTAGGGTTCTACCTTTAGGAAATCCCACACGTTTCAGATGGTGGTCAAGATAAAGGTATGATATTATAATATTATAAATATACAACGAATGGCCACCAAATTAGGTCAATGTGAATGTTATGTCGATACAAGGCGAGAGTGAGAAAATGACTCCTAAATAAAGAAACAAAGGAAAATGAAAGCATTGATCTATGCTAAGACAAGATAGAGACTATATTGATAACATAAATTTGAAAAGGGACTAGGAGAAAGGAACCAAGACCGGGGATATTTTTATAGCCATGATGAGAAGACAAGTAGATGGATATATTTGGTGAATGAAAGGAAATTGATAAAAAAAAATTACTCACAAAACACAGAGATGCTCAGATTGATGAGACATTGACATATTGTTGAGGGGGTGAAATGAACTTAGAAATTGGAAAACAAGATATCAATGTTAATAGATTAAGGATTTGATCCAAATGAAACTAATTTTCTAGCACGCCAATGTTGTTAAAAAGAATGAAAAGTACAAACTTGACGTGACCGGGACAATAGTAAAAGAATTCTCATCGAAAGGGCCAAATGAAGACGATTTTAGTAATATTACGTAAGGTGATGATTAACAAAATGAACTAAACGTAATGGAGTTAACATCAGTACATGGTCAAACCTTCATGAAAATATGACTAGCCCACGACATGGAACTCGATGAGGTTAATAAAACTTACATTGTGCGACTTTATGAGTATGTCGAAGTAGGCCTATGAGAACATAAATAATGAAATGAGGTAAGGACGTGATAAGATCATTGACTTGGACATGATGTTAATGATGAAAGGACTAGGAATTAAAGTTTAATATGTTCAACTAGGTCACTAAGTTCTAACACTTAGAATCCTATCGAATTGAGAACTGACATTTAGGGATTTGGAAGTAGTCTTATGGGAATTAGTTTTGGGGATATTTGATAGTCACTCTTGACTTATTTATCCATCATTATAACTTTCCCATTTGTATTTTACTGAATACTGTATGATGTTTACCTTCTCATCTAGAAGGAAAGGATAGCCAATGAATGTGAATTCTTGCTTGGATTTGTTGTGTAAAATGATGATTAGGTAACTATGGTGTGGCTATTGATGCAATATAACCTGTAGTTAAATTGGATATCATGGATCTTCGTGGATGAATAGGAGATATAGGAAATCTAGTTGGGACTTACAATTATTGAATGTATTATTGGATTTGAATTACGTGAAATTACAATTGAGTTACTGAGGATGTATTGGAACCATGTTGGATAAAATAGAAAACTAATGATTTATGATTGTTTGAGAAAAATAGAAGAGAATGACAAGAAGATGAGAATAGGAAATTCAAGTAAAGACTAGCATCGAAAGTACGATAACAAAAATTAACTTCGGGACAAATTTTTAATAAGAGGGGGTGTATGTAATGCCCCTCAAACTCACTATGACTATCAACAAAGATGACACTTACTGGTAAGTGAGACACTTAAAAACATACAAGAATAAATGAAGTCTTAAGGGATGATTCGTAATAAATTGCTTATTGAATAGAGATATACATGATAAATGAATACGCTTGTAAAAAATTCTTGATTTAAAGGGAAAATATAGATACTCGTGATGATGATGAGAATTATTATCGATTAATTAGGACATGTAGATGAATGTTGCAATTATGTGGAAATATGGAAAATGGAAATATGTGCATGAATTATGATGTGAATTGAATGGACCAACGTTTATATTTTGCTTAATGATTAGAAAATGAATGAAATGAATTATGATATGATGATTTTGAGCAATACTATTAATGTGTTCTTTGAGTATGTGTGCAGTAGCAGGTAAGACATCCTAACGAATGATTCAGAATCGAATAAGAAGGGGGTCGTAGAAGACAATAAAAACACACATGGGATATGACGACGATATCGGCTCCCAATACATCCACGCATGAGTTGAAATCCCGTTGAACTTTACTCAGGTGGGCGTGAAGTCGTATGGGTGAGACCATAACGGTTTGGTCACATACGAGGTTGAGGGGTGCGCAGTAAGAATGAACTTACTCCTCAACGCCATTAGTCTCACATAGAGTGTAGTTGAATGATTTATGGTAATTGTTCGTAAAATCACTACACAGAATCCCAGCACAATAGTAAAATGAGAAATTAATGTCGGAAGGACTTGACGATGTGGTACCAATACAATTAAGGAAATAAAGTGTTGTCAGAAGGGCTCAATGGTGTGGTACCTAGATGAATAAAGGAAATGGATAAATGGACACCTATGTATTTGGCATATAATATTGTATTGGAGTATTTATGCATGAAAGGACTATTTATAATTATGTATCTAACATATAGTATTGCATTAGATTAATTGTGCATGAAATATAGTTACATATTTCACAAATAGTATTGCAATAGATTATTTGTACATGAAATGATTATTTGTAATTAAATAATTGGGAATAATGAAATATGGGTCAAAATATAGACTAAGAGTCATTAACTAGCCAACTTCACCAGCACCCACTAAAATAGAGATTGGAATCCTAGTATCAAGGGACACCTATGAGTAAAATGTGGGAAGTATGTGCACTCTCATGAGAGAGTGACACATGGTGGTGAATATTTGTATTAAATATTTTTTCATAAAAGAGTCCTTTTGCATGAGGTGACATGTGTCGTAGAGGATTTTTCTATTTAAACCAGAGGAAAGGAAGGAAAAGGAGGATGGCTCCCTATGTCATATAACTGTTAGAATGGAAAATAAATTATGATTGTGCTTTCTATTATGGTTTTGGCTAAGGATTTTGGTGAGGGAGATCTCACTTCTAAATCCTTGCGAGTGTGTGTCCTCTACGACCCCGAGGATTGGGGTGGCTATGCAAATGATTGCATAAGCCTATGGTTCGATGGTGAAGCTAATGATTGATTCGCATATGTTTAAATGAGTCTTTACTGGTGGAATCCAACGGAAGACGAGGCTAGAAATGGACAATATGGATCGGATTGACAACAATGAATCCTCCTTCGACAACAGAATCGAACTACGGTTGAAAGGTTTATTGTTTCATTTTGCATTTGCTTGCTCAAAATTTTAACTAATTCATTTTTCTATGGATTAAAAGATTGATTTCATTTAGTACTGTGATTAAATTATGGTCTTAGTTTTAAGAAGGGCCTTGGAAATGGAGGTCCCTACAAATGTTAGAATCTTCATAGGTAAATTCGGATATTATAGGAGCTTCATAGAGAATTATAGTAAAATAGTTGCACCATTATTTTATTTAATAACTAAAGGTGCATAATTTCAATGGAGTGGTAGCTGCAACCAAGCATTTGAACACATCAAGCAAAAAATCATTGAGGCATCTGTCTTACAAAGGACAAATTGGGAGCTTCCTTTCCACATCAATTCTGATGCCTCAGACAAAGAAATAGGCACATTTCTCAGTCACACGGACAATAAAATACCATATGTCGTCAACTATATCAGTAAGAACCTTCTAGCACCATAGATCAACTACACTGTCAAAGAAAATGAATTTCTTGCAGTGATCTACTCAGTCAAAAAATTTAGACACTACATCACTGGATATCAAGTATTCATTCACATTGATCACTCAACATTGAAATATTTAATGAACAAATCATATGCTAATCGTAGAGTAATTAGATATATTTTGTTACTACACGAATTTGATATAATCATTGTAGATGAACTAGGGAAACATAATGTTGTAGTAGATTTTTTGTCCAAACTAACACATGTTACAGATAAAGAGATAATAGATGACACATTTCCAGATGAACACTTATTTGTCATCTCTGCACACACATCATAGTTTGGTGACATTGTGAATTATTTGGAAACGAGGGAGTTTCCCAAACACTTCACCTACATCCAAAGATCCAACATAATCATAAAACGTGTTCCATTCTCATGGATCCAAGGATACGTTTTCAAAAGGGGAGCATATCACATCCTCGGAAGATGCATTAGGGAAGACGAGATGCATGACATACTTCATGCTTTTAATGATGAACCATGTGGTGGCCACTATGCAGCTAAAATGACAACCTACAAAGTTTTGAATACAATATACTATTTTCCAACTTGACATAAGGATGCAGCCAATTACATTTCCAGATGTGATGCATGTTAGAGAATGGGGAAACCAACTCAAATAGATGAGATCTTACTCCATCCACATATTACAATGGAACCTTTTGAGAAATGGGGGATGGACTTTGTTGAACCCGTTGATCCTCCATCCAATATGAAACAACACATTCATGTTTGCACAAACTACCTTACTAAATGTGTAGAAGTGAAGGAATTAATGTTGGAAAATGAAGAATCAATAGCCAAATTCTTAACTAAGGAGATTTTCACCAGATTTGGAGCACCAAGATATCTTGTCACAGATAGACGAACACAATTTGCATAAAATATAATAGAAATCATATTGAAAATGAACAAATTCAAACACCAACAATCAACCTCATACCATCCTCAGGCCAATGGCCAAGTAGAAGTTACCCATAAGGAAATAGAAAGGATTCTGACTAAGACAATCCAATTGCGCAAAATATATTGGGAATATAGATTTCATGAAGCAACCTGGGCCTACAATACCACTTGGAAGACTACTACAGGATTCACACCATATGAACTAGTATATGGAAAAACAACAATGCTTCCAATATAATTTGAGCTTAAGACATTAAGGACAACATTAGAAATGGACATGGACCTATCTATAGCATAGATCGAGAGGCTACTCCAACTTAATTAGTTAGATGAAATCATACAACAAGCCTTACATCATATAGAAATAATCTAGCAGCAGAGGAAAGCATGGCATGATAAATTCATAAAGACCAAAGATTTCAAGGAAGGAGACTGGGCCCTACTCTACGACTCAAGGTATAAATACTATAAAGGAAAATTGAGAACTAGATGGTTGGGCCAATACCAAATTGACATTATCAATGGCAATGGTTTTGTCCAAATATCAACCATAAATGAGGATAAAATACCATTATTAGTTAATGGTCACAGACTAAAGCTTTATAAGAAACCACTCAACAAAGAAGAATTCACAAAGACTATGATGAAAACAGAACTTTACATAATAATAGGACAACATTCCCCTTTCCAAGTATGATCATAAATGCTATATGATATATACATATAAAAAGAAAGAAAAATGAGAAAATAATAATAATAGTAATAAAAACAAGAAATAAAAACTAGTCTTTAGATGAAAACCTTTTACAAGGCAACTAGAACAACAAAAACATTTTTTTACTAATCCATTGCAGGAAACTACAAAGACACATCCTTCAATCCAATTACAATTTGTATCACTACTACAAGAAGTATAAACATTGATACCAACTAGAACATCAATTAGTAAATTAGTCAAAGATATTCCTACTCATCCATGTATCTAAATTTGATCTCTGATATTTTTCTTAACTAGTAAATGTACCATATTTATACCAACTTGATGAGCACATCAACCATAAAGTTGGGGGGAGAAGAAAAGTAGTAAGAAAAATCATGTCAGTGTAAGGAAATGGATCCTTTGACAGTCATGGATAACAAGAAAAATCAAGACAATCTAAGGAAATGGATCCCCTAACAATCATGGCGGTTTTTTTGGCTTTTTCCCAGAAAAGTGGTGTTTTGCACATACAAAAATCACACGAACACATGTCACATTCCACGTCACAAGAAAATAAGTGGGTTTATGAGCGTGGAAGGGATCGATGAGACACATGAAAGGGATCTTAACACCACCATCTTCCACTCCAAAGAAAATGATAGATGGGACAACCGATAGAATCTAAGGGACGAGTCAACAATTATGACAGGAAAAGGAAGTTGGCAAAGCTCAAAATTTCATATCAGGTTATGATGAATAGGGAATTATAACATAACAAGCAAGTTTGATGACCATAATTCACCACCTAATATCATGACTAGCACTGAAGAACCGACAAAAGCATTACCTTAGAAACAACCAGCATAAGGGATGAAAATGTCGAGGAGTCAAGAAAGAAGATGTAATTCTAGGTCCCATAATTGCTCTGTATATTAAAAATTTATCTTTCAGAATTTGTGTGTAGATTACAAGATGGTTATCATCAAAATGACTGGGGTTTGTGTTAAAAGAGAACTGATATACCATTCCAAGATCTTTAAAAATACAAAGGCCTCGAAATATTTCCAAGATGTGGGATGGAACCAATATTTCCAAAAAATTAATTGCTACCATGAGGGATTAATAGAGGAATTTGCTATAAAGGTGAAGAATATCGATTATTATAAATATCAAACATAAGTAAGGGGGGTTACTATTGAACTCAATGAGGATGTATTGAGCATGGCTATCAGTCTCCCTAAGGGAATGAGATGGGACAAAGATGATAAGGAAATGGTCGAGGAGGGAAAAAAAAAATTCTCTTTACTGAGAAATATGAGGAATCAAAGGGGATTGTAAAGAGGGAGTCACTTCCAATCCCATGCGATGAGGTGTCTCTTAGTCATGAAATACATCACTTGTGATGATCAACATTCCCAAGTTCATGCCTACCATTTTCACATCTTAAACCTTTTGAGAAACCTTAGGTGGCAGAGAGAAGGGTAGAACATCATCCTTCCATGGTTTTTATTTAAATACCTGACCTCGACAAGTATCAAGTTTCAGCTAGGAAAATCATATACTCTATCCCACCATGGGTTAGTTAAACTGCTCATTTGTGACACCCTCGCAAGAGAATATGCTCCCCTAACTTGGGATACATTTTTGAAGATTATTCAAGATGAAATACAAGTCATTCATAAAAATCAACAGGCCCCTCAGTAATATCAGACCACTCCATGGAAGAGATCCTCAGTTGTATAGGAAACACAACAGAAGAAGGGGTCTCAACAGAAAAACAACTCGAAGAAAAATGGCTATGTTTCTGAGAGGACCTGAGCTAGTTGCAGAAGGGTGATAACTGATGATGAGGAATACAAACATGAAGAAGAACAACTTGAAGACAAATGAGAACTGGGGGAATAGGAGGAGCAGGAAACAATTGAAGAAACACTCCTCACCCTAGGCAAGAAGGGACAGATCTCCTCTAAAAAGAGGACCCTGCAAACCAGTAGCCATGAAAATCCTAAAAAGAGAAAGAAGAAAGAAGAACCCCAATCTATGCAAATATCAGAGACTGATTCTTCTCGGAAGAAGCATACTTCTGACCCAAATGATGAAGACATCGAGGAATTCTTCCCAGAAGAGGATGCTCAACAAGAGGAAGGAAGAACCTCTCCCCAATATCAGCAGGATGTAGGGGATATTTTTGTTGGAATCTAGCATAATGTAGAAAAACCCGCAGATATAGAAAATTTTCGTGGGTTGCTAGCATCTAATGACAAAACGGCTAGCACTAGACTTCATGAAGCACTCATTGAAAACGATGAGGAAATTACAAAGCTCCAAGCTCAGATCAACAAGATGGAGAAGGAAGTGTTAAAATGGAAGAAAATTTTCCATACAATAGAAACTCTAAAAGATTCCTCTTCCAACACACAGCGACATCAAGAATACGAATTACATCCCTTGGAAGAAAAACTGTAAGTCATTTAAATGCAGTATGATCAGGAAAAACAATAGGGACTGAATGAAAACCTCCTGCTCAAAAGGGATTTGGAAGGTTGTGAAGCCAAGCTAAAGAAAGAAATCATATAGAAGAAAAATTAGAGGAACAATATAAGAAAATATTTAACATTATGAAGCAAATCATTTGATGTAGGAAACCATCAAGGCTATATTCAGTCTTCTTGAAAGAGATGGATTTGGTATCAACTCAAGATGATACAGACTAGAAGATCAGAAGATCTGGATACCCCTAAAGACTTCATAGACACCTGTCAGGGAGTAGGATAGCTTTGCAAAGACCAGCTCTATGAGTTCTACCTCCATAATTTTATCCTGCCACACCCCTATAGATGGTCATTGAATCCCTATATAAGAGACATGCAAATAAGAGCACTCGAGTATTGGATCACCAATGAGAAAAAAAGAGATACTGAAATGCTTCATTACTTCGAGGCAGAGAGGGACACCCAATTGTGGACAAGAGCATAGGAACCCATAGTAGACAATGTCCTCAATTCCCATCAACTATTGGTCCATGACAAAGGACACGATACCAGTCCTAAAAGAGAAACAAAATGCTGCCATTTCTCACTTTACATGAATAATAGCTGAGGAGAATAAGAATCATATAATACAACTTTCCACAAAGAGATGGAAATAATTCCCCCTCAAGCTCCAAAAAATTGAGATATACTCACCCTCTAACATGGAAAGAGACCTTTACAAGTCCACGCTATACATTACCATAATTGAAAAACTGGGACTACAATGGATTGGGCTAAGATTCATCCCACCACTACTTCTCTCCAGTAATAATCAAGAATGTAAGCAAAAGGAAGATGCAGAAAATTAGGAACATGTTAGAAAGAATAGAGGATTTTACCGATCAGGGTCCATGAGTAGTTTCTATGATTGTAATATCATACCTATAGAAGTACTTGATCCCACAAACACCCGAAGTCAACAATTGGTTGCATAGAGACGTGCGAATGGGATAATTGGGGGGAGATTATGGCACCCATTTATAGGTAAGAAAAGGAATCTAAATCCTTTTCTCAATCGATCATATTGGTTCAGAAAGAAGGTACTATAGTATCAAGTTGGTAAAAGATGAATGCATCCTAGTTAGATTTATAGAAGATTTCAGTTTACATATTATGGATGATGTAGTCTTCCTTTCTAAATTAGAAGTACGCATATGATACTAATATGATTGGTTGTTAGCATCACCCTTTTTGACAAAAGTTTAGAACAAAGACAATGACCTAGTTTTGCTAGGAAAGCATGAAAGAAGAGTAGTTTTACTTTAGTTAGTTGGTGCAGTCTTAAGGAATGTGAAAGACCAGTGCACATGACAAGTGATATCCAAAAGAAAATATGTAGTTACTAAGAACAACTACAGTGTTTGACAATTCTAAAGAAAAATATGATTGAGTCATGATTTTGTATAAGCACAGTTATATTTTCGTCATTAATGAAGACTTCTTTCACCCTATCTTATTGAGTAAATTAGTGTTCTTGTGTTGCCATGGGTAAGGGCCCACACATAGGCAATAACAGGGGCATGCGAGTTAGATTAGATTTATTTTCTTTCGAATGAATGAGATAGGTTAGAAAAAGAACAATGTAGATTCATTACAGTTTGTAGCCAATTTAGAGTATGTTGAAAGAGTAGCGCTAAATAGATTATTTCTGCAATTTGAACTCAGTTTCAATTCTTTTTTATTATTTTTTCAATTTCTCAATCCAACATTTATTTTATGCGGCATGGTATTTGATTATATGAGTTTGGTTAAACATAGTATTTACGATTTTGCTTAATTACTCACTCAGATCTTGATGTCACCTAAAATTCCTAGACTTAAGGTGTAAATGAGAAGGTAGGTAGATCAGGACTCACTCGACAAAAGTCTTGTCTAAAGCTCGGCGAGGATCATCCTGAAAATGGTTCATAAACCATTGATAAAGGGATCGGTACCTAACCAACTAATGGGATCCATGTCCCTTGCAACCCCTAATTCATAGATCAAAATTCCCATTTTCTTTTTATCTGCATTTTTCCAGCTCTAGAATACTACTAGACATCATTAGAATTTTCTTTGTAGTTTCACATATTGTGCAGTAACCTCATAAGTTTGTACGAATCCCTGGATTGATGATTAAAGGGAAGGTTCATATACAACACCTTTGTTGGTTTCTTGTCCCAACATGATACAATATTGATTGTTGATTAATTAAGCCCATCACCTTTCTTCGTTAACTTGAAATCATGCTTAATTGAATTTGGAGTGAACTCACCTAATAACTGATGTAGGAGAACTTAGTTAACAAGCTAACATAAGTGTCATCATGCAATAGGAGTAACTTTAGTGTTGTAACTTAAGTGTTGTCTTTTAACTTTTAGTTTAACTAAAGTGTCGTCATGTCAAACGCTTTAGTTAACTAATTATTTTTTAACACTTTAGTTAACTTTTCTTAACTGAAAATCATGTTGATTGATTTTACTAAAGTGGTCACTAAGTTCTCCTTTAATTAACTGATTGCATATATTTAACTGATGCTTTAACTGAAGCATTGATTTAGGCATACACTGTTACTTAACTGAGGATTTATAACTAAATATTTAACAATTCGAGTTCTCTTGAATTAGTTGAAGTGTCTACATGGGCAATTTTGAATTCTCTTGATTTCCATTCTTTATCTTTTATTTCTTTATATTTTACTACATGGTCAATATGTGTTAACTTTAATTATCGTTCACATTACATTATACTAAGAAGAATTATCGGATGTTGTGATCATATTTATATTATTCCATACCAAATGATCATATGCTAAAGTAATTCACTTTAGAGGTGATCAATCTTTAAAGGATACTTAATAGCAACTAGTGATCATGGTTAATAATATATCACACAACATTAAATGATTTTAACAAGTAAAGAATGAAATTTATACAGAATGTACACCTCTATATGGGAGGTCCATCCCATGGATACCTTTATACAGAAGGTTCACATGAGAATCGTGACTTAACACACAAGTCTAGATCCTTGTCCAACGACACTTTAAAACATCATTACTTTGATGAATTAACTCTATACGAGAGGAATAACATTTACACAGAAGGAAATCAAAGTGAACACATCTATATCGGAGGATCAATCTTGGATGCACAAGATTAGTTTGGAGATTGTCTCCTAATGCTATACATTTAACACTCCCTCTCAGCAAGCAAGGAATTTTTTTCCATGCCAATCTTGTCTCAGAAGCACCTGAACTTCATTACTGACAAAGGCTTTGTTAACACAACTGCAATCTGCTCATCAGTAGAAATGTACCAAATTTCCATTATACCTTTGTAAACCATGTCTCAGATGAAGTCATACTCATTTCAATGTGCTTCGAATTGTCATGAAGCACTATGTTTTTCAAAAGTTTGATGCAACTTTGATTGTCGAACCTAATAACTGTAGTCTCAATGTTTTCACTAAATAACCCTACAAGTAGCTTTCTGAGTCACACCGCTTCTCGACAGGAAACACTAGAAGATATGTATTTTTCTTTTGTAGTGCTCTAGGATTCAGATCCCTACTTCTTACTAGACCAAGATATCATAACTGATCCTAAGCTATAACAATATCTAGATGTACTCTTTAGGCCCACAATGATTCCTCCCCAGTTCGAGTCTGTATAAACAACATGACTCCTCCACTGGAGGCATATTTGATTCCATATGAAATTGTACCTCAAAGGTACCTAAGAACATGCTTAGTAACTATCCAATGTTTGTGTCTCGGATCAAACATAAATTGACTCAAAATTCTCATGGCATAACATACATCAGGCTTCGAATGTATCAAGTACATTAGCGAGCATATAAGTTATCTATACAAAGTGGGATCTACTAGATCTGATCTAGATATTGACTCGCCAGATGTTTCCTCAAAAATTTGGAGACCATCGATCTAGTCATATATTTGTAATCTATCATGCCAAACCTATGCAATATATCCACAGTGTACTTCCCTTGAGATATAAAAACTTTATTTTGTTTGCTAGATCTCAAGGCTAAGAAAGTAGTGCATCAAAACTAAGTCCTTCATCTCAAAATCTGAGGTGAGATCCCTCTTGCACCAAGCAATCATATGTTTCTCTCTAGTAAGAAATAAATCATCAACATGCATAAAAATATCAACAGTTGGTTGTTCACTACTTTTAAGTACAAATTTGGATCAGCTTCACTCTTACATAAACATAGTTTTTGAAGGTAGCTATCAATTCTAGAGTACCAAGCCCTGGGGGATTTCTTGAGCCCATATAGAGATTTCTTTATCTTGCAAACATGTGACTCCTTCCCGTGCACCAAAAATCCTTCAAGATTTTAAAAATAAACCTCTTCCTCGACGTCACCATTGAGTAAGGTTGTCTTCACATCCATCTAGTGAAGTTTACATCCTAGAACAGATGCAAGTGCAATCATTGCTCAAAATGTGGTGTACCTTGCCATAGAGGCAAAGGTCTCATTATAATCAATGTCTTCATTCTTAGAGAAACCTCTGGCACAAATATGGATTGATACTTCTCAATGCTACCATCCACAACATGATTTATCTTGTAAATGCATCTGGAAGGCACAATGGACTTCCCATCAGGATTGTAAACAACCTCCCAAACATCATTCTTCATTATAGATTTGTACTCTTCTATCATTGCATCTCTCCAAAATTGCTTCTTTGTATATTCTTCATATGAGGATGGTTCTGAATCACTGATTTGACACATAAGTGCAAGATACCTTGAATATTTGTTAGGTTTCTTGCGCTCTCTGGATGAGCCTACTGGTGCTCCATTTTTCTCTGCATCTTGTAAGATATCTAATCACCAAGAAAATCTTCTTTTAGAGGGAGGTTCATCAGGTGACCTCTCAATCAATTCTACTGGTTATTCAAGAGCTAGCAAATCTGAGGCATCTTCTGGTTTCTCCCTCTCAAAATATGAAGTGGGAGAATCTGAATCAAGATCCTCCATCTCTAACTCACATTGAATCTCTTTCGATCTTTTGAAAGTAGCTTCGTCATGGAAGGTAACATCTCAGATGACTTCATTGTGTCTCTCACCGGGTACATATATTCAGTATGCTTTGTATGACTCGTTAGAACCCACAAAGGTGCCTTTCTTTCCAGAAGGCTCCATCTTTGTTCTATTTCGTTACATGAAAAAATGATGGGGTCCCGAAGATCCTCAAGTGTGATATGTTTGGATGCGCACCGATAAACACTTATTTTGGCGTATTGTCATCTAGAATGGCATGCAAGATTCTATTCTCAATGTACATAGTAGTAATGGTGTTTTTTTCCCAAAATGAGGTAGACATATCTTGATCATGCATCATGGATTTTGTATCCTCACATATGATTCTCTTATTCATTTTAGAAACCCCATTTTTATGAGGGTTGTATGGTACTATTAACTGTCTACATATTATTTCATCACAACATAGCTCATTAAATGCATGTGAATCAAATTCACCTACATTATTAGACCTTAATTCACGGATGTGATTTTCTTTCTGATTTTCAACTAGGGCTTTAAACTATTTAAATTTGCTAAGAGTTTCACTTTTAGCCTTCATGAAATAAATCCATGACTTCCTAGAAAAATCATCTATGAACAATAATAATCATAAGAATCCACTCAAGGAGGGTGATGGCATGGGACCGCATACATTAGAATGTATTAAACCTAAAATCCGTTTACATCTAGTAGTATTGTTAGAAAAAGCTTTTCTTAACATTCTTCCCAAGTGCACAACCCCGGCATAAACTATCATGCTCAAAACCAAATATGGGCATACCTTTTGCCATATTTTGAAGTCTTGGTATGGATTTGTAGTGTAGGTGTCCAAGTCTTCAGTTCCATAGTTCACATGGATTGATAGTGTGGTGAATCATAGCTTGAATGTACTTCCCAGGTACCTTGTAGAGTCCTCCCTCTCAAACTCCAATCACAGCTATAGATTCTATGATTTTGTTCTTCGGCCATAAAAGTGCTTTGTTATCCATGAAGATAACTCGGAAGCCTTTGTCTTCAAGAACCAAAACCTAAAGGAGGTTCTTATTCAATCCTGGAACATACAGAATTTCCTCCACATGTAAAATATCACTGGCGCTCAGTTAGAATGAGGTGGATCCAAATCCTTGGATCAAATATGTTGAGTTGGCCCTGAACTCTACCATGCATGTGAAATTTTTCTCCTATTGGTCAATAATGGCACTCTTGTAACTAGTCATGTGTTTGGATGTGCCAATATCGATCAACCATGTTTCTGCAATTATGATTATAGATCCGGAAAGGGATGAAACAAGGTAATAATCCCTTCTTGTCTCGTTTTCTTCGGATTCATTCTTTTGAGTGGTTTCATCTTCTATGGTGGTAGAATCATGAAACTTTCCTTTCTGCTTTGTTTTGCACTCTCTTGAGAAATGGCCTTTCTTGTTGCAATTGTAGCATCTATCTTTTGAATTTTCAAATCCTTTTTGAACTCCCTCTTCTTTGGATAAGAGAATGTCTTTTGGAAGAAGGGTTTCTTTCCTTTCTTCATTCTTACTGCAAGGGAAATATTTTCTTCTTTAGTGCACATAGGTTTTCTCTAAATTCACCCTTCCTCTTCGATATAGTCATGCCACAATATTTCGAACCCAATTTTCACTTCTTGGCCATTGATAGTAGCCAAGAATGTCTCCCATGAATACAAGAGACCATCAACTGCGGTTTGGATGAGGTCATCTTCATCCATTACAACTCCAATGTTAACAAGTTGATCTCTTACCTGAGAGATCTTAGTGAAGAAGGAGGCCACTAGATCATCCTTCTCCATCTTGAGTTTTCATAACTTGTTCTTCAATTTCCCCCTTTTAGTTGGGGCCTTCTTCTCATATAGATTAGTCAATGTATCATAAAAAATCAGCTTCTACTAGGCTTTCACAAATCCATCCATTAGCTCTCACTACTGAACATTGTTCCAAGCATATATCTAGTAAATTCATGCTTAAGAAGAGTGTTTCCCACTGAAGCTGATATGAGGCTGTGTACTCCATAATCGAGTTAACCACCAGAAGACATTGTTTTCCTATGGCATCGGTCAAGTGAGTATCAATACAATCCAACATATGACTTTGCAACGGTTCCTTTCCCTCTTTTGAATAATAAATTATGTTCTCAATATGCTTTTAATATGTTAAGCTAAGAGCATAGAAAGGAAAATGTTCTTCTTCTATTACAAAAATATGCATTTAATTTAGTTTTAACCTTATCTAAAACCCTTTTCAATTTCTTTTACCACATATATGTTAAAATCCTCCATCCCATAAAATATAAGAATGAAATCTTGTAATTCATTTTAAAATATTCATAATGAAATCAACAAAATACATATAATTCGTCTTCATATATATAAAAACTAAGAATGATTTTTATAATTTATGTAAAATATACAATCTTAGCACATATAATATGCTTGTATATAACTTACAATTCTCTCAATATTTATAAGGTATATAAAATGCAATTATTTTCAATATCTATAAATATATAAATGTTATTGCTTTTAAAACATACAAAAATATATAAATAGACATTCTCTCAATACATATTAAAATACGTATTCTTCCCATAATTGTAAAACATATAAAGTGCATATGTGTAACATACAATTCTTTTGATTCTTATTAAATACCTAAAAACAATTCTCTCTATATCTATAACATATATGAGATGTCATTGTTTTCATTACCTATATCATATATAAAATATAATTCTTTCCAATATATATAAAATGATTAAAGGAAGTTCTTTGTATACCTATAAAATATACCTTCCTCCCTAAAAAGCGTCAACTCCAATATATCTATAACATATATGAGATGTCATTGTTTTCATTACCTATATCATATATAAAATATAATTCTTTCCAATATATATAAAATGATTAAAGGAAGTTCTTTGTATACCTATAAAATATACCTTCCTCCCTAAAAAGCGTCAACTCCAATTTAGCAAGAAAGATGCATGTCCTTGTCATAGACATCCAGCATAATGTAGTTATGTGGATGTAGATGGCAAAACATAATATAGTCATGTGGATGTAGATGGTAAAATTCACTCATTATAAACCTTGGAATTTCTTGATCCAATAAAATATTTGTGTTTTCAATTTACCCATTATAAACCTATTTGTGTTTTCAATTTCTAAGGACCTACTTTACATTGATAAATATCTTTGTAAATGCATATTTGAGAGAACTTTCAATTATAAATATCTTTGTAAATACATATTTGACAGAACTTTCAATTATAATCACCAAATTGATTTTTCATAAAAACAATAATGTAATTTGTAATGTACTTTCACCTTGATATTATTAAAAATGTTAAAAATAACATATACCAAATACAAATGAGTTAATATACCAATATAATATGCTACATTTACCATTACTTTATATTATCTTAAATTTTTTAAACTTTTTTTTAAAGCATTTAATAACTCACCTCATCACATTAGCATTTCACCTAATCAAATTTCCAATCTTTCATTTTGTATTGTTTTTAGGTACTCCCAGTCTCCCACCTATACTACTTTATGCTATTATATCTAAATTACAAACACCATTTAACTTGTTGTAAGTGAACATTAATAAGTCACAAGTGCCACACTTAGAAGTTATTTATGCATAATTAATTATCCATACATAACTATCAATTAATTATCATGCCATATATATATATAGATATATTATAATTGTTTATTTCTAAAATATATTTTATAACAACAAAATCCACAATAGAATTTTTATTCTTAAAACAAATATCTTAATAACAACAAGACTACAGCAATGCCATTTTATTTCTAAAATATTCTTTATAACAATAAATTCCACAATACCATTTTTATTTTTAAAACAATATCTTTTATAATACACAATCTAACAATATTATTTTATTTCTGGAATGTTCTTTATAACAGCAGTTTCCACAAAGTATTTTTATTCTTAAAACAAATATCTTTTATAACACACCACTAAACAATTTTATTTCTGGAATATTCTTTATAACAACAGTTTTCACAAGGTATTTTTATTGGAAAAATTAATTTATCTTCTTAAACTCATATCGCTAAGAGGGATCCAATTTCTTGAGATGTATTTCTTTTTTTAAATTTAAACTCAAGAAATTTGATCTCTATTGATTTGATTAATAAATCAGAATTTAAGTTTTCAGTTTTTATTTAAAAAACAAACATCTATTTTTTAATTACTTGTTTTTAACAAAAAAAAAATAAAAAATAGCCCAGTAGTAGAAACAGTAAGAACTCTGAAATTTACACTAACTGCTCGTTGTTCTGAAGAACTGACGGACACGGTGATTATCACCGAGTTATCCAAATTCTCCGAAAGTCGCTTTACTTACAGGCATAGGCATGCTGAGGGAAGTTGCTTAACAAGAGATCTTTAGCCACAGGAATCTTAGGGATTTGTCTACAGGGAACTATATTTCCCGGTGATAATGCCAAGCGAAAACCGCTTGAACGGAAATCCAATCTTGACATATAGATTGCCTTTTAAGATTATATAATGAGGTAAGTGCACTGTGTTTTAGACATAACAGCTATAAAAAACAACCATTCTATTAGCATCAACAAATATCTAAGGAACATTAAACACCAAACAAAAGATACGACGGAAATAAATTACATCCACACGGTAACAGACTAGGAGTCTCTGTTCCCATAGTTCCAATATTTCTGGATCGCGTAATTCGGGTCAGTCGAGTTGATTCAACTTTGAAACACAGGAGAAGTTTAACCGCCATTGGATCGAAACCAACCCAGTCTACTATGCTTAGAGAGTAAGGCTAATCCGCGCTATGGGAAGATCACTCGATACAGCTAATCGATGGTAGCTGATCGGATGTCTCCGCATTTTCCACAATAGAAAATAACTAAATCATTTCAAAAAAAATAAATATAAAACCAACGCATACTGACTGTTATACAATAATAGTTCATCCCATCAAGGCTTTCATTCAAGTGTCGAATGAATTTATACGGACATACATTTTCCAGGCTCATAGTAACAACGAATTCAAATGGCTCGGTTGTCTAGAGAGGATCACCAACCCTATCTTGTTACCTGATTTAACGTTTACATAATTCATCTATAACTCATCGCTACCACAGATCGCCATATCTGTGCCAGGCTAGATAATTCAAATAAATAACATTCTGTTGAGTACATGCATATAGGCAGAGAGTAACTACATGGTTGTGTTACAGGGTATCTTAAAAGATTTATGAAAGGCATATTCACCTAGCTACTACGAAAATTTTCATACCGCGATCACCGAATTCAAATCACACATTGTGATGCCCAAAATCTAATACTTGAGATCTAGAAACTGTTCAACACTGTTTATTCAGTTGGGGTCTAACTTTCAATTCTAAACACTGCAGAGACACAATCCACCGACACGCGAATGATTTGGGTTGGGTGAATATATATATGATCGTTTCCCATCACCATTAACGGTCGGAACTTAAATTAAATCCCATAGTTTAAATATTGATCAAGTAATCGCTCGACTGACAACGATATGAGCTCGACCTTGACATATACACAGTTCAAATATAGAAAAGTGGTTGCTCAATGGGCAACGATCTGAGCTTAACATACAACACACACTCAGTTGATGCAGAAACGATTACACAACAGGCATTCCGTATTCAATTTGTCTGTTGTGTGATTATAGTTACAAACTGATATCATGTAGCCGTCTTTATATTAAAATTTATCTAGATCACGTAATGCAAATCGACCTTTCCAGAATAAAAGGGGTTCGATTTCATAGTGAAAAAATAAATGATGTACGCGATCTATAAGGAATTCCTTCTCAATTTCATTTCTATATTTAGTCAATACTAAATAAAATACAAATCTAAATCTTATTTTTTCATAAAAACAGCCATCATTAATAATTTCAGCGGACTTAGCCTTGACCTCATAAAGCGGACTTAGCCTTGACCTCATAATTTGGATGTAAATTGTAATGGTAACAAAAAAAAATTAGTACAAAAACATATAGGCAATGGAAAGAGTGTGTGGGCCAAGGTCCTAGTGTTTTGCACTTGGCTCCCATACTAAATGTAGGGACTTCTTAAAACTAAAACCAAAATTTAATCACACTATATAAATGAAATCAATCTTTTAATCAATAGAAAAATGAATTAGTTAAGATTTTGAACTAGTAAATGCAAAATGAAACAATGAACCCTTTCCGCTATCGAAGGAGGAGTCATCGTCGTCAATCCAATCCATCTTTCCATTTCTCGCCTCATCTTCCATTGGATTCCACTAGTAAAGACTCGTTTAATGATAGGCACATAAATCGTTAGCTTCACCACCCAACCGTACGCTTATGCAATAAGTCACATAGCCATCCCTTAGCCTCGGGGTGGTAAAGGACACACGCTCGCAAGGATTCAGAAGTGACATCACCTTCACTAAAATCCTTAGTCAAAATCACAACAGAAAGCACAATCAAAATTTATTTTCCATTCTGGTGGTCATCCAGCATTAGGGAGACATCTCTCTTTTCCTTCCTTTCCTCTGGCTTAAATAGAAAAATCCTCTGCGACACATCTCGCCTCATGCAAAAATACTCTTTTATGCAAAATTATTTAATACAAATACTAACCAAACCATGTGTCACTCTCTCATGAGAGTGCACATACTTCCCACATTTTACTCCTAGATGTCCCCTAATACTAGGATTCCAATGTGTTTGTGAAGTTGACTAGTTAATGACTCTAGTCTATCTTTTGCTCCATATTTAATTATTCCCAATTATTTAATTACAAATAATCACTTCATGCACAAATAATCTAATGCAATACTAGTTGTCAAATATGTAATTATATTTCATGCATAATTAATCTAATGCAATACTATATGTCAAATACATAATTATAAATAGTCATTTCATGCATAAATACTCTAATGCAATACTATATGCCAAATACATAGGTGCGTATTTATCCATTTCCCTTATTCGTCTAGGTACCACATCATTGAGTCCTTTTGACAATAGTTTCTTTCCTTAATTATCTAAGTACCACATTGTCGGGTCCTTTCGACAATAATTTCTCATTTTACTGTTGTGCTGGGATTTCGTGTAGTGATTTTAGGAACTGTTACCATAAATCATCCGGTTACACTCTATGTGAGACTAATGGCACTGACGAGTAAGTTCGTTCTTACTGTGCACCCCTCAACCTCGTATGTGACCAAACCGTTATGGTCTCAACCATACGACTTCACGCCCACCCCCACCCTTGTAAAGTTGAACGTGATTTCAACTCATGCGTGGATGCTATCAAGAGCCGATAGCGTCATCGTATCCCATGTGTGTTTTTCCCGTCTTCTACGATCCCCCTCTTATTCGATTGTGAATAATTCGGTAGGTTGTCTTACCTGCTACTCCAAACATACTCAGAGAACACATTAATAGTATTGCTCAAAATCATCATATCATAATTCATTTCGTTCATTTGATAATCGTTAAGCAAAATATAAACGTTGGTCCATTCAATTCACATCATAATTCATGCACATATTTCCATTTTCCATATTTCAGCATAAATGTGACATTCATCTACATGTGCTAATTAATCGATATTAATTCTCATCATAATCATGAGTATTCGTATTTCCCTTTATATCAAGAATTTTTCAGACGCGTATTCATTTATCATGTATATCTCTAGTGAGTAACCAATTTATTCCAAATCAGCACGTAAGCATTCATTTATTCTTGTATGTTTCTAACTGGATCACTTACGAGTAAGTGTCATCTTTGTTGATAGGCATAGCATGTTTGAGGGGCATTACAACATCTCTTACTAGGGTAATTTTTAGGGGCGAAATTTCTCCAATTGGCTATTTTTTAAGCTATTTTTTTAAAAAAATCATTATTTGGTCATTTTTAGTTTCTAATATCCCCTATATTTATATAAAATATGTTTTTTATCAAAATATTCACTAAAGTTTACAAATTTTAATAGTAAATTGTATGTTTCATATTTAATATTCACCTCCCTATCTATATATATATCTTTATTTAATCCAAAATAATCACCTAGAATACTATACTTAAGTATAGTATTAGAATCCTTAAAAAATACCTTGTCTCTGACCTTCTGTGGTGGAGGCAAGTTGATGATCACTTGAATTTTTGTAGGGTCTAATGTTACTCATTTTTAGAGACATAATGTACTAATACCATCCCTTCATCCATCATTAAGCGATACTTGTCATTGCTTAAGCAAAGGTTTGTTTCAATGCATTTATTAAGAACATTTTCTAGGTTGGTGAGAGCTTCCTCAAAATATTCCCCATAAGGGTTAAAGTCATCTATGTTTATTTCCATACGGTCATGGATGAAATCAACAAAGATACTCAAAACTTCCCTTTGGAAAGTAGCAGGGGCATTGCAAATCCCAAAAGGAAGGACTCTGTAGCAAAAGGTGCCCCAAGGGAAGGTAAAGGTTGTCTTGTTTTCGTCTACTCGATCAATTTGGATTTGGTTATATACATTGAATCCATCTAGGAAGGAAAATAACTTCTTCCCAGCTAGGGTATCCGTAACTTAGTCAATAAATGGTAAAGGAAAGTGATCCTTGTTTGTATCTTTATTTAAGTATCTGTAATCTATGCAGACTCTCCATTTTCCTCCTTTTTTTGGAACAATCACTAATGGTAATGCCCATTCACTATATGAAATTGGGTATATGAATCCCGTGTCAAGCAGATTTTGTAATTATTTTTTAACAATGTCTTCCAAGGCTAGATTCATTCTGGGTTGTGATGCTGTAACAATGGTTTCACCTTCCTTGATGTATATGTGATGTTGACAAATAGCTGGACTTATTCCTTTCATGTCAGGATAGGTCCATGCGAAAGTTGCTTGATATTTTTTAAGGAGGTGAATTACTTTTTATTCCTACTCAAGTAATAAGTGATCACTAATCTGTAATGTTCCGTTAGGGGCAATTTCTATGGTTTTGACAATGGTCTTTGTTTCTTCCATGAGACAGAGCCTTTTCCAAATGTGTTGCTCCATGTCTGATTCAACCAGTTGTAAATTATTTCTACTGGTAGTCAGTAGATCATATAGATTTTGCATATAATTTGAAATGATGTTGTCTTCATGTTGTACTTTTAATGTTAAGGAGGTATCTATGGTTAGAACAAGATGTACATGGGTTAGTTTTGATCTTTCTTTACATATTTCCACCACGGTTTCTAGATATCTACATGATGTCTGGAAGGATGGTATAAAGTCAAGGTCTTGGTTTGTAATCCATTTGTGATGGCCATATCTCCCTGCCTGCATGTTATGTGAGCGTCAGCTCTTGCAAGCCATGGTCCCTCAAGGATGAGGGGATATCCACTAAGTTTATCTTTAGTTTGGATGATGATGAAATTAGAAGCGTATTTACAAGAGTATATGGTGACCATAATGTTCTCTAATAGGCCATCTGGACTAACTATAGAAGTATCTACAAGTTGTAGAATCGTAGTTGTTTGTCGTAGGAGATGTTGGATGTCCAGTTTTAGCATGGTATATTGTGTCATTACATTTATGGCTGCTCCTAACTCAATAAGGGTATTATAAATATGACTTCCTGCTATGTGTACATCTACTATCGGGCTCCATGGGTCAACATATTTCAAGTTAATGACTCTCTCCATCATTAGTTCTACTTAGTTGTCTTACCACATTAATGGTAGTGGGGTCTTTCCTTTTCCTACCTAGCCTCTTTATGCAAGTATCTTTAATATATTGATTGTAAATCATAATTTCTTTAATAACCTTGAAGAGTGGTATCTTGACAGACAAATTTTTGAGTTCTGTTAAAATAGGATTCTCTGTTTTTTTTGTTTTCTTCGAATTGCAATATCTGAGGAAAAGATGGTATAGGTAACGACTGATCCCTTAAATGATGTTATTCTTCTACAAGTTGTTCGTTTGGTGTATGATCGGGTTTGTTGGAATGTGGTGGATTTATTTCTCATTCTTTCGTTGGTCTTGTTACAATTTTTTCAGAACATAGGTTTAATTAATTGACTTGTATAGCATCAAACGAATATGTTGGGTAGTTATTTATTTTAGTATTACACGCTGGTTGGACTTTCTTGTTGTTAGGATTTGGTGTTGGTTGAGCTAGTAGATGTGGTATTGTTGTTGAAGGGTTAGGATTTTGACCTTAGGCCTGATTTGCATTGGTTGGTGGTTGTTGATTTGGTATCCATCCTTGAGAAGGAGAGTTTTTTCCATACTATGGTGGTTGAGAGTTATGCCATTGAGCTGGCATTCAATCAAGTGTTGGATAATTCTGCTGGCCATAGGGGTCTATCCAGGGTTGTTGTCCATATGTTGGTGGAAATGGTGGTTGATTATATCCGTGTTGAAATGAGGGTTGAATATATGGTTGGTATGGTTGTTGTCCTTGAAAGTTTTGATATTAAGATTGATTGTAGGGTTGTTGGAAATTTCTTTGTAAAGCTGGTCTCCTGCGATTTATATAACATAGAGGCTTTGTATGGTCTTTTGGTTCATTTCGGTTAGCTCTTACTGACCCTAGTTAAGGACAATTTTTGGTGGAGTGATTTTCAACACAGATTACACAATACTTGGTTTTTCTATCACTGACCTGAGTGAGATTTAAAGGACATTCATTCTTCTTGTGCTTATTTCTATAGTCACGGAAAAAAGTGGCTAAATCTCTATCTGATTCTTCCCTTTTTAACTTAGCTTACATGGAGTTCATCTATAGAGCCATGGAGTGCAAAATATCTGATTTTAGGTAGTCTAAGAGATTTCCTAAGTCTGATTTGTTGATGTTGGAACCAGAGGGCTTAGATTGCTGGAATGAGAGTGGTTCCTAAAGATTTGTTTCATATGATCATAATATTTATAATAGATGTCACCGTTGGATAATAAGTTTACGGTTTCAAGATGTTCTTCTCTTATTCCTCTCACAAGGGCAAGTTTGAGAGATTCGTCATCTAAGGTGCATGAATGGGATCTCTTATAACTAAGTTTGAGTCATTCTTCATAGTCTTCTAATGACTCATTTTCCCCTTATACCATCCTAAAAATTTCATCCCTTGTTTCTCTTGCCTTGCAATAATCCATATATTTCTTGATGAAATTTTCCTTCATTTGTTCCAATTTGAAGATATTATTAGGTTATAAGCTCATGAACCATCTGAGTGCAGAGTCTTTTAATGTTGAAAGGAATGATTTTAACTTCTGTGCATCCATAGTATAATCATAGGTTCGACATACTACCTCAAACTCAAAGAGGAAGGTATCAGGGTCTTCTAAGGCTAATCCATGGAAGTTAGGTGGGGAAGAAAGGTTAATCTTTTTCATCTCGACCTCAAGATTAGGAACTCCCCCAATAGGAACATCACAAATATGAGGTTTTTCATTTTACTCTTCAATATCAGAGTTATGTCCATCTGCCATTGTGTCAGATAAACTATATTCAGATTAATCGTCTTTTATTGATCTGAAAAGGCCCTGCCTTATTCTTCACATGCGATGATGGTTAGATCCTTCACGTGGATTAGGGTTATTATTAGTTTGGTTCTGGTTTAAAGTTGTATTACGTATGAATCACTGAGATTTGTCCTGAACCCTTGGGATTCATACTATATTTTCTTAGTTTATTTATTTATTTTATAATTCTTTTTGTAGATTTTTTTGGAAAATTTCTAAGATTTTTTAGGATTGCGTATGTATATTGTTACTGTTATATGCCAAATAATGAAAAAATAGTAGCTAGTTTATTGTAAAAATTACTTGAAGTAGCACGTCTTCTCCTTGCTCATTTTATTGATCCAACTATAACCTGTATATGCCCATAAAAAAAACTAACTAATATTGTAAGTTTCCTTGTGGTTTGGCATGCCTCCCCAACAATGGCTCCAAAAAGGTGATGGGATTAATCAATCAACAACCAATATTGTATCCTGTCAGGACAAGAAACCAAAAAAGGTCATGTATCTGAACCTTCCTTTTAGTCATCAACCCAAGTATTCGTACAAACTTATGAGGGTCCTGCACAATATGTGCAACTACAAAGAAACTTCTAATAATGCCTTGTAGTATTTTAAAGCAGGAAAAAAGAAGATAAAAAAAAGAGAATTCTAATCTATGACTTAGGGGTTACAAGGGACATGGATCCCATTATTTGGTTAGGTATCGATCCCTCTATCAATGGTTTATGAACGAGTTTCAGAATGATCCTCAACGATATTTAGACAATCCTTTTGAGGAGTGAGTCCTCATCTACATTCTCTTTTACACATTATGTCTAGGAATTTTAGGTGACATCAAGATCCAAGTGAGTAATTAAGAAAACTCGGAAATATTATGTTTAACTAAACTCATATAATCAAATATCATGTCTCATAAAATAAATGTTGGATTGAGAAATTGCAGAAATAGTAAAAAAAGATTCAAACTGAATTCAAATTGCGAAAATAAACTATTTAGCACTACTCCGTCAACATACTGTAAATTGGCTACAAACTGTAATGAATATACACTGTTATGTTTTTAACCTATCTCATTCATTCAAAATCAAATAAATCTAATCTAACTCACATGCCCATGTTATTTCCTATAGATGGGCCCTTACCAATGGAAACAAAGCAACTCTAATTTACTCAATAAGATAGGATGAAAGAAGTCTTCATTACTTAAAAATCAGTGTCAAACATAATAAGTCTCAAGAACTGTTGTGATTCTCTTCCGATGATGAAAATATAACTAGGCTTATACAAAATCAGGCCTCAATAAGATTTGTCTTTAGAATGGTTGAACAATGGAGTTTTTATTAGTAATTGCACCTTCTCTTTTGGATCTCACTTGTCCCGCGCAATAGTATTTCATATTCCTTAATACTGTGCCAACTAACTAAAGTAAAATTTCTCTTCTTCCATGCTCTCCTAGCAAAATTGGGTCAATTTATTTGTTCTAAACTTGTGTCAAAAGGGGTGATACTAAAAACCGATCATATTAGTGTCATATGCATACTTTTAAGCTAGAAAGGAAGACTAAATCATCCATAATATGTAAATTGAAATCTTCTATAAATCTAACTAGGATGCATTTATATTTTACCAACTTGATACCATTATACCTTCTTTCTAAACCAATCTGATTGATTGAGAAAAATATTTAGATGCCTTTTCTTACCTATAAATTTGGGCCATCAAAAGGCATGGTGTATTAATGGTGCATGATTGAAGAAACTAGAAGTACACTACAACTATACAAGAAGATAACTCACTATGGTTTTCATGGGAGGATTATCCTTCATGCATTGATTTGTTATTCCTTGCATGACAGTGATTTTTTCTATATATTGATGTGTTGGGCACATTGGAAAACACATCCGATTGATCACTATTCTATATTTATTTTGTATATTCACCGAGAGTGTTTGGTGATCTCTTATCTTCCGAAAGTAATCTATTATGTTCGAAAAGAAATACATTCTATTCTATCCATTATATTCTAGTGAGAAGAGTTGTTGGGGTTTTTTTTCTCATTGTTTTGAGGATTTTTCCAGGGTATATCATGTGTTATGGTTGTATGAATTAAATCATGTGATTGAATTGTATCATTGTTTCAAGTTGTTGCATCTAAAATAATTATAGATCAAAGCTCAACCAAATATTAACATTTACCACCCGAGAGAACTATCATAGAACACAGACATGCTTGCTGGGTGGGATTGGGATCGCTTTACCCAAGATCTTCACCTACCTTTTTATTGATTATGAAGGTTATCCCAATAGGTTATACAAAACAAGGAGAAAGAATGCCACCGCATGCATACAACAATCTATTCTCTTCACACAACCAAGGGACAAGTGTGTTAAGCTTGAATGACCAACGAGAGATGACTCAACAGTAGGAGTAGCAAAGGTTTCAAGAGAGCCGGAGCAAAGGAAAGCAACTTGAGGTTAAATTATGCTTAGTATTGCAGCATGAGATGACTAGTGGTGGAAGTAAGGGTCCAATATACTAGTATGTTAGAATAAGTAGATTATAAAATTGGTAGACTGTAATATTGGCCTTGGTTTTTTATCATGTTTGGCTGCATTTTATGTTTAAAAAAATAAATTGATTCATAGTTTATGAAATTACTAGATTCATCACCACTGTAAACAAAGCAAATGCCACCACTAGTGATACCACCAATTGCTGACGCAAAAGAATACCACCATCACAAGAAGAAAAGAAATGAATATCGTACATAGTTCTTCTTCATATCATCTTTATCAGGGATTGTTCCCACCACTAGTGATACTTGGCTCATAGATAGTGGTGCTTCTAGACATATGTCAAGTTATAAAGAAAATATTTCGGAATTAGTTGAGAAATATTCTCATCTTCGTGTTGTACTTGGAGATGATGCTAACTACACTATGAAAGGATCTGGGGGCACCTCCCTTCATCTAGATTCTAGTGATACACTACACTTGAGTGATGTGCTTTATGTACCTGGTATGAAAATAAATCTTTTCTCCATCTTAGCCTTGTAGGACAAGGGATATAAAGTTGCATTTTCTAATGGGAAAGCGCTTGGTTGTCAAAAGAAATCAAGCATGGATACAACAAAAGTAATTGGTGTGAGAGAGGAGAGCTTGTACTGATTGAAAAATCCACTAGCTCAAGCCCTAGTTCATGACTCTACCAACATGGGTGACCTATGGCACAAAACACTAGCTCATCTGAATTATAAATCTCTCCCATCATTAAAGAATATAGTAAGAGGTATACAAGTGCTTCAGGTAGACCATGATGGAACATGTAGAGGACGTGCACTTGGAAATAATGCTAAGAGATATTTCCCAAATAGTGAAAGCAGATCTAACGGAATTTTGGATCTAGTTCACCCTAACTTGTGTGGGCCCATGATTGTTGCTTCTCTAGGACGCTATATTTATTATGTGACATTTATTGACAACTACTCATGGAAGACTTGGATATACTTTCTCAAGACCAATGAATTCGAGGAAGTACTCAATAAATTAAAAGAATTCAAAGCACAAGCCGAGAATTTTTTAGGAAAGAGGATCAAGATCCTAAGACTAGATAATGGTGGAGAATACACCTCTATAGAATTCAATGATTTCTACAAGGAATCAAGAATTAAGAGGGAGCTCACGGTTCACTACAACCCTAAAAAAAATGGAGTTGCGGAAAGAAAGAACACAACAACTATGGAGGAATCCAAAGCCATGATACATTACCAGAGTCTACCAATGTTCTTGTGGGAAGAAGCATCAATTACAAATGTATATGTACAAAATAAATGCCCACATAAGATAGTGAAGAAAATGAATCTAGAAGAAGATTTCATAGGAGTGAAACTAGAAGTGGACCACCTCCGTATCTTTTGTTGTCGAGTCTATATAGATGTCCCCAAGGAGAAGATGACTAAGTTAGAAACTTCTGGAAAGAAGGGAACTTTCGTGGGATACAGTAAATATTGAAAGGAATACAAAATTTACATCCCAGGATCTAGACAGATCGAAGTCAGCATGGATGTGTCCTTTGAAGAAGAAATGGCTATCAAGAAAGGTAGAGGATCATACATGGAGATCGATGATGAGGAGATGCTAGAACCAAAGGAGATGATATCATATCCCCCTGCAGATCAGAGGGAATTAGAATAAGAGGATGAACCCATCGATTCCATTGATCGAGTTGAGCTAGTTGATCTTCCGAGAGATATTGTAGTAGAAAGGAAGAGGCCCAGATGGGCACAACAGACTTTGCAGGATGTAGAGGGGCATGAAGCTCCACATGGTACTTTCTGAGAAAGTAAAATACCTCAGAGTTTCTCCAGTTATGTAGCATTGATGAGTCACATCATTGACTCAGAACCTACCACTTATGAAGAAGCATATAGACAACAAGTTTGGAAGGATTCCATGGTGGAATAATACCAATCCATCATGAATAATAATGTGTGGGAGGTTGTGCCGAGACCTGAGGGGAATTCAGTAGTGACTTCCAAGTGGCTATACAAAATAAAGCATGGAGCAGATAGGAGTGTTGAAAAACACAAGGCTAGATTTGTTTTCGGGGGATTCTCTTAGAAAGAGGGAGTCAATTATGATGAGACATTTTCTCCTATTGCTCGATATACTTCCATCGGGTCAATTATTGCTCGATATACTTCATATGGATGTCAAGACAACTTTTCTCAATGGATTTATTCACGAAGAAGTATATATTAAAAACCCATAAGGGTTTATTATCCATGGAAAGGAGTCTCACATATGCAGGATGAAAAAAGCCTTGTATTGACTCAAGCAAGCACCCCATGCTTGGTATGGATGGATATACAGATTCATGGTGAGTTTGGGATTCACTAAGAGTGATGTAGACCCCAACCATTACTACAAGGTTGTAGATGATGAGCCACTACTTTTGGTTCTTTATGTTGATGACATGTTTCTCACTGGAAAAGAGAAACTTGTCTTATGGTGTAAGAAGAAATTTCTCTTTGAGTTCGAAATGAAGGATCTTGGATTGATGCATTACTTCTTGGGATTAGAAGTTTGGCAGAGGAAGAAGGATATTTTCCTAGGTCAAAGAAAATACACCATAGATATTCTGAAGAGCTTCGGGATGTTGGAATACAATTCCATGGCCAATTCGATGGATCCAAATTTGAAGAAGTTGAGGGATCCCGCTTCAGATTCAAATTTAATTGATCCCACTATGTATAGCCAGTTGATTGGATCCTTGATGTATCATATGAACACTAGACCACATATGTGTTTTGATGTGAATGCTCTCAACTAGTTTATGTGCAAGCCAAGGAATATTCATTGGATTGCTACAAAACATGTGCTCAGATACTTGAGTGGAACTGTGGTATATGGCATGAGATATGTTTCAGAGTGTGACTTTAGATTACAAAGGTTTACAGAGACATATTGGGCCAGATGTGCTGCAGATAGGAAGAGTACTTCTGGATGTTGCTTAAGTTTAGGTTCTGCAGTAATTTCTTGGTGTAGCAGGAAGCAGAACTTGGTAGCACTCAGTACTACAGAGGCCAAGTATATGGATCCTAGTGCAGCATCTCGAGAAGCAGTATGGCTTCAGAAACTTGTTGCAAGATTGTTTGGATATATTCCAGAGCCAACCGTGATTCATTGTTATAACCAGAGTTGTTTGTAGATGTTAGTGAATCCTGTATTCCATGACAAGTCGAAGCATATAGAGATTCAGTATCACCTAATTCATGATATGGTGCACAAAGGTGTGGTTGCATTACAGTATGTTCCGACAGATGACGAGACTGCAGATGTTCTCACAAAGCCTCTTCCTAGGAAAAAATTTGAATACTTTTGTGGAAGACTTGGAGTAGAAGAGAACGTGTCCCTCCTTGAGAGGGAAAGATGATATAGATATGCTTACCCTTCTTTCACCCAGGTACCTCTACTTATCCTGGTTCTTAGCCGGGTATGGGAGTAATCCCATCGACAGATGAGACAGATAGGTAGTAGATGGTTGAGTTCCACCCAGGTACCTCTACTCATCTAGGTTCTTAGCCATGTATGGAAGTAATTCCATCAGAAGATGAGATGAACATTTAGTAGACGGTCGGGTTACACATAGGTTCCTCTGTTTGTCCAGGTTCTCATCCAAGTATGGGAGTAATCCTATTAGTCGATGATAGAGATAGGTAGTATATGGTTGTGTGATTCTTGCATAGGTACCTCTACTCATTCAGGTTCTCAGCCAGGTATGGGAGTATCCCAGCGGCAGATGAGACGAACAAGTAGTAGATGGTCGTGCACCTCTACTTGTCCATGACTCTCGGACATCCAAGTATGATGGAGAGGCTACTCTTGGACTCACCGAAGGACTGGTGGAGTTGATGCATGATGACACTTCTCGAAATACTGAGACTGTGTTGAAAACCTTCAGCAGTATGTATAGAGATTATTGAGACAGTATAGATGTACAAATGAAACCTAGATGATCACGATGTTGATGATGACTGAATAATACCTTCCTTGTTGAGAGGGAGTGTTGGAATTTGTGCAACTTTAGAAGTTTATCTTATTATATTTTATTGTATTGATTTGAACCACCTACGGGAGATGATCTTGATGTAATTAATTATGTAAGCCCTTGAAAGAATCAATGTAAACCTTGGGGATAAATTACCCAAAGAAAAGAATAAAATAAAACTTTATTTATTGATCTCGAACACATGTCAACCCATTCAAGTTAGACAAGTCCTCCCTTTTGAGGAAAAATCCATTTTGGCACTTATATAAATAGAGGGAAATTTCACCTCATTATTCACTCACTCAATCAAGCAAGTTCACACCAGTTGGAGAGAGATTCGCATTTGCAGCTAGGAGAAGACATTTTTGGGTTTCTACTTGGAAAGTACTTCCACCTTTTCTCTGTCATCATTGTACTATGTTCTCGGAATTATTCATCTCTATACTAAGGTTGTTGGGTTTTCTCCTGATTGGATTTCTCAGGAGTGTTCTTTGTTTTTGTGCTTTGTCTTTCTTCTAGTGATTCCATTGAACTTATGCAATTGAATTATTATGCTATAATTGTATGAAAAACTAACAATAATGAAAATATCTCTCAAAGATATAATCCACCAAATTCTCACACCAAAATTCTATGGACCCTATGAGATCGTGCAACGCATTAGAAATATTTCCTACAAATAGGTTCTTCCAATCCACTCTAAGATCCTTCCAATTGTTCATGTGCTATCTTTGAAGAATGTAGTGGGAGTCAATTACCACGTCCAATCTACCATTCCAAAACTTGAAGAAGAAGAGTCCATTTGGGTCAAGCCAGTAGTAGTGTTGGCCACCTAAGAGCTTCAATGATGCAACACACCATTTAAGAAGTTTTGATCCACTCGAACTTGGTAAACAACATATATTTTACAATAGTTGTTGCATCTTTAGCCTTGAAGATAAAATTTATTTGAAGGATAAGATTTTAGTGTGTCCTACCCTAATTTCCCTACTTTAAGTTACTTATTAATTAGTTAATCATTCTACATGACCATTTTATTTTATACTAAGACCCATTAGATAACTAATGGGTAGTTAATCTAATCAAAGGATCAGCTCCATTAAAAACCCAATATCTAATTGATACTCATTAATGACAAGAGCAAAAGGGCTTCTATTGTGTATAAAGCAAAAGGGCTTGTATTGTGTATAAAGCAAAAAGGTATTGTATGGTGTATGAAACTTGTTGGTATTGTAATTCGATCTCTTTTTCATAAAAGATTTCCTATCAAGCAAACTCATGAAAATTTGCTTTTTTAATATCTTTTATAAAAAAATATATTCTAAAAATGTAATCTTATTTTCTCTTGTATTTTGTTTTCTTGTTTTTTTTCAAACTAAGCATGTTATAAAAAAAGTGATCTATCATTTGCTTTGAAGATTAATTAATCAAACTATCCTTTATACACCAGATCGGATACACTTAATTCTAGGTATCATGTACCTTAATCGCTCTTTCAATGCAATCGAAGAATTTCTTAAGATCATAAAATCTTTTACCATTTAAGACTTTCGTAGGGTTTTTCTTTTGATTATACTTCTAAACTTTAAACTTTATGTATCTACGATAGTTTCGTTCAAGACTGGGTTTTCCTTTCATTAAAGGTATCTCTTTGGATAACTCCAACCTCTTGAAGCCACCCGAATCCCCTCAAAGAAAAGATACTCACGCTCCATGAATGGTTTACCAAAAAGCTAAGATTTAGTTACCATCAAATATTGCAGCTCGTTTTACATCAGAGGATGTAGCTACGTGGAGAAACGGAGAAACAGGGGTCCTGAATGCTAAAGATGCTATAACTTGCTCTAGGGCACCGAAGCCAAAACCTATGGACAGTCTCACAGATTTTCGGCAATATTTGATATTTGATTCTCTATTAAAGCACTATTTCATCGTTATATAAATGTATATCAACTAATTTTATCCATTTAACAACGAATATATTTTTAGTTGTTCTGAAAGGGTGCACTGCTTCGATATCATAGTTTAAGTAATTGCCCTGAAAATATTTGGATGAAATCTCCAAGCAATACATAGAGTGGTGCATAGACGATACCGCATTCTCTCGAGCCTTGTGATTCCTTGAGAAGTATTTCCATTTCCTCTCTCTATATTCAGTTTTCTGTGGAACATAACCTTCTTATCTATGCTTTTCGCTTTATCTAATTATGTGGAATTGTGTATGATTTTGCTTTTATGTGTAAACTGAAGGTCAGCAAATGCATCAGCCTCTCAAAAGAAAGAGAATGATTTCTCCTAATTCCACTGAGCAACCCTGCAAAAGAACTAGAACAACTTCTGCTAATTCCATTGAGCAACAAAAGGAGGAGAATGGAAATACTGAGAAATACATGGACATAATCACCGGCGATTTGGCTTACGATCCCGTCCGATTACCTAATGATCAAGATCTGACGCAAACCATCTTCAATCGGAAAACCCTAGACACCATTTGGGAAACCACGCACCATCCCCGCAACCCCTTCACTAGACAATGGTTCCATATCAAAAGTGTCATCCCACAGGTAGACTTGAGAGCACAAATGCAACAGCAGCTTGAACATAACGAATTTTCGGCAGATGGTGCAGAGTTCGATGTAATCGCAGAATATACGAAAATTGTAGAGAAGGAACAGATGAAGCAACATTTGAGCATGTTACGTGATGATGTTTCAAACAGTTTGGGTTTACAAAAAGGATACTGGGAGAAGATGTGGAAGAAAATTAATCTGCTGAGGCTCTATTGTCAGTATCATGATGAAAACATACAAACATTCAGAGATTTAAAAGGATTCAGATATTTACACAAACTCAATATTCAAACAAACGCACTTCTTAAAGACGATACCCAAGAACAAATGGAGATCAATGAAGCCGTTTTAGATGTTTGTAAAGAAATTGTGAGGGCTGTTGATGTCATTGGTCTCAGATCATCCGACGTAGTTGGAATAAATTCAATGGGAGGAGCAGTTTTTCGAGGTTTACTAAATATTCTTCTTACTGCGCACTGTAGCAGTAAGGGTTATCTGAAATTCCAGTCGATTGTATTGCGATTGTTATGTCAACTTTCTGATGAGAGCAATGTGCGCTTTAATCCATTGGGTCATCGCCGCCTGACTGCGCTGGCGTCAAAGCCTGCCAATGATAAGCTATCTCGCTCTCCAGCAACGGATATCAGTAGTGAAGATTTGAATCATGGGATTTCAATTCTGCGAAAAGCCAGGAACCTTAAATTAGACATTAATGTTGATGAGATTTCTTACGTAAAAGTAATTGTCAATGCTGTAATTATCTGCATCGCTAGAACATTGCAGATTCCTGATAAATGTGATCTTAGTGAGCTACAATTACTTGAAACAAAAGAGCAGGAGCGACATAATTTGGAGGCTCTTGAAAAGGGCCTTTTAGTTATCAATGGTATGCTTAATGAACGCGGGCCAGTAGCTGATACTATCCAAGATTTAGATATAGTTTCAGACATTGAGCGTGTATTAAAACATCTTACAGAGTGTCCAAGAGGTTGCAACACATCTCACAGCCTTCACAACAGAATTGAGGTACTTGCATTAAAAATCAGCGGAACCGTGTCTAAAAGACACCGTTAAAGATTACATGTGTTTTTTTATGGAACCTGCAAACTCGAAAGCATTATTCGAACCATTTTAATAACAATTTTGAAGTAAATGTGTTTATAAGATTCATAAAATTGAAACTACAGTCATACACTGCAAACTCGCAAGCATTATTCGAATTTTTCAAGTTAAAATTTTAGAGTAAATGTGTTTCTAAGATTCATAAAATTGAAACTACAATCATACACCGTATAGCTCGTTAGGGTTCATAGTTTTTCAATATTGTGTATGTTCTTCTGGAATTGACTGTGTATGTTCTTTTGGAATTCACTAACTTTGACGAGTATCGATGTTTTTTATTGCACTCTCCACCCACTCTGCAACCATCTTGATGGTTGGAGAGATGGGTGGAGAGTCCACTAGAAACCTTTCTCTATAAAAGAGTCAGGAATTCCAGAAAAAACATACACAATATTTAACTATTGTGCTTCAATCTACTCAACTCACTACGGTAATGGAATCATATTATTGTTTTGGCTATTTGACTGGAATTGACTGTGTATGTTCTTTTGGAATTCATTGTGTCAAACTTTGACCAGTATGATGTTTTTCTAGTAGACTCTCCACCCACTCTCCATCCATGTTGATGGGTGGACAGATGGGTGGAGAGTCCACTAGAAACGTTTCTCTAGAAAAGAGTGGGTAATGGTCAAACTTTGACACAGTGAATTCGAGAAGAATACACAATATTTAATTACTGTGATTCATCTACTCAACTCACTATAGTAATGGAACCATATTATTGTTTTGGCTATTTGATTATAGTGATTATATATACTTGGCTAATTGTGATGTGTGAGTTAGGTTAATGTTTAGTTTTGAGTATTTAACTAAATGATATCATACAAAATGGACAAAACTTTATGATGTAGTACATAATGGAAGTAATTGATCAACCATGGGGTTTTGGGCCCCAACAATGACTAAACTATGGTTTTTGGTCCCAAGAATGACTTAGCTATCTACTGAACGTAAAATATTTCATGTACAAAATTTGAATACTAAATTCTCAAATTATAATATTAGATGCCAATATAAGTCTATAGTAAGTGTGCTTAAACTATTTTAGTGTGTTGATTCTAAATGCTCAACTAACTATGGTAGCATAATCAAATTAATGTTTTGACTATTGATTTGTGATGATTATGACTCTACTCAAATAAGTAAATTTGGTAACATAATCATATTAGAATTTTGAGTGATTAACTATGGTGATTCTATCTCCTCAACCAATTAGATTAATGATCATATCAAACAAAATATAATATCCCTCAAATTAATGCATCTTAATAATACTATTAAATCATATTCCATTTCCTAGTACACAAATTTAATTAAAGAGATGTTAGATATAAATCATAAATGTATTTGAGTGTAAACAATGCATCTTAAAAATTTCTAAGATCACAATGATATTAGAGAAAATTTAATATCAGTAAAATCAATACATCCTAATAATAGTATTTTATCATAATACATTTCCCAATAAAAATATTCAAATTAAAAAGATCTTAGTTTTATTGCTTTTGATTATTTATGTAAATAAAAATTTATATCTTAGAATTTGGGTGTGAACTATCATCTATGCTTTTCCTAGATTGTAAAGGATAAACAATTATTAAAAAGAAATAAATTTGAAATAAATAATTATTAAAAAGAAAGAAATTTGAAATAAATAATTATTAAAAAGAAAGAAATACAAGTAATAATTGGTAGTTAATGAATGGATAATACACACACCTTACCAAATTAGAGGGCCTTACCAAATTAGAGGGATAAAAACTCCAAATGTGTATTGTTTATTTCAATGTACTTGGAACTATTCTAAAAATTAATTGCCACTCTATATGGAAAGCAAACTTGTGTTCCATGTTAGTCAACAAATGTTTATTCAATCAAATATTATCCACATGCTTATAAACCTAATTAAAAATTAACCCCGCTGTGCATGATATATTTCCAAGGAAAAATAATAATAAAAATGTAGGCCTTTGAGAATGTGGTGATGTTGAGACATTTGATCAAGTCTTTAAATCCATGAAGGGAAAGTTGCAAAACTATGACAGATCTAGTAGAAGAGTAATGAGGTAGTGTGGAGTGAATATTAGACTAGTTTTACAAATACAATAAACAAGGTTCTATGCTTCAATTAAAGTGTACATTGTATTCTAAGGTTTCTAAAAACTATTGGAAACATGCAAGTTGAAATCAAGCTTCTACAAACTACTACAAAAATATTTTGACAACCATAAAATTCAATAACAAAACAAGCAACATGTCAAAATAACTCACAATGACCAAAGCAAAAGAAGTAGCAAAGATAGTGGGATTCTAGGTTGCTCCACCCATGGCCTGTCACAAAAGAGAGAACACAAGCACAAGTATAAACAAAATAGTGTTGGTTATAAGTAGTTTCATGGCCCCTTGCATGCCCAAATACATGGTTATGAAAGGAGTCCCATTCCCAGGCATGATCCCCCAAACCCCCATAAAAACATTATTGTCACATCACCAATCACGTACTTCACAACCCCATGTTTCTTGGGAAAATTTTGAGTGTGAGGCAATGCGATTTTGAACTCTCCTAGAGGAAAATGGTTCACTATAAGACCTGATAGTAAATATCAATTGTTGTTCTCATGTGGACATTAAGCAAATTGCAAAACGAAATTCAACCCATAAAATCTAAACTAATGTAACTCTGATTATGATTTCCATGATCCATTTCCATGGGTGAACAAAATGGAAGAATGGGAGCTATCTAGCAATTTTCATGGGAGAACAGAAGTTTAAATCAATTTTTAGAGGCGAAATGGTTTTATCTTAGCTCTTCTTTCTAAATTCAATGGGACTAACCTCCTAGTCATTAATGATAAATAAATAAAATGTGGGATAATAATACCTAATGGGTGTTTAATAAAAAATTATCCCATTAAAAATTTAAAACCCCTAAATTTATCCCATGGGATAAGATTAGTCCCTAAAATTTTCTATATTGAAGCAGGCATAACTCGTGATTACAAGTAACCATGAAGAGCAAGTAACACATAAGAATTAGATTATGGTTTAAGTTTCTTGTTTAGTTTTTGGTTATTATAGTTTTTTGGTTATTGTAGAAGGTTTGGGATTGTGAAGAACCTGCCACGATTAATTAATGAAAATACACAAGATAGTAGAAATAACATAACTCAGAATCGCTTTATTGATCGTAGACCACTTCGAGGGGGAAACCTCCTTTGAGCAAGCTTAATACATATAACTTCACGGTACCTTCATTGGCCTCAACACACACTTATATACTAAGTCTATGCACAATACTATGGGTCAATACCATGGGACATATAATACTATGGGACGACTTATAAAGCATATGTGTCCAATACTATGGGTCAATACCATGGGCTAATACAAACTATGGATCAATAAATACTACTGGACGGCTTACAAAGCATATGCGTCCAACAACAATATACTAACAAAGTAAAGAGAAGGGTTGACATGGGTTCCTAACATCCCCTCTCACTTAGACAAAGCTTTGTCCTGAAAGATTTAGATTTGGAAATTGATGTGGAATCTGAAGGAGTGGTTCCCCGAGAGCATCCTCGGGTTGCATTCCGTGCCAGTGAATGAATACCTGTATGATAGATTGAGAGAGAAGCTGACTCCCTCTGAGTTCAGGGAGGATTGCGTGTAAGGATGCAGATGAAGAAGAACCATATCAATTGCGTGAAAAGTGCACTCAGAACGGTACTTATTGGCTTGGTGTTTCAGTCGAATTCATTCCATGTGAATATTGTCTTGCAAAATGAGAAGAATTGGATCGCAGTTTCGAAGAACTGAGTCAATTTCCTGAACTCGGGAACTGTTGAGGATGTATGGAAGAACAAATGGTGGTGCTTGTCCAGATGCTGCTTCATATGCTGTCATTTTAGATGTGGTATTGTACCACCGGAGCACTTCAAGTAAATCCATATAAATAGTTGTCCAAATCTATGTAGGGATAGGCAAGGGTTCGAGTAGTCCCGAAAGGAGTGTCGGTTCACCCTTGTTGACCTAGAAAGTATGATAGTCAACCACCATCTGTTGAATTGTCATTTTTTGTGCCTGCCAAAAGATGTCACATTGTTCCCGGTCATACGTTTTAAGGAACCGAGAGTGCTCTATCGATGGAGAAGCATGGAGTTCATAGAAGAGATAGCCCTGTTGAACATATTGCAACCAATTTGGAACAAGCAAAGAAATAGTTGTAAGAGAAACTGGGTCATCCAATGTGCGAGAAGGAGCATCTGCCACCATATTGGTATTACCCTTCTTGTAAGTGATTGCATAGGCATAACCCACGAGTTGGATAACCCATTTCAGGTGTGCTGGGGAGGAGACCAGTTGTTCTTGGAAATTTTCCAGACTTTGGAGATTAGTCTTGATGCTGAAATACTTCCCTAATAGGAATGGCTGCCAATTCTGGACTGCATAAAAAATAGCCATCATTTCCTTCTGAGATGTAGATGCGGCTAAATTCTTACTGAAAAGGTATCTTGAAGGCAACAAGCCAACAGGTTTAGCAAAGACACCTTCGGATCTATCCAAGGAAGTATTGGAGACCGTTGATGGGTGCATCTAAAAGGAGTGGACCTGAGCAATGACACCATTTGAATTCTTCTTAAGGATATTTTCCACGCGATGTGAAATGATGATGCACAGAGACCCAGGTTGTAAGCCAGTAAATTTTTGTTGTTTCCCATTGACTGAAAAACTGCATCCAAAGTTTAGCAAAATCGCATAAGATGGGGCCAAGAGTGCGTAACCATTGAACGCCCAAAACCACATCACATCCTCCTAAGGACAAGGAAAACATGGTAGAGTGCAAGTTATAATCTTCTAGAGAGATACGCATTGTGGCACTTCCCCTTGCAATGTAAGGTGCCCCCATTGGCAACCATGACTTCAAAGTTGGAGCAAAGATGAACAAAACAATCAGCCTATTTGGCGATCCGAGGGTCAATGAAGTTATGAGTGCTACTAGAATCAATGAGTATTGTAAGAGGAAGCTTCTTGAGGTAACCTCGGACTCGCATTGTTTGGGGGGTGGTGATTCTGGCTAAAGCATGGAGAGATATTTGTGGGTGGTCCTCTTGAAACAGAAGGTCAATAGGTGGCTCCTGAATGTCAAACTGATCGTCCATTGTATCTGGAGCTTCTTCACCAATTTTAGAGGCAGGTGGAGAATCCACAGCCAAGAGATAGAGCTTTTGTTGAACAAATCTATGTACCCAAGCGAATTTCTCATCACAATTATAGCAAACCCCTTTTTCTTTGCGTGCCTGCATCTCTGTTTCAGACAAATGCTTGATAGGAGTTGGTCGAGGAGCTAGCGGGATGGGAGGTCATTGAGAACCCATATTTCAGAAGGGAACAAAAGTGGGTTTGGAGCACTTTTGGGCTGCAATCTTGTCTTCTTCCAACTTAGCTAACCCCAGGGCTTCCATCATTGTGTTGGGAGAAAACATTTTAACCTCTGAGCGGATTTCATCCTTAAGACGACTGATAAAACAACTCCTATAGAATTAATCAGACAATCCTTCTGTGTGATTGACTAGTTTCTCAAATTCTGTCTGATACTCTCTCATAGTGCCAATTTGGTGAATTTTAGTGAGGGATCCTGTGAAGTCATCAAAAGCACTAGGACCAAATCGTTGCAAAAGGAACTGGCAAAAATTTGGCCATTTTGGCTCTTCATGAGCCTTGATGTACCAACAGTACCATTGAAGAGCTTCCTGTTCCAAATGAAAGGATGTAAGTGGAACTTTGTTGACATCAAAAGTATTATGTAGACTGAAATACCATTCTGCACGATAGATCCATCCAGTTGGATTAGTACCATTGAAGCGTGGAAAATCAATCTTTGGACCACGAAAATCGTTGGAAGAAGAGAACCCATTGTCTGATGAAGAATCAGACTGTCATTTGTTGTTCATCGCTGAATGCTCAAGATGGAGGCCAAGAAAACTTTCATCCAGATCCTGGAGTTTGGTTTGGATGGCTGCAAGTGTTTCCTCCATGGTTTTTGCTTGTGCGCAGGTGACAACCATAAGTAGGAGATTTTTTTTTTTTTGAATGGGTAGAAAAACACAAACAAAAGCTTATTTAGTAAAGGGAAATTTGGATTTGCGAAAAACTCTGATGGGTAATTGGGTTTTGACTAGGTTTTGGACACTTTCGCATGGACAAGGAAGCAGAAAATGAGTATTTCAGAAGCGGGGTGAAAGAATGGGAAAATTTGTCAGAGAGGGAGAAAGAAGCAGAAATAGGGAATGAGAACGGTGGAAAAATTTGAAGGCGATTGGGTGAAAACTAAAGAAGTTATGGAAAACCCTAAAAATAGACAAATGTGGGATTTCTAGCTTTGGGAAGTGGAATTTGGGATAGGGTCCTCAGGAATGAAAGATGCGGAATGGGATTACAGGGGTGTCAGGGACGTTTTAAGGGAAAAAGAGTGAAAACAAGAGAGATGGTGAAAAAATAGAATTTTATACCTTCTTTTTAGAATGGATCTACTACAACGCAGAAGGGATAAAAAACAAATGGATCTGCAATGGCGCGGAAGGCATCGACAAAAGATGGATATGAAGCAGCATGGAAGGGATCGGCAACAAATCGATCTGAAACGATGGGAATGTGATCGGAAACAGTTCTAGAGAGGGGAAATCTACAATTTATCAGCTGAAAATAGATATGGACCCCGTATGCTCGGCTTCCTAATGGTTCAGGTGATTCACTTGGACACCAATGCTATCTGACAGCTTGCGTATTGGGGAAGTACCCCTCACTCCACGGCTCAGGTAAAACCGATAACCTCTTTGCCACAAACGATAGTTCTTGTTTTACCTCACGGGTGGGAACTAGTCAATCAGGTAGGGGTCGGTGCCCTTTTCGCTAGCAGGTCCTCTCAATGGGATAGCTACTTTGGGATTCCTGTGGTACTCCTCACAATGAGTTTTAGGGCTTATGCCCAAGTGCTTCCCACAGTTAAGCGGTTAGGGATTATACAAAGATCCAAACCTACAATAGATGCGAAAAAAAAATTGGTAGAAATTTTACCCAACGAGCCCAAGAAAGTGCTCTCATACTAGATGTGAAGAACCTACAACAATTAATTAATGAAAATACATGAGATAGCAGAAATAAGAGAACTCAGAATTGCTTTATTGATCTCAGGCCACTTCGAGGGGGCAACACTCAGAATCGCTTAATTTTTATTTTTTGAAGAGAACAAAATGAGTTAAAAGGCTCAAGAATACTTACCTAGAAAGATATAGGAACTTCCTTTCTCCCATTGCGCTATTGAATGTATTACAGGTTTGATCTTCAACTAATCTGTTAACTTCTACTCTCCTCCAACCAAATTTCTCTTGGTTTTTGTGGAGAAACTCCTGATCCCTCAAGCAAAATCTATGCCAATAATATTTTCCCCCTCCTAAAATTCCCAAAATCTCCTCCTCTTTCACCCTCTGTAATTTTCCCCTTTTTCCTTTTGCATGAAAAATTCTCCCACTTCTCCCACGAAACTTCCTCTTCTACTTTCCACCTCCCCTTCCTACCTTCTAACATGAGCATGAGCTTGTCACCGAAAATTGTCTATGCTCATGGACCTCCATTACGATGAAATTGTGGGACCGGCTCTTCCTGAACACACCCGGGTAAGGCTATGAAAGGACATCGGTCGAGCACTCACTACTAACCCGAAGCGAGGAACACACAGACAGACACTCTGGAGCACCGGGTTCAGGCTGAGGGAGAAGCACTTTCTTTTAATACTTCACTTTGGTTAGGTGCTTTTCGGATGGCTCCACTTATCCTCCATGCAGGGTAAGGCAGACAATTCATTGCTCCACATGTCCTTTTCCCCTCCAATATTACTTAATTTAGTTAAATTAGAGTTTTTTCCTCATTAATTATGCCATTTCTTTATCCATTATTAACATTTATTTAATACTATGTAACATTAACACTTTAGTGTTATATTTGATTTTTATGAATTATAGAATTTATACTATTTGCATTTTTATTTATCATTAGGTACATTATCATTGTAGTGGTTTATTACTTACAATTGAATTGGTAATATTATTATGATCTTTTCTATAATTGGGGCATTACATTTGGGAGGAGTCTAGAGTTGAACTTTTTAGATTAGAGGCTATGAGAAACAAAATTCCAGAAGCTTGAGCTACTACTTGGAGATTAAAAAGTTGGGCTTTGTGGCTCCAAAAGGGAGGTCATAACTCTAAGTTCTTTCATAAATTTCTCAAACTTGAAAAATTGATGATAGTATTTGGAAGATGGAATTAAGAAATGGGGAGGAAAGCGAGGGTTTTGATGAAATTGCAAATGTAAGAGTAACAAATTTTTTAAAATGCTTTAAAGTAGAGGAGTATGCTACCATCACTTACATGGTGTGAATTACCCAAAACTTCCTTAGTTTTGTTATAGTAGAGAAGAATCAAGATTTAATGAAGGAATTCAACATTGAAGGACTCATAACATTAATGGGAAGCTTCCATATAGATAAAATCCCAAGGCTAGATGGTTTGACTATACAATTCTTTGGGTTCCATGGTTTATTGGAGTAGGAGGTCCTTAAAGTGGTTGAAGATTATAGGCGTAATGGAAGGATGCTTATAGCATTCAATACAACTCTCATAGCACTTATTTTGAGGAGGGACAATCCTTCTTTGCTTGAATATTTATATCCTATTTTTCTTTGTAATTCCATCTATAAAATAGTGGCAAAGTTGATCGCTCGAAGAGTCAAAACTCTTCTATCTAAATCCATATTGAGTGAACACTTTCGATTTTTAAACCACCATTATATTCATGAATCTATTGTGTCAGCTCAAGAAGGAATACACAATGCGAATATGGACAAACTAAATGTGGTGGTGGTTAATATTCACCTATCAAAATCCTATAATAGGGTAAACTAGCTATATATAAAAATGTCGATGGCCCATCTATGTTTTGAAGTTCCTTTTATTTCATGGGTTATGAGTTTCATTATAATAGTTTCCTTTGTCATGTTGGCTAATGGCATTGCTTCCATTTTTTTCAAAGAAAGTAGAGGGATTAGGAAAAGGTGTCCATTATCTATAATGTTATTTATTTTACTAGCATAAGGCCTCATTCAAAGAATCAAGGAAGTTGTATAGATTGGGTCTTTCATAGGCATTAATATAGGGGAAAGTCCTGTACTCCATACCTCATCTTCTTTTTGTTGTTGACATATTGATCTTTCATGAGGGAACTCGCAATGATATTGACTAGTTACGAAATATACTAGACCTTTATTTCTCGGTGACTAGCATGCAAATTAATGAAGGGAAAATAACCATTTCATGATTTAGAATGTAAGACAATTTTCAAAATTATCTAAGAGAAATTTTTCCCTTCATACTAATGTATTTTGAGTCTAATCTCAAATATTTGCATTTTTTAAAAACCGATCAAGCACTTCAAAGAAGACTTGAACAAGCCAGTTATGGAATTGAAGAAAAGACTAAAATATTAGAGCTATAGGTGGTTATCCATGGGTGGATGGATGGTTCTTTTCAAGTCAATTCTAGAATCCATCCTAGTCTATTGGATGGATTGATGGATTTATCTCAGATTCCAAAAGGGACCTTTAAGAAGTTAAGAAATATTAGTGTTTTATGGGGCATTTCAAAGGAAAAGAAAATAATCCCATGAATTATGTGGGAAATATTAAGACTCGATAAATCCCTTGGAGGTTAGGGTTTAAGGAGAATATATAATTTATCATATGCCCTTGCGACTGAGAGTGTATGGAAGTTAATCAAAGGGGGAAGTTTATGGTGCAAAGTGGTGGTAGATAAATATATTTTTCTGAGCTAAGTTAAATATTCGATCAAAAGGGACAAACCCAATACAAATATCTCAGTTATTTGCAAAAAAGTTATAATTGTTTTCTCACTAATTAGGAATGATTAAATGGCATATAATATTTGGAATGATACTAAACCCTCAATTGGAAAAGATGCTTTTGGGTAGTTCTATTGATATTGAGTTCTTATATATATATATATATATGATCCTTATACCATAGGGGATCCACTATGGTATATCTCCTATATATACGAATTCAATATCAATAGACCTATTAATATTGAGATCAATATACTTATTGAAATGTGATCAATATACTTATTGAAATGTGTAATAAAGGATAGCCTATTATATATTGATATTGATTGGTTGTCTATTAAATATATAATCGCTCGTTTACTTTATCTATATTATATAATAGAGGTAACCAAATATATAAAGATAGAAATTTAGATGGTATATTATATGAAACTTTTGTTAGTGTAATTAGAGTTCTTTCGATAAGTGGTTTCCTCCCAAAAAATACTCTTAAACATTCAACATTATTCTGTCTATTGAATATTTTTTATAAAAAAAATATATTCTAAAAATTTAATATTTTCCTCTTGTGTTATTTTTGTTGTATTAAGCATGTTATAGAAAAATTATTCATCCTTGGCTTTGAAGATTAATTACTATCATGTATCCTCTAGATAGCATACACCCATTTCCAGCTATCATGTACCCCAATCAGCGCTTTCGTGTATTTATTATATATCTTTGTTACACTTGCCATCAATATGATCTATGCAATCAAAGAATAAGTTAATTGAAAAAAATCAAACGATTACCATTTAAAGCTCTCGTAGGGTTTTTCTTTGATTAAAGGTATTCCTATTTCTAAACTTTATGTATCTACAATAGTTTCATGGTCTTTTTAAATAACTTCAACCACTTGAAGCTTCCAATACCCTCAAAGAAAAGAAACAAGAGATACTCACTCTACATGAAAGGCTTGCCAAAAACCTAATAACGGAAGGACTTATACCCAAGGAAGATGATGGATAGAATTACCAGGCCCTAGCCATAAGGTGCAACTGAAAGCAGTGGTTCTGCCAAACTAGGACATGTGAACGATTATTCAAGGAAAAGGCAAACACTTGGGAACCAAAGCGCAGAAGAGTTTTTAGGAAGGGTAGCATGTGTCTCACAGTTTTTCTGTGCTTGTATATATTCTTCAACATGTCCTCCTTATTTCTGAAGTCTATTTTGAACCAGCACACGCAATTATTGCAGCTCCTATAAAATCTGGTGATGTAGTTTCATGGAGAAACATAGACCAAGGGTCCTTGAATGATAAAGATGCTACATCGCAGCTCAAACCTCTGGACATTGTCGCAGAATTTCCGCTTGATATTGATTGTCTATTAAATATATGATCACACATTTAAGATCAAATAATCATAATTTTGGTTGTTTCGAAACGGCGCATGGCTTCGATATCAAATTATATATAACTGCCTCTCTGAGAATATTGAGATGAAATATGCTTCAAGCAGCTTTATAGACGATAATTTATTCCCTCGAGCGTGAGCTTTCTGATTCCTTGAGAAGTATTTCCATTTCCTTTATCTCTTTATTCAGTTGTGTATGGAACATAACCTAATTATAACCTAATTATGTTGTTTTGTGTACGATTTAACCTAATTATAACCTAATTATGTCGTTTTGTGTAAGAGTTTTCCTTGTCTGATTATGTGGATTCGTGTATGGTTTTGCTTTATGTGTGAATAGAAGATCTGCAAAAAGAGAATTGACTCCTGCGAATTCCATTGAGCAACAAAAGAAGGAAAATGTAGATATTGACAAATACATGGACATAATCTCAGGGGATTTTGCTTACGATCCCGTCCGTTTATCAATTGATCAAGATCCGACTCAAACCATCTATAATAGGAAAACTCTAGAAACCATTTGGGAAACTACGCACCATGCCAGCAACCCCTTCACCAGACAATGGTTTCACATCAAAAGTATCGTCTCAAAAGAAGAATTGAGGGTAGAAATGCAGAATTTTCGGCAGATGGTGTGGACCTCGATGTAATCGCAGAATATACGAAAATTTTAAAGAAGGAACAGATGAAGCAACATTTGAAAATGTTACGTGATGGTGTTTCAGAGACTTTGGGTTTACAAGAGCAATACCGGGTGAAGATGTGGAAGAAAATCAATCTGTCAGTATCACGATGAAAACATTCAGAGATTTAAATGGCTTCGCATATTTAGACAAACTCAATATTCAAACAAACGCGCTTCTTCAAGACAGCAACATCCAAGAAAATATGGAGCTGAAGGAAGACGTTTTAGATGTTTGTAAAGAAATTGTGAGAGTTGTTGATATCATTGGTCTCAGATCATCTGACCTCGTTGGAAAAAATTCAATGGGAGGAACAGTGTTTCGATCAGGTTTAAAAATTCTGGTTACTGGGCACTGTAGCCGTAAGGGTTATCTGAAATTCCAGTCGATTGTATTGCGATTGTTATGTGAATTTTCTGATGAGAACAATGTGCGCTTTGATCCAATCAGTCATCGCCAGCTCACTGAACTGGCTACTATGCCTGCCAAGGTTAAGTTATCTTGCTCCCCAGCAACAGATATCAGTAGTGAAGATTTGAACTATGGGATTTCAATTCCGCGAAGAGCCCGGATCATTAGATATTATTAATAACGATGGGATTTCTTACGTAAAAGTAATGGTCAAAGCTATAATCATCTGCATCGCTAGAACAATTGAGATTCCTAATAAATGTCGTCTCAGTGAGCTGCAATTACTTGAAGCACAAGAGCAGGAGCGACATAATTTCGAGGCTCTTGAAAATGGCCTTCTGGTTATCATACTTAAAAAGGCTGCCCATTAGCTGATACTATCCGAGGTTTAAATATAGTTTCAGACATTGATCGTGTATTTAAACATCTTACAGACTGTCAAAGGGGTTGCAAAACTTCTGAGTGCATTCACAACAAAATTGCGGTACTTGCACTATATTAAATCTGCAAACTCGAAAGCAACATTGTAAGTTTTTTATTCCATTCATAAAGTTGAAAATATAGTTTAATTTACTATGAAGAGAAAATTAACAAGAGTTCGTTGGGATTTATGGATCAATTCTTTATATTTTCTCTTTAAATGATTCAAAAGTTTAGTTTTCAAGGTGGAATCATTTTTTATATATGAAATGTTTCAACGATTGAGTAAAATTTTAAATGTTTTAATTTAGTAATGTTTCAGTAAGGCTGCTCATGGTTTGTTATATGTATTGTGTTTGATAATGATGGCTGCTTATGTGGTTTATTACATGTATTGTGTTTGATAATGATGGCTGCTTATGTAGTTTATTATGTGTATTGTGTTTGACAATGTTTGATTGACTTGGATGGGTATAGTTAAATTTGGTTAATTATAATTAGTTATGATTGATTATGGTTAACTATGATTGAATTTCATTGATCATAATTAGTTTTTGTGAATCATAATTGATTTTTGTTGATCATGGTTGATTAATATATTTGAGTATCATTAACCACATTTAATTATGGATTAACCATATATTTTGATTATGGTTAATTATGTTTGACTATGATTTATTAGGTTTGGCCATGGTTAGCCATGGCTAATTATGGTTAACTTTGGTTGATCATATTTGTATTTGGTTCACTATTTTATATTATGGTTGATTGTTGTTGATTATGTTTGGTTACAATTTGTCATGTTTACTTTCGGTCACTTATTATTGACCATGGATGATCATAATTGGATGTAATTGACCATGTTTGACAAATTTTTACCATGTTTGATGAGTATTAGCTATGGTTGACCACCTTGACCAATATTGACTATGGTTGACCATTGTTTACTACATTTGACCTTTGTTAACCATGGTTGAATATGCTTGGATTTTCGATATGAAAGGTTGACATCAATATTATCACATTTCATGTTATGGTTGACTTGAATGTCAAGTCACATTGTGATGTAAAGTGGTTGGCTTGTATTTTATTTAAAATTATAACACGAACAATTAGAATTCGAAATACTATCACATATCAACACTAATTGGTTGGCTTCAAGAAGTTGCCACATTTCAACATTATGAGTGACCATAATATTATATATCATTGTGACTTTCATATGTTCACTTCAATATTATGTCATGTTGAAATACCAATAGGTTGAAAATACAATTATTTCATGATGAGACATTTATCTTGTTTGACTCATGTCAAATTGCTACATATATGTTCATCAATGGTTATGTCACATTGTAGCATTCATCAAATGTCATATCACATTGTGATGTTTACATTAGAAATCGATGAATTGCATTGCATAACAAAATCCATGACTTAAAGAGAATGTCGAATATCACATATTTTATTACTCAAATGGTTATGTCACATTGCAACACGCATAAAAGATTAAATATCAAGGAAACATTCTCCAATGGTTATGTCACATTGCGACATTCATTTTGTTTGATTTATTAATAAATTCTTGAATGGTTATGTTATATCGTAGCATTCACCAAGTGTTAGATCGTATTGCAATGATCCTTAATAGTTATATTAATTTGTGACATTCCTCAACTGTTATGTCTCATTGTAATGTTCATCTTGCTTTACTTATATAGAATTGTTAAATTTCATAACATCTATGTTGCATTACAATATTCATAAAAGGTTATGTTCCATTACAACATTCATTGGTTGTTATGTTGGATTGTGATGTTTCTCAAATGTTTTGCTGGATAGTGATAAAATGTTGAATTTGACCCATAATACTACATGAAGAGGTAGCTTTCAATAGTTTTAGCATATTGCAACATTAAGAGGTTTGCTTCAACATTCTGCCACATTATAACTTTTGATTATTGAGTATCCCATATTGATTTTTTTTAAATTTCACATTGCCATATAATATCAATGTCAATATCTTAAATTATTACTCTCGAAGTTGTTATAATTCGAGCACGAATACGAATACAAATACAATTCGATAAGGAAAAAATACGTAATGAAAAAATCTAGTACGATTAAAATACGGAACTAGAATGCTTACATATAATACTTTTAATCAAATAGTCACAAATACACCTTAAATGCACATAGATATTTATATAATAAAATCAATCATTTATTTAAAAAACAAAAAAAATAAAATCTCAAGAACCTAGAATAGTGTTAGCGTGAGACTGCAATTAGTTATTAATAATTATTTTAATAAGATAGTATTAAATTGAATTGTATTTTTGTTTTATAATGTTCAAATAATTAAAGTTTGGTTTTTTTAAATTGTTTTTAAAAATTTAATTGTTCACTACTAAAAACCCATATCCGTATTACACTTACACCAAATATTCGACGAATACGAATTGTTCCGAATTTCCATACATGAACTACCAATATGACCGAGTTATGCTACTATGGTTGAAATATCCTTCAAGTAGCTTTATAGAGCCTCCCATAGATGATACTGTATTCCCTCGAGCGTGAGCGTTCTCTGATTCCTTGAGAAGAATTTCCATTTCCTTTCTCCTTATTCAGTTGTCTATGGAACATAACCTATTTATGTCATTTTGTGTAATATTTTTCCTTGTCTGATTATGTGGATTTATGTATGGTTTCTCTCTACGTGTTAACAGAAGATCAACAAAAGTAAGAGAATGACTCCTACGAATTCCATTGAGCAATAGAAGAAAGAAAATGCAGATATTGACAAATACATGGATATAATCAAAGGGGATTTTGCTTACGATCGAGTTTAATTATGGATTGATCAAAATCATGTTGAATAATATTTTAGGGATTTCATTGTAATTAACATTAATGTAGTTATTAGTTAGTAAATTTTGGTTAATAATCTCGTTATCTAAGTGCAGAAGATCACGGTTTTGATTTCCTTTATATGTAATACTCTTCTTTGATATTCGAATATAATTTGTTGCTGAGATTCTCCATAGAATGTGGTCAGGCAGCTAAGCATTGGTGAGAAGGCCTTGGTGAGAGAGAAGGAGCTCATGAAGGAGCTATCACCAAGAAAGGAGAGGAGTCTGTGAAGGAGATATCACCAAGAAAGGAGAGCTACTAAGTAAATATTATGGGAGAAAGACTAGACGTAAAGGAGAGACAACACGTAAATTGTTTCGATAATTGGTAGAAAATAATATGTGGGATGGAATTTGTGAAAATGAGAATTATGAAGACAAGACAGATGGAGAGGGTACGACAGATTGGGAACTATTAAAGAAACTAAAATATTTGTATGATTCACATTGCTCATACAATTGTTGATAAAGTTATTTAATTTAGAGTTGAAATATAACGATCCTATGAAAATTGGTTCTGAAATTATGTAATGTCCCTTATTAGGAATTTTATTGAAATTGCAATTTTCCACTTTTTTTCCCTAGTTCGACCTTTGACTAGTTTTGATCTCTAGGTCCCAAATTTGCCCCAAATGATCCAAAATCTTCTGAGAAGGTGTATGAATGATATTAGAACATAAATATGTGTTTCAGGGATGCCTTTGGACCTTTAAAGTACTTCTGCAAATCCTCTTTCAATTCTAATCAATGTAGGTAACTTTACTAGTGATTTTCCTTTGACTAGTATTGGTCTCTAGGTCTCAAATTGACTCCAAATTCCTTCAAATCTTCAAGGAAGGTGTATGAATGATATTAGAACTTGAATATGATTTTTATGGATGAAATATGTCCACCAAAATACCTCTACAAACTCTCTTAAGATTCTGGACCAATTATGCAATTTTACTAGTAATTTGGGGTTCAAATCCCCCTCGGGTAAGTACTGAAAATGGCTTCCCAAATGCCTCCAAACCCACTCAAATTTGTGAACAGAGGTATGTAATGTGTTAAGTATTTTATTAAAGTCTGATATGCACCATTAATGAATTATTATAAATGTTCTCACCCTCTCCCATTCAACTGCAAAAATCCCCAATTTGACCCTTGGGGAAATGGCACTATTTCACCTCCCAATACAACTAAACTGAGTAAAAATGCTTCAAATGCTCAAGTACAGTACATGAAACTTGTATAATACATCCATGGCAGTATATTGATCACAAATATATCAGACAATCATCCATTCATTTGAAATCATCATCAATACATTGGCTCACAACAAGGTAGTGGGGAAATGGCATTGTTCTTCCATTAAAAATGAGATTTATACATTTCTACTTGGAATTTTGACCTGAAACTTTTTGGAGATGAAGAACAGAGTATTTACTTCATATTACAAAATAAATGGGGCATTAAAATCTTCCCCAAAGAGTACAATATCTCACCAAAAACGCCCTCCCTCAAGGATCAAGAATATGCCATCAAAACTGGAAATGGTTGAAGGAGTGAGCTGAAATAGAAGAAACCATGAGCTTCCCTGTAGCTTACACCTGCAAATAAAGACTCCATTAAAGCTCCAAATGAAAGGTCTGAATGGCCTTTCCAGTTACCAACTTGGATGGGAATCTTTCACCCTCAAAATTGGCTAAGGAAAGAAACTAGTCATCCACTAGCTCTCCCTCTTCACAAATGCAATTGCAAATTCTACAAATGATCAAAATCTATTCTCATACTTCCTTTCTACATTTCAATAGATTTCCATTTAGGAAATATTCCACATTTGCCACTTGTCTCCTAGTTCTAACCTTCCATCTTCTCCCAATTTCGATTTTGAGTCTCTTTGGCTTCTCCAACTCCCAAATTCACCTTTTTTGAGCCTATTTTTGGGGCTGACATGTCATAGTGGTCAGATGTCAGAGGTCAGGTCTGCAATTTGTCATAGTTGTCATAGATGCTCCATCATTGGTGTCATAGGGGCTAGGGAATCTAGCCCAAGTGTCCACAAACTTCCACTTTGACTCTTTATCTTCCATGGAGGTTACCAATCCTTCCCAATTCGACCTAAGATGCTCAATGAAATGTGTTATGACTTACCAACTCACCCAAGAGTGTTCACATTCCCATTAATTTGAATTTGCAAAAGAGAGATACCATGTATTATGAAAAATCAAGCTAGTGTGGGTCCCACATCCTCCATATGTCTCCAAAACCATTTGTCATCTAGGATTTCTCTTGAATTTCTTTATTCACTCTATTTATTAAATACTTGAACCCTTCTAATGTCTAAACTTCATTTATTATCCCCCTTAGTCCAAATCCCAAAGCTTCCACCCCAAACCTAGGAAACTAGTAATTTTCCTCCTTGGCAATTATTTGACCCTTAACATCAATTTTACAAACTCTAATGAATATGGCTAATGTGATTAGGCCATTGTGACCCAATTCCAAATTTGGGACATGACAAATTAGAGCCATTTTTCATGATATGGAAGCTATTTGTCACAACAAGAAAATCCATATTTTAGGACCACAAGTTAGCACCACTTTTATTTTGTGGTGCTAATGTGGTGGTATTGGCACCACTTACATTTTTGTGGTGCTAATGTGGTGGTATTAGCACCACTTATATTTTGTGGTGTTAATATGGTGTTATATTTGTTAATATTATTGGAAATTGAGTTTTCCCTCATTTATGTTTTATTTATTGAAATGTCATGTTGGCAAGTACCAAAAAGTGGTGCTACTCTTTGACAGGTGTACATGTACAAGTAGGATTTAGTTATGAGGATTTGCACCATAAACATAACAAATTCACCAATAATTATTATGTAAATAACTTAATTTGAAATATTTATTTTTTGTTTAATCAATTCAAATAAATGACCAAAAATTAATTTATGAGTATTTGCACCACAATCACAACTTCAATTCATTATTTTTAGACTATTTAAGCACATAAACATGATTCATTTATGATGCTTTTCACCACAAGCACAACAAGTTCACAACTAATATCCATTCAATTATCCATTATGAATATTATTTAAACAAAAAAATACAATTAACAAATAAATAAAAACAACCATTTTTAATTTTTTACTAAAGTAGTAATAAAAATGATTTGAATTGAAATTTTATTATTTAATTGAAAATATTTATATATTATTAAATTTCTTGATGGAAATTGGAATCATTATTAGGTTTTCAGCACAAGGCATGGGTCTCAATTCATAGACAATTTCAATGGAGAAAACCTATACCTAGGGCCTTAAAAGAAGCTTTTAGGAACCTAGATACAAGAAGACAACACAAAGATCACCGCACATATTCATAATAGTCATCTTAGACTCTACATATGGGCGTCCAAACTATTATAAGGTTTTAATCACTAGGCATACGTCGAGTGGCCCTTGAGAAGAATCCTAGGCGTTGGGCTAAAGGAATCCTAAGCATATAGAAATGTCATGTTGGAAAGTACCATATAGTCTTGCTAAGCTCATATTTGTCACAAGCACATGTACAAATAAGATTTGATTATGATGATTTACACCATAAACACAACAACTTCAGAAATAATTATTTTTTAAATAATTTAATTCAAAGTTTTTCATTTAAATAAATGCTCATGATTAATTTATGAGGTGTTAATTAAATTAAATTATTTGTTTTTATATTATTTAAACAAATAAACTCACAACTCACATGATCCATTTATGAGGTTTTACACAAGAAGTGCAATAAGTTCACAAAGAATTATTTTATAAATAGCCATTTTTTAATTTATTACTATTAAAAAATATAAATAAAAGTGAGTTGATGTTAGGAACCCGTGTCAACCCTTCTCTTTACTTTGTTAGTATATTTTTGTTGGACACATATGCTTTATAAGTTATCCCGTATTATTTGTTGATCCATAGTTTGTATTAGCCCATGGTATTTACCCATAGTATTGGGCATAGACTTAGTTTATAAGTGTGTGTTGAGGCCAATGAAGGGACCGTGAAGTTATTTGTATTGAGCTTGCTCAAAGGAGGTTTCCCTCTCGAAGTGGCCTGTGATCAATAAAAATATTTTGTGATCCAATATATTGTGCATTTTATCAATTAATTGTTATAGGTTCCTCACATCTAGTATCATAGCACTTTCTTGGGCTCGCTGGGTGAAATTTCTGCCAAATTTTTTTCACATCTGTTGTAGGTTCAAATTTGGGAATAATCCCTATCCACTTAACTATGGGAAGTACTTGAGCAAAAGCCCTAAAAATCATTGTGAGGAGTACCACAGGAACCGCGAAGTAGCTGGCCCATTAAGAAGACCTTCCAGTGAAAAGGGAAATGACCCCTACCTGATTGACTAGTTCCCACCCGTGAGGTAAATCAAGAGCTGTTGTTTGTGGCAAAGCCGTTATCAGTTTTACCTGAGCAGTGGAGTGAGGGGTACTGCCCCAATACGCAAGTCTTCAGACAGCATTGGTGGCCGAGTGAATCCCCTGAACCATTAGGAAGCCGAGCATACCTGGGGTCCATATCTATTTTCAGCTGGTAAATCACAAATTTCCTCTGCCCAGAACTATTACCAGTCACTTCTGCGCCATTGCAGATCCATCTGTTGCCGATCACTTCTGCGTTGTTGCAGATCCATCTGTTTCCAATCCCTTCCATGTCATTGTAGATCCATCTGTTGCCGATCACTTCTGTGCCGTTGCAGATCCATTTGTTTCCGACCACTTCTGCGTTGTTTCCGATCCATCTGTTGCCGATCACTTCTGTGTCGTTGTAGAACCATCTATTTTCGATCACTTCCATGTTGTTGCAGGCCCATCTGTTGCCAATCCCTTCCGCACCGTTGCAGATCTATTTCTAAAATACATAAATAAATAAATAAAAATCTGGTTTTCCACCATGTCTCCCTTGTTTTAACTCTGTTTCCCTTGAATCTTCCCTAACACGCCTGCAATCCCATTTTGCATATTTCATTCTTGAGGACCCTATCCCAAATTCCACTTTTCAACACCATAAATTTCACATTTGTCTATTTTTAGGGTTTGCCATAACTTCTTTGATTTTCACCCAATCGCCTTCAAATTTTACCACAGTGTTAATTTCATATTTCTGCTTCTTTGTCCCTATCTGCCAAATTTTGTCATTCTTTCACCCCGCTTTTGAAATCCCCCTTTTCTGCTTCCCTGCCCCTTTGAAAGTGTCCAAAACCTAGTCAAACCCAAATTACCCATCAATTTGCTTCCCAAATCCATATTTTCCTTTACTAAAATAGTTTCTGTTTTTTTTTATCTACCCACTCAAAAAAAAAAACTCCTGGTTATAGTTGTCACCCGCGCATGAGCAAAAACCATGGAGGAAGCACTTGCGGCCATCCAAACCAAAATCTAGGATCTAGATGAAAAATTTCTCAGCCTCCATCTTCAGCATTCAACCATGAACAATACTCGACCGCCAGAATCTTTTGCAGCCACTAGGTTCTCTTCTTCCGACAATTTTTGTGGGCCGAAGCTTGATTTTCCTTGCTTCAATGGTATTGATCCGACTCGATGGATATACCGGGCAGAACACTATTTCAATCTGGATAATACTTTTGATGTCCACAAAGTTCCACTTGCATCCTTTTATTTGGAACAAAAAGCCCTTCAATGGTACCATTGGTACATCAAAGCTCATCACGAGCCAAACTGGACAGATTTTTGCCAATTCCTTTTGCAATGATTTGGTCCTACTAATTTTGATGACTTCACAGGAGCACTCACTAAACTTCACCAAATTGGCACAGTGAGAGAGTATCAGACAGAATTTGATAAACTGGTCAATCACATAGAAGGATTGTCTGATGAATCATACAGGAGTTGTTTTATCAATGGTCTCAAGGATGAAATCTGCTCAGAGGTCAAAATGTTATGTCCCAACACAATGATGGAAGTCCTAGAGTTGGATAAGTTGGCAGAAGACAAGATCGCAACCCAACAATGCTCCAAACCCACCTTTGCTCCCTTCAGAAATATGGGTTCCCAATGACCTCCCATCACGCCAACTCCTCGACCAACTCTTATCAAGCATTTGTCTGAAACAGAGATGCAGGAATGCAAGGAAAGAGGGCTTTGTTATAATTGTGATGAGAAATTCACTCGGGGACATAGATGTGTTCAACAAAAGTTCTATCTCGTGGATGTGTATTCTTCGCCTACCTCTAAACTTGGTGAAGAAGCTCCCGATATAATAGACGATCAAGTCAACATTCAACACCCACCTGTTGACCCCCCATCTCCAGACAACCCACTAGAGATCTCTCTCCATGCTGTAACCGGCGTCACCACCCCACAAACAATGTGGGTCAGGGGTTACTTCAAGAAGCTCCCTCTTACCATACTTATTGATTCTGGTAGCACTCATAACTTCATTGACCTTCGGATTTCCAAACAGGTTGATTGTTTTGTCCATCCTTGCTCCAACTTTGAAGTCATGGTTGCCAAATGGGGGTACCTTACCTTGCAAGGGGAAGTGTCGCAATGTGCGTATCCCTCTCGAAGATTATAACCTGTGCTTTGACATGTTTGCATTGTCCTTAGGTGGATGTGATGTGGTTTTGGGCATTCAATGGTTACGCACTCTTGGCCCCATTTTATGGGATTTTGCTAAACTTTGGATGTAATTTTCTCAATGGGAAACAACACAAATTTATGGGCTTACAACTAGGGTCTCTTCGCATCATCAGTTCACATCGCTTGGAAAAGATCCTTAAGAAGAATTCACATGGTGTCATCGTTCAGCTCCATTCCCTTCAGATGCACCCATAAACGGTCTCCACTACTTCCTTGGATAGATATGCCGGTGTCTTTGCTAAACCAGTGGGATTTCCACCTTCAAGAGACCTTTCCGGTAAGAATTTAGCTACATCTACATCTCATAAGGAACTGATGGCTATTTTGCATGCAGTACAAAAGTGGCCACCATCCCTATTAGGGAATTATTTCTGCATCAAGACTAATCTCCAGAATCTGGAAAATTTCCTGGAATGACTGGTCTCCTCCCCAGCACACCTGAAATGGGTTATCCAACTCATGGGTTCTGCCTATGCAATCACTTACAAGAAGGGTAAGGACAATCTGGTGGCACATGCTCCTTCTCGCACACTTGATGACCCAGTTTCTCTTACAACTATTTCTTTGCTTATTCCATATTGGTTGCAATTTGATCAACAAGGCTATCCCTTCTATGAACTCCATGCTTCTCCATCGGCAGGGCACTCTAGGTTCCTCAAAACGTATGACCGGGAACAATGTAACTTCTTTTGGCAGGGACTAAAAATGACAATTAACGAGATGGTGGCTGAGTGTGATACTTGTTAGGTCAACAAGGGTGAAATGACACTCGTTTCGAGACTACTAAAACCCTTGCCCAAAAGGTAAGACTAGCATTCAACTATGTAATTCCATAAAAATGACCATTTGTGGAATTCATAGCTCACGACTCCACGAATTTTGGCCTCCAAGAATCCACCCTCCACCATTTTCAACCTCCACTAAATCCGACTTCTACCAATATCAACCTCAATGAATTTCAACAACAATTTTGCAGTGGATTTCTCATAGTGGAAGTGGCCTAGAATTGGCTCCAATACCAATCTAACAAGTATAAAAGTGCTTATACAAAATAGAGACAAAGAAGTCTATAAAATATACTAATATATTTGATAATTAATAAGAATGGTAAGATGATTACAATGAGGATAGTCACGAGTTCAAATATACTGTATAAAGGGTATCTTTATGAAGAGTCGTGGATTTTGACAATTTAGTCAACTTTAGATCATATTTAACATAGGGTCATTACTATTTATTATTATTATTCTAGATATTCACTACTACAATCTATTGCAACAAACAACACAAACAAACACTAAATATTCTCAAAAACATTACCTTCTTTACCCAATCCGACATTGTTGCGCTAAAAAGGAGTGTTTGAACCTTGCTTGCATCCTCAACTTTCCCTGAATATACATATACATATCAAATATTAGAATTCTAATAAATAGTGCAGCTTATATTATTGCAGCAGTTTGGACAACAGGGTATTACGTTTGTAGGTAGTACAATCAGGCCTAGACTTGTTTCGGCAAGCTCACTGAAGAGCACTATCATGGTGGATTTGTAATCTGATTGGTCATTATTTATTTGTGGATAAGGAAGACTGTTTGCTGGGGAACACAGCTTCCCAAACCTATATGTTAACTGTCCCTCTGTTCTGCCATGACATTGGTGTTTGTCCAGTGCTTCTAATTGCAGATGATGCTACTCTATGCGATCAATCCCATGACCCATGGCCAAGGCAATAACAGAAACACCAAGGCAATGGACGACAACAGTGAAACTACACTAGTCCGGCGCCATCTAGACCCGGGTCCAACATTCACCACAAGGTTGCATGCCTCATGTTCTAACCTTTGATAGATCGGCCATTTGTGTGCTCATGATTGAAGTCAAGTGTCTATTTCGAATTTATTGAACTCAAGTGTCTATTCCGAGATGTCTAACTCGATTGCATGCATGTTCACTGATACCGACAAGCATAACATAATATTTATCTCTGTTGGTCCACCTTTGCGGAAACATTATCTATCTGTGTACCCTATGGCAAATTATACTACTGGTAAGCGGCATCCACCTGCCTTGTAAATTCTTCCTTGCTCCATTCAGGATGACCTCCATAAATCGAGCGAGCAAGCATGAAGGCGCAAAAGGTCAAAGCAATGGACGTAATCCTGTCTTCTATAGGCGAACGTTGTGAAAGGGCCATGTTCATAAAGAATAAAATATAGTTTGAGTCCCCTGATGATAAACTTTCACCTTTATTTCATTGGTAAATTGGAGATATCAAAGGTGGCCTATCGAATAGTAGCTGGTTCATCCCCCCATGACGAAGGCGACCTATGGTGATGGGAATTTTTAGAGTTCAAAGGTGCGTGTACTTGTGTCTAGACTCTAACTAAAATATTATATTCGCGTTTCTTGTTCAGTTGCAAGACGAGTTGTGAAGTTCGAAGTTTACATGTCAAATTCCAACTGATGTTACAAGTGAGGTCTCTATTCAAGTCAAGTTATGTCAGTGAAGTAAAAAGGAAATTATTGCATGTATAGCAATGAGTTGAAACCCAACTTTCTTCTTTGGATCTGTGCCTGGTATAATCAGAGCATCTGCGGATTATTTTTTTACTGTTGGAAAGGTAGCACAAGAGAGAAATAGTGCAGCTGATATTATTGCAGCATTTTAGACAGCGGGGTATTACTTTTGCAGGTAGTACAGTCAGGCAATATAAGGATAGGGGCAGCTTGTTGATCCTAGCTTCATTATGTTCTTATCTCGTTTCTTATCTTGCTAAGCACTGTGAGTAATCAAGCTAGGATTACCCACTCTTAAGATTTAGTTTTCTGAACAATAGAGGGATAGAAGGCTTTCAGGAAAAGGCTTTGGTCGTTACCAACCTTGTGTATATTTTAAATAAATCCAAATAGTGATTCCACAAAGAGGGTAAAAAACAGTCATATAATCAATATAGACCAGTGGGATGGGTGTAAAAAGGTGGAGTGAAGAAGGCCAAAGATGGAACCCGGATACGGGGGAATAGTCCTCAAGTAAATGAACTACTGCTCATAGCCGTTAGGAGTTATTAGTGTACAATTTTCAGTAAGATAAAATTCCATTCTCTATCCGAAAACTATGATAGTAATGCTAAACATACTAATATAAACATACTCATATACAAGTAACAATATGAAACACATGTCCTCAACATATAAGCAATAATCAGGAATCATCATCATGAATCTATCGAGCAACAAAGAATGGATCCAACATATAGCACATCTTATTACTATATCAACGTTTTCACGTATGATATCACCATATCTACTAGTTTTAATATATGATGTTGCCATATCTAAAAAAAAATAAAAAATAGAATAAATATAGTATCCATTCCGATGTGTAAAATGAAATAATCTTAAATTCAAATTTCTATGGGACCTATTTGACACCTGGGGCTCTGGATGCTCCTATAAAGAGACTATCTATCAAAGATCATTCTCCAGACATAAACTTGCTGCCATATTGTAAAATAATTTGTCATCGTGTGCATATGAAAGCTGCTATAGAAATATGGTTTCTACATGAAGTGAAGAATCTGCAAGTCTCTTCAACAAATGCTGATGTTTTCACATATGATATAGCCATATAGAAGTTGACCTGACATCAGACAAACTCTATTTCTCGTTAGTTAGTGCTAATATCCACTTGGCTACCAAACTTCGTGGTTACAGCAAACAAAAACCAATGCTATTTTGGTCTAAACTCGCATGCATACGTCCTTTCTATTTTCATAGGTGAGATCCTTTTCACTTCCCTAAACAAAACCCACCCGTTTAATCCATGTTTTTTTTGTTGGGACATATTTGTTTAAAAAACAGAACTGAAATCTATCTCTAGCTATTAGTGCTATGGCATGTTTAAATTGCAATCTAAGTTTTACTTTGCCATGGAGAACGTTAACTTTCAGGATTTCCATCTCTACGTCCTGGAGATGAACAAAGATAATAAATATATTTTTTATGGGAAATATGACGCCCCTCATCTGGGAAATAAACTGGATATTCTTGTGAAGAAACTATACTCTTTCATGTTGTTGCTATCTATATGCCTTAGCACCCCAACTTATACACTTTCACACAATCTATATTTATTGTATGTGGAACATATAATGTCGCTATCTCTACCTGTTACTATATTATATTTTCATGTCTAACTAGTGTTACTATATTATGATGTCACATATATAACAAAGAAAGCTAAGAATAAATCTTCTAGTCTCCAGTTCTATTTGGAAAGCATAGTATAAAAACACAAGAAAAACATCAATCATAGTTATTGTCATTTCGTTGAGATATAATATCTATGACAAAGATTAATCGATATTGGAATAGATACTTTTACTTGCCATAAACAACAAAGAGTATAGGTATATTGCACATATGATATCGACATATCTACTCCATGTGTGAATATATGGGGCTTCTCTTGGATTCACTTGTGCTTCTTCTGCTTCTAAGAACTCCAGCAAACTATTCTGTATGGTCTCTACTTGTTCCTATACAATATCACATAGAGATATTTACTTGCAATGAACAAAGAGAATAACTCTAGTCTCCTCTCCAAAATATCCATAATAATAAATCTGGATCTAATTACACTAGCTCTTTTATGAGAAACAGGTTTAAAGGGGTATATCTAAGTTTCAACTTGGACTTTATATTGACATGTTCATATACGATATATCACCATAAAGTTGTTTTTTATAACTTTCTATATTTTGAAATATAATTCCACCAGGCAAGAGTCGTTGGAACTCCAAAACCTCTCCCTATGGTCAAGTGGGTTCGTATACCTAAGTATTTATTGGATGGGGGATCTTGATTTTCACATTTTGCCAGAGTAAAAACTCCTTTTTGATGGGTCTGATACCCTCCCCCATAGGGAAAATAAAATGGATATTTTTTGTACTAAACTATAACCTTTGAGTTCGTTCATCTCTGGTATTCCCTAGCACTCAAGCTTAAACTAGCGCCTACCTCCACTGGAGCTGGTTAAGAGCCTTGTCTTAAAACATTAGTCACGTAAGTAAGGGGCTACTTACTTAAGTAATTAGTCACTCTACCTTCTATATCTCAATTTTAAGGGAGGTAGTTCTAAGGTCGTTCTCCATATCAAGTTGTGCAAACTTTCAAAAATTCAAATTGGTTCTGAAAGTAGAACAAATAACCATTTAGTGGGTATCATCCGAAGCAACTTGATCTACCCGATGTGCATTTACAGCAGTCCAATAGCTCGGAATCAGTGTGTACATCAAATACAAGCTCTGATCTGATTAGTAAGTGTGATGCCATACACAAATTGAGGGAACAGCTTACGAAAATAGAAAATAGATGACATGACATTAGGGATGCAAGTAGGATTTAGTTATAACAAATTCACCAATAATTATTATGTAAATATCTTAATTTGAAATATTTATTTTTTGTTTAATGAGTTCAAATAAATGACCAAAAATAAATTTATGAGTATTTGCACCACAATCACAATTTCAATTCATTATTTTTAGAATATTTAAGCGCATATATTCACATGATTCATTTATGATGCTTTGCACCACAAGCACAACAAGTTCACAACTAATATCCATTCAATTATCCATTATGAATATTATTTAAACAAATAAATACAATTAGCAAATAAATAAAAACAACCATTTTTAATTTTTTACTAAAGTAGTAATAAAAATGATTTGAATTGAAATTTTATTACTTAATTGAAAATATTTATATATTATTAAATTTCTTGATGGAAATTGGTATCATTAGTAGGTTTTTAGCACAAGGCATGGGTCTTAATTCATGGACAAAACCTATACCTAGGACCTTAAAAGAAGCTTTTAGGAACCTAGATACAAGAAGACACCACAAAGATCACAACACATATTCATAATATTATTCTTAGACTCTACATATGGGGGTCCAAACTATTATAAGGTTTTAATCACTAGAAATAGGTCGAGTGGCCCCCGAGAAGAATCCTAGGCCTTAGGATAAAGGAATCCTAAGCATAGAGAAATGTCATGTTGGAAAGTACCATATAGTCTTGCTAGGCTCATATTTTTCACATGCAAATGTACAAATAAGATTTGATTATGATGATTTACACCATAAACACAACAACTTCAGAAATAATTATTTTGTAAATAATTTAATTCAAAGTTTTTCATTCAAATAAATGCTCATGATTAATTTATGAGGTGTTAAATAAATTAAATTATTTGTTTTTATATTATTTAAACAAATAAACTCACAACTCACTTGATCCATTTATGAGGTTTTGCACAAGAAGTGCAACAAGTTCACAAAGAATTATTTTGTAAATAGCCATTTTTTAATTTATTACTATTAAAAAATATAACTAAAAATGATTTGAATTGAAATTTTATTATTTGATAGGGTATATTTTTATTGATTTTATATTAAATTACTTCATGGATATTAGTGTCATTATTAGGCTTTGATCACAAGGCATGGGTCTCAAACCCTTGGACATGTTCGAGGGAGAAAAATGCTTCCTTGAGCCCTAAAAGAAGCTTTTACGAATCTAGGGCCGAGAAATGTGGTTAAGACACATGTATTCCTAAGAGTATTATTAACATATATATGTGGGAATTGATGCTATTATGAGGTTTTGACTATTAGTTGTAGGTCTACTCACCCTCAACCTATTTAACAGAATAAACTTAGGCCTTAGACTAAATGAAGCTTCTAGGCCTATAGGGATAATCATTATTTGTTTAGGCAATACAAATGACTTTTTGAGAAGATATATGGCCTTACAATTGGGATAATGGGGGGAATTGGAGGAAATAAAACTAGGTATAATTATTTAGGGAATAGACATGATTAAGGGAGTCAACCGAGGACTTGAACCTTAGAGCAAACATCTAGGCATATAATATTAGCAAGTATACCTTGAACCACCACATAAGACATCCTAAGGGTATCCTTGGCCTAATATTTTGGGTATTAATGTAAGAAAGAGGTTTTAAGCACTATATATGGGAATTTAGGCCCTTAACAAGTTTGGAGGAGGAAACTGAGGCCTTAGTCCCTAATAAAATATTTTGTGCATCCAAGACCAAATACAAGAGATCGAACCACTATAAATGACATATTAGGCGTACTATTTACCTCTGAGTGAGGAACCACTAATCATTATGAGGTTTTTGCTAGCATACATGGGTCTTAGTTTTTTGTGTAATCTCATAGGAGGAAATTTGGGCCTTAAACCCTAAGGTAATATTTAAAACAAAATCATGAACTCCCAACACTATCTTTGGCATTTGTGTGTTCGTATAAGTGACACTAGATATGAGAACCTCTCACATAGTCATGGGTGGAATTATTGGAATTTGGCCCTAAAGGAAGGTTTTAGGCATATCGAGCTAAGATTGATGACTCAAACTATCACATAGGAGATTGTTCTATGCATAGAATATCATTATTATAAAAGTGGGATATGGGTGGAAATTGTGGTTTTGTGTTCTCGGGATGCATCTTAGAAAATGGTTGGGGAAGAAATTGAAAGAAGTTTACCTTAAGAAAATATTATTGAGGTAATGGGCAATGATCAAGGCCATTAACCATGACATATACACTGTAAAGTCAATATTTGGCATAATAGTCAGATAGGGGCATGGTAAAGAGTTCTTACATAGTGGGATGGATCTCAATGCCTTGACTGGAGTCATAAGAGGAAAGCAAGATCCTTATGTAGCTGTCTAAAGGCCTTGGTAGTGACATTACAGGGAATACGACCATGATTGTATCCATAAAGAAACCATTAATACATCCATATCCATTGAGGCACTATGTACCTAGGTCTTATGGCCTTATGGCCTTCGACATGATCAATGGAGGAGACCTAAATATAGACCCTAAAGGAATCTTCTATCCATTTAGGGCTAAGAAGGTTTCCTCCACTTACAACACATGGCCTCTTGAGAGTATTGTTGAGATATTGTAACTTCAAAGAATATTATATTTGTACTTTATTATTCCGGTGATGTTTCATTCCTTCGTGAAGATCTTATTGTATATCTGGAGATGTTTATTCCTCTGTCGGAATGTGGTAACTCGGGTTATTAGACTTCCCTAGTGGGCGTCGGCCCTATATGTGTTATGTGGGTCAAAGGGTTATTAGACCACCCTAGAGGTGTCGGCCCAGTCAGTCGTAGTGGGGTATTTAACCCATTGGTTAAATACGAGCCTGCATGTATTGTGTAAAAGAAAAGTTGGAGTAGTGTATAAATAGAGGAGGTGTATTCCTCATTTAACACACACTCACTCACTTGAGAGTAGCGCACTTGTGGAGGAGAGGTCCGCTATGGTGGAGGAGGAGTTCATGTCTTTGGTTTGCATCTTTGTATATTGCTGGTCATCTATATTGAGGAAGCTTTACTGGGTTTTCTACCCCATGAGGGTTTCCCACGATAAATCTGTGTCTCTTGTGTTTATGCTATGCTTGTTGTTTCTTCAGTGATCCTGTATATGCTATTATTGTGAAATGGAATGTAATGCTGCTATTTTCTGTCTTAGCATATTAAATCTTAACATGGTATCAGAGCTAAACTGAAGGAAGGCAAGGTATGGCACTTACGACACTTGCTTTACTTATGACAATTTGAAGGTTAGGGTTTTATATAGCAAAAACCAGTCATCGTAGAACTTTCGCTATAAATCCATTTTGGCGAAGGTTCAGGATCGAAAACCTTTACAAGTCGTAGCTATCATCTCTAGGTATCTTGTGTCCAAAGGGAACCCTCAAATTCATTGTACTTTGTAAGTTATGATCAGTACAAGTTAGGGTTTTTGCCTCTTCCAGATCTCAGTCAAAATCCGGTGACCTAGGAAAAAAGGTCATAACTTGGGCTAGGAAGCTCCAAATGAAATTTCATAAAAAGTGACAGGTAGTACACAGAATGTACTATCTCACGAAACATTTTCAGAGGCCGAAGCTGAACCAGTTACACGTGGAATTCCGTACAAGTTTTCTCTCCTATTTTATCCCATAAACAGGTCACATTGCGACACTTGGCATAACTCTCTCTCAGAGAGTCCAATTGAGGTCAGACCTGTCAATATGGAAATATAATAGGGCGAGATATCTCAAAAAAAAATTTCAGAGGCCGAAGCTGAACCAGTGACACGTGGCACACCGTACAAGTTCGCTCTTTTGTATTATCCCAAAACAGGTCACGTTGCGACATTTGGCATAACTCCCTCTCAGAAAATCCAATTGAGGTCAAACCTATCAAGATGGAAAGATGACAGGTCAGGCTACTGTAAAAAAAGTTTTCAGACCCTTTGGAGCAAAAATTTCGGAGTTATAGCAGAAACAATCATGTACATATTTCTGTCAAAACAGAATTATTTTTGGAGCACCTTTATTCATGGCTTCCGGAATTTAGGGTTTCGGAGAAAGTTAGAATTTTTGGAATTGGAATCCACGGCTGAATGCTACTCAGGAAAATCGAAATTTAGAGACCAAGATCGAATTTTTTGGTTGGGTAGAAGACTGGGCTTGATTAAACCCTCGCTCGGGATTTTGATGGGAAAGACGGAAAATTAGGGCTTCAGCAAAAGTTGAAATTTTTTGAAGTCTGTAACCACGGCTGGAAGCTCCTCAGAAAAATAAGAGTTTAGAGCCTTGGATAAAACCTTTTGATTGAGCAGAAGGGTGAGCTTCATCAAACCCTAGTTCGGGATCCTGTCCAGAAGATCCAGAAGTTTCAAAGGCAATTTTGAGGGGTCAAATTTTGGAGATTTCAAAATTGAAGTATGCTAGTTTGATCAGCTCAGCAAGACACATCCTTCCATTCATTTGGAAGTGTGAAAGTCAAAGATTGAATTTTTAGGGTTTCTCTAGTAAACCCTAATCAAGCTCCAGATCAAGTTTCAAGGGGAGTTGAGGCTAAGGCCTTACATAAGAAGACTACAAGAAGTCTCGACAGGTATGACTTAAGGAGGTTCAGGTATGTCTTGAAATCTGATTAAGTTCATGATGTGTTTGTCTTCATATTATTTATTAGTACAACCTTGATTAATGTTAGAATTGTCTTATCACCCTAGTAACAGTATGAATGCATGTGAATGATCGAAGACATTCATTGATTAGGGCTATATGATTGTACTAATGCATTATGGTGTTGTGTGAGGTTGATGTTGTCTACTAACAAGATACAGGTACATCACAAAAGACAAATCAAGTTCCATGACCATGACAACATGAAGACAAAGACTCATCCATAATCTTTGTTCTACTTACGAGGTATGTATGACTTTGTTATATTATGCTTAACCTATGAGACATGCAGGTTCTAGCTTACGATCTCTAAATCATTGAAGAGATTGTTTAGGTATGTTGTACATAACTAAGCAGGTATATTAATCCAGGTATGTTTACCTATGTCAATCTTACCTTGTGTTAGGATCCCTTATATAAGTATACTTGGTATGATTGGTTATGCTTATTCATAAAGTTAGTAATTAAGGGTTTATGCATACTATGTCTCTTATCTTGATGATTTAATTAACCTGAAGAGTATTATGATCAAACAAGAATATGCATGAGTAAAAGAAGACTTCCTTGAAACTCTGAATACTAATGATCATGACTATATATATATTCAAGATTATTTAGAATTAGAATGTTTTGATAATATTGAGAATATACTAATGAATCTATGTTTGTGAGATCATGAGGATGACACTAGTGCACACTTGAGCATGCACAGTGGCACAGAATGAATAGAATTTCAAAAGACATATAGAAGATCAAGCGGGAGGAAACCACACAAACATAAAAGATAAGTATTTAAGTTGTCATTTGAAATAATAAATGATATTGTCCGTAATAGGTTGTATGCATATTTGTATTCCTATAATATATCATACTGAGTGTAAACATTCATAGAGCATTGAAACAGTATACTACTAATATGCATATGATTGGTAAGTTGGTCAAACATTCCATTGTTGCTTCTCTAGAATGAAACCTCCTTGCTGACATGCTAAGAGCTATGCACACTCTCGATAGTATGTTCTGGTAGAGATGGAAGGCATCTAGATAGTCACTATATACATACAGGATATGGAAAAGTGTTGTGCCTAAGTATTGATCAAAATAGTTTCATAACTATGTAAATGATATCTGTATGCATAATAGGTTATCATGTCAATATGATTTGATGATTATGAAGTATTACTAATGATGTACTTAATTTTGATTTGTAGGAAAGATCATGATGAATGATGAACAATGAAGAAGTGATGGATGTTCAACAAAAGGATTTACAAATCAAACACACTATAGAAGGCTTGTGGCTAGAAGATTCTCTTAGAAAGAGGAAGAGAATCATGATGAGATGTTTGCTCCAAGTGGCTAGACCATTCTCTTAATGGTGTAATTAAAGAAGAAGTGTGAATCAGGTTCTGTATGGGTTCCCAGGATCGATAATCAATTGATGAGCTTAATGATCACCATGGGTAATATGGATCTCAACCTTGAATATGGTTTCTAGACACAGATGGCATGGATGCAAGAAGGAACTCACCACAAAGTTCGAATGATATTGAGGCCCATCTCAGTAGACCCATCTAATGAGCGATGGCACAGATAGATATGCAGAAGATCATTCAATGCAGAGTGTGAATGATGTTCAGTCACAAAGGGAGAATTGATAGTTTCTTGATAATCTTGGGCTTTACCGAAAGTAAAGTTGTTCCTAACCTTTACCGTAAGGTTATGGATCATACTATTATTGTATGAAGATGATATCTTTCTGATAGGGAATGAGAATCAGATCATGAAAAGAAAGAAGAAGATGGCTGCAGAAATGAAAAATGAAAGATCTCAGATTGATGCATTACTTCCTAGGTCTGGAAGTATGGCAAGGATCAGAAGGAATCTTTCTCAAACAAGGAAAGTATGCTGAGAAATATTAAAAGGACTTGATGTGTTGGAATGGTCACTCTCATGAATTCCAACTTGAAGTTCTTAGCAGATGACTCATTAGAATTAGTGGATATAACTCTGTACAAACAAAATATTGAGTCATTGATGTGTCTAACGAATACTAGGTCAGATATATGCCTTGCTGTAAACACCTTGAGTCAGTATCTAGTGGAAACTAGAAGTGTTAACCTGTTAGTTGCAAAGCATGAGATGAGGTACCTAAAGGATACAATAAGACTTTGATCTATGTTATCTTGGAGATCATGACTTCAGATGGCTACACAGATATTGATTGGGAAGGAAGTGTATCACACAGGAAGAGCACATCGAGAGGATGTTATTATCTAGGATCAGCCATGATCTCGTGAGCACAAGCAGAATATATGGCTGCTTGCTCTGCTAAGTTATGAAGCAGTATGGATTCAGGATTGTTTGACTTAGAGATAGACCCAACTGTGATACTATGTGACAAATAGAGTTTTACTAAAATAGCAAAGAATCCAATGTTCCAGGATAAGTCAAAAGCACATAGAGATCTGGCATTTCTATATACGATATATGGTGCAGATAGGAATTAAAGTTTGAATTTGTAACAAGTTACCAATGTACTAACCAAACCTCTACCGATCCGATGTACTAACCAAACCTCTACCTCAAGTAAAGTTTTCCGAGACAAACTTAATATAGTCCAGAAGGACCCTCCTCGAAAGGGGGAGTGATGTGATCACTTATGATGAGATTTCCTGCATGGACAGTGAGGTCGATGATGTGAATACCTATATTGGTGATGCCGACAGAGAGGTTGGTGGATGGTCCTCAGACAGGGTCTAAGGTGACAAGGGGATTGCATCATCCTTGAACACATGTTTTAAAAGAGAGTTGTAGATGTATGTCTTCGAAAATGAAGTCCTTGATGGACATATAGGATTGCATCATCCTCAAGAGATCCGTAGACATATGTCTTCGAAAATGAAGTCCTTGGTGGACATATAGGATTGCATCATCCTCAAGAGAGTCGTAGACATATGTCTTCGAGAATGAAGTCCTTGGTGGACTTGAGGGGATTGGATCATCCCTGGACTTCAGTCCTAAAGAGAGTCGTAGACGTATGTCTTCGAGAATGAAGTCCTTGGTGGACTTGAGGGGATAGGATCATCCCTGGACTTCAGTCCTAAAGAGAGCCGTAGAAGTATGTCTCCGAGAACAAAATCCTGAATGAACAGGTAAGGGGATTGGATCGACCTCAGACTTTAGTCCTTTGAATTGAGCCGTAGACATGATGTCTCTGAGAACAAAATCCTGAATGAATAGGTAAGGGGATTGGATCATCCTCAAACTTTAGTCCTTTGAATTGAGCCATAGACATGATGTCTCTGAGAACAAAATCCTGAATGAACAGGTAAGGGGATTGGATCGTCCTCGGACTTTAGTCCTTTGAATTAAGCCATAGACATGATGTCTCCGAGAACAAAATCCTGAATGAACATGTAAGGGGATTGGATCATCCTCGTACTTTAGTCCTTTGAATTGAGCCGCAGACATGATGTCTCCGAGAACAAAATCCTAAATGAACAGGTAAGGGGATTGGATCGTCCTCAGACTTTAGTCCTTTGAATTGAGCCATAGACATGATGTCTCTGAGAACAAAATCCTGAATGAACAGGTAAGGGGATTGGATCATCCTAGGACTTTAGTCCTTTGAATTGATTCGTAGACATGATGTCTCCGAGAAAAAAATCCTGAATGAAAAGGTAAGGGGATTGGATCGTCCTCGGAATTTGGTCCTGTGAATTGAACCGTAGACATGAGGTCTTCGAGAATTGAATGATAGGACTGGATCATCCCTGAGCTTCGGTTCAAAAGGTACATGATAGGACTGGATCATCCCCGAGCTTCGGTTCAAAAGGTACATGATAGGACTAGATCATCCCTGAGCTTCGGTTCAAAAGGTACATGATAGGACTGGATTGTCCCTGGACTTCGGTTCAAAAGGTACATGATAGGACTGGATCATCCCTGGACTTCGGTTCAAAAGGTACATGATAGGACTGGATCGTCCCTGGACCTCGATTCAAAAGGTACATGGTAGGACTGGATCGTCCTTGGACTTCGGTTAAAAAGGTACATGATAGGACTGGATCATCCCTGGACCTCAGTTCAAAAGCTACATGTTAGGACTGGATCATCCTTGGACCTTGGTTCAAAAGGTACATGACAGAATTGCATCATCCATGGACCTATGTCCTAAAGAGAGTAGGATTGATCATCCTGTAATATGATTGTGTGTGTTGATGTGGTTACTTGTATCGGTATGGATACTCGTATTGCTGATGTGGTTACTTGTATCGGTAGGATACTTGTATTGATGATGTGGTTACTTGTATCGGTAGGATACCTGTATTGATGATGTGGTTACTTGTATCAGTAGGATACTTGTATTGATGATTTGGTTACTTGTATTGGTAGGATACTTGTATTGATGATGTGGTTACTTGTATTGGTATGGATACTTGTATGATGACGATGATGATGATCATGTGATGACGATGCTGACGATCGTGTGATGACGATGCCAATGATCGTGTGATGACGATGCTGATGATCGTGTGATGACGATGCTGATGATCGAGATGATCCAGATGCTGGAGATTGAGATGATCCAGATGCTGTAGATCGTGATGATCCAGATGTTGTAGATCGTGATGGTCTAGATGTTGTAGATCGAGATGATCCCGATGCTGATGATCGTATGATGATGATGCTGATAATCGTGAGGATATAGATGTTGATGTTATTGTAGCTGTTCGAGTGTTGCAGAAGATAAAGACTCAATACAGAAGATGTTGATGTTCCAGTATTGAAGATGTTCCAGTAACTGATTGAGTTACTGATGATGTTGAGAAAGCTTCCAATGATTTATAGATGTATCATGTATGATGTTGATGACTCCTTGCTCGTGCAGATGCTGTTATAATATCCTTCTCGTTAAGGGGGAGTGTTGAGATATTGTAACTTCAAAGAATATTATATTTGTACTTTATTATTCCGGAGATGTTTCATTCCTTCATGAAGATCTTATTGTATATCCGGAGATGTTTATTCCTCCGTCAGAATGTGGTAACTCGGGTTATTAGACTTCCCTAGTGGGGGTCAACCCTATATGTGTTATGTGGGTCAAAGGGTTATTAGACCACCCTAGAGGGGTTGTCCCAGTCAGTTGTAGTGGGGTATTTAACCCATTGGTTAAATACAAGCCTACATGTCTTGTGTAAAAGAAAAGTTAGAGTAGTGTATAAATAGAGGAGGTGTATTCCTCATTTAACACACACTCACTCACTTGAGAGTAGCGCACTTGTGGAGGAGAGGTCTGCTATGGTGGAGGAGGAGTTCATGTCTTTGGTTTGCATCTTTGTATATTGCTGGTCATCTATATTGAGGAAGCTTTACTGGGTTTTCTACCCCATGAGGGTTTCCTAGGATAAATCTGTGTCTCTTGTGTTTATGCTATGCTTGTTGTTTCTTCAGTGATCCTGTATATGCTATTATTGTGAAATGGAATGTAATGCTGCTATTTTCTGTCTTAGCATATTAAATATTAACAAGTATCATTAGCCTATGATTGAGGATGTTGGTGTCATTAGGTGGTTTTGAGCAGTATGTACACATCTTAGAGTCTCGAGAGTGATCTTATAGGGAATAATACCATGCCTTTATCCCTAAATAAATCGTCAAGTCATCCAAATCCATGAATTATAATGCCTCAAAACACCATGCATGACTTCACGTGGGTATCCATTGTATTATGTATCTAAGCCTTGTGGCTTTGGGGCCTTCAACATCATTAATGGAGGATTCCTAAACCTTTATTCCTAAAGGAATATTTTAGCATCCAGTCGTGAGAAGTTTGCCTCCACCAACTATACACAACCTCCTAATTGTATAATTGGCTTATGATTGAGGATGTTGTACCATTCTAGGTGGTTTTAAGTAGTATGCACATGTCTAAAGGCCTTGGGAATGATGTTCCATAGAAGAAGACCATGCCTTTGGCCCTAAATAAATTGTTGAGGCATATAGATCCATGAACACAACCTAAAAGCACCATTTATTACATCAGAGGGGTATTTATGACACTATGTATCTAGGTCTTGTGGCGTTAAAGCCTTGGACATTGTCAGTGGAGGAGACTTCAATCTCGATTTCTAAAATATTCTTATATCCATCTAGGAAAAAGAAGATTGCCTCCACTAACAACACATGGCCTCTTGATGGTATCATTGGCATATGATTGATGATGTCATTTCCATTAGGTGGTTTTGACTAGTATTTACATGTCTCACAACCTTGGGAAAGATGTTTTGGGTAAAATGATCCATGGATAATGCCTCAAAGAACCACACATGAATTTGTAGGGGTATCCATGGCCCTGTGTATCTATTTCTTGTGGCACTAGGACCTTAACATGGTTAGTGGAAGAGACCTGAACATAGGGCCCTAAAGGAAGCTTCTAGCCATTCATGGCTAATAAATTTACCTCCACCAACTACACATGGCCTATTAAGGGTATCAATGGTCTACGGCTGGGGATGTTGATGCCATTAGGTGGTTTTGATCAATACACACATTTCTTGGGGTATTAGGAATGAAATTCTATAGAATAAGACCATGATTTTGACCCCAAAGAAACCATTTAAGAATCCAAACCCATTAAGAATTCCACAAAGCACCATGCATGGATTCGCATAGTACCCGTGGTGCTATGCATCCAAGTCATTGGGACTTGGGGTAGTGGACATGGTCAAGGGAGGATACCTAAACCTTAGGCCCTAAAGGAATCTTCTATCCATCCATGGATAAGAAGGATACCTCAAGCAACCACACATGGTCTCATGAAGGTAGCATTGGCTTATGACTGAGGATTTTTGAGCAATTAGATGGTTTTAATTAATATCTACATGTGCCAAGGCCTTGGGAATGATATTATAGGGAAGAAGACTATGTGTTTGTCCCTAAATTAATTACTAGGGAATTTAGAGCCCTGAACAATGCATCAAGGAATCGTGCATGACTTCATAGGGGTATCCATGGCACTATGTATCTATTTTTTTTGCCCGGGGCCCTTACACATTGTGACCATAGGACACCTGATCCTCAAGCCCTAAAGGAATATTCTAGCCATCTAAGGAAAAGGAGGTGGTATTCACCAACCACACATGCCCTCTTGAGTGTATCATTATCCTATGATTAAGGATGTCAGTGACATTAAGTTGTTTTGAGAGATATGTAGGTGTCTTAGGGCCTTGAGAATGGTGTTCCAAGGAGGAAGATCATGCCTTTGGCCCTAAAGAAATCGTTGAGGCACTCAAAGACATGAACACTTCCTAAAAGCACCATGCATGACATTGGAGTGGTATCTATGGCACTATGTATCTAGGTCTTATATCCTTGGGCCTTGGACATGGTTAGTGGAGGATACCTAAACCCGAGGCTCTAAAGTAATATTTTAAACATATAAAACTAAGAAGGTTTCATCCACCAACCACACATGGCATATTTAGGGTATCAATGGCATATGATTTAATGTGTTGATGCCATTAGGTGGGTTTGAGAATTAAGAAGGTGTCCTAGGGAATTCATAATGGCATTATGGGGTTTATTAGGAGTATTTTGGTACTAGTTTAGATGGGTCTTAAGAGTGTTTTGTTTAGTACAATAGGACGATGGTGCTTAAGATCAAGAGAAAGAACATTGAAGAAGAAGTACAAAGAGTCTAGTTCGCTCTAGCTATCACATGCAAGTATGCAAATACAGGAGTGAACAAGAATGAATAATACAAAGGAATATCTCCCCCCTTTATTTATGAGAGGTGAGGGAGGCCAAAATAACAAGTTGACCTATTCCACTACAAACAAACAAAATCTCCATACACTACAACAAAAAAGGTCATTGGTGAGGGTCGAAAAAGATCACCATAAGCTCATTAGTGAGGGTCAAAAGAGTGTTCTTCACCCAAAACTGAATGTCACCAAAGGCCTCGTCACCAAAAGTATAGATGATGTGGTGAAATTCAAGGTCCATCACGAATAGTGATTATAATAATGGATCATGACCATCACCATTTCATATGAACATCTATGATTTATGGTGATGGACCTTTCATGGCCCTCACTATTGTTATGGTAACGTTTGTTGACCGTCACCATTGCATATTTTGGTGAGGGTTGAAAAATGTCACGATAAGCTCCTTGGTGATGGTTAAAATAGCTTCCCTCACCAAAAATTGAACGTCACTAAAGGCCGCGTCACCAAAATTATAGGTGATGTGGTGACATTCAAGGTCCGTCACAAATGATGATTATAATGACGGATAGTAACCGTCATAATTTATGAACAACCATGATTTATGTTGATGGACCTTTCGTGGCCCTCACTATTCATGCATATATATGGCGACATTCGTTGACCATCACCATTTCATATATAAAAAATGAATTTTGATGATTCCTTTTTAACGACCCTCAATATTGATACATATTTAGGAACGAATAGCGATCATCACCATTCTCTATGAATATTAGGGCACGATGGAATCGAATCACCAACCTCCTGCTTGTAAAGCAGGTGCTCTTCCATTGAGCTAGCACCCTTCAAATAATTAGACCTTGAAACTTTGTAAATTATAAATTTTAAAACTTTCATTAAATTCGAAAACTTTGTAAGGTATTGGCGAATATTTTACTAAACAAGTGAGATAAGTAGCATAGTTCGTTATTAGTAGGATTCAACCATGATCACAGCTGAGTTTCTTGTCAATTTTTTTCCAAATGGCATACACATAACTATCTTCTAGGTCTGCTATGCTCTTGTCAAACCTCTATATTTTCTCCTTCAAGTTTCAAATTTCATGTTGAATTTGCACATGAATGGCCCTTAGGTCTTTTCACTGAAGGTAGTGAGGTGCTATACAACCCAATATGCACTCACTAAACGTGATGAATATACATTAGGTGGCTTGAATGGATAATTGGTTGGAAAATGAATTGTCACTATAAACACATCCCTAGCATATGGACTGTTAGCGAGTCCCATAATTTCCGCTTTCCAATGGAACATATCATCTGCCACGGGTCCTATAAAATAATGGACATAAGTAAATAAATTGACCAAATTCATTGCATTATAAAATATAACTAAGCCAATTTATTAAAGACCGACCTGAACGGATGAAATCCATGCCAAATTATCATTCAAATGTAAAACTAACATTCACAAAACCATAAGCACAACAGTCGAGAACTTAATGATGCTGAGAGATCCTATTTTCAAAATTGTATGCAAGGCTCCCATTTAATTCTCCTCAATAGTATCTATATTACATCAGTTTTATAATAGTAGACTTGTGGCCTATTATCATTCAAATGTGAAACTAACTTTCATATAAAAATAAGCGAAGCAGTCAGGAACTCAATAATGCTGAGAGATCTTATTCTTAGGATAATACTCAAGGATACCATTTTAGTTACCAAAATAGTGGCTATATTACATAAGTTATATAGAAAATGGGCCCCCTCAATTTTAGGAGATTCTAAAGGTTAAAGCTTAGTGTCCAAAAATGGCAGGTTTTTAAGAAGATAAACAAACATCTGCAAAACCGGGACATTCTCGAACCAACATTTATAATTTCACGTATCTCAAAGTCAAATAATAGTTTGATGCTTACAAGGTCTTGCTTCCCTAGTGAGGTCAATGGAGTATTAAGCGATCCACTCGGGTTCCATTCTCGTTGTGGTCTACCCCACACATTATTGCAGTTCTATGACATCATCCTTTATTCATGCTGCAAAGTACTTACTTTTCCTTGATGATTTCTCTAAGAAGATGTGGAATCACTTTTTTAATAAGAAATATGATGCTTAAATATCCCAAAAGGTAAGACTAGCATTCGAATCTGGAATTCCATAAAAGTGACCATTTGTGGAATTCATAGCTCATGGCTCCACGAATTTTGGCCTTTAAGAAATCCGCCCTCCACCATTTTCAGCGTCCACTAAATCCAACTTCCACCAATTCCAACCTCCATGAATTTCAACAACAATTTTGTAGTGGATTTCTCATACTGGAAGTGGCCTATAATTGGCTCCAATACCAATGTAACAAGTATAAAAGTTCTTATACAAAATAGAGAGAATGAAGTCTATAAAATACACTAGTATATTTGATAATTGATAAGAATGGTAAGATGATTACAATGAGGATAGTCACGAGTACAAATATACTATATAAGGGGTATCTTTATGAAGAGTCATGGATTTTGACAATTTAGTCAACTTTAGATCATATTGAACATAGGATCATTACTATTTATTATTATTATTCTAGATATTCACCACTACAATCTATTGCAACAAACAACACAAACCAACACTTAATGTTCTCAGAAACATTACCTTCTTTACCCAATCCAACATTGTTGCACTAAAAAGGAGTGTTTGAACCTTGCTTGCATCCTCAACTTTTCCTGAAATGCAAATTGCCAAACTTAGACAACGTGGATATTAAATATACATATCAAATATTAGAATTCTAATAAATAGTGCAGCTGATATTATTGTAGCAGTTTGGACAGCAGGGTATTACTTTTGCAGGTAGTACAATCATTCCTAGACTTGTTTTGGAAATCTCACTGAAGAGAACTATCATGGTGGATTTGTAATCTGATTGGTCATTATTCATTTGCTGATAAGGAAGACTATTTGTTGGGGAACACATCTTCCCAAACCTATATGTTAATTGTTCCTCTGTTTTGGCATTCCATTGGTGGTTGTCTAGTGCTTCTAATTGCAGATGATGATACTCTATGCGATCAATCCCATGATCCATGGCCAAGGCAATAACCGAAGCACCAAGATAATGGACGACAATAGTGAAACTACACTAGGTTAGTGCGATCTAGACCCGGGTCCAACATTCACCACAAGGTTGCATGACTCATGTTCTAGCCTTCGATACATCATCCCTTTGTGTGAACTCGTGATTGAAATCAAGTGTCTATTTCGAATTTATTGAACTCAAGTGTCTATTTCGAGTCTTCTAACTCGATTGCATGCATTGTCCTTGTGTCTAGACTCTAAATAAAAGATTCTATTCGATTTTCTAGTTCAATTGCAAGATGGGTTGTGAGGTTCAAAGGTTACATTTCAAGTTCCAACTGATGTTACAAGTCAGGTCTCTATTCAAGTCAAGTTATGTCACTCAAGTCAAAAAGAAAGTATTGCATGTATAGCAATGAGTTCAAACCCAAGTTTCTTCTTTGGATTTATGCCTAGTATAATCATAGCATCTGCTGATTATTATTTTTTTGCTGTTGGAAAGGTAGCACAAGAGAGAAATAGTGCAGCTAATATTAGTGCATCTTTTTGGACAACAGGGTATTACTTTTGTAGGTAGTAAAGTTGGGCAATATAAGGATAGTTGCAGCTTGTTCATCCCATCTTCATTATGTTCTTATCTCATTTCTTATCTTGCTAGGAACTGTGAGTAATCAAGCTAGGATTACCCACTCTTAAGATTTAGTTTTCTGAACAATAGAGGGATAGAAGGCTTTTAGGAAAAGGCATTGCTCGTTACCAACCTTGTGTATATTTTAAATAAAGCCAAATAGTGATTCCACAAAGAGGGTAAAAAAAAAAGTCATATAATCAATATATACCATTGGGATGAGTGTAAAAAAGTGGAGTGAAAGTGGAGTGAAGAAGGACAAATATGGAACCTGGATAAAGGGGAATAGTCCTCAGGTAAATGAATTACTACTCATGGCAGGTAGGAGTTATTAGTGTACAGTTTTCAGTAATATAAAATTGCATTCTCTATTCGAAAACTATGATAGTAATGATAAACATATTAATATAAACATACTCATATACAAGTAACAATATGCAACACATGTCCTCAATATATAAGCAATAATCAGGAATCATCATCAGGAATCCATCAAGCAACAAAGAATGGATCCAACATATAGCACATCATATTACTATATCAACGTTTTCACGTATGATATCACCATATGTACTCGTTTTAATATATGATGATGGCATATCTAAAAAAAATAGAATAAATATAGTATCCATTCCGATGTGTAATATGAAATAATCTTAAATTCAACTTGCCATGGGAGCTATTTGACACCTGGGGCTCTGGATGCTCTTATAAAGAGACTATCTATCAAAGATAATTCACCAGACATAAACTTGCTGCCATATTGCAAAATAATTTGTCATCGTGTCCATACGAAAGCTGCTATAGAAATATGGTTTCTACATGAAGTGAAGAATTCGCAAGTCTCTTCAACAAATGTTGAAGTTTTCACATATGATATAGCCATATAGAAGTTGGTCTGACATCATAGAAACTATATTTCTCAATAGTTAGTGCTAATATCCACTTGGATACCAAACTTCTTGGTTACAACAAACAAAAACCAATGCTATTTTTGTCTAAACTCACATTCATACATCCTTTCTATTTTCATAGGTGAGATCCTTTTCACTTCCCTAAACAAAATCCACCTGTTTAATCCTTTTTTTTGTTGGGACATATTTGTTTTAAAAACAGAAATGAAATCTATCTCTCGCTAGTAGTGATATGGCATGTTTAAATTTCATATCTAAGTTTTACTTTGCCATGGAGAACGTTAACTTTGAGGATCTCCATCTCTACGTCCTGGCCACGAACAAAGATAATAAATATATTTTTTATGGGAAATATGACGCCCCTCATCTCGGAAATAAACTGTATATTCTTGTTAAGAAACTATACTCTTTCATGTTGTTGCTATCTGTATTCCCTAGCACCCCGGCTTATACACTTTCACACAATCTATATTTATTGCATGTGTAACTTATATATTGGATATTGCTGTATCTATGTTTCACTTTTCCATTTGAAGTGATACTGTAAAAGTTAAGATAAGAATAACTCTAGTTTCCCTAGGTTTCACATATAATGTCGCTATCTCTACCTGTTACTATATTATATTTTCATGTCTAAATAGTGTTACTATATTATGATGTCACATATATAACGAAGGAAGGCAAGAATAAATCTTCTAGTCTCAAGTTCTATTTGAAAAGAATAGTATAAAAACACAAGAAAATCACCAATCATAGTTAGTGTCATTCCGTTGAAATATAATATCTATGACAAAGATTAATCGATATTGGAATAGATACTTTTACTTGCCATAAACAACAAAGAGTATAGATATATTTCACATATGATATCAACATATCTACTCCATGTGTGAATATATGGGGCTTCTCTTGGATTCACCTATGCTTCTTCTGCTTGTAAGAACTCCAACAAACTATTATGTATGGTCTCTACTTGTTCCTATACAATGTCACATAGAGATATTTACTTGCAATGAACGAAGAGAATAATTCTAGTCTCCTCTCCAAAAGATCCATAATAATAAATCTGGACTTAATTACACTAGCTCTTTTATGAGAAATAGGTTTAAAGCATATATCTATGTTTCCACTTCGACTTTATATAGACATGTTCATGTTAGATTTTCATCATTTAGATCAATATGATCTAGGATCTTAACTGAGAGAACAACATGTACAACATATCAAACATAAGAGACAAGAGACACAAAGCATTTCACCGGGGAAAACCACGAAGGTGAAAAACCCCTCAACTTCCTCAGAGATAGAATGAGCACCAATACAAAGACCACAAAGATTTAACCCCAAAACAATAAATAGTCTCCTAGTAGCTTCTCCTCCTCCACTTGTGTGCACTCCTCCTCTCTCTCACTAATGCGAAGTGAGTGAGTGAATGAATGGATAAATAGATAGTTGCTCCTCTCTATTTATACTTTACCTTTACTTTCCTTTTACTCTAATTGGGCTAACCTCCCTTAGGAGAGTCTAATAACCCATTACCACTTGTCACTGGACTGAACCCACTAGTGTGTTCTAATAACCCTCTAACTCATACTGTGTCGACCCCTCTAAGGTGGTCTAATAACCCATCAAATATAAGTTACTGCATTGACAATATAACTTGTGACACTTGCAAATACAAATGATGACACTTCAAATCAGAGGAATAATACATCTCCGTTGGGGATACAATAAAGGACAAATGTAATGCATACAATATACAAGTGAATATATTCCCAAGTTACGAATACATCAACTCTCCCTCTTAACTAGGAATGTATTCTCTTGACACAGGTCATCAAAACATATAGGCAGAAGTTTTCAATACTAGAGCTGGATCACTGGAGCATCATCATCATTGCTACTGTACTTGTCATCTCAATCACTGGTGCTATCTCTCAATTCTTCTCATCAGAGGAATTTATACAGAGCCAACCTTTTTTCATGCTGGATGTAGGACTAGCCTCCATGTAGGTCTTCATCATCTCTACGAGCGACCATCCTGTGGAATCTCAGGGCTTATTATGTGCATCTGCAAAACCTCGAAAGAGCATCCCATGACTGATTATGAGCTTACTACTCAACCTATAGGATCTCCCAGGGACCCATTATATGCAGACTTCGCAAAACCTCGAAAGAGCATCCCAGGACTGATTACGAGCTTCCTGCTCAACCTATAGGATCTCCCCCAGGGACCTATTATATGCGAACAAGCAAAACCTCGAAAGAGCATCCCAAGGTTGATTATGAGCTTCCCGCTCAACCTATAGGATCCACCAGGGACCTATTACATGTTATCTAGAAAAACCTTGAAAGAGCATCCCAGGACTGATTATGTGCTATCAAGAAAAACCTCGAAAGAGCATCCCGAGATTGATTACGTGCTATCAGGAAAAACCTCGAAAGAGCATCCTAGGAATGATTACGAGCTTACTGTTCAACCTATAGGATCTACTAGGGACCTATTATATGCCAAGCACAACCTGCAATATCTACTAGGGACCTATTATATGCCAAGCACAACCTGCAATATCTACTAGGGACCTATTATATGCCAATGCACAACCTGAAACATATACACGACCACGGAGTATCATCCTGATACTCATGATCATATTGATCATCCTCACATTGAGCATCATGTTGATGCTCATGATCATACTAATCATAATCATATAGAACATCATCTAGATGTTCATAGTGGAGCAACATCCTAATGCTCATCACACAACACTTACATCCATAGCCATGGGGAGGACCTTCCTGTCACCATGCTAGGAAGGGCTTCTGCATTTGTGTCTCGTCACTTCCTCTTGGAAGTATCTTCGATCTGAAGAACACCAAGCCTCTCTATGAAGTACTCGAACTTCACCCTAGATAGTGGCTTGGTCAACACTTCTGCTATCTTCTTATCCGTCGCAACATACAAGAGCTTCACTACTCCTCTCTGCACCATATACCTGATATAGTGATACTTGATCTCGATATGCTTCGACTTGTCATGGAACACCGGGTTCTCAGACAACTGCACACAACTCTAGTTGTCACAAAAGATACAAGTAGCATGAAACTGGAGATTAAACAAATCAGATAGTAGATTCCTTACCCAAATTGACTCACAACTAGCCGAACAAGCTGTGACATACTCTGCCTTGGTTGTATTCAGTGCTACGCTGGTTTGCTTCCTACTAAACTGAGAGATCACATCTGATCCCATACTGAAGCAACACCCCAAAGTGCTCTTCCTAATTGTAGCACTACCTTCCCAATCTAAAAAAAATAACCCTCCAGGTTAACCTTTTTATTTGCATCATACTTGAGCCCATAATCAACCATACCCTTCAGGTACCTCAGAATATGCTTTACAACAATCAAGTGAACATGTCTGCGATCCGTTAGGAATTGGCTCAAAGTGTTCACAGCAAAGCAAATATCTGGTCTCGTGTTCATCAGGTACATAAAGGACCCAATCATCTGACTATACATCGTGGCATCAACCGATTCTAATGAAGCATCACTCAATAGCTTCAGGCTCGATGCCATAAGTGTGGCCATGGCCTTGCAGTCCATAATCCCGAACTGCTTCAGGATATCTACTGCATACTTCCCTTGTCCACAGAAGATTCCATCTGCACTTTTCCATAATTCCATCCCTAGAAAGTAATGCACCATACCCAAGTCCTTCATCTCGAACTCGGCAGTAAGCTTCCTCTTTGTCTCGGCAATTAACCCATCCTCACCTGTCACAAACAGGTCATCTACATATAGTAGGAGTATTACTGGATTTCCTTCCTCAACCTTGTAGTAAAGGTTGGAATCCGCTTTACTCTTGGTAAAGCCCAAACTGGTCAGGAAGCTGTCTATCCTGGCGTACCCTATCCTGGGTGCTTGTTTCAAACCGTACAAGGATTTCTTTAATTTGCACACATGTGACTCTTTGTCATGTGTCTCAAAACCGAGTGGCTGCTCCACATACACTTCCTCTTCGACTACACCATTCAAGAAGGTTGTCTTGACATCCATCTGGTGTATCTTCCATTTCATCACTGCAGCCAAGGCAAGTACTATTCTGATGGAAGTGTATCTGACTATAGTTGCAAAATTTTCTTCATAATCTATCCCTTCTTTCTGGGAGAAGCCACGAGCCACAAAGCTTGCCTTGTATTTCTCTATGCTACCATCTGCATCATGCTTGATCTTGTAGATACATTTGGAAGTCGCAATAGACTTCCCTACTGGTCTCAGGACCACATCCCATACATCATTATTCATAATTGACTGGTACTCCTCGATCATGGCATCCTTCCATTATTGCATCCTGGATCCTGGGAACTTCATATTCTTCAATATCTTCAATATGTAGTTTTCTTGAACTTTGTTGCTTGTTCTTTGGAACAAATTTCATTGTCCTTCTTTTGTAGGTGATTGTACACGATCTTTCCTAGAAGTCAAATTCAATTGCATGATTAGAAACTTCTCATAGTTTTCAGAACAAAATTTTACACATAAGGACATATGTCATACATTCATGCAATTATCTTAGCCAATGCTTCAATACAACATTCATCCATATCCCATATTCATACAATAACTTTCTATATACCTTCCATCTCTACCAGAACATTGTTAAGAGTGTGCACTACTCCCAACATGTCAGCAAAAAGGTTTCATTCTAGATAAGTAGCAATGGAGTGTTGTACAGTACCATAGGCCACTTACCCATTACTATATTAGTAGTATCTTGTTCATTAATGCAACTTTTCTAAAATGCATAATATACATCCTAAATCTAGGAACATAAGTATGTACATGACTGAACAACATCATTTAAGTAATCATGTATACAAGAAATGACAATTCAAATAATTATGTTTGTTTATTTGTTGGGTCGACTCGCTCTCAATCTTTGCAGGAACTACTGGAGTGTGCTCCCTCTTGATCTTTGCTTCCTTTATGATATCATTTATGTCTTTGAACTTCTATCCATCCTAGACCACTATGCATGCTTAAGTGTGCACTAGTGTCATCATTGTGTCATCCTCAAGATCTCATACATAATCATACTTCATTAGTATAATATCAATACTATCAAAACATTATGACTCTAAATAATCTTAAACATGTATGGTCATGGTCATTTCATACACAGGTAATTTATCACAAGTGTCAGTATTTAAGGTTTTAGGGAGGACTTCTTTTACTCATGCATATTCTTATTTGACCATAGGACTCTTCTGGTTTGTTATATCATTAATCAAAGTAAGAAGCATAATATGCATAAACCCATGATTATTCAAACCTATGACTTCATGAATAATCATTATCAATCATACAAAAGTATACTTATATGAGACCCTAACACAAGGTAGGATTCTAACTTGATATAGGAAAAACATTCCTGGATTATCATGTTTGCGAGTTATGTCTAACATACCCAAACAATGTCTTCTTTGTTCTCTTCAATGATTTAGAGACCTTGTGCTAGTAACCTGCATATCTCATAAGTTAAGCATTGTAGAAACAAATTATACATACCTCGTAAGTAGAGCTTCTATGTGATCAATGGCTATGGATGAGTCTTTGTCTTCATGTCACCATGGTCATATGTTCTTGATCTATAACTTGATTTGTCTTTCTTGACGTACCTTTCATGTTAGCGGACAATATCATCCTCATACAACAACACAGTGCATTAGTACAATCATAAGTGTCACAACCTAATCAATGAATGTTTTCTATCATTCACATGAATTCATACTTCTACTAATGTGATAAGACAAGTCTAAAATTAATCAAGATTGTACTAACTTGAATAATATGAAGACAAACTTAATCATGAACATATTTCAAAACATACCTATATCTCCTCATGTCGTACCTATCGGGATTGCTTGTAGTCTTCTTATGTAAGGCATTAGCCTCATCTCCCTCTAGAACTAGAATCTCTTCACTTATGTAGGTGTCGAATTCATTCTCTTCTAGGATTAACCCAATCCACTTTGATTTGCTAAAACTGGATCTCAAGCTGGCTAGGGTTTGACAGAGAAACCCTAAAAATCCAAACTTGGAATTTCAACCTTTTGTCTGGACATGGAGATGCAATTTACTGAGGTGAGAAAGCTGGTGTGCTCATATTTTGAAAACTCCAAAAATTGACCCCTCAAAAGTGACTTGCGAATTTCGGATCTGCAACTTCTGTTCGATTCTAGTTTCGTGGTCCAAAACCTGAACTAGGGTTTGATAGATCCTAGGGTTATACCCAACCAAAAACTTTGATATTGGTCTCTAAATTTTGATTTTGCTGAGGAGAGAAATCTTATACTGAGAGAACTCCAAAATTCTACTTCTGTCAAAATCCCTAATTTCCCACTGCAGTGATAAGCCAAAAATGAAAATGCTCAAAATCCAATTATGTTTTGATAGAAATATATACCATATTGTTCCTAGTACATCTATGAAATTTTGGATCCTCAAGGTCTAAAACTTTGGACTATGGTAGAATGAATTGTCATCTTTCCAACCCCATAGATCTGATCTCCAATGGATTCTCCATGAGAGAGATATGCTAAGTGTCGCAACATGACCTGTTTATGGGATGAAACATCATAGCGAACTTGTATGGAGTGCTATGTGTCACTGTTTAAACTTCGGACTCTGAAAGTAGACATTTGAAACTACAGTCCATGCCCTAACTTTCACGTTTTATAGAATTCCATTTGGAGCTTCCTATCCCGAGATATGACCTTTCTTCCTAGGTCACCTGTTTAGGGCTGCATTCTAGAAGAGGGAAAAACCCTAACTTGTACGGATCATATCTCACAAAGTACAGCAAATCTGAAGTTGAAATATTTACACAAGGTACATCTATGTTTGAAATTTAGCCTATAAAAAACTCAATCCCTAAAACTTCACCAAAACATATTTATAGCGAATGTTCCACGATGACTAATTTTTACTATATCAAGCCCTATCTTCCAATTTGTCGCAAGTGCAATAAGTGTCGTAAATTCCATACAGTGCCTTTAGGCTAGGTTTGATACCATGTTATATTTTCATCATTTAATTCAATATGATCTAGGATCTTAACTGATAGAACAACATGTACAACATATCAAACATAAGAGACAAGAGACACAAAGCATTTCACTGGGGAAAACCAAGAAGGTGAAAAACCTCGCAACTTCCTCAGAGATAGAATGAGCACCAATAGAAATATCACAAAGATCAAACCCCAAAACAAGAGGTAGTCTCCTAGCAGCTTCTCCTCGTCCACTTGTGCACACTCCTCCTCTCGCTCACTAATGCGAAGTGAGTGAGTGAATGAATGGATAAATAGAGAGGTGCTCCTCTCTATTTGTACTTTACCTTTACTTTCCCTTTACTCTAACTAGGCCGACCTCCCTTAGGAGAGTCTAATAACCCATTACCACTTGTCACTGGGTCGACCCCACTAGGGTGGTATAATAACCCTTTAACTCATATAAGCGACTACACTTATAATACAACTTGCGATTGTTGACTCAAACCCTGTCGACAGGGGTTCCCATCACTGTTGACACCACCCCACCGCGATCTCCCTGAGCACCGGCCCAGACAGGTTTTACCCGGTCCAGCAAAACCTGCAGAGAAGATGAGGTCTCACCCGAGGCATTCAAGGGAGAGTGGACAAAACCATGTTTCCGCCGAATGAAGGACGATGATTGCGCCAACACTCACTTAGCTTATCGCAACATTCAAGGAAGATCTATGGATTCAAGATTAACATCATTCATATTCATAGCATCATTCAACAAAAACATTCATCGCAACAAGTATAATATTAAAGTATTAACTGCAGCAAGAAACCATAGCATCATTCATGAATCGCAACATGCATGATCATAAAAGGTACACAGGGAATTTCACGAAACAGTTCCGTAATGTCATATTACTTTAGCAAAAACCCTGATACAACATCTTCGCAAGACCAGATCTCAACAATATCTCTTAATCTCACATACAGACTCAAAGGTGCACACAACAACATCCAAGGATCCGTACTAAGATCAGGTTATGCAACACTTACAACTCATGTCTATATATAGGCTTTCGCCTTTACAATGCTTGTCCACTTGCTAACAACATCTTAACCGACACTTGGACAAATGACCCAAAATCTAACTGACGCTGTCCAAATGATCCAAAAACCCACCTATTGCGGTACAATTAACCCAAAATTACATCTCATATGGTCCAATAACCCAAAAACCTGCATTCTACGGTACAATCGACTCAAAAATACATAAAATAATCTAGCATTCTGCCTTCTACGACCTCTTCTGACGTGTCACAGCATCAACGATGCTGTGATTCTTCCTTACCAAACTGCCTGCCAACAACGAAACTTGCAAATACAAATGACGACACTTCCAATCAGAGCAATAATATATCTCCATTGGGGATACAATAAAGTACAAATGTAATGCATTCAATATACAAGTAAATATCTTCTGAAGTTACAAATACATCAACTGTTCATATACGATATCTCGCCATAAAGTTGGTTTTTATAACTTTCTATATTTTGAAATATAATTCCACCAAGCAAGAGTCGTTGGAACTCCAAAACCTCTCCCTACGGTCAAGTGGGTTCATATACCTAAGTATTTATTGGGTGGGGGATCTTCATTGTCACATTTTTCCAGAGTAAAAACTCCTTTTTGATGGGTATGATAACCTACCCCCGCAGGGAAAATAAAATGGAGATCTTTTGTACTAAACTATAACCTTTAAGTTCGTTTATCTCTAGTATTCCCTAGCACTCAATCTTAAACTAGCGCCTACCTCCACTGTAGCTGGTTAAGAGCCTTGTCTTAACAAATTAGTCACTTAACTAAGGGGCTACTTACTTAACTAATTAGTCACTCTACCTTCTATATCTCAATTTTAAGGGAGGTAGTTCTAAGGGGACACGATTCGTTCTCCATATCGAGTTTTGCAAACTTTCAAAAATTCAAATTTGTTCTGAAAGTAGAACAAATAACCATTTATGGGTATCATCCGAAGCAACTTGATCTGCCCGATTTGCATTTACAGCAGTCCAATAGCTCATAATCAGTATGTACATCAAATACAAGCTCTGATATGTTTAGTAAGTGTGATTCCATACACAGATTGAGGGAACAACTGAGAAAAATAGATGACATGATATTAGGGATGCAAGCTCAGATTAATGATTTGTTGGAAATCATAACCAAATTTCACATGACAAATTTACAGTCACAGCTTGATGCAGCAAACATGGAGTTGTTCGGAACAGAAAGGAAAATTCTTCAATGGTACAAAATCTGATTGAGTCAAAGTTGATGCTTCCTTGTCAAATAATAGAAATACGAGAGGTATAAAATTTGGTGAACTTTGGACATGCACATAATGGAACGAGGTCATCCCATGGACGTTTTCCAACAATATTTAGTATCAAGGTAATTTTATATCTCAACCTATTGATCTACCTAAACCAAAGGTTGGTGCATTATCAAATGATCACCAAATTTTGTCAGTTTTTATTATAGTTTGTTATTTTTGGCCAAATCTAAAAGATGAAGTGACCAGAAAGTCAACCATTCAAAGACAAGCACAATGTCTACCTCCATATACTTATGTTCAGTTGAGACCTTGGTTTTTCAAACTATCAGAAATTGAGAGTTATGTTATCACATTTTAAGAAATGCACATCCAAGTGCTGCAGTAAAGATCCAATCTATGTATAACTTTCTTAAACGTCATCTTGTTCCACCTTTCAACGAGGTACTTGTGGATGATCAACAATTTATAAGCATATTTCCTCCAAGGTGGAAAACACAGTATAAATTTAAGAGAAGGTACACTGTTAGATTCTGTTTATTTAAAACATTGTTAGATTCATTTGTAAGGGGCAGGATATCTGGAGAAGCTTCTTTGGATCGCTCGTTAGCTTGGAGAAATTCGATATTGGAGAGCTCGAATCAGATGGATTCTTGAAGCAAACAGGCATTGAGAACGAAGGTTTCTATTCGCTGTATTCGACTTGTCTATTGAAATTCAAGTTCTGTAAGGTTTTGATAAAGGAATAGAAGAATTTTAGTGTTTTACACAATGTATTTGAATCTATTTGAAGGAATGGAACTGATTTAAGATGGGTTTTCTAAACATTTGTTTGGAATTTATGGAAACGTTGTATGCATTGTTCAAATACGTAGAAAACATTTAAATTCATTCTCATATTGGATGTATGTCGTTTGAATTAGAGGTTAATTCTTAAATAAGCTACATTGATATTTATATTAGTTGAATCTCATATGAATTAAACAGTAATCAAAGTTAATCGTGATCCAACGGTAGATGTGCATCATGAGATCGTTTGGATGGTTGTGATCAAAGTTTGGATAGTTGAGAGGAAATTCCAATCAGGAAGATCTTGTGGTAAGAGGTCGACCGAGGTTTTGAACTAGCACAAAGAGCCGAGGTAAGGAATGGTATTGGAACCAGGGTGTCAACAGACTCCGAAGGCCGGAGTTGCATTGTGAGCAACAAGCCAGAGGTTGTGAAGAGTCAGCAACTGGAAGGTCGGAAGGAATGCAGACTGGAAAGTTTTGAAAGAATGTCTATGAATTTGACCTAGAGGTTAATGTGTGTTTGTATAATGCACGAAGATCGATCCTCATTTGTAGATTTGAGAGGTATAGGTCTGCATCAAGAAACCTTCATAAATGCCCAAATAAAAGAAACAACCTAAAAAAATCACAAAGATTGTTTCAATGAATACAAAATCAGGAAAAATTATGGAAAAGACGCCAAATATATATGAAATCTGGATACACAGACATGAAATTCACCTAAATGTAGTATAAGACAAGGAAAATAGCCACTGAAAGGGCAAAATGGAGACCTGGATCAACGATAAATTTTCCTGATAGAAACTAGTCGCAACCTTTTTTTTGCTATTGTTAGCCAGGATTTTGCAGACCTTGGCATCTATAATGAAACTCTTGATATTTTTACAGTTGGTTGTATTCTCAACGTGCTTCTGCATCCAGTGTGAATAGTCTCACAGGCGGTATTCTTTCTATCCCTGGTTCGAAACAACTTCCCCCACGCCCTTATTGGTCACCACGAATGTGAAGACCGTAAAGCAGAAGAGAAGCACTATGAGCAACAACGTGGCCAATAGATATACCCAATGTAGATATGAGAACTTGCAGTAGGCCCCTATAAGGCCAATGATGGAGACCACCATAAGGGAAACCTCAATCTCTATCATCGGCTTTTCAAGAAACTTTTCACAGTTGTGCTTCCCCTGTTGGCCAGCCATATTCCAGCTCCTAGGATCAGGATCGATAGCACGAATGTGACGGAGTTGAGGATTCCAATGATTTTGTTGCTAAAACGAACCATTTTTCAAGAACTGAGCCAAGGAAGAAGCAAAAAACACAAAGCCAAAGCTACACTGAGATTCAATACTGTTGAAAAGAAAACAGTGACGAGGGTTAAGTTACCCTTTGACACTACTGCGATTTGATATTATGACCTTGATCTTATGATCTTATGTGATTTGATTGATTTTTTCATTGACCTTTCCCAATAGGTAAAACCATGATACTCAAGGAGATAAATGACACAAATGCAGTTGATTTTCCTTGGATTGATTAAACAATGAACTTTTGTTTTGATTAAAAAACTGAACTTTTGTTTCACCATGTGTGGTAATATCTCCTAGCTAGCTTTATTATCAAGATTTTTTTATGAAATAATGTTTATGTTAGGTCAAATTCGTAATTATGTATCACATGTATGTTAAAGGAATTTGGGAAAAAATGGCATATTACAGTGTCTATAGGTAGTGAGAGAGATTTTAAAAATACCATAGATGCACAACTTAGCTCATCTAGTGGTATTCACTATCAATTAATGGTTTCATATCTCAAATTTGAAATACATATTATAGATAGCCTATTAGACATAAAGTGTCTTTCCCTACCCTTTAGTGATGATTGTTTTAACCATTGTATGTATAATCCAAACATTGGTATTATTGTTCCAATGTGATGATAATTGTGATTATGGGTGTCAAGTTAAATCCACTTCACCAATATTACAATGTGGAAATTGGGTGGTAATGGAAGACTTGTTGACAAAATAATCAATAATTCATGTGAAGACCATTGCTTACCCAAAATTTGATCTTTAAAGATATTTGGTATCCATCCTTTTCATTAATTATCGTTGCAATACAATTTCGCAATTGTCTTTTTTTGTCTTTGGTTGCTTTTACAATACACATCTTTAACATTGACTAGTTCATCGAATATTAAATTAAATGCAAGGAAATGAAGAACCAATGGATATTGTGATGGCTAAGTAGATATTGTGATGGATGACTAAATGGGAACTGTGTGCTAGTGACAGGAATCGTGTGCCATTCATTGAGAGAGATGTCTTAGAAAAGAAGCACTGGATTGCAGAGTGATCCCCATTATTTATATATCATAATCCATCCCTACATCTTGTTATCTTGGTCATAGACTCTACAAAATTGTGGCAAGTTGATGATTTCATGAAATGCAAAGCAAGTTCTAGATGTAGTAGGAAGTGATGTGAAAGGTAGACAAAGGAGGATTTTAGCTATTAGAGTGATTGGTAGATTTCTATGACTCGTGTAGGGATCCGTCGTCTCTGGTGACCAATCATGCTCCATTGTAAATTGGGTTTTGAGAGGGTATGGATCTAGATATGCAATTTTTGGACCTCGCAAGCAAGTGATCAATTGAGCATGAGCTACAATTTTTGCTAGAGTTGCCTTTACGATATCTTGGTTCTAACCAAAGTTTTACCATGGAGAGTGAGGAGATTAATATGTATATTCAATCATTATTGGATAAGGTGTCATAAATCATAATGTGTCCCCTTGTGTCTTTGATTTTCTTGGTGCAAAAGAAAGTTTGGAACTAATAAATGGGTGTTGATTTTTTAGCACTAAACAAGATCGCAACAAAAAATGTTATCATGCACCAAGCATTAATGAATTTTTAGATCATTTACAAGGAAACAATACTTTTTTAGTTAAACCTTAAATTTTCATCATCACATGAGAATAAAGCAAGAGTCTCTTGGAAGAGACCTTTCAAAAGAGAACAAGAGTTGCTTGAATGGTTGTAATTCCATTTGGGTTTACTAACATGCTAACTACATTCACACAGTTTGAAAATGAAGTTATTATACCATTCATTGATTCCCTTTTTATTGTGTATTGAGAATATATACTCATTTACAACAAGGAATAAAAGGAGAACTTAGACCATTTGAAACAAGTGTTGGAGACTCTAAAACACAAAAGGTTGAAGTTCAACATGAAGAAGTGATATTTTGTAGACAAGTATTTCTACTTTTAGGTTTCATAGTTGATGGAGATCAGATAAAGATAAATCCAATCAAGGTATTCAAACATGACCCTATACCATTAATATCACTTAGGTAAGTGGTTTTGTATATGCTTGTTAGTATTTGTACAAATTAATTACATATTTATAAGGTATCAATGCATCATATAATTGGCATTCCATTCAAAAAACCTATCAGCTTATGCATATTAATTGTAATAACTTCTCTCCTTGGTATTGTATCTAAGAAACATTTATCATATTGAATCAATGACTTTAACCTCAATTGACATGGATCTTGCCACAATCTTGACTAGGAATGACGGAATAATACCATGTGGTTTAAAGGAATGGCCATCAAATGATTTAAACAGTATGGAATAAGATGGAAGCATCTCAACAAATACTAGCGCACTTCAACCTAACATGGACATAACACAAGTTTAGCCCTTTCCATTTAGCACATTTTTTAATATGCTAGTGCCATGCAAAGATACCTACATATGGAAAGAGATGTGATGGGAAATTCTATGATTGGAGTAGTCCAATTCAAATGTTTTCAAATGATAATTTGATGAATTAATCCCACCAATAACATTTAAAACTTCCTTCCACTACTGTGGGAATATATGGATCCAATTTTTTTATGGCTTGACCTCATCAATATTTGCTACTTACCTAATTACTAGTCTTCAAATATTGCAATGGATCAACTAAATAGAGGATTGTCAATGGTTGACTTTTAACCAACTCATTTCTTAGCTCTTGTGTGCACTTCTTAACATCATCTTTTTATCTGTATTACCTCGAACCATTATTACCTCGAACCTATAAAGTATGATTATGGACTCACACCTTTCACTGCCTAATGGATACTTCACAATATTTGTCAATAAACTAGTTAATGTTTACAACCAAATTTGAGCTTCCCAAGGTGATATCCCATATCATGTGTGTGAAATACATCTACAATATTGGTTAAGAGCCTATCGGCCTCTTTGGTGGTCAAACTATATGAGGTCTTCAAACTATACAAGTAGTTATCAATTTTCCAATATTTTTGGTTCCTTAACATTTGACATTTACCATTTTTTTTAGTAACCAACCAGAACCACTCCTAATTTTAGTGCTCTTGATACAATGCATTCCTAAAAATATGGAAAGAATATTTATTTAAAATTCCAACCACTACATGTGTACAATCTCCCTCCAACTGTTCACATTAAACGTTAGATTATTATACCAAAAAATCCAAACTACAAATTCTTAATTCACAAAGTCTCATTTTCTATGGAAACCAGCAATATATTAAAGTACTTATACTCATTTGTACTCTTTTATGTTTCCCAACATTTCACAACACTTGATTTTTGTTCACAATATGTAAGTCAACATTAGTCACAAGTAGGTGTTAATATATACAAAATTCAAACAAAAAAGGTTAAGCATAATTATGAACTTCTTGTTATCACTACTAACTAGTTTTGTGTCGATCTTCCATCATCTAGATCACCATTGTCACCAATTTGATAATAGAAGTGTGCTCACAACAATAACACTGTGGACCATAATTCCACTATTCCTAAATGCAAACAATAGGTAGGTCCATTATATAGTTTTAACAACACAAATGTTGTCATATTTGTCTTTGATATCCTAAAACCTTTGCAATCATGAAGAAAAGATTCATGGAGCATCAATCCAACCATAGAATTCATCACCCTATCGACAATTATTTGAGCTTAAAATAAAGCCACCTATAATTTTGTGAATTAGATGTACACAACCAATGTAATGAGTCTATATGCAACATCATTCTACTACTTACCATCTTTCTATTCTCAATTCACTTTCTCACAACCAACTTACCATCTTTCCATTCATATTAAATTTAGTGTTCATGTTTTTCTTTATAAATATAGAAAATATTGGATTATAATATACTATATTCAGAAATGTACTTATAATATATAATGTAATTGACAAGTTATTGTTTTGTATGGTGTAGGTAAGACAATTACTTGTACCACTACAAGGATTTGACACTATGAATGGAAATGCAAGGAAGCTTGCCTAGTTTAGAGCTGCATTAGAGGAGAGAGAAGATGGAAAATGTTATTGTCCTTGCTTTGATTGCAGGGGCTTGCAAAAAAGAAGACTTTTAATAGAAACAACTGAAAGACATTGTAGGGAGAAGGGGCACGCCGAAGGGGGTTATGAATATCGTCCCCTGGTAAGACTATTTTTGGGGTTCAATTTTTAATATATTCACTGTAATATTCATCATGTCTACATGAATTTTAGTAAAATGTCTTTTTTTTTACTATATGTTCTATACAGACTAATTTTCTATGTTGTTTGTAAATTTATAGACAATGCCCGCAAAATGTCGCACTCCAGAGAGTTATTTGCCAAGTACTAGCAGAAATACTCATTCACAGCCCGACGAACTTCTACATCAGAATATTGAAGATGATCAAGTAGTTATTTCTAATGATATAATGGATGTAGATAACATTAGTGATACAAATCAGGAATATGAGATACATAGATTGATCCAAGACACATTTGCTCCAATGGATGAGGACAACCAGGATGATAGTGATGATGTTGATCCTCTACTTGAGAAGTCGTGTCAACCTCTTTATGAAGGCTCAAAAACAAATCTTTTATCTGCTATATTGTTGTTAGTGAACTTGAAGGTTTTGAATGGATTATCAAACACCCGTCTGACACAGATACTAAGGTATGTAATTTGTTTTTTATTTTTGTCTGCATGTTCACAATAACTATAGAAAGGGTTGACATTTTTCCTATATTGTTGCTATTGTTACCTAATGTGTAAAGTTTGGATGCGATATTGATGATTAATATTGTTTTCATTGATTTATTCTTTTGAATTTTGTAGATTGTTAGGCGAATTTCTATTCCCAACTTCAAATATTTTACCACGCACATATCGAGAGATATATGTCATTATGAAAGCATTTGGTATGGAGTATCAAGCTATTGATGCATGTCCTAATGATCATATCATATACTATGGACAATATTCATTAGAAAATGAATGCCCACAATGTCAAACAAGTAGGTATCAAACCAATAAAGTGACAAAAAAGGTGCCTCAAAAAGCTCTTCATTATATTTTGATAATCACACGTTTCCAGCGGTTGTTCAGGTGTCAAAGTATAGCACAATTTATGGATTTCCATGCAAAGAACAAAAGTCACGACGATGTTCTTTGAATGCTTGCAGATGGTTCTGCATTGAGTTACATCGAAGAAAAGTGGCCAATTCTTAAAGAAGATCCTCGTAATGTTAAACTTTCTTTGGAAGCTGATGGTGTCAATCCATTTGGAGAGCTTCGTTCTACCTACTCAGTGTGGCCTCTTTTTGTTATAAAAAATAACCTTCCTCCTTGGATGTCGATCAAGAGAGAGCACACAATGTTGGCAATGATTGTTCCAGGTATTTAATTAATAGGTATTTTTTTAATTGAAACTCTGAGCAATAAATATTTCATTGATTTGTTTCGTGCATGATAATTATGTCTTTTATATATAATGACATATAGGCACTAAATATAATTAATCATGTATGTTTGACCAATTAGGCAAGTACTAGGTTAAATATATGAATGTATATCTTGAGCCTCGTATCGATGAGTTATTGAAGTTATGGGTTGGCGTCACTATGTATGATATTTCTAGACCAATAGGGCAAAGACGATTTCAATTCCATGGAATACTTGCATTTACAATTCATGATGCTCTCAGGTTAACACATTTTTGTGGTATGTTGTTACTTTCTTTTGTTCCTTAATATTTTATATATCTGTTGATAATATCATGCATTATTTTAAATTGTAATTCTAATTTGCTACACCAATTCATATATCTTGTAGGTCTTCAAACCAAGGGTAAATTTGCATGTCCATTTTGCGGTCCGAGGATAAAATATTGTCATTCAAGGAGTTTAGCAAAGGAAGTTCAATGAGTATAGGAACTTTCTGCCTAAGAACCATAGTTATTGAACTACAGACAAAGAAAAATTTAATGGTAAAGAAGAGAATGGAAAAAAACCACGAAGAATGACACCTCACCTATGGAAGGTGGAATATAATAGAAATCATTAAGGTATGCCTTTTTTTTTGTATTGAATTATGTTCAGCGCGATATGTTATACTATTATTGTTTAATTAGTTTTAATTTGATTGTGTTGATGTTTCATGAATGTCGTTAAGGCACACGAGGAATCAAAATTTACCCTATTCAATTTAGTAGGTTCCCATACTACGAGCACCTGCAAATAGTTCATTTGTTTGACACAATGCATATCGGGAAGAACATAACAAAAATGTTATGGCGAATATTAGATGGAAGGACTGACAAAGAAAAAATTGGAAAGATTTGTAGTGACATCCAAGATGCTAATCACGCATTGCAAAGTGCGATCGTTAATTCTAATTGTGATGGTCATCAACAGAATATTAGTCTCCCTTGGTACTTGACAGAGCAATAGAGCAATATTGTAAAAGAGGTCATAAAAAATATCAGGTTTCTGACGGGTTTTTCGTCAAACATAAAGAATATCTTGACGAAAAAAGGTGATTTTGCAGGGGTTAAAACATATGATTGGCATACATTCATTATGTTAATCATGAGCCTATAATATATTTCATTATCGGTATGCAATATTTTATTAATTTTATTATGTTATTTTGAAATAACTATTAATAATTATGTGTTTTTTGATACAGTATTTTCTACCTTTATCTCTCCCATACGACTTTGACAACAACATAAAACATATTATTTATGTTCTTGGAAAATACATGAGGTAAGTAATGTTTTTCTTGGAAAATGTACTTGGTTTGTGGTTTGTAGAGGAACTTATTGACATATTATGTTTTTCCCGCAAATATTATATATGCCTTGATATATTGTTTTATTGCATCATTTGTAGGTGGCTCTCATCAAAAGAAATCCATAAAGAAGATATAAGGCATTGGAAGAGAGAAATTCCCCAACTAATGTGTGAAATGCAACAATATCTACCTCCAACATTTTTCAATGCACATGAACACTACCTCATACACCAAGTTGAGGAGATTGAATTATGTGAACTAGTACACACAAGGTCAATGTGGATGGTGGAGAGGCAGTTGAAGTCATTGAAGGATTTTGTTAGACAAAGAGCACGTCCTGAGGGTTCTATGGTTGAAGGATACATGGTATATCAATGCATGGTGTACATTAGTGAATATCTACCTAAATGAGCAGAAAATATGAATGTGCCTCGCATTTGGCATCTCAACACCATCAACAAATTTGAAGGGGAGGTCCTATTGGTGAGAGGTACATTGAGGACTGCGAAAGGTAATTCATATTATACGTTGTTGAATTAATATGTTACACATTTATTTTTTCCACTTTTATATTATCATACTGTTTTTTAACTCTTTTTAATAATTATGCATTTTCAACTATATTAAACTTATATGTACCTTTGATGATCTAATTAATGATATTGAATTGTTATTTTATCCTATAGTTGGTCGAGTGTGGGATGCTTTACATTTATACATTGCAAACAACCATGATTGGATGAGGCATTGGATAAAAGATTGTGAAGAATTCTTAGGTAGGTTATCATGGGAAGGGGTCAGTAACATGATTAAAATAGCTCATCGTATTCGACATCAAATTCCTGACCTTACGTCGCAAAGTGAAGTTGATTTAGCCTATTGTTTAAAACATAAAAGGGAAAGTAAATTTTTTACCCACATTATTTCTAGTTACTTCGATCCATTTTTCCAATTACATTTCATTTGTTTCAGTTTTCAATTATATTTACTAACTCCTATATGAATTTTATTAATTGTCAATGTATTTTTAACCTTTTGCCAATGTTGCAGTTGAAACATCACAAGGCTATGTGGTGTAATGGTCGTAAATTTCATATAAAAAAGTTGGATGATAACAGGAAAACCTCGGATTGTGGGATAACTGCAGTGTTTAAGGTCACCAATGTTTCCTCTAGAAGTGATAGACATCCAGAAGAAACCAAGAATAGGTACTATCAGCATTTGGAGGACATTATTGAGTGTGATTTTAATTCCTTTAAAATATTTTTGTTTGAGGTGAAGTGGTACAGGCTACGGATGCATGAACATGATCTTGAAAGAACTGTTATTGAGCATGCTAATGGATTTACCATGGTTAATACAAGTGCATTTGAACCGGGTACAGAGCCTTATGTTCTTCCAAGTCAATGTGAGCAAGTCTACTACTATGAGGTACTAGGTAAAGTAGGTTGGTCATACGTTGTTTGATACAATCTAAGAGGAATACTAGTAAAGTATAATCATGTACTAGATGATGAAGATAATCACAAAGAAGAAGACGATGATGATGATTCAGATCAGGCTGTAGTTGATGTGTTAGAGGAAGAAGTTGAAGAGGTTGATCATGCAAATGCAGCAGACGATGATCTCATTGACGATATGGATGACTATATTAGCGAAGATGACTTTGATGTTGATGACGATGTGAATGATCCTTTCATCAATATCTATTCAGAACCAGATCCTGATATAGATGTTGAGTTGGATGAAGACGAAGATGAATGACATTTAATTGTTGAAAAGTAGAGGTATGCAATGTTTTTAGGTTAAAGTAAATGCACTCACCATATGTTCATTTTGTTGATTAACTTGGTTATATTTGAAAATTAGTTTTCTAATCTAATTATGTTCTACATGTGCAGTAGCATGGTTGTTCCTGGATGTTGTAGTGTTAATGGTAATTTGAATCAAACATGTAGTGTCGATTGAGCAAGATACAAAATGAAGTTATCTAGATTTATGTGTTAATTCTTGGGTTATTTCATATTAGAAGAATTATCATAAGTTTTATACAAATGGATTGGTAACTTACATTGTCAGTATAATATTTTGAACAATATTGTCATCAATGTGCCTATTTTTAATGCAATGATAGATTAACTAGTAATAGCGTTAGTGATATTTACCTCAAAATTGAACAACCTTGGCATGGCTACTGATTGGTCTCTGAGGAAGTTTCCACTGCACTAACCTTGTAAAGTTATATTGTGCAAAATATGTGTGCTTATAGGCTTATTTGATGGTGGTAATTAACTGTGGAAAATGCAAAATTACTTCCAAATGAAATTATGAAAACTTAAATAGATGACAAACAATGGGATCTTATGTCGCTAATCGAAATGCATGCCAATGTGATGTTAACTGTAAATATAAATGTATTATTTGTGGTGAAGAGTATTTTTATAAGTGTGTGGCTTAAATTTAAAAAATATGCGAGTATTGTTGGTGTTAAAGATTTTTTTAAGTGTGTCAAATGTTTTGTTGGGATTAGTGATACAAACAATCCAAGTTTGGTAAGATATAGATCTTTTATGTATGAAGAAATGTGTTTGATATTTTATAATTCATTTATGTAAGTTATCAAAAATATTTAACACGTGTTTAATTTTATTTAAATAATGGTTAATAAAAAATGTTAGCTTTATCATTCTTCTTCATATAGTCTTTATCATTCTTCCTCATGACCCCAACTTGAAAATGAATCTCCTCGAAGTGTAAGAGTTGATAAAATATTTTCAATTGGTTGATTTCTTGCACGTCCTCAAATGACTAAATTATGTAGTTTATTATTTATCAAATTAAGCTTGCAATATGCCAATACGCATGGTATAAAAATAGATGGGTGGATGCAATGTCACCTCCCCTAAACTTTAAACCCATACAAATACTCCATGAAACATCCATCCAACCAAGGAAAGCGTCAATAGACAAAGTACATGCACCATCAAATTAATGGGAGAGAGATCCATCGTGTTCCATACCACATATCCTATTGCAATTTCCATTTGAACAGTGGAAGGATGAGACGACCCTATGTGTGTGTGTCAATTTGCATGAGGATTATCACGTGGCCTTCATTCGATAGTCAAAGGTGGCCCAACGTTGGCAAGGGATTTTTGGAATTTTCTTAATTTCATGGGTGGTTACTCCATTGGCTATTGAGGTACGGGGATCTGAGTCTACTCTCTCTCAAATTTCTCTACAAATTCACAGGAATACAACATTGCTTAATGAGTTATCTCCTAGAATCATCCTGAATCATCATGACCACCCTAACTGCTGGGCCTTTTGTGAGAATTCGTACCTTCAATAGTATATTTTCCATTATGAATTATTAATAACACAATATAATTATATTAATAATAAAATACAATTATTAATCCTAATACAGTACAATTATTAATATATAATACAATACAATAATTAATACAATGATTAATATATAATATATAATATAATACAATTATTAATATATAATATTATTGTTTAAGCAAGAAAAAAAAACATAACTGCAAAATAATTGATACATGTTGCTGTCGCATGAGCTCTGTTGTTGTGTTGGCTTCGATGGAACGCCCCTGCAATTGGCTCTTAGGCCATGACCTCCTTCATTGTGCTTTCATACCTATTGCATGATCTCTATTGTTGTGTTGGCTTCGACTGCATCCCCCTGCAACTGTTGGATTCGACGGCACCCCCTGCAACTGGCTCTTGGGCCATGACCTCCTTCACTGTGCGTGTTCCTTTGGGATTTTGGTGGCACCCGGTCTAGTTGGATGCGAGTCTGGACTATGCATTCCTTTGGGCTTTTGGTTGCACCCGCTCCGACCTTGTCCTCATTTGGATTTGCAACGAGCACTATTGAATTGGGTTTTTTGGTGGCACCCACTTCGACCGTGTTTGCATATCCTGGTAGACCCTCAATGGCAATCGTAAGTTGAAACCCTCCTCTATTGAGTCGAATTTATGCATTTTTGGGTGCAAATTAGGTGTTGTTGATTTCATTTCTTAATTGGGTGGTTTTGATTTTATAATGAAACCAGCAGACATGGAATGCTTATTGTTGATTGATGTAAAAGTTGTAGTTCTATTTAACACAAAAATAGTGATCCAAAGTTCATTGATAGGGTTTTCGAAAATAGTTACAAACTAGTTTTATTTGGATATTTTCGTGCAAGTGGATTCTAGGAATATGAATTAGATATGTGCTCATTATCACATATTGAGGGTGTTTATGCCTGCAATTTAATTTTGATTTTAAGCAGTTTTAAATATCTCTATCGATAGAAACATTCTCCTTGGTTTGAGCTAATGTGAGTTTGGAGCTTTGCTGTAATCCTAATTTTGGTTTAATAAGTTTTGTATCTCTGCCTTTTGCCACATTCTCTTGATTTGAGCTGGTGAGAGTTTGAGGCTTTTCTGTTATCCTACAAGCATTTATTTACGTTGTTTGCCCATGATTTGAAGGCATAGTTTAACCTTCATGTCAATAGAAGAATGATTGTATCAATCATATTGTGCCTATATTTTAGATTTTGGTTTTGGAATTTGAACCAGTTTGCTTTCCAAGTTGTATGTGAAAATTTTAATAATTTTTTAAAATAAAACACTATGTTTCTGGGTATCAATGCTCGGGATGTGAATTATCATTTGGTCTTTTAAGCTCATCTAGATTTTCATGTAGATTTTGGATATGATAGTTGTTTTAATTGGCGATATTAATGTGATTGGTTCAAACGAGGTCTTCAATTTCAACTTTTAGCCTTGAAAGTGCTCTAGATATCACTGCTTTGAACACCATCAATATATTCCATAAGAAAACTTGAGTAAGATGTAAATCGTATTCCTTTTGATAGAAAACATGCACTTGTGTTCATTTCCCTCTAGATATTATTATAGGAAATGTTATTGATAACAAACTGACATCAGTTTCACCTGCTTGTAAATTCCCTCTATGTTAGAATGTTCATGGAGTAGTCTAATGCTTCGAGAATTTTGCTTGGCATTAAGACTATTTTGTCACATAGACTACTTTGTCACCTTATTCAACAATCCCCATCATTGTCTTCAACAATCCCCTCCTTGGTGCCCACCTCGTCAGGGCATCACCTACTCTAGGTCTCTCATTAATTCACCATGTTGACGGTTTGGTAATTTCTAGTCCTGCCTACCCTGCTCCCTGGTCACTCTCACCTCTTCATTCACCTGTTTCAAATGACCCCCAACATCTGCTGAGACATCTTGACAATTACAAACTCTACTCAGATTATCTCCTTTTACCCTGCGCAACAAAACAAAATTTAAATTATATTAGCTCTGGACAAGGCGTACAAACAAATACTAGCTGAATATTATGTCAATTAAAATCCGCCATGTCGAAGCATTTCACTAATCCTTATGGTTGCCACTTGAAGAGCGAGGGGGGAGGATCTCCATAGCCTTCTTAGTTTTGTGCAAAAAAATCAATAAATTCTTAACATCCTTCATCACCTCAAACCTTTAGCGGGCACTTGAAATTGCTCACTATCTCTATCTCTGTGGCTCTAGTTGAATGTGTAGTGAGAACCTGTGCATTGCTGTGAAGTTGGAATAACTCTCTGTCGCTGTATAATATCCATCATGAGAATCCAGACTCTTCATAATATTCATCACTGGGATGCCAATGCTTGAGATTTTCAATCTGCTAAGATCCTAGTGGGTGGCCTTCAATAACACCTCAGGGTTTTGGTCTAACGGTTTGTATCATTTGGTATCAGAGCCTCCACCCAGGTTTGAGTCACAGAGTGGGTGGAAACATAGGCATTGCAGTGTTCGTTTGGGGCTTGTACGGATCAAAGGGGACACCACCATAAGGGCGCACATCCAGCCCAGAGTCTGGACTGCAAAACGTGGTGGGATGTTAAGATCCTAGTGGGAGGCATTCAATAAAACCTCGGGGTTTTGGTGTAACGGTTCGTATCATTGATGTTAGGAACCCATGTCAACCCTTCTATTTACTTTGTTAGTATATTGTTGTTGGATGTATATGCTTTGTAAGTCATCCCGTAGTATTTGTTGATCCATAGTTTGTATTATTGTTGTTGGACGCATATGCTTTGTAAGTCGTCCCATAGTAATTGTTGATCCATATTTTGTATTGGCCCATGGTTTGTATTGACACATGGTATTGACCCATGGTATTGGCGCCTAGACATAGTATATAAGTTTGTGGTGAGACCAATGAAGGCATCGTGAAGTTATTTGTATTGAGCTTTCTCAAAGGAGGTTTCCCCCTTGAAGTGGCCTGCGATCAATATAAAAGTGATTCTGAGTTCTGTTATTTCTGCTATCTCATGTGTTTTCATTAATTAATTATTGTAGGTTCATCACATCTGGTATCAGAGCACTTTCTTGGGTTCGTTGGGTGAAATTTTTGCCAATTTTTTTTTTTCGCAGCTTCAGATCTAGGAATAATCCCTATCCTCTTAACTGTGGGAAGTACTTGCGCATAAGCCCTAAAACTCATTGTGAGGAGTACCACAGGAACCCCGAAGTAGCTATCCCATTGAGAGGACCTGTCAGCGAAAAGGGCAACGACCCCTACCTAATTGACTAGTTCCCACCCGTGAGGTAAGCCAAGAGCTGTCGTTTGTGGAAAAGCGATTATCAGTTTTACCTGAGCCATGGAGTGAGGGTTACTGCCCCAATACACAAGCCGTCAGACAACATTGGTGGCCGAGTGAATCCCCTGAACCGATAGGAAGTCGCACATACCTGGGGTCCATATCTATTTTCAGCTGAACTGTTGCCGATCACTTCCGCGTCATTTCATATCCATTTCAAGCCATTTCATATCTGGCCATTTCAGATCCATTCTGACAGTCATTCCAGATCCATCCGTTTTAGATCTATTCTAAAAGTTGTTTCAGATCCAGCTATTTTTTTTCCATTTGGCATCGTTTCAGATCCATCTGTTGCCGATCCCTTCCGCGTCGTTGCAAATCTATCTATTTTCGATCCCTTCCGCATTGTTGCAGATCCATTCCTGATAATAAAACTATAAAATTCCATTTTTTCACCATATCTCCCTTGTTTTAACTCTGTTTCCCTTCAAATTTCCCAGACACCCCTACAATCCCATTCTGCATATTTCATTCCTGAGGACCCTATCCTAAATTCTACTTCCCAAAGCCAGAAATCTCACATTTGTCTATTTTTAGGGTTTGCCATAAGTTCTTCAATTTTCACCCACTCGCCTCCAAATTTTACCACTGTGTTCATTCCCTATTTCTGCTTCTTTGTCCCTCTTTGACAAATTTTCTCTTTCTTTCAACCTGCTTCTAAAATCCCCACTTTTTGCTTCCTTGTCCATTAGAAAGTGTCCAAAACCTAGTCAAACCCCAATTACCCATTCGAGTTTTTCCCAAATCCAAATTTCCCTTTACTAAATAAGCTTTTGTTTGTGTTTTTCTATCCATTCCCAAAAAATAAAAAATAAAAAATAAACTCTTGGTTATGGTTGTCACCCGCGCATAAGCAAAAACCATGGAGGAATCACTTGGAGCCATCCAAACCAAACTCCAAGATCTGGATGAAAATTTTCTTAGCCTCCATCTTCAGCATTCAGACATGAACAATAATCGATAACAAGAATCTTCTGCAGCCAATGGGTTCTCTTCTTCTAGCAATTTCCGTGGTCCGAAGCTTGAATTTCCTCGCTTCAATGGGACTAATCTGACTAGATGGATCTATTGTGCATAACAGTATTTCAATATGCATAATACTTTTGATGTCCAAAAAGTTCCACTGGCATCCTTTCATTTGGAACAAAAATCCCTTCAATGGTACCATTGGTACATCAAGGCTCATGACGAGCCAAAATGGACAGATTTTTTCCAACTCCTTTTGCAACGATTTGGTCCTATGCTTTTGATTACTTCACCAAAGCACTCACTAAACTTCGTCAAATTGGCACTATGAGAGAGTATCAGACATAATTTGAGAAACTAGCCAATCACACAGAAGGATTGTCTGATGAATTCTACAGGAGTTGTTTTATGAGTGATCTTAAGGATGAAATCCAGTCAGAGTTTAAAATGTTTTGTCCCAACACAATGATGGAAGTCCTAGGGTTGGCTAAGTTGGCAGAAGACAAGATTGCAGCCCCACAGCACTCCAAACCCCCTTTTGTTCCCTTCCGAAATATGAGTTCTCAACGACCTCAAATCCCGCCAGCTCCTCGACCAACTCCTATCAAGCATTTGTCTGAAATAGAGGTGCAGGAACATAGAGAAAAACTGCTTTGTTATAATTGTGATGAGAAATTCACTCGGGGACATAGATGTGTTCAACAAAAGCTCTATCTCTTGGATATGGATTCTCTGCTTGCCTCTAAAATTGGTGAAGAAGCTCCAGATACAATGGATGATCAGGTCGACATTCAGGAGCCGCCTATTGACCCCCCATCTCAGGATGAAAAACCAAAGATATATCTCCATGCTTTATCAAGCGTCACCACCCCCCAAACAATACAGGTCAGGGGTTACTTCAAGAAGCTTCCTCTTACAATACTCATCAATTTTGGTAGCACTCATAACTTCATTGACCCTCGGATCGCCAAATATGATGATTGTTTTGTCCATCCTTGCTCCAAATTTGAAGTCATGGTTGCCAATGGGGGCACCTTACCTTGCAAGGGGAAGTGTCACAATGTGCATATCTCTCTGGAAGATTATAACCTGCGCTCTGACATGTTTTCCTTGTCCCTAGGCGGATGTGATGTGGTTTTGGGCATTCAATGGTTACGTACACTTGGCCCCATCTTATGGGATTTTGCTGAACTTTGGATGCAGTTTTCAGTCAATGGGAAACAACACAAATTTAAGGGCTTACAACAAGGGTCTCTCCGCATCATCAGTTCACATCGCCTGGAAAAGAGCCTTAAGAAGAATTCACATGGTGTCATCTCTCTAATCCATTCCATTTAGATGCACCCATCAACGGTCTCCCCTACTTCCTTGGATAGATATGCAAGTGTATTTGTTGAACCAGTGGGATTGTCGCCTTCAAGAGACCTTTCCAATAAGAATTTAGCTGCATCTACATCTCAGTAGGAAATGAGGGCTATTTTGCATGCAGTACAGAAGTGGCCGCCATACCTGTTCGAGAATTATTTATGCATCAAGACTGATCTTCAGAGTCTGGAAAATTTCCTGGAACAATGGGTCTCCTCCCTAGCACACCTAGAATGGGTTATCTCATGGGATATGCATATGTGATCACTTACAAGAAGGGTAAGGACAATATGGTGGCAAATGCTCCTTCTCGCACATTTGATGACCCAGTTTCTCTTACAGCTATTTCTGTGCTTGTTCCAAATTGGTTACAATCTGTTCCACAGAGCTATCTCTTCTATGAACTCCATGCTTCTTCATCAGCAGGGCACTCTGGGTTCCTCAAAATGTATGACTGAGAACATTGTAACTTCTTTTGGTAGGGACTGAAAATGAAAATTCAATAGATGGTGGTTGGCTGTGATACTTTCCAGGTCAACAAGGGTGAAACAACACTCCTTTCGGGCCTGCTCGTGCCCTTGCCCATCCCTACATAGATTTGGACAACTATTTCTATGGATTTACTAGAAGCACTCCAGTGGTACAATACCACATCTAAAAGGCCACCATATGAAGCAGTATATGGATAGGAACCGCCAGTTCTTCTTCCATACACCCTCCGCAGCTCCCCAGCTCAAGAAATTGACTCGTTTCTTCGAAACCGCGATCAGATTCTTCTCATTTTGCAGGACAATATTCACATGGCAAGAGTTCGATGGAAACAACAAGCTGATCAACACCGTTTTGAGCACACTTTTCATGCAGCTGATATGGTCCTTATTTGTCTATATCCTTCCAAGAAATTCTCCCTGAAACTCAAAAGGCGTCAGTGGGATGGAATGCAACCAGAGGATGCTACACGGGAACCAGTCCTTTAGATTCTGCATCAATTTCCATATCTAAAGCTTTGAGGACAAAGATTTTTCTAAGGGAGAGGGGATGTTAGGAACCCATGTGAACCCTTCTATTTACTTTATTAGTATATTGTTGTTGGACGCATATGCTTTGTAAATCGTCCCATAGTATTTGTTGATCTATAGTTTGTATTATTGTTGTTGGACACATATGCTTTGTAAGTCGTCTCGTAGTAATTGTTGATCCATATTTTGTATTGGCCCATGGTTTGTATTGACACATGGTATTGACCCATGGTATTGGAACCTAGACTTAGTATATAAGTTTGTGGTGAGACCAATGAAGGCACCATGAAGTTTTTTGTATTGAGATTGCTCAAAGGAGTTTGCCTCCTCAAAGTGGCCTGCGATCAATAAAAAAGTGATTCCGAGTTTTGTTATTTCTACTATCTCATGTGTTTTCATTAATTAATTATTGCAGGTTCATCACACAGTCCCATCCCAAATTTTCAACTGTTTTCAATCTGTTGAAAGTTGACTATCTTTATGTGCCTTTCATTCTAGATGCAGCTTTATTTTACATCTTTCCCAATTTATGGAATCACTACACAAATTACAGTGTAATCGACTAGACAGTCCATTGCAAAAATACGATCAGATTGAGTGGATGATTGCAATTAGTAAAATGGCATACAACAATGGATGTAAATTCATTAGAGATTTTCCCATTGTCAATTATCCTCGATTGAATGGAGTAGATACTTCTTCATGATAAAATAATTGGACATTGGTCATGTTTTGAGTTGGGTCTCATAAATTGTCCATTATGTCAGAGACAGAATCAATTAGTGTTCTAGTATTCATGTTATAAGCCCTTCTCATTTGATGAGAGTCCCAACTCGAGTCTTGCATGGTGTGATTGATCTAATTTGAGGCACATTGCAAAGTATGCTGAAAACCCATGCTGCAACTTAAGATTGGCCTCCGTAGACTCAACCTTATCCTTGTTCATCAACTGAATTTGAAGGGCCTCCTAACATAGAGTTAGCAACAATGTGAACTTATTATTGATCATCTCAGGCACAATGACTTAGAATCTGAAGCTAGAAATAATCCGATGTTGCATATGAATATATCTGCAATGTTCCCCACACATTTGATTGCAACTAACACATTGCTCCCGAGTGTTTTTATTTAATTATTTAAATCCTAATGGTGTCAATGACCTCTATGATTTTGACTATCAGATGCTGAGGTGGCATCCTTCGGTTGTTTGCTTGCCTGGGACACTACATTGCTCCCCTTATTTGGCATATTTTGTACTTATTTGCAGGCATAGAAAGCTTTTTAACAATATATTAAAAAGGTCATTGATACCAATAGGATAAATAATTAAATAACAACATTTGGGAGGAAATCGGCCTTGTTAAACTCAGTCATCCACTCACTCATGTCATGCACTCACTACTTACCTTTGCAAGGTGACAAGTGATGACTAATGACTACAAGGTACTAGCCACTATGATTTGACTCTGAATCTTGATTCTCCTCGGGCTTAGATCTAAGGTGTTTTAATGTGTCAATGACTATGGCTGCAACATTAGAGAACAACTACAAGGCCCAAAACAAGGCCAACTAGAACCACAAACTAAGAAGAGGTTGATTTATGCATTGACATAGACAAGTGGCACTAGGCACACAGCATGGACAAACAATGAGTTAGGAAAAACATTTCCACCAAAGTACCACAATGGTTACTAATAAGAGAATATTTGACATAGGAGAATGTTGTTAATTTATAATAAGCGCGCCTGAAACAAACGAGCCTGGTGCAAGTGAGCACGAAGCAAGTGAGCGTAGAAGGTAAAAGCGGAATCCAATGGGCCCATAACCCACAAGTAAAAATGAAAATCTCTGCTTGGACCAGAGGAAAAAAGCATATCTATACTATCAATGATAATATGAGTTGGTTGGATTATATGTAAGACTGGAAACCTAGGTGGAACTTGAGACATGCTGAAGTATAAGATGCTAACTTACAGGGATCTGATGCTCTTATTAGACTAGTGCCAAAACTCAGAAGAATGCCTATGGGATACAGTATTGTACCAGAGATGATTGACAACAACTCCCTGAGAAAAGAAGCTGATGCAAGCAATTGGTTAACTCACCTATACCATGATCTTAACTTAATATTGACAGAGGGCTCTACACCTCACCTCGGGCTACGACTAGACCAAAAATACTACTGTATTAACCGGATACATTCTTTGGAAGCATGGCCACATCAAGATGCTAGTCTCTGGATTCCAAGAACTACACACACTTATGAAAAATATAAAAAATTATGGTGGAAATTCTTGAGAAAAGAAAATACAGATAGAACATATTATAACATGCTAAAGTTTGGACCTCAAATGACACATATCCATGACGATCCTAGATGGTTGGTCCCTGATTGGACTACCGATTGGTGGCAGTCATTCGGAATCAACCTGACAGCATTAGATCCAGTTGCTATTTATAATCTAAAACAGGAAGTTGGAGAATCTCTTGAATAGGTCAAAGATATTTTGCAAACAAAGCTTACTGAGGCTCAAATCCTTGGGTACTATGTTAAAAACAAACGACAATGGCTTGTCAAAACCCACATAGACATCCACATGCATCATAATAGATGCATGGTCCTAGGGTCTGTTTATTCAAAGGCATGGGTTGTTGAATGTAATGTCTTTCGAGAATTATGTGTTCCCCCATACTCCGATGAGTTGTAAATATCTCAAAAGTATTTGGCTATGAGTGGGGCCTGTCCATTCAAATTGTCATAAAGATTGAAAAGAAAATCATAAAAACTTTTAGACCCTACTTTTGAAAGCCATAAAAACCTTTAGCTGTTTTGCAGAATGGTTAGTTACTTTTATGTTGTCATCAATGACAATACTATTCATCATGAGACTTTGAACATGGACTTCATTTCTTCTTTGTATGCATGGTGTTTTCGAATTTTCAAAATTGTCTTATTGCACATTAGATTTTCAGCTATCATCATAGTCATGGTTTGGTTGTTTCCAACACTTATATATCTTATTGATTTCACTTAAGTTAAGGCTTAAATTGTCAAGGATTTGAATGTTTGCATCAAGCACATGTGGTATATAAGGGTTGTTTGAGGGTCTTACATTACATTCCCCACACATTTAATTGAAACTAACCCATTGGTCCTTAATGTTGTTATTTAATTATTTATCCTAATGGTATCAATGACCTCTATGATTTTGACTATCAGGTGCTGAGGTGGCATCCTTGGGTTGTTTGCTTGCCTAGGAGACTAGAGTGCTCCCCTTATTTGTCATATCTTATAGTTATTTGGAGGCATAGAAACCCTAATAATAGTCTATTAAAAAGGTCATTGACACGATTGGGATAAATAAAGAAATAACAACATTCATGAGGAAATCAGCCTTGGTACACACAATTCAAAGTCCTCAATAGCTTATGCTATCCAGTTCTATAGCATGAAACAGTTCCAAAACCCCAAATTCATCCCAATTGTCAGCTAGCAAGAGATGATACCCACATAGCTGACCTGTGATTATTGTCACTTGTGCTAAAAGTTTGTATTGGAAGGCATGATGCCCAATTAATGCATATTGCAGGAGTTTGTTGTAGCCAGAGCAAATCTGATGAAAAGGTTCATACTTATCAAAACTCCACTGAACACACCCATGATTTATTCTGTTAGCCTTTCCATACCTCAAATTTTGCAAGCGTCTCATGTTGTAAGAAGATATGGATAGTCTTAATTTGTGCCCAAAACTACCTCACATCCACAAAATTGGCCCAGAACTAAATGATGAGGCTGCTAGAAGGTGAAACATGTCTACTAATGTTCAAAACATTACCCATATATGTTTAATTACTATTGTAGCTTGTCAAGGATGGGAAATTCTCATGCCCAAATTATTGATAATGCTAATTGTTACCCCTCAAATTGCATGTACAATTTAAAATTTCGTTCCATCCGTTTGGTGGTCTAATAGATCTCGAGCCAGTAGAATGAAAACTTGTAAGTCAGAGGATTGTTGATCATGGTATAGGGATATACCAAGCTGTGTAATTGATATTTTCCATAGCTAAAAGCAAAGAATGTGATTACATCTACAAATTTCTAGTATGTTAGAAGATTGTGTTACATCAGTTGTTCTGGATAGCTCAGTTTTTGTAAAAGGATTCTTCTATAAAGTGATCTAGAGTTAGTAGAGTGGTTCTACCACTGTGTAATAGTGGTTTTTGAGTGAGAAGCGTATATGTAGAGGGATTATGCTAGAGTGAGATAGAGTAGTATATTGATTATGCTACCGTATGATAATATGGTTTTTGAGTGAGAAGCATGTGTGTATACCAAGCTGTGTAATTTCTCTTTTCCATAGCTAAAAACATAGAATGTGATTACATCTATGAATTTCTAATATGCTAGCAGATTGTGTTACATCAGCTGTTCTAGCTCACTCAATTTTGGTAAAAGGATTCTGCTATAATGTGAGATAGAGTTAGTAGAGTGGTTCTGCTACTGTGTAATAGTGATTTCTGAGTGAGAAACTTATATGTAGAGGGATTCTGCTAGAGTGAGCTAGAGTAGTAGACGAATTCTGCTACTGTATGATAATATGATTTTTGAGTTAGAAGGATGTGTGTATACCAAGTTGTGTAATTTCTCTTTTCCATAGCTAAAAACATAGAATGTGATTGCTTCTACAAATTTATGGTATGCTGTCTTGAATTCAAGGTTACTATTTATAAAATTGTTCTCATTTTGGAAACTTTTGGTGCTTTCACATGAAACAAGTTCAAACAATGTAGAGATAACTTCAATGAACTCTAGTGATGAATAAGTTCAAGTAAACATTTTATTGAGAAGAAACATTAGATAGATAGAATCTTAATGTTTATATTGTTGTTGGTTTGGTTTTGTCTAAGTATCTTGTTTGCAGAATTTTGTCAAAGTTTGTAGAATTCTGGATTTGCAACTTCATAGAGAAGTGGATTTGCAAAACTCATCAAGTATAAATTCAGACCTTAAAAATTCAAAAAAATTGGTGAGTTGAAAAACATATAAAACTTGGGAAAACTCAAGAATATGATAACGTCTAACTTGTGAAAATTGTATTAGCACATTGACCTAACTGGTAGTGTTGAAGTTTCTTCAACATAGTGACTGACTTGGGACTGCTCTCAGGTTCACATTTTTCTGGTTTTGTCCTCCTGCTTGGTTGATGGATACGCTCATTCTTGATTGAAATTTATTATTTGTTTAAAAAAAAAAACAATATAGTCGAAAAATCAATATACACATAATGTCTGAAAATAGTCTTTGAAAATCAAATTTCTCATGGTCATTTGAGTGCTAATTTGCATGAATTTGAAATTTGCAACATGTTTAAGGTGTAATATTTCACCTAAGTTAGCTGATGTATTTTGCGTTCTCTACTGTAGTATTTTACTGATTATTTGGTTAAGATGTATTGACATGAAACAGTTGCGAACACTGCTGCAATGTACTCCTGAGTGGACCCTCTCACTGTAGTTATGGTTTGTTGGGCTGACATATAGTCAATTAATGTTTCTTAGTTGAGTTATTTTTCCAAACAGTTCACTAACAAATAGTTTTCATATGCATTAGCATAAAATACCAGCATGCAAATTTAAAAATGAAGGGTAGAATGCCAAAAATATGCCATTCAAAGAAAGAGGGTAGGTTGTCAATAATATGCCCAGATGTTAGCACTCAAATTGTGCTAACTTCTATGGCAGATTTCGTGGGAATGAAGGTGCTTCATGGTCATCAAAATTCTTGAAGGGAGAACCAGCTCTTGGACCACATCCCCACGAATAGAGGAATTAGAGTTCAACATAAGGAGAATCAGTTCAAGGAATAGAAGATTCGGGGAAGATCCAGAGGTCCATAATGATCAGAGGGCCAATGACGAGCTAATGCGCCAGAAACAAATGAAAATATGTATGGATGGTTCAGATCAAACGAGGCAAATATCGACGGCCCTGAGCGCACGACGCAAATAAAGTTGTTGATGATCTAACACATGGGCGGGAGTGATTCCGGTGGGCGAGTTCTTAAAGAAATCGATGCCGAAGATCAATGGGAGGAAATATCTATGGTGTACAGCCACCACACTGATCTAACTTGCACGAAATATGTTATGTTTCAAATCACCGCAGTAGGAGGAAGAGTCATGCATCTATCAACGGTGCAGATCTACCGAAGGAAAATCAAATGCCTAAGATGACCGCGCTAATTTTTCTCGTGGTTAGTTTAACCATGTCTCAAATCACCATGGTCGGTAAACTTAAGGTCATCATACGATCAGGATTTGAGTAGCAAAGGAGATCAATGGCTTAAGTATTTCAAATATCTAAATGGGTATTGAAGTCGAGCATGACTTGATTGGGAGCCATGGGAGATCAGAAAGTAGATCTACGATAGAGAAAGGGCTGACCAGGAGGGACGACTGATGTGGCTTCACCATCATCACACCTGGAGGGATGATATGGCATTTAGCATTATAAAAAATGGGTATGCACAAAGACTTGAATTCCACCTGTATCGGATGCATTGGAAAGTGAAAGAACCTGATCCTGCAGAATAGACCAGCCAACTAGAAGCTTAGGAAAATTGTCTAGGTGTTGGATCACCAGGTTGGTTTATTCTTCTCTTTTCCCGTGAAGTTGTTTGAATGGCTGAAGTAAGAGATTCCTCTGCTGCTGAATCTCCAATCACTGGACTCCTGTTGGAAGACAAGGATGGTGACATTTTTGACACCATACTAGTCAACATCTCCATAGATATGGCCAAGGAAAGGTTGGAGGTTATAAGAGGAAGAAGAATAGACATCCATAAGGTCTATCAGTCCTTCTTTCATCTGTTCACTGCCACCTAGAACCCAAATTTCCCTCAATTCATTGAGTGGTGTGCCACAAATTATTCCTCAGAACAAAGAGCATTCCTAGACGCCTCAGGCTCTAAGACCCTCTACTCGGTGAAATCTTTGATTGTTAGAAAGGCCTTAGCCATTCCCCATGAATTCAGTCAGAAAGACCTAGGGTATCAAATGGAGGATTTTGTTCAATACTTTCGCTTATCCCCAAACGAACTCAAACAGAGGTTTTACCATGATGCGCTATTACCAAATGCGTCCTTCCCAAGTGCAGTTTTCCCTGACGAGGCAAATTTGTTCAGAGATGAGTCTAAATGGATAATCTCCATGATATCCCAGTTTTTAGGGTTAGATAGTGACAAATACATTCCACAGACATTGATCAGTTTGATGTTCATCTTAAGTACCTGTCCAGTAGAACAAACAGACCAAGATTCATTTGTACAGACTACATGTCTAAGGTTTGATGATGCTCTAGCTGAAAATATTCACTCCCAGTTAGTTGAGTTCCCTAAGACAAGGACCTTTAGACTCCAGTCTTATTTACTGAATATGTTCTTAACAACAGTGGAAGACAACCTATAGGTACCTGGGTTGAAAATTACAAGAGAGATGTATTCAGATTACAAAAGTTTCATGAATAACTTGATGGCACGGGTTTATCACATCTTTTTCCAGGAGAATTTTCCTAGAGTACTCCCAGAAATGAAGGATTCGCTATAGCCCCCTATGGAGAAAGGGATTGGGGACTGGTTTTTGCTAAAACAGGGAACTGTAATTAGAGTATATGGATTTTCACACCCACCATATGTACTCCCTACATTTTTGACACCCAGGTTGTTCCATTTGGAGTTCATAAGGCAGAAACTGACAATTGAACGTGAACATTTTATAGATATCAAGAAATTATCTGACTTAGCTTTCCCCTCGACAGTGGGTTCTTTTGTAATAATAGACAAAACAACCCTCTCAGGAATTGAAAGGATGATGATAGACCTAGGACTCCCTTCCCAGGCTGCAATGAACTATGATCCACATCACATAATCTCAGAAAGAAGGTGTAAAGCACCTGCAACAATTAATTAATAAGAATATGTGAAATAACAGAAATGATAGAACTCAGAATCGCTTTTATATTGATCACGGGCCACTTCGAGGGGGAAACCTCCTATGAGCAAGCTCAATACAAATAACTTCACCGTGCCTTCATAGGTCTCAACGCACACTTATATACTACGTCTAGGCACCAATACTATGGGTCAAAACCATCGGCCACTACAAACTATGGATCAACAATACTACGGGCGACTTACAAAGCATATGCACCAACAACAATAACACAAACTATTGATCAACAAATACTACGGGACGACTTACAAAGCATATGCATCCAACAACAATATACTAACAAAGTAAAGACATGGGTTCCTAACATCCCCTCCCCCTTAAAAAAATCTTTGTCCTCCGAGCGTAAGATGTGGAAATTGTTGTTGAATCTGAAGGAGTGGTTCCCATGTAGCATCCTCTGGTTGCATGTCGTGCCACTGAATTAAGACCTCTGTGATAGAGCGAGAGCGAAGCTGACAAGTGCATCGATTGAGGATGGCCTCTGGATCCAAAAGGATGGATCCTTCATTATCCAGTTCGGGTAAAATTGTTTGTCCACTGATGTTGGTGCCAAGAAATTTCTTCAGACAACAGACATGAAAGACTGGATGAATGTGGGAAGAAGGAGGAAGTTCCAATTTATAAGCAATGGACCCAATCTTCTGAAGAATCTGATATGGCCCATAGAAATTTGGAACGAGCTTATGACGCCCTTTGAGTTTCAGGGAGGATTGCTTGTACGGATGGAGACGAAGAAAAAACATATTGCCTACTTGAAAAGTGCGCTTAGAACAGTGCTGATCAGCTTGTTGCTTCATGCGATTTCTTGCCATGTGAAGATTATCCCGCAAAATGCGATGAATCTAATCACAGTTTCGAAGGACCATGTCAACTTTCTGAACTGGTGAACTGTTGGGGGTGTATGGAAGAAGAATTGGAGGTGCCTGACCATAGACTGCTTCATATGGGGTCATTTTAGAGGCAGTGTGGTAAGAGGTATTGTTCTACCATTCAGCAAGAGGGAGCCACCTTGCCCACTGATGTTGTTGTTCAGAGGTGAAGCAACGAAGATAAGTTTCCAAGCATTTATTGATAATTTCAGTCTAACCATCTGATTGTGGGTGATACCCTGAACTCATCTTCAGTTTGGTGCCAGTGTGGCGAAATAGTTCTGTCCAAAAATGATTGGTGAAAGTCGCATCACGATCTGAGACAATGGAAGAAGGGATGCCGTGAAGACGAAAGATCTGGTCCAGGAAAATTTGAGCGATTGAGGAGGCTGTATAGGGATGGCTAAGAGCACAAAAATAACTATATTTGGAGAGATGATCAACCACAATGAGAATCACTGTCTTCCCACCAGATTTAGGGAGCCCTTCAATGAAATCCATAGAAATATATGTCCAAATCCATGTAGGTATGGGCAAGGGTTCAAGCAATCATGGAAGGAGTGTTATTTCACCCTTATGGCGCTGGAAAATATCACATTCGGCCACCATCTGTTGAATTGTCCTTTTCATGCCCTACCAAAAGAATTTACGTCATGCATGTTCATATGTTTTGAGGAACCCAGAGTGCCCTGCCGATGGAGAAGCATGGAGTTCATAGAAGACAGCCTATTGAAGATCTGTGCTCTGGAGAAGCACCAGATGACCCTTGTATCTCAGAGAAGCACCATCCCAAGAGTAATGTGGTACAGCAGAAGGGTTGTTGGTCAAGCATTGGATGATTTGAGATAAGGAAGAGTCATTGACATAACCCTATTGAATAGATTGCAACCAATTTGGAACAGGCATAGAAATAGTTGAAAGAGAACCTTGGGCATCAAATGTGCGAGAAAGAGCATCTGCCACAATATTGTCTTTACTCTTCTTGTAAGTGATCTCATAGTCATAACCCATGATTTTGCTAACCCATTTATGTTGTGCTGGGGAGGAGACATGCTGTTCCAAGAAATATTTCAGACTCTGGTGATCAGTCTTGATGCAGAAATGAGTCCCTAATAGGTATGGTCGCCACTTCTGTACTGCATACAAAATAGCCATCATTTCCTTCTCATAGGTAGAGGCAGCTAAATTCTTATCGGAAAGGGATTTGCTGGTGAACGCAATGGTGTGTTCATCCTAAAGGAGAACAACACCAAGTCCATTGCCGCAAGCATCACTCTCAATAGGGAAGGGCTTGGAAAAATTGGGCATAGCTAGAACAGGTGTAGTACACATAGCTTGTTTGAGCAGCATGTGTCCATGTAAAAGCATCCTTTTTCAATAGAGCAGTTAATGGAGCTGCAATCTTCCCATAATCCTTGACAAACTTGTGGTAGTAGCCAGTCAACCCCAAAAAATCACGAAGGCTCTTGAGTGTCTGAGGATGCGGCCAATTGTTCATGGCATCGATTTTGGCAGGATCCATGCAAACCCCTTGTGCTGAGATAATGTGCCCGAGATACTCAACTTCCTTCTGTCCAAAAACACATTTAGAATGCTTGGCATGGAGATGATGGTCAGGGAAAATTTACATGACAAGATACAGATGCTGGAGATGTTCATCCCCATGTTTTACTGTAGATGAGGATATCATCAAAAAATACCAGAATGAATTTCCGCAAGTAGGGTCGAAAAATTTTATTCATTAAGGCCTGGAATGTGGAAGGATCATTAGTGAGGCTAAAGGGCATGACCAAAAACTCATAATGGCCATCATGTGTGTGGAAAGCTTTTTTAGGGATATCATCCTCATGAACTCGAATTTGATGATACCCAGAACGAAGATCCAACTTGGAGAAAAAGTGAGCCCCATGAAGCTCATCAAGAAGCTCATCAACAACAAGAATTGGAAACTTATCCTTCATGGTGAGGTGATTAAGTGCTCTGAAGTCAATGCAGAGGCACCATGACCCATCTTTTTTGCGGACAAGAAGAACTGGAGAAGAAAAGGAAGTAGTGCTTGGGCGAATAATACCTTGCTTCAATAAGTCCCGAACGAGCATTTCAATCTCCGTTTTTTGGTGAAATGGGTAGCGATAGGGCCTCATGTTGGGAGGAACGCTGCCGGGAAGGAGATGAATACGATGGTATTCTGGCCTGGAAGGTGGCAATCCCACTGGTTCAGCAAAGACACCTGTATATCGATCCAGAATTTGTTGTAGATCCAAAGGAGTAGTGGAGACCGCTGCTGGTTGCATCTGAATGGAATGGATCTGAGCGATGACACCATGTGAATTCTTCTCGAGGATTTTTTCCATGCGATGTGAACTGATGATGCTGAAAGAACCTGGTTGTAATCCTATCAATGTGTGTTTTTGTCCATTGAGGGAAAACTGCATCCAAAGTTCAGCAAAATCCCATAAGATAGGGCCAAGTGTGCGTAGCCATTGAGCACCCAAAACCACATCACATCTTCCTAAGGGAAAGGAAAACATGTCAGAGCGCAAGGTATAATCTCCCATAGAGATACGCACATTTCGACACTTACCTTTGCAAGGTAAGGTGCCCCCATTGGCAACCATGACTTCAAAGTTGGAGCAATGATGGATAAAACAATCATCTTTTTTGGCGATCCGAGGGTCAATGAAATTATGAGTGCTACCATAATCAATGAGTATTGTAAGAGGAATCCTCTTGAAGTAACCCCTGACCCGCATTGTTTGGTGGGTGGTGATTCCAGCTAAAGCATGGAGAGATATCTCTGGCTGGTTATCCTGAGACGGAGGGTCAATAGGCGGTTCTTAAATGTCGACTGGAGCATCCATTGTTTCTGGATCTTCGTCACCAATTTCAGAGGCAGGCGAAAAATCCACATCCAAGAGATAGAGCTTTTGCTGAACACATCTATGTCCCCGAGTGAATTTCTCATCACAATTATAGAAAAGCCCCTTTTCTCTACGTGCTTGCATCTCTATTTCAGACAAACGCTTGATAGGAGTTGGTCGAGGAGCCTGCGGTATAGGTGGTCGTTAAGAACCCATATTTCGGAAGGGAACAAAAGTGGGCTTGGAGCATTATTGGGATACAATCTTGTCTTCTGCCAACTTAGCCAACCCTAGGGCTTCCGTCATTGTGTTGGGACAGAACATTTTGACCTTAGAGTGGATGGCATCCTTTAGACTACTAATAAAACAACTCTGGTAAAAGTCATCAAACAATCCTTTAGTGTGGTTGGCTAGTTTCTCAAATTTGGTTTGATACTCTCTCACAGTACCAGTTTGGCGAAGTTTAGTGAGGGCTCCTGTGAAGTCATCAAAAGCACTAGGACCAAATTGTTGCAAAAGCAGCTGGCAAAAGTCTAGCCATTTTGGCTCTTCATGAGCCTTGATGTACCAATGGTACCACTGAAGAGCTTCTTGTTCCAAATGAAAGGATGCAAGAGGAACTTTGTTGACATCAAAAGTATTATGTAGACTGAAATACTGTTATGCACAATAGATCCATCCAGTTGGATCAGTACCATTGGAGCAAGGAAAATCAAGCTTTGGACCACGAAAATTGCTGGAAGAAGAGAACCCATTGTTTGATGAAGACTCAGACTTCCGTTTGTTGTTCATAGCTAAATGTTCAAGATGGAGGCCGAGAAATTTTCCATCCAAATCCTAGAGTTTGGCTTGGATGGCTGCAAGTGCGTCTTCCATGGTTTTTTCTCTTGCACCGGTGACAACCATAACCAGGAGTTTTTTTTTTTTTTTTTGGGTTGATTGGGTAGGAAAACAAAAACAGAAACTACTTCAGTAAAGGAAAATCTGGACTTGGGAAAATTTTTTAAGGGTAATTGGGGTTTGACTAGGTTTTGGACACTGTCGAATAGACAGGGAAGCAAAAATGAGGATTTTAGAAGCGGGGTGAAAGAATGGGAAAATTTGGCAGAGGGGGACAAAGAAGCAGAATTCAGAAAGGAACTCTGTGGTAAAATTTGAAGGTGATTGGGTGAAATCTGAGGAAGTTATGGCAAACCCTAAAAATAGACAAATGTGGGATTTCGGGCTTTGGGAAGGGGAATTGGGGATAGGGTCCTCAGGAATGAAATATGCAGAATGGGATGACAGAGGTTCCCCGAAAATTTCAAGGGAAATAGAGTGAAAACAAGGGAGATATGGAGAAAAAACTCTTTTTTTTTTTCTTTCAGACTGGAGCGGCTACGGCTCAGAAGGGATCTGGAACAGATAAATCTACAACCCAGAAGTGAGCAGAAATAGAGGGATTTGAAACAACGCGGAATGGATTGAAAACGGTTGGATCTGAACGGCTGGATCTGAAACGGCGCAACAGTGATCGACAATAGTTCAGCTTAAAATAGATATGGACCCTAGGTATGTGCGACTGCCTAACAGTTCAGGGGTTTCACTCGGCCACCAATGTTGTCTGATGGCTTGCGTATTGGGGCAGTACCCCTCACTCCACGGCTCAGGTAAAATTGATAGCCGCTTTGCCACAAATGACAGCTCTTGGTTTACCTCACGGGTCGGAACTAGTCAATCAGGTAGGGGTCGTTACCCTATTCGCTGGCAGGTCCTCTCAATGGGACAGCTACTTCAGGGTTCCTGTGGTACTCCTCACAATGAGTTTTAGGGCTTATGCCCAAGTACTTCCCACAGTTAAGCGGATAGGGATTATTCCCAAATCTGAACCTGCAACAGATGCGAAAAAAAATTTGGTAGAAATTTCACCTAGTGAGCCGAAGAAAGTGCTATGATATAAGATGTAAAGCACCTGCAACAATTAATTAATAAGAATATGTGAAATAATAGAAATGAGAGAACTCAGAATCGCTTTTATATTGATCACAGGCCACTTCGAGGGGGCAACCTCCTATGAGCAAGCTCAATACAAATAACTTCACTGTGCCTTCATAGGTCTCAACACACACTTATATACTAAGTCTAGGCACCAATACTATGGGTCAAAACCATGGGCCACTACAAACTATGGATCAACAATACTACGGGCGACTTACAAAGCATATGCGCCAACAACAATAACACAAACTATTGATCAAAAAATACTACAGGACGACTTACAAAGCATATGGGTCCAACAACAATATACTAACAAAGTAAAGACATGGGTTCCAAATAGAAGGAAGGCAGCTGACAGAAAGGGATATGATCATTTTGAGATGGCTGAAATGAGTAAGAAAGCCAATTGGTTAGAATATATTGATCAAGAACCAATGGACATTGATGCTTCAGAGGACTCTCAAACTCTGAGATTCCTTTTTCAAGGAGGAACACCTTCACGAAGCAGATCACCTGGTAAAGCTCCTACAGGACCCGCAGACTTATCTCTTGACAATATTCCAGAAAAAACCAATACTTCAGGGGTTAATAACCCTATGGAGGTAGATAGTGACTCTGAAAGAGCTGCAAAGAGGAAAATGGTGGAGGGTGATGATCAACAAATGGTGAAAATACAAGAGAAAGCTGAGAAAAAGCAGGTCGGGTTTCTCATGCATTATTATGAAGTAAAAGAGCATGTATTTGGAAAACCACCCAAAGCACCTATAGGATCAAGTATCAGTAGAGCCCAGCTGTTGGAAGGATATGATGAAAATGTTGATAACATAGTAGCAGAAGCTAAGCTGTACTCTGAGGTAAGGAAGATATCAAAGAAAGAAGTGGCCTTGGTTACTAGCCGAAATCTGGCCTAGGACACATTGAGCCTGGCCATGGCCACCAAGAGCAAAGCTACGAAGGTAAAGTTTAACTTGGAAGACATCCCTATCCCTGATATAATCAATCTACACAAAGAGACATTGGAATTCATCTATAATAGGCTATTGAAGCTTGCAATAGAACTATCAAAAGTGCAGACAAATAAGGCCAGAGTCGAGAAAGAGTTGGGGCTCGAGAAAGCAGAAAATAAGTCTCTGAAAGCGCTAGCAAAGAAACATCAAACAAAGTTGCTGGCGAATGAGACCTAAGAGGATAGAAATAAAAACATCCAATAGTTGGTGTATGAAAAATATCAAGAGATCCTGTCATTAAAAAAGCAGCTAAAGATCCCCACCACTCAGTTGGCAAATAGTTCTGAAATAGCAGAGCTGGAAGAAGAGAAGGAAAAGTTGAAAGGGGAGTTTTTAGACTGTAAATCCAAATTGGTGGAGTTTGGAGATAGGGAAAAGAAGCTGAAGTTTGATATGACCTATGTGGAGGCTAGTGCAAACTCATGGAAAGCTCAGTTTGAAGAATTGGACAAGAAAGTGAAGAAAAAAGGAAAAGGAAATAGATCAAGGGGCCTTGGCCTCGATTGCAGCTGGAGATTTTTCCTTGGTAGGGCAGATAGCTCATGCCAGCTTGGAGGATGCTGAGGTGATCCGACTAAAGAAGCAAATTGCCAAAATGAAAACATTGAAGGATAATGCAGAAGGCCAAAAGGAGGCTTGGGAAACCAAGTACAAGGAGATGCAGTCAGAGGTTGATAGTTTGAAGGAACAAGTGATAGGACAGAAGGTGTTACCGGAAGCTAGGAAAATCATATGGGATGATATCATAAAACAGGTTGAAGATCTAAGGCCCTACCTAAATTTTATAATGGATAAAGGATTAGTGGTGAAATTGGCCCAACAAGGTGTAACAATGGTGAAGGAGAGATTGAATAAAAAGCCCTTGGAGCATGCCCAGAATGCAGTTGAGTTCTTAGGTGGCCTTTCAGAGGAACAAGCTACACCTGCAAATATCCAGGATAGGGTATCCATAATCATAGGAGCTAAGAAGATAATTAGTAGATATATGCAAATGCAAGTTGTCCAATCAGCGATAGATATCATATCAAAGCAGGCACGACTCTTTAAAGAAGCCTTTGATCCTCTAATAAAAAAGGGTATGCCCACCTTCTGGGGTGAGAATGAAGTCATTCTTACAAGAGATGAATACAATTCTAAGTTGTGGCACTACAGGATGAAGGAAGAGGACTTCATCAGCAAAAATATGCCCTTAACAGGCGGCACAGTGGTTGATACACTGAAAGGTGACTTCGAGCTAGTAGCTACTTTCAGGAAAGCCAGAACTCTTCATGTTGGCTATTCGTACACTGAACACACTGAGTTGAGGATATTACTCAAAGAGCTCGCCTCCCAGGATTTACCCTCACCCAAGCAATGGAAGCTGGTAGAGAAATATGGGAAAGCAAAGTTAAAGATAGGAGCGTGAAAGGATGCGGTGAAGTCAGAAAGCAGCCAGCATGGACACATCCAGGATTTGATGAGCATTGAAAGCAATTCAGCTGAAAGTAGCTACATAACTGCAATTTTTGTATTTCTGTATTTTGTTTAAAAGTAATTTGGCCATGTAATGAAATGGCCATGCAATTGTGAATGGCAGTTAAGCCTTCCTCATAGATATTTTGTTTTGTAATAGCGACAGCAAACAATGCCTCGATTTGGCTTTTAGATAGGTATCATATGGTTGTAACTGTTTTCTGTTCAGAAGGAGCCGAGCCTAGAGCTCGAAGACATCTATAAATACATTTGTAATCGAAGGCAAAAGGGTTGAAAATCTTATTTGAAAGATTTTGGTACTTCGAGAATTAGTCTATAAGACATTTTTGAGCTGTTTTAATAAAGTTTGCAGAGCCGAAGCTTGCGTTTTTGACAAGGATCCCTGCATAATTGGTCTGGTAGTCTGTATTTTCATTTTTCCCATGTGAAATTGTGTTCCTCTCTTTGCTATTCCATTCTGTGTCATTTCTTTCATGCTTGGATCACGGTAACGGTTAAGTGGAATTCATAGAAGTTATGCTTTGCTTAGCTTTTTCCAAGTATTTCACCAACATATTCTACTAAAGTTGATGTAGGATTCATCTTGGTATGCCTTACATTGATGGACTATTTCTTTCCTCTTCTGTTCCACAAATTAAATCTCTTTGACTATTAGCTACTTTCTACCTTGCCCTTGTAAATGCATTTGTAGAACTTTTGTGAATGATGCTTCAGAGTTTGTTAAATATGACTCCATTGCCCAAATGAAATTCATATGTTTTCAACCAAACAGTGCTTGAATCATTTTCATTCCAAACAGAAATCTGATCTTTTGTATTTTAAGGAGAGCCCTCTTTGTCTGTGTTGGGTCATTAGCACAGGACAAATATTGGTTAGTGGTTACCCAGAATTACCCTCTTTTAGCCTTGGGGGTCAATTTCGGTGTTAACAAATTGGCGCTATTGTCGGGCAGCACGATTGTTTTATCAATCCCTAGGAGAATGACATATACGTTCGAATTACAAAGAACAAGAGAAATCCCTGTGGGAAAACATAGGTTTCCGCATTTTCAAGAAGGTTGAAGAATTTTTCCTTGGCGACTCCACTTAAAAAGATCAAACAATTCAAGATGACTCCATTGGATAAAGATCAGTACGCCAAAACATACTACTGAAGAAATTCCAAAGGCATCCTGGCCTCAAGAAAGATCCATACGAGAGGTAATCCTTTCCATAAAATCCTATTAGGAGTAGATAACCCTGAAAGTTTACTCAGACATAGAACCGTGAAAGATCGGGCTAGTGCTCCTAGCATCGAGACTATTTCTTTTTTAGAGGATGCATCTGTTTTTCAGGAATTGGATCTAGAGATTGATATTAGCAAACCTTTGCCAAGAACAAAATCTAAATCATACCTAAGCCTAGGCGAAGAAGCTCTGAATAATTTTGAATCATATCTTTTAGATCCTATGTGGTTTAATTATAAAAATATTGCCAAAGTTGAAGGCAATAAGCCCAGTTCTCAGACCCCCCAAACCCATAGTACAATCTGAGCTAGTGATCTTACTTAGAATATTTCCCCACAAACTTAGAATCCACCTAGACCCATGGTTTCTAGATTTGAACCTTTGGTCCTACCTATTGTTTTGCATGAACTCCCTCAGAACTACGCTCAGAGAATCATCTCTTATAATGGAGAGGGAGACTGGTCAACCAAACAACATGTTGATAGATTTGAAGATTTTGTAGACCTAAAGGAAGTGGACCATGATGATGCTAAAATGAGATTGTTTTCCCAAAGTCTATTTGGAGAGCCTAATAAATGGTTCAGATAGCTACCCAATGCTTCCACAACAGATTTTATAGCTTTTAAGGTATTGTTTCTAGAATGACGGGAAAATGGGCAGTCCTGCCATAGTCTTATCCCAGTATAATCACTTAAAGAAAGGTGGGTTTGAATCAGTCCATGAGTTTTCTGCCAGATTCATGAAGGCCTATAATTCTATTCCTGATGATCTAAAACCCTCGGTAGGCACTGCAAAGCTCCACTATGCAGATGCCTTTGATGGAGATTTCTCATGCACATTGAGAAAAAGAAAATCCACCTCCCTTCCTGCTATGCTGAAAGATGTCATGGAGTTTGAAGCCAACATGATGGCTTCTAGGAAAATAAAAGGCAAGACTGAAGTAGATAAGACGAAGCAAGAAACCCAAGCCTCTTTTGGTGATGCTAAATTTGATACCATGATGAAAACTATGGAAATATTGATGGATAGGTTAGCCATGGAAAATAAGCCTCTTGTTAGGGAACAACTTGAAAATCAGAGAAGGAACCTTAACTTTAGAAGGCCGCCTCCTCCAAGAAATACAAGAAACCAAGAAGACCACCAGATAAGGCCTCCCTTCCCTGAGAATTTGATAGATGAAGAGGGACCTGAAAACCCTGCTGTTGACCAGATACATCTCTTCGACACCCTAGAACATGAAGTTCATTTGACTGAAAAGGAGCATGATTTCTTCACCAAGGGAAATGCTAATAAAGCTGTAGAATTCGATTCTGAAAAATACCAAATGGGCTACATGAATGTTGTGGGTGATATCCAGAGAAAGATGAGGTTGAGAAACAGAGAAATACCAATAACTGAAGGGAAGTCTGCTTAGATTCAGTGCCCTAAGACTCAACAGAATATGGATAAGCTAAAAGAAAAACAACTAGAGGATGTTGCACAGAAAATCTCAGAAGATAGGGGGAAACATTCTAAAGAAGGTAGGCAACCAGAAGTCACTGAAGTAGGGAAGCTAGTTTTAATATTCAGCTTGAAGGCTGAACTTTCCAAGGTAAATATCTCTATCCCCTTGAATGAGTTGTTAAGAAGCAATGAATATAGGGAAGAGATAAATAGCCTAGTAAAGGGGCAAGCAGGAAATACACAAGACATATTGGAGGTGACAAATGATGCCCCCACTATAATCTTTGGTTCCAAATTGGAGGAGCCAGATGATGAAGAAGTCCCTCCCTTTTATTTGAGTCTGAATATCCATGATAAGTTATTACACAATGCCCTGATAGATTTTGGGGCTTCACACAATTTGATGCCAAAGTCAGTGGTGGACCAGTTGGGGTTAGAAGTCAGTAGACCCTACAAAGACTTATATTTTTTTGATTCCAGAAAGGTACCATGTCTACGTCTGATTAAAGATGTGGTAGTAACCCTTGCCCAGATCCCAACGAAGAGAGTCATGATGGACATAGTAGTGGCTGATTTACCTGCTAAGTTTTGGATGTTGTTATCAAGATCTTGGATAAAAATTGTTGATGTATATGTAACTTCGGAATGTATTTCATCAGTATATTATATGTATATTTATTGTACCCTTATAAGAGATGTGTTATTCCTCTATAAGGAAGTGTCGTCATGTGGATTGACAAGTGTCGCAAGTGTGTGTACTTGCCGATGGGTTATTAGACCACCTTATGGGGTCGGCCCTAATTAATATATAATATAATGTGGATGTACTAAAGTAGACAAGTCGGCCCCAGTAGGTCACTGGGCAAAAAGGTGAGTATAAATAGAGATAGGAGATCTCTATTTTACTCACTCGGAAAAGTATCTATCTCTCTCTCTGGAAAGTGGCGCACTAGTGAGGAGGAGGAGGATCATCTGCTAGGAGACTATCTCTGTATTATTTGGTTGTATTTTGGTTGAGCCATTGCTCTCTCTATCTCTGAGGAAGTTTGTGGGGTTTTTCACCTTAGGGTTTTCCCCACGGAAACTCTGTGTCTCTTATCTCTATGCTTTTGATTCTTGTGATGCTTGTGATGCTTGTCATATTATGATTGTCATGCATTGATATACTGTAGATGTTATTCTCTCAGCAAAGATCCTATAGTATTGTGATTTAATACTGAAAATTTAACATGGTATCAGAGCTTAACTGAGAAGAAGACATTTTGCAGTGACGGAAGCTTGTATTGCTTATTTATTGGGTTTCTCTCCACAGATTTTTGAAATTCAGTATAGTAGATTGGATCTACTCATCAAGGCGCATCTTTCTGTCCAATCAGATTTCAGTTCCGAGCATTTTCAGTTTTGGCCCTAAAAATTAGGGTTTCCACAAAAATAGGAATTTTTGGAAACTGAAGGTACAGCTGGAAGCTCCTTGCAAAAATCGAAGGTTTGAGCTTTGGATCGAGATTTTTGGCTGGGTAGATCTCCGGGAAACTCAAACCCTAATTCAGGGCTCTCCCCAGTGAACCCGGGAGGACAAAAAGACAATTTTGAAGGACAAGACTTTGCTGATCTCAAATTCTAAATGTACTAGGCTGATCAGCTCTCCAAGGCGCATCTTTCTATCCTTTCAGAATTTTGAAATTCACATTTTGAATTTTTAGGGTTTCTCTGACAAACCCTAATCCGGGACCAGATCCAGTTTTCAGCACTTCAAGTGGTAAGTTCTAAATCTTTTCTATTTCCATTTGAAGTACTCTTAAAGATGTCTCTTCACACCAAGCTTGAGGATAAGCTTGAAGGGGCTGATAACTTCCGAGCCTGGAAGTATAGGATTGGGCTAATCCTGGAAGAGAATGAGTTGGACTCATATGTGAAAGAAGACATCCCTATCCCAGAGGATGAAGAGGCCAAGGTATTGCACAAGAAGAACTTGGTCAAGGCAAAGAGAATCATTGCTGATTCTATCAAAGACCATCTCATACCCCATGTGTCTTCTCTCAAGACACCCAAAGAGATGTTTGAATCTTTGACCAAGCTATTTGAAGGAAAGAACATAAATCGGAAGATGACCCTGCGGAACCAATTGAAAGCAGTAAAGTTTCAGAATGGGGAAACCATTCAATCCTACTTTTCAAGAGTCTCTCAGATCAAGGAACAATTAGAAGAAGTAGATGAAATGGTGGAGAATGGTGAAGTGGTGATGACCACTCTAAATGGCCTACCCAGGTCATGGGATTCCTTTATTCAAGGAATTTGTGCAAGGAAGAAGTTGATCTCCTTCAGTAGACTTCGGGAAGAATGTTCTCAAGAAGAAGCTAGGCTTATAGCTCGTGAGGAAAAGATGGGAGGTGAAGATCAAGCTCTTGCAGCTCACGCCAAAAGAAGCAAAACCAAGAAGGATCACCCTCACCCCAAAAGATTCCATCAAAAGAATAAGAAGGACCTAAGATGCTTCACATGCAATGAGAAGGGTCACTTTGCTTCAGATTGTCCCAAGAACAAAAGGGATAATAAGAACAACTCCAGTAAGAAGAAGAAAGGTAGCAAAAGAAGGTTTCATGCCCATGCTGCCGAAGATGATGAACCTCCAAAGAAGAAGGCTAGGGCAGAAAGTAGTAGTGATGATGACTCATCAAGTGAAGAAGAATATGTTCTAATTTCCGCTCTTACAGGTACCATCTCCCATGGATGTAATGATTGGTTGATTGATAGTGGGGCTTCCAAACACATGACTGGGTTCAAGGAATCATTTGTGAACCTTTCTGAACATGAATCACCCCATAAGGTGAAACTTGGGGATGATTATCAATATCCAATCAAAGGAAGTGGTGAAGCCTCTTACAACTTAGATTCTGGAAAATCTCTGAAGATGAAGGAAGTTCTCTATGTACCTGGGCTCAAGAAGAACTTACTCTCCATCTCTGCTCTAGATGCAAAAGGTATGAGGGTTGCATTTGTTGATGGCCAAGTACTAATGTGGCCAAAGGGAAAGACTATAGATGATGCAGTAGTGATTGGAGAGCAAGAGGGAGGCTTGTATAAATTAAAGGGTCAACCTGAACATGCCATGGTACATGAATCCATGGAGCCAAGTGAACTTTGGCATAGGAGACTTGCTCACATGCACTATAGAGCACTTCCAATTGCAAGCAAGGCTGTAGAAGGTCTTCCTGAAATCAAGACCAAACATGAAGGGGTTTGCAAAGGATGTGCAAAAGGTAAGAACACCAAGAAGGCTTTCCCAAGCAGTGAAAGCAAGGCAAAAGACATCCTAGAAATCATCCACTCAGATGTATGTGGCCCCATGTCATCCAGTTCCCTAAGTGGGTATGTTTACTATGTATCATTTATTGATGACTTCTCCAGGAAGACTTGGGTATACTTCTTGAAGGGCAAAGATGAGGTGTTTGATAAATTCAAGGAATTCAAAAACTTGATGGAGAATCAAACTGACAAGAAAATCAAAACATTCAGATCTGACAATGGTGGAGAATTCACCTCAAATGACTTCAAGAAGCTTTGTAGTGATTCAGGGATTAAGAGGGAGTTGACTGCTCCATATAATCCTCAACAGAATGGAGTTGCAGAAAGGAAGAACAGAACTATCATGGAAGCAGCAAGGGCAATGTTGCATGACCAGGATCTTCCTATGCATCTTTGGGCAGAAGCAGCTAGAACAGCTGTATATGTGCAGAATAGAACACCCCACAAGATATTGGACAACAAGACACCAGAAGAAGTCTTTTCTAGTAAGAAACCTGAAGTCAGCCATCTCAGAATATTTGGTTGTCCAGTATACACTCATGTCCCAAAGGAGAAGAGGACTAAACTAGATCCTTCAGGAAAGAAGGGCATCTTTGTGGGTTATAGTGAAAGCTCGAAGGCTTACAGAATATATTTTCCAGGGTTCAAGAAGATTGATGTCAGCAGGGATGTAACATTTGATGAAAATTCAGCATTCATCAAATCAAGAAAGGCACCTATTGAAGATTATGAAGAACCTAAGGAAACAAGATTTCAAGACACTACCATGACTGATGCAGTTCCAGAAACTGCTCGTGAGTTTGAAGATCCACAAGAACCTGTAGATCCACCTCGTGAGGATAACTCTCACAAGAGGAAACCTGTATGGGCTAGAGAGCTCATTCATGATGCAGAAAGATTTGGCATTCCAGAAGAAGAACACAGAGCAAAGAAGAGAACCAGATCACACACCAGTTATGTTGCTTTACTCTGTGACATCATGAACAAAGAGCCTTCCAGTTATGAAGAGGCAGCAGAAAAGAAAGAATGGAAGGATGCTATGGTTGAGGAATATCAATCAATTATGAAGAATGATGTTTGGGATATTGTCCCAAGACCTAAAGGGAAGTCTGTTGTGACTTCCAAGTGGATCTACAAAATCAAGCATGCTGCAGATGGCAGTGTGGAAAAATATAAAGCAAGATTCGTAGCTCGTGGTTTCTCTCAGAAGGAAGGAATAGACTATGAAGAAACCTTTGCACCTGTAGCCAGATATACTTCCATCAGAACAGTACTTGCCTTGGCCGCAGCAATGAAATGGAAGATACACCAGATGGATGTCAAGACTGCTTTCCTAAACAGTGTAGTAGAAGAGGAAGTATATGTGGAACAGCCACTCGGCTTTGAAATACATGACAGGGAATCTTATGTATGCAGATTGAAGAAAGCCTTGTATGGCTTGAAGCAAGCTCCCAGAACCTGGTATGGTAGGATGGACAGTTTCCTATCTAGTTTGGGCTTTACCAAGAGTAAAGCGGATTCCAACCTTTACTACAAGGTTGAAGAAGGGAATCCTGTGATTCTACTTTTATATGTGGATGACCTATTTGTGACAGGAGATAACAGAATGATTGCAGATACCAAGAGGAAGCTTGCAGCTGAATTCGATATGAAAGATTTGGGAATGATGCACTATTTCCTAGGTATGGAGGTGTGGCAGAATGCAGGTGGGATCTTCCTTGGCCAAGGGAAGTACACAGTTGATATCCTGAAGAGATTTGGGATGATGGATTGCAAAGCCATGGCCACACCTATGGCATCGAATCTGAAGCTTCTTTGTGATGCTTCATCTGAGCCAGTTGATGTTTCTATGTATCGTCAGATTATTGGGTCCTTGATGTACCTGACGAACACGAGACCAGATATCTGCTTTGCTGTGAACACATTGAGCCAGTTCCTGACGGATCCGAGGAGTGTTCACCTGGTTGCTGTAAAGCATGTTCTGAGGTACCTGAAGGGTACAGTGGATTATGGGCTCAGATATGAGGCAAATCAAAAGTTTAACCTGCAGGGTTATGTTGATTCAGATTGGGCTGGCAGTGCTGCAGATAGGAAGAGCACATCTGGGTGTTGCTTCAGTATGGGATCAGGTGTGATCTCTTGGTTTAGCAGGAAGCAGTCCTGCGTAGCACTGAGTACAGCTGAGGCAGAGTATGTTGCAGCCTGTTCAGCTAGTTGTGAGGCAGTATGGCTACGGAAGCTACTGTCTGAGTTATTTGATCTCCCGTTGGAGGCTACTGGTATCTTCTGTGATAACCAGAGTTGTGTGAAGCTGTCCGAGAACCCAGTGTTTCATGACAGGTCGAAACACATAGAGATCAAATATCACTATATCAGGGATATGGTGCAGAGAGGAGCTGTGAAGCTCCTGTATGTTGCGACGGACGAGCAGATTGCAGATGTGCTGACGAAGCCACTAGCCAGGGTGAAGTTCAAGTACTTCAGAGAGAGGCTTGGCGTTATTCAGATCGAGGACACTTCGAGGAAGAAGTGATGGACACATTTGCTGAAGCCATTCCAAGCATGTTGGAAGGAGGATCCTTCACATGGCTGTGGATGTAAGTGCTGGATGATGAGCATCAGGATGATGTTCTAGTTTCTGCTTGATATGATCAGTTGGATCATTTTATGTACGCATCATGTTGGATGCTGATATGATCAGTTGGATCATTTTATGTATGTATGTATGCATCATGTTGGATGCAGGATATGATCAGTTGGATCATGTGTATGTATTGTTTATGCATCATGTTGGATGCTTGGACCATGTATCTGTATATGTATCAGGTGGATACATTGTATGATCAGGTGGATCATGTATGGTGATATGTATCATGTATTTGTATTTGTATCAGGTGGATACATTGATGATCAGGAGGATCATGTATGATGATATGTATCAGGTAGATACTTGGTATGCATCAGGTAGATGCATTGATGATCAGGAGGATAATGTATGATACTTGGTATGCATCAGGTAGATGCATTGATGATCAGGAGGATCATGTATGATACTTGGTATGCATCAGGAAGATGCATTGATGATCAGGATGATCATAGATGACGAGCTTCAGGATGTTGCTCCAGATGACATGCAGCAGGATGTTGCAGTGATGATCAGGATGATCATAGATGACGAGCTTCAGGATGTTGCTCCAGATGACATGCAGCAGGATGTTGCAGTGATGATCAGGATGATCATAGATGACGAGCTTCAGGATGTTGCTCCAGATGACTTGCAGCAGGACGTTGCAGTGATTATGATCAGGACGATCATGAGTACATCAGGATGATGTATGGTGAGTATCAGGTTGATACTCTGTGGCCGTGGATCAGGTTGTGCAGATGAGCATGTCTGGGAGATCCTATAGGTCGGAGTTGTGTACCCGTAACAGCCTGGGATGCTCTTTCGAGACATTTCTCTGGGAGGACATGTAATTCGTTGCCCTGGGAGATCTCAGGTCGGAGTTGTGTACCCGTAACATCCTGAGATGCTCTTGCGAGGTTTTGTCCTATGGCATGTAATTTGGGCCCTGGGAGATTTCAGGTCGGAGTTGTGTACCCGTAACATCCTGAGATGCTCTTGCGAGGTTTTGCCATGACCACATGTAACTTGTGCCCTAGGAGATCTCAGGTCGGAGTTGTGTACCCGTAACATCCTGAGATGCTCTTGCTAGGTTTTGTGGTGGACCACATGTAATTTGTGCCCTGGGAGATCTTAGGTCGGAGTTGTGTACCCGTAACATCCTAAGATGCTCTTTCGAGGTTTTGTGGTGGGGTCACATGTAATAGCGCCCTGGGAGATCCTACAGGTTGGAGTTGTGTACCCGTAATATCCTGGGATGCTCTTTCGAGGTTTTGTGACGCACGTAAAAGTCCTGAGGATTCCACAGTATGGCCAGTGATGATGAAGACCTGCAGGTGGTGGGCCTACATCCAGTATGAAAAAGGACTGGCTCTGTAGAACTTCCTATGACGAGTAGAGACAGAGATTGGACGAGATAGCAGCAGCAGTGACGATGACGATGACGATGCATCGATGATGATGATCCAGAGAAGAAGACTTGTCTAGCAAATCTGTGTCGAGAAATACCTTCCTTGTTAAGAGGGAGTGTTGATGTATATGTAACTTCGGAATGTATTTCATCAGTATATTATATGTATATTTATTGTACCCTTATAAGAGATGTGTTATTCCTCTATAAGGAAGTGTCGTCATGTGGATTGACAAGTGTCGCAAGTGTGTGTACTTGCCGATGGGTTATTAGACCACCTTATGGGGTCGGCCCTAATTAATATATAATATAATGTGGATGTACTAAAGTAGACAAGTCGGCCCCAGTAGGTCACTGGGCAAAAAGGTGAGTATAAATAGAGATAGGAGATCTCTATTTTACTCACTCGGAAAAGTATCTATCTCTCTCTCTGGAAAGTGGCGCACTAGTGAGGAGGAGGAGGATCATCTGCTAGGAGACTATCTCTGTATTATTTGGTTGTATTTTGGTTGAGCCATTGCTCTCTCTATCTCTGAGGAAGTTTGTGGGGTTTTTCACCTTAGGGTTTTCCCCACGGAAACTCTGTGTCTCTTATCTCTATGCTTTTGATTCTTGTGATGCTTGTGATGCTTGTCATATTATGATTGTCATGCATTGATATACTGTAGATGTTATTCTCTCAGCAAAGATCCTATAGTATTGTGATTTAATACTGAAAATTTAACAAAAATGATAAAAGGAACCATGCAGATGGAGTTATCTTATGCTACTATACCACTTTTCGGAAGCAATAGGAAGTTATACAAAGAGAAAACGATGGCTTATGTGGTCAGCAGTGACGACAAACCTGAAAATCACCCTATATTTGTTGTGGATAAAGACATAGGTTCCTCTATCCTTTTCAATGATGGTCGACATACTGATCCCATACCCCCATTTTTCCACGAAGTCAAGGAAGATAAGGAGTTTGTAGCAAGGTATGAGGCATCATAAAGGCGAAAAAACAAAGAAGGGCTGTGGAAGATGTACTTTTATGGGTTACTGAGTAAAAATGGAGCTGGGGATGGGGTTTGGATCATACCTCCAGACCATGAATCTAGAGCCCTATCCTATAAATTGACTTTTGAATGTATAAACAATGTAGTTGAGTATGAAGATTTACTTTTAGGATTGAGAGCTCTGAAAGATCTGGGATCTAGAAGAGTACATGTATTTGGAGATTTAGAGCTAGTGGTGAACCAGGTAAACGATAGTTATCAGGAAAAACACCCCAGGATGAGGGCTTATAGAAACGAGGCGTGGGACATGTTTGGAAAATTTTTCGACGAACATAAGATCTGGGCAATTCCGAGGTGTGAAAATCAAATAGCAAACTCCTTGGCAACTACTGGTGGTAGTTTTAAAACTCCCATTTTTTCCCAAGATAAATATGAGGTCAAAGTAATAAATAGACCCTCCATCCTAGACAATTCCAAGTATTGGAAAGTGTTTTAATATGATCTACAAGTTAAAATACTTTTAGAACTATCTCATGAGTTTGCTAATGTCCAGATTGACACAGAAAACAGGAATGTAGAAGGTTTAATGGACCAGGAATAGTCAGAAAGCGAAGAGAATGAAAATAAATATTGGAAGAATATGTTGGGAGGCAAAGACATTGTCTAGTTAAAAAGAAACTATATTACCAAGGGATTAATACCTATGGAAAATCTCTTTGATCAAAATGATGTGGCAAAGAATCCCAAATTCAAACCTCCCAAGGATACTATAGAAGATCAGAATTTAAATTCTATTGGGGAACCTTGAATGGTAAAGCTATCAAAAAAGTTGGAGACTAGGAGGAAAAAGCAGTATGTCAATTTGATGAAAAAATATGTTGCTGCCTTCGCCTGGAGCTATGAAGAGTTAAAGGAGTATGATACCTCAATAATCCAGCATTCTATCCCAATCCGGCCTGGGGAAAAACCTTTCAAACAGAAGTTGAGAAGAATGAATCCTAAGTTGATACCAGTAATAGAAAAAGAGATCAAGAGGTTGTTTGAAGCAAATATTATTGTCACTTTGAGATTCTCTCAATGGATAGCGAACTTAGTTCCTGTAAGAAAAAAGAATGGAGAGATTAGAATCTATATTGACTTTAGGAACTTGAACAGAGCTTCCTTAAAAGATAATTACCCTATACCAAAAATGGAACACATCTTGTAGAGGGTAGTAGAAGCAGAAAGGATTTCTACAATGGATGGTTTCTCTGGGTTTAATCAGATCAAAGTCAGTCCAGAAGATTAAGAAAAGACTATGTTTACCACTATGTGGGGCACTTTCATGTATGCTAAGATGCCTTTTGGATTGATGAATGTTGGAGCTACCTTCCAGAGAGCGATGGACATTGCCTTTGCTGAAGAAAAGGATAAGTTCATAGTGATGTACATGGACAACATAACAGTATACTCAAAGTCTGATGACGAGAATCCAAAACACTTAGAACGGGTCTTTAAGAAATGCATAAAATATGGTATCTCCCTTAACCCAAAGAAATCTCATTTTGCTTTAAAAGAGGCTAAACTCCTGGGACATATCATATCCAAAGGAGACATCAAGATTGACCCTGAGAGGGTTAGTGCCATCCAGAAAGTTGGAGAGCCAAGGAGAAAAAAAGAGGTACAGTCTTTCATTGGACAAATTTGGTTTTCTAAGAAGGTTCATTCCTAGTTTCGCTGAAATTATGATGAGTATCACTAATATGCTAAGAAAGGAAAGTCAAATAAAGTTGACGGAGGAAGCTAGAGATTCTTTCAAGGGGATCAAGAGTGCTATCACTGAGGCCCCTGTATTAGCCATCCCCGATTTTTCTAAATATTTTCTGATTTTTTCTTATGCTTCTGAGCATACAGTGGTAGGAGTGCTACTACAAAAGAATGACCAGAATGCAGAACAACCAATTTCTTTTTTTAGTAGGGTGCTGAGAGATGTAGAGCTGAAAGATGACATCATGGAGAAACGGGCTTATGCCTTAATCAAATCACTAAAGGATTTCAGGATTTACATACTTCACTCACACATCATCGCCCATGTACCAAATAGTGCTGTGAAAGGTATCCTTACCCAAGCAGATCTTGAAGGTAGAAGGGCAAAATGGATTGATGTATTACTAGAATATGACTTAGAAATAAGGCCTACAAAACAGGTGAAAGGGTAGGGATTAGAAAAATTGATGACCAAGGCCGATTGTGATTCCTTGCAGATGAATTTTTTAGAAGAGTATTCGCAACAGCTAAACACTGAAGTACAAATAAGTCCATAATTATCTGCATCCCCTTGGTATACTGACAGTGCGTATGTGTTGCAAAATTTACAAGCTCCTCCAGGATTAAGCAAAAGACAGTTTGGGGTTGTGAAATTAAAAGCTACGAAATATTGTATTATGAATGAGTTTTTGGGGTTGTGAAATTAAAAGCTACGAAATATTGTATTATGAATGAGTTCTTGTACTAGAAGGACCCCGGAGGTGTGTTGCTAAATTGTCTATTGGAGGAGCAAGCTAAGCATACTAAGAAATAGTTTCATAAGGGAGATTGTGGTGGGAATCATTCTTGGAAAGTAATAGCAAATAAGATCTTGAGGGATGGTTTCTATTGGCCTACCATGTTCACAGATGTGTATAAAGAAACTATTGCTTGTCACCAATGTCAAATTTTTGAAGGAAAAAGGAAAGTTGTCTCACTACCCCTTCACCCGGTCATAGTAGAAGCTCCTTTTCAACAGTGGGGACTAGATTTCATTGGGGAAATAAACCCTAACTCTTATGGGAAGCATAGGTGGATATTGATAGCTACTGATTACTTCACCAAATGGATAGAAGTTATACCTACCAAGAATGCAACATAAAATGTTATTATGAACTTTCTGGAGGATAACATCCTATCTAGGTTTGGGTGCCCCAAAAGAATTGTGACTAATAATGCACCTACTTTTTGTTCTAAGAAGATGATTAATTTTTGTCACAAATACCATATCAGTTTGAACCACTCTACAGCCTACTAACCTCAGGGAAATGGTCTGGCAGAATCCTCCAATAAAAGCCTAGTGAAGATCATAAAGAAATTATTGGAAGAAAATAAGAGGGTGTGGCACACTAAGTTAAAGTATGCTCTATGGGTTGATAGAATAAGCACTAAAAGGGAAATTGGGATGTCTCCTTTCCAGTTGGTATATAGGGATGAGGTGGTTTTTCTAGTTTCTTTAGGGTTATCAGTCATGAGGTTGTTGCAATGGTTGGAAGAAGAACCTTATCATATGCAAAGAAGACTGAATCCGATAATTGAGTTAAATGAGCTGAGAACTAAAGCCTATGACAGAGTGCAAGGACATCAAGAAAAGATGAAAGAAGCATTCGATAAGAAGACCAAGGAAGATCAATTTTAGGTGAATGACCTAGTTCCTAAATGGGACTTCCTGAGAGAAGACAAACATGGTAAATTTGACCACATGTGGATGGGGCCATACATTATTGCTGCACACCGAGGAATAAATTCTTTTATCCTAGAGAAGCAAGATGGATCTTCCTGGTCAGGAGGTCTGGTTAATGGAAGGTTCTTGAAACATTACCTATCTTGAGTAAAAGCAGTTAACCCATGTACCATAGCCTATATGTATATATTTTTCTTTATATTTTACAATTTGTCTTGAGGTTTTGATGACAGAGCCGAAAGGATTTAAATCCCGAAGTAAAGGCCCTAAGATATGGAAGGGAGTCATGGTTTCTGTTATTTTTGTTGTGTTTAGTGAAAATGTGCAGCAAGGCCCAGTTTAGTTTTCGGTTTTCAGAGAATTTCTCCCCCTCTGGGTTAGAAATGCCAAATGGATCAGGCACTTATTCTATGGGTGTTCTTTGCTATCTCATTGGGAGGATAGCATCCCCATTGGAGCCAGTTGTTAGCACTCAAATTGTGCTAACTTCTATGGAATATTTCGTGGGAATGAAGGTGCTTCATGGTCATCAAAATCCCCAAAGGGAGAACCATATCTCGGACCACATCTCCATGAACAGAGGAATCAAACTTCCACATAAGGAGAAACAGTTCAAGGAATAGAAGATTCGGGGAAGATCAAGAGGTCCATGATGATCAGAGGGCTAATGATGAGCTAACGTACCAGAAACAAATGAAAATATGTATGGATGGTTCAAATCAAATGCCCCGAAGATTGACGACCCTGAGCACACGACAAAAATAAAGTTGTTGGCGATCTAACACATGGGCGGGAGTGATGCCGGTGGGTGAGTTCTTAAAGAAATTGACGATGAAGATCAGCGGGAGGAAAGATCTACGGTGTACAGCCATCGCGTTGATCTAACTTGCATGAAATATGTTATGTTTCAAATCGCTGCAGTCGGATTAAGCGTCATGCATCTATTAGCAGTGCAGACCTACCAGAGGCAAATCAACGGCCTAAGATGACCGCACTGATTTTCCTTGTGGGTAGTTTAACCACGTCTCAAATTGCCGCGGTTGGTAAATTTAAGGCCATCATATGGTCAGGATTTGAGAAGCAAAGGAGATCAATGGCTTAAGTATTTCAAAGATATAAATGGTTATTGAAGTCGAGTACGACTTGATTGGGAGCCATGGGAGATCGGAAAGTAGATCTACGGCGGAGAAAGCGCCGACTAGGAGGGATAGCTGATGTGGCTTCACCACCGTCACACTTGGAGGGATAATATGGCATTTAGCATTATAAAAACTGGGTATGTACAAAGACTTGAATTCCACCTGTATCAGATGTGTTGGAAAGCGAAAGAACCTGATCTCGCAGAACCAACCAGCCGACTAGAAGCTCAAAATTTTTTTCCAGGTGTCGGATCACCTGGTTGTTTTATTCTTCTCTTTTCTTGTGAAGTTGTTTGAATGGTTGAAGTAAGAGATTCCCCTAGTGCTGAATCTCCAATCACCGGTCTCCTATTGGAAGACAAGGATGGTGACATTTTTGACACCATACTAGTCAACATCTACATAGATATGGCCAAGGAAAGGTTGGAGGTTATAAGAGGAAGAAGAATAGACATCCATAAGGTCTATCAATCCTTCTTTCATCTGTTCACCACCACCTAGACCCCAAATTTCCCTCAATTCATTGAGTGGTGTGCCACAAATTATTCCATAGAACAAAGAGCGATCCTAGATGCCTGAGGCTCCAAGACCCTCTACTTGGTGAAAGCCCCAATTGTTAGAAAGGCCTTAGCCATTCCCCATGAATTTGGTCAAAAATCCCTAGGGTATCGAATGGAGGACTTGGTTCAATACTTTCGCTTAGCCCCAAACGAACTCAAACAAATCTTTTACCATGATGCGCTATTACCAAATGCATCCTTCCCAAGTTTAATTTTCCCTGACGAGGAGAGTTTGTTCAAAGATGAGTCTAAATGGATAATCTCCATGATATCCCAGTTTTTAGGGTTAGATAGTGACCAATACATTCCAGAGACATTGATCAGTTTGATGTTCATCTTAAGTACATGTCCAGTAGAACAAATAGACCAAGATTCATTTGTCCAGACTGCATGTCTAAGGTTTGATGATGCTCTAGCTAAAAATATTCACTCCCAGTTAGTTGAGCTCCCTAAGACAAGGACCTTTAGATTCCAGTCTTATTTACTGAATATGTTCTTAACAACAGTGGAAGACAACCTACAGGTACCTGGCATGAAAATTACAAGAGAGATGTATTCAAATTACAAAAGTTTCATGAATAACTTGATGGCACGGGTTTATCACATCTTTTTCCAGGAGAATTTTCCTAGAGTACTCCCATAAATGAACAATTCGCTATAGCCCCCAATGGAAAAAGGGATTGGGGACTATTTTTTGCTAAAACAGGGAACTGTAATTAGAGTATATGGATTTTCACACCCACCATATGTACTCCCTGCATTTTTGACACCCAGGTTGTTCCATTTGGAGTTCATAAGGAAGAAACTGACAGCTGAACGTGAACATTTTATAGATATCAAGAAGTTATCTAACTTAGCTTTCCCCTCAACAATGGGTTCTTTTGTAATCAAACACAAACCAACCCTCTCAGGAATTGAAAGGATGATGATAGACCTAGGACTCCCTTCCCAGGCTACAATGAACTATGATCCACATCACATACTCTCAGAAAGAAGGAAGGCAGCTGACAGAAAGGGATATGAGCATTTTGATATGGTTGGAATGACTGAGAAAGCCAATTGGTTAGAATATATTGATCAAGGACCAATGGACATTGATGCTTTGGAGGACTCTCAAACTCTGAGATTCGTTTTTCAAGGAGGCACACCTTCACGAAGCAGATCACCTGGTAAAGCTCCTATAGGACCCGTAGACTTATCTCTTGACAATATTCCAGAAAAAACCAGTACTTCAGGGGTTATTAGCCCTATGGAGGTAGATAGTGACTCTGAAAGAGCTGCAAAGAGGAAAAAGGTTGAGGGTGATGATCAACAAATGGTGAAAATACAAGAAGAGAAAACTAACAAAAAGCAGGTTAGGTTTCTCATGCCTCATTATGAAGTAAAAGAGCATGTATTTGGAAAACCACCCAAAGGACCTACAGGATCAAGTATCAGTAGGGCCCAACTATTGGAAGGATATGATGAAAATGATGATAGCATAGCAGCAGAAGCTAACCTATACTCTGAGGTAAGGAAGATATCGAAGAAAGAAGTGGCCTTCGTTACTAGCCGAAATCTGGCCTAGAACACATTGAGCCTAGCCATGGCAACCAAGAGCAAAGCTACATAGGTAAATTTTAACATGGAAGACATCCCTATCCCTGATATAATCAATCTACACAAAGAGACAGGGGAATTCATCTATAATAGGCTGTTGAAGCTTGCAATAGAACTATCAAAAGTGCAGACAAATAAGGCCAGAGTCCAGAAACAGTTGGGGCTCGAGAAAGCAGAAAATAAGTCTCTGAAAGCGCAGGAAAAGAAACATCAAACATAGTTGTTGGCGAATGAGACTGCAGAGGATAGAAATAAAAACATCCAAGAGTTGCTGAATGAAAAAGATCAAGAGATCCTATCATTAAAAAAGAAGCTAAAGATCCCCACCACTCAGTTGGCAAATAGTTCTGAAATAGAAGAGCTGGAAGAAGAGAAGGAAAAGTTGAAAGGGGAGTTGTTAGACTCTAAATCCAAATTGGTGGAGTTTGGAGATAAGGAAAAGAAGCTAAAGTTTGACATGACCTATGTGGAGGAAAGTGCAAACTCATGGAAAGCCCAGTTTGAAGAATTGGACAGGAAAGTGAAGAAAAAAGAAAAGGAAATAGATCAAGAGGCCTCGGCCTCCATTGCAGCTGGAGATTTTTCCTTGGTAGGGAAAATAGCTAATGCCAGCGTGGAGGATGATGACGTGATCTGATTAAAGAAGCAAATTGACAATCTGCAAACTTGCAAACTTTGAAGGATACTACATAAGGCCAAAAGGAGGCTTGGGAAACCAAGTACCAGGAGACGCAGTCAGAGCTTGATAGTTTGAAGGAACAGGTGATAGGACAGAAGGTGTTACCAGAAGTCAGGAAAATCATATGGGATGATATCATAAAACAGGCTGAAGATCTAAGGCCCTACCTAAATTTTATAATGGATAGAGGAGTAGTGGTGAAATTGGACCAGCAAGGTGTAACAGTGGTGAAGGAGAGATTGAATAAAAATCCCTTAGAGAATGCCTAGAATGCAATTGAGTTCTTAGGTGGCCTTTCAGAGGAACAAGCTACAGTTGCAAACATCTAGGACAGGGTATCCATAATCATAAGAGCTAAGAAGATAATTAGTAGATATCAGCAAATGCAAGTTGTCCAATCAGGGATATATATCATATCAAAGCAGGCATAGCTCTTTAAAGAATCCTTTGATCCTCTGTTCAAAAGGGGTCTGCCCACCTTCTGGGGTGAGAATGAAGTCATGCTTACAAGAGATGAATACAAGTCTAAGTTGTGGGACTGCAGGATGAAGGAAGAGGACTTCATCAGCAGAAATACGCCCTTAATAGCCGACACAGTGGTTGATACACTGAAAGGTGACTTTGAGCTAGCAACAACTTGTAGAGAATCCATAACTCTTCATGTTGGCTATTTGTACACTGAACACACTGAGCTGAGGATATTACTCAAAGATCTTGCCTCCCAGGATTTACCCTCGCTCGAGCAATGGAAGCTGGTAGAGAAATATGGGAAAGCAAAGTTAAATATAGGAGTGTGAAAGGATGCGGTGAAGTCAGAAAGCAGCCAACATGGATGCATGCAGGATTTGATGAGCAGTGAAAGCAATTCAGTTGAAAGCAGCTACATAACTGCAATTTTTGTATTTTTTTATTTTGTTTAAAAGTAATTTGTGCATGTAATGAAACGACCATGCAATTGTAAATGGAAGTGACAACGACCATGCATGCATTGTTTGTAGTGACAACAAACAATGCCTCAATTTGGCTGTTATATAGGTGTCATATGGTTGTAACTGTTTTCTGTTCAGAAGGAGCCGAGCCTAGAGCTTGAAGACATCTATAAAAACATTTGTAATCGAAGGCACAAGGGTTGAAAATATTATTTGAAAGATTTTGGTATTTTGAGGATTAGTTTGTAAGACATTTTTGAGCTATTTTAATAAAGTTTGCAAAGCCGAAGCCTGCATTTTTTACAAGGATTCCTCCGTAATTGGTCTGGTAGTCTATATTTTCGTTTTTCCCATGTGAAATTGTGTTCCTCTCTTTGTTATTCGATTCTGTGTTATTTATTTCATGCTTGGATCAGGGTAATGGTTAAGTGGAATTCATAGAAGTTATGCTCTGCTTAGCTTTTTCCAAGTATTTCACCAACATATTCTACTAAAGTTGATGTAGGATTCATCTTGGTATGCCTTACATTGATGGACAGTTTCTTTCCTCTTATGTTCCATAAATTAAATCTCTTTGACTACTAGCTGCTTGCTACCTTGCCCTTGTAAGTGCGTTTGCAGAACCTTTGTGAATGATGCTTCAGAGTTTGTTAAATATGACTCCATTGCCCAAACGAAATTCATATGTTTTCAACCAAATAGTGCTTGAATCATTTTTGTTCCAAAAAGAAATCTGATCTTCTGTATAATTGTTGTAATTGAATATCTTTGTCGTGAATGCTGGTTTTTCTTTTTCATTACTGACAATCTTGATTATTCCATTCTTTTCATGAGATTTTAGAGAGAGCCCTCTTTGTCTATGTTGGGTCAGTAGCACAGGCCAAAGATTGGTTAGTGGTTACCCAAAATTACCCTCTTTCATCCTTGGGGTTCAATTTTGGTGTTAACACCAGCAGTGTTGGAAGGACCAAAACTAGGTGATATACGATTTAACTTCCTTAATTTGTTGTCCCTGTTGGTTTTGTTCTACCCACAAGAGAAAAATACCCCCAAATATGCAAACTCAGTCGACAAAAGAGCTCACATCCTACAGTAATGAATGTGGTGTCGTATGGACAACTTTTTATGGCACTGTTACTTGGTCTCTTCCTACCACAAATCGTCCTCCCAATACCAAACAATTCAACTGAGATTTGTAACACTACATCCTCTAGGATTTGGCATGTCCCTCCTAAGCCTCAGATTTGAGGGAAGTAAATGTGTACTTTCCAAGAAGAGAGAAAGCACCGTCTTGTTTATTCTTGTTTTATGGAGTGTAGGTACCACCAAATAGGTATCCGTCAGATCTATCTTCCTCAAGTGATGATGAAGATATACTCTGAGAGGTTGAAAGTGAGTTGAGTTGTACTAGATCTACCGGATTTATATCAACTAGATCTGAAAAGATAAGGAAAAGATTTCATAGACGCATGAAATATTTTATTGCCAACAATGGGTTGTGTAATTATGATGCTGAGAGCATAGGAGACATTGATTTTCCATTGAGGTATAAACATCTAGTGCAATGATGGGTACCTGATATGATACCTCAAGTGGACACAAATTTCCTCATCAATGGGAGGATGTATCACATCGCTCTTTCGTCCTTACATCGATTGGGGCTATTTTCCATGGATGGAATAAAGGTCCGCTATGGCAATGTAACTAAATTGATGGAGTATGTAGGACCACTATACAGATACAATAACTGGTTGATCTTGGTCCAATATACTCAAAGTATGTGGAGATACGGAGTTGCCGCGAATTATATTCAAATAGCAGAAAACAATAAAAACAAAGGGGCGACTATGTATATTGATGGGAGACCAAGAGCGTCCAGAGACGTTGTTGGATTTATAAATAGTACACGACCAGTGACAACAAATAAGCAACCAAATTGCGAATTCGAGGCACACAAACATCATTGTATATTTGTGTGTGTAATAAAAACAATACTTGCAGGTGAAGAGTTGTTGATCGATTACAACTTAAATAGAATAGATGTGTCTTCTGTGGTCCAGGGGAACCGTGGACCGTCAGAAACTATGCCTCATCAAGTAAATGCTAAATGTAGTAACTAAACATGACTACAATAACTGAATGTTTCGTTTTTTTCTGTTAACATTCGATTTCCATTGTTGTCATTCGCTTTATTCATGCTTGTTATGAATATTTCCATGTGATTACTTGGTGATTACACTGCTATGAATATCTCATTTTTGTTTATGATGCAATTATTGATTATTGACGTTTGATTAGGGTGGAGGCAGTGGAAAGGCACATGCTGCTTCCATGGTCTAGGGTGATCGTGGAAGGTCAGAATCTATGCCTCGTTAGGTAAAAGTTAAATATAGAAAATAAATATGACTACAATAACAAGATGTTCTGATATTCAATGTGAGCATTCACTTTTTCCGTGCTTATTGTTAATATTTCCATATGATAGCATGCTCGTTAAACTGTGGCAGAAGTCTACACATCGACATGTAGTAGAACATGTATCTTCTACTTCTGAGGTAAAAATAAATATTAATGCAATATCTCATTTTTGTTTATGTTACAAATATTTGGTATGAGGTAAATGTTTATTTATTGATTTATTATGTCAAGGTGGCGTCATTGGAAAGGCACCTGCTGCTTCCATGGTCAAGGGAGACCATGGAAGGTCACACTCTGTGGCCCGTCAGGTAAGTGTTACATACAATAAATAAATGTTTCGATTCAGTATGTTAACATTCAATGTCCACTACTGACATTCACATTATTCTGAGTGTATGATGGATTACTAGTTCATTTTTCTGACATTATTATGGTGTTATGGTTCACTCAGGACCGTGGAAAGGCACCTGTTCCTTCCACGGTGCCAGTTGATCGTGTACACTCATCGGCCATAACACCACGTCAGGTAAGTGTTAGTGCATAATAGTAACTTAATTTTCATTACAATATCAATATTCAAATGGTGTTAAAATTATATTACTTAATTTAAATTATTGTTTGATGAATTTAGTCACGTGCACCCGATCTGGATGATGAGGGGTTTGAGGAAGACATTTTCTATTCCACTGAACTACTGCACACTTTTAGAACAACCTTGAAAAAGGAAAACATAGAAATGCTTGCATTGGATCACAAAAAGCCCTTGACACAAGAGAACAAGGCAAGGATTCAATAGTTGCAAAATGAAATACAATCTTATGGGGTAAGTACGATCTTCACAAATTTTTTTAAGCTATGACATGATTTCATATTTGATATTATGTTTTTTATTTTTCCAAGTGATCTGATAAAGTAAAGTTTATTGTTTGTAGGAATTTTTAAAACCCGTGACTAGATCAGAACTTGCCGAGATAGGTATAGGTAGAAGTGATGGTCGAATGCAACGAAAAATAAGCAGTGTACCAATGAGGCCTTTTGCCACTCCTGCGCTTGGCCTTGAATCCATTGATGATGCAGGAACTGATGAGAGGGGGCATGATGCCATGCTGGAGCATGATTCCATGTCAAAGCATGATGAGACGGACCCTAGGACTCCACATGAATCTAGAGATGAACATAATGTAGACAACCAGGAAACTTTTCCTGGAGCAGCACGAGTTAAAAGCACTGGATCACTAGATATCACCTTTCTGGTGGATGACTCTTGTGTTCTTATCAAGGTTCAGAAGATTGAAGGTATTTATTAATTAATTTATTGATTTTAATCATGAAATTGAAATAGACATATGTTGAAATTATTATAAATGAATGGATGACATGTTTTTGCAAGAAACAATGTCTTCTATAGGCATTTGAATGGCAAAGCCTTGGAGTTGTTTGGCCCCACCATTTGGACACAATGGAATTTCCAAGATAGCAATAAGAGAGATGAATTGATGGACCACATGGTCAACTTGTTTGGCAATACTTTCAATAGGAAAGTTGTTGCAAGGTTAGCCAGTGAGAATTTGAAATATACCAGGGCCCAATATAGGGAAAGATTGCAAGCTGACCTCAAGCATGAGCGCCCTCCCATGGTTCCGGAGAAAGAGTGGAAGTTACTCATAGATGATGCAAAGGAGAACTTGCTAAAAAAACAAGACAACCACAGGATGGTAAATCAAGGTACAACATCTATCATCTATTTACTGAAATAAGCTCAATTATTTTTTTCTTTGTTGTTTTAAGTGAGATTTTTGATATCTAAGGTTTTTCAAAATTTTCATATATAGGCTACCTGACACCTCCAAAGCAACCAAGGATAGAATGGAAAAGCACAGGCAACATACACTGGGCCAGGGTGGCTATAGATAACAAAGAGCAAGAATCGTAAGTATTAAATGATTAATTGTTGGGAATATTTATTTAACAGTACTGAACAAATATTTGATTTTGATACTGGAAATTTTAAAATGTGTTATCATGCATTGCAAGGAAATACGTTCCAAGCTGCTGCCACCGAGGAAGACCTAAATCTTGGTTCAAGTTTGGTTTTAAAAGTGTGGTTGAACATCGGAAAAGCTTGGGGCAAACTCCAATCTCCCCAATGACGCAAATGCAGGTATATCACCAATTGTAGTATACTATTAAAGATTATTCAATCATTATGATTATATCACCCATAACTAAAAAATTATGTCTGTTTTTAAGCAACAATGCAATCGCAGCAGTGAATCTAGCGGTACTCATCAAGTAAAAGTTAATGTTGGGGTGAAAATGTCCCATGATAGTGTGGAGCATAGTGTCCATTCTGGTATGTATGCTTTGGAAATAGAAATATCTATTGTGATTAGATAAACATATTTCCTAACGTATACTTATAATTTTTCTTCTTTCAATGGAATACCATGAAGCTCAGGAGCATGAACTACAAGAGGAAGCAACTAGACCTCCAATTAACACCCCAGTTGTCACATCTATAGAGACTGGTAAAGAGAAATATTGTAATTTTAATCAAAATAACGAAATATTTATTTCAATAATAATTCAATGCCATATATATATGCTCATTTCCGTTGTTGCAGTTCACACCCCTTCAGAATTGCCTCCACGCCCCGCTCAGCGGCGTACAAGAAGTGGCATAAATGAGGGCATGGAAAAACAAACAATAATAGGAGATATCGCAGTAAATACTGTGCCAATTGATGATTGTGATACCATACTCGCAAGTTTTTCCAATGCAAAAAAACATAAATCAATGAAAAAGTAGATGCAACTTAAATTCATGACTTCTATTTTGATGGATATCGATGTTGTTAGTATGAAACATTGTCAGTATGTAACATAGATAACTTATATTTGGTATAGTTACGAGGTACTTATCTTTTATGTGATGCTCTTAGGGATTTTCCCATTTATATCTATTATTTTCTTAGAATTTGAATTTTAAATTTAAATGTCATCACAAGTCATTGTATGCTTGTTTATAATTAGTGTGTATTTTAATATTCAAATTTTGTGTTTTCTCATACATCATCACTCCTGTATGTGCTGCATGTAGATATATTATTCTGAAAAATTGATTTTCTTTATATTAGATATGTTCATCATGACTTCGATGATCATCACTATTTATAATTTGATTACTTCCCATTACATCTCGAGGACCAACTTCAACACAGGGACCATAGAGGACTGCTGAAGTTGATAGAGATCAAATTTATGTTGTAAAATATTTTACTGTTTCTTTAGCACTATTCAGAAATAGTACCACACTTCAGATCTGATTTTTGGTTAAATGTTGACGTGGAGATATTAAACTATACCTCTCTTATTGGTATATGATCAATATGCTTATTTTATCAACTGTTAGTGAAAGAGATGAAAATTATGTTATAAGATTATTGCCCATTACATCTCGAAGAACAACTTCAGCATAGGGACCACAGAGGAGTGTTGAAGTTGATAGATATCAAAGTTATGTTGTAAAATCTTTTACTATTGCTTTAGCGCTATTCAGAAATAGTACCACACTTCAGATCTGATTTTTGGTTAAATGTTGACGTGGAGATATTCAACTATACTTCTCTTATTGTTATATGTTCAATATGTTTATTTTATCAACTGTTAGTGAAAGAGATGAAAATTATGCTATAAAATTACTACCCATTACATCTCAAGGACCAACTTCAGCACAGGGACCACAGAGGAATGCTGAAGTTGATAGAGAACAAAATTATGTTGTAAAATATTTTACTATTTCTTTAGCGCTATTCAAAAATAGTACCACACTTCAAATCTGATTTTTGGTTAAATGTTGACGTGGAGATCTTCAACTATACCTCTCTTATTGTTATATGATCAATATGTTTATTTTATCAACTGTTAGTGAAAGAGATGAAAATTATGTTATAAGATTATTTCCCATTACATCTCGAGGACCAACTTTAGCAAAGGGACCACAGAGGAGTGTTGAAGTTGATAGAGAACAAAATTATGTTGTAAAATATTTTACTGTTGAGAGAAATGAGGGATATTTTTATTTGGCATCCCACCACCCTTCCTTATACTGTGATGATGAACTTTCAGTTTATATAGAACAGTTGTACATTTGATAGAGATATGACTGGTTGTACCTTCCCCACCTTGATTGAGCTATGATTTGTCTTGTGGTACCTTGTCTTTCACTTGTGTTTAATGGGGTCATTTACCGTCCTTGAGTAACTTTTTTAAAACCACATTGTTGAAGTTTTGCTCTTATAGAGTACTATGGTTGTTTGGCCACATTTGGAGCATACCCTTGGTTCTAAGGGTCATGGGTCTTCTACTACCCACACTTATATTGTTATGACCATTGTTTATATTTATACCTCTATTATTGTTATATGATCAATATGTTTATTTTATTATCTGTTACTGATTGAGTTATTAAATACTTGTTGTACTTTCCCCACCTTGATTGAGTTATTAAATACTTGTTGTACTTTCCCCACCTTGATTGAGTTATTATTGGACTTGTGGTACCTTGTCTTTGACTTGTGGTTAATGCGGTCATTTAACCTCCTTCATTTTTTTTATAACACCTTGTTGAATTTTTTGTCTTATAGAGTACTTGACTTTGATCACTTGTGATCAGTTGTGGTGTGCTGATAATAACTTCTCTTCTACTGAGACTTGGTTGAAGTTTATAATTTTTGTGACTTAATTTTTTTTTAGTTATGTACTATGCTTGACTGTCATTGACCAAATCAACACCAGTCATTTCTCTCTCTTTGGTTTGTACACACCCTCCTATAGGGTTAGCCGGTTCCTAGAGAAGACTGGCCTCTCTGAGGCACAAATAGTCTTTTCTGAAAGTAACACTTCTGAGTATATTTTCAAGAATGGTTTCACACCCAGGTTGGTATCTTCAACTATATCTCTCTTTTTTTTATATGATATATATGTTTATGTTATTACATGTTACTGAATATTAGTTTATCATTTTAGTTTGCTTGTCAGTGTAACTCAATATTATAATATGTTGATATGGCAGTTTTGAATTTATCGTACATTGCAAAATGTTGTTTAAGCCTTATGATTATTCAAAGGACACAAGGAAACGCTCTCTACGTGAAGAAAAACATCAAACACTCTCTTATATGCACAAGGATCTCCACAGCTTGTCTCTTGTTACAAAGTCATGGCCTATAAATCCACAGCTTGCAACAGTTGGGTCTTTCTGTTTAGTAGGGGTGGTTTGTGGCGGAGTTCTTTATGTTTCCAATGTGGGAGATAGGTGTATTTGTAGGGTCAAATTCTAGAAACCAAAGGTTTAAAAAATATGCAAGACCTGCCCCAAAAATAGGGAACCCAGTACATCCTTTAAGATGTGTTTTCTTTCTTTCATATTTTTGAAGTAGATGATGAAAACCCCTAGAACAAAAACTAACAGGGACAAGTTGGGGTCCAATTTTCTTGTATCTAAGGCACTAGATAATCTACTCAGGGCCATATGCTAATAAATCTATTGATCAATGCATTTTCCTTGCGATCTTACAAGGATTCCAAAACATTTCTTGACCTTATAATAAATTATGGGGTTTCTTCCATTTATCTTGCTAAAAAATTGCCAGATTTTGGTGTTGATTATGAATGAAAGAGCTTTCCACTTGCCTTAACTCATATTTGAAGGAACATGATTACAACCATTTCATTTTAGATGGCTTAGCACATCTAGAGCTAGAAGGGATTTCTGCATCAATTCAGAAACAACCTTGAAAGTAGAACCCTGCAACTCAATCACGGCATTAATCAGAGTTACTATTGTTGGATTTTTGACCTCAAGAGCTGTTGCAGGATTTGTCACATTGGGAGGGCTAGGTTAGAGTCAATCCAAATTGAGAGGCTACTCCCAGGGTTTTGTTCTCTGGGGAATATGAGAGCTTTGTGGAGGACAAGTACATTTTGCTCCCCTTGAGTGCATAGGCACCATCTTTCTTATTGCCAATGCTTGATCCAATTGTAGCTTCATATGATGACTCCATGAATTTTGATGTATTGCTTAGTTCAAGCATATGTATTATGTTTATCTACTTTGTTTCGCATATAAATTTAGGTATTGCAGACATATCACAATTCATCTACTCAATGCACTATAACTTCTCGTTGTTTTTATCAAGCTGAGGATATGTTGGAATAGGTAATGGCATAGTAGATGCAATAATCATACCAAATATATAAGGACATTACAGTGTTGCCATGTATTTTTAAAATAAGATATAAGGTAAGATAACTTCATTAATGTCCATAAATGACCAAAATAGGTCAATGGGACTAGAGAGTACAAGTCACAGTTGTAGCGTGGGAGTGTCAAGGCAAATTTGAATGCCCCAAAAAAGAATACGAATGAAAATAATAGTAAATGAGAGGGGGTAAACCTTAACAGATAAAGATACTGCTTTATACTTGAAGTAGAAGTAGATGCAAAAATGAGAGAGTAAATGTCCTTTTCATCATCAGTAAGTGTCATTTCACTCTGCTTATGATCTTGTTGTCCACAACAACAAAATTGGTAGGATGTAATTCAAACCAGAAAATGTTTACCCAAGTACATGTTATTGTTCCTTAAAATATTTGAATTTTGTTAGAGCACTTTCCTATTAAGAGATTATCATAGAGTTGGTAGTATATATAAAATATTAGTTGTCATTCATCTCTTAGAAATCCTATCACTGCTCAAACTTTGACAAAAGGAAAGAGAATGCACCACCTTTGGAAATTGTTCATTTTGATATCTTATATGGATACTTTGCTTGTACCCTTGACCCCAAATAATGAACTAATTTCAATGAAAATTCTTCACAAGCTTAACAAACCTTGATAATACCTAACACATGGATCCAACTTATGAGGGAGATACATATAAGAAATTCTCATGTGATACTGAAAATTGCAATTTTCCTCTAGAATGTCTTTTAACTTACGAGTGTTGTGATTATCACATGAGCACTTTTTGTCTGACTTTGAATTTTTGGGATATGGTTTCAATATGTAGGAACTATTGAAATCATTGGAAGTATTCAACTTGATATTATTCAGAATTGGAATTAAGGAAACGGTACATACAAATAGAGGAGTGAAATCTTATTTAAAATCTAGAAGAATTTATGAGGAATATTGAAACTAGTGATGTTTCATCCAAATGCCAAAGTTCTACTAGAGAAGCACGATTGCACAATCTTGCACATAAATGAGGCTTTTCCTCAAGTTTTGTATTAACATTTGATTTGATTCTTTATGCATGTTTACAAAAATGATGTATAGGTCTTTCCTTTATTTTTCAAATAATTTTTTTCCCAATAGTATTAATCAAGCCACTTGTTTAGGGTTTCCTTCCACTTAACACATCCAGGAGCAACTTTGAAGGGTCTTTTGTTCACAACTCTCAGTACTTGGGATATTCTTGGGCCTGAAATACCTCATGAATGAGTGATGAGGTAAGAAATTATAGTTTCCAATACTCCTTGTAGCATTGATTGTTGATTGTTTCGTTGACAAGTGTCACAAGTTGTGACAAATTTTTGGATGCATTAAATTTTTTTTTTTTTAACACGTCCAGGTATTGTAGTAATGAATTCCTTCCTTTGGAATGTCTTTTAACTTATGACTATTGTGATGATCACATGAGCAATTTTTGTCTGACTTTGAATTTTTGAGATATGGTTTCAATATGTAGGAACTATTGAAATCATTGGAAGCATTCAACTTGATATTATTCAGAATTGGAATTAAGGCAACGGTACATACAAATAGAGGAGTGCAATCTTATTAACCTCTAGAAGGATTTATGAGGAACATTGAAACCAGTGATGTTTCATCCAAATGCCAAAGTTCTGCTAGAGAAGCACAATTGCACAATCTTGCACATAAATGAGCCTTTTCCTCAAGTTTTGTATTAACATTTGATTTGATTCATTATGCATGTTTACAAAAATGATGTATAGGGCTTTCCTTTATTTTTGAAATAATGTTTTTTCCAATAGTATTAATCAAGCCACTTGTTTAGGGTTTCCTTCCACTTAACACATCCAGGAGCAACTTTGAAGGGTCTTTTGTGCACAACTCTCGGTACTTGGGATATTCTTGGGCCTAAAATACCTCATGAATGAGTGATGAGGTGAGAAATTATAGTTGTGATGTAATATCCCAACTTTTTGACTAACCATGTTATGATGTCATGTCAGGTTACGACCCCAGTATATTTGATTTATTATGTTTGACATAGCATTAGTATGTTGATTTGTTTCCTTTATGAGTTGATGTATTGGGCATGGACCCTCATTTGTTTCCTTATTGAATATATGCGGGGCAGGAAAGCTGAATGAGTAAACTATGTTGTATTTCGAGAAATGATTACAAAATTATGATATAGTGAGATTTCCTCTTTTGTTACATTATACTGTGCAGAGCATGATTTACATGGTTTATTAGTTACTGTGTTGAGCATGGACTCAGGAACACACAAAAGCCCAGATGATTTACATGATTTCATACTGGGCCTAAGCCCAGATGTACATTGAGTGTTGGGCATGAGCCCTGGAGCACTCCAAGATTGAAAGAAATGATTACCAGATCCGAGGACAATTAAACATCCTAGATGTGCCTCACAACCGCATTCTAGCTCTAAGTGTTGAGCAGAGGCTCTGGATTTGCACTAGTGTCATGCCCATGTGAGAGTGTTGAGTTGAAAGGATCTGAAGAGCACTTGGGGTTACTACATCTCAAGTGTTGAGTTGAAGAGGACTCTGAATAGCAATTACGAGGTTTATCATCAACTATTTTCGACATGATCAAATCAATCTTATTATCATCATCTACTGCAGGAACTACCATGTTAAAACGAGGGATCTAACATGAAAAGGGAGAGACTAGAGGTGCCTTACCAGCTTGCCGAAACCGTCCAAAGAAGTGGACCCTACCCTTAAAAAGAATTTTAAAAAAGTATCATGTGAACCAAGTGCTTAAAAGGCCCCAAAGCTAAATACTATTATTAAAGAGATTTTAGGAATAATATGGTTATTATTTATTCTTATGTATATATATATATATATATATATTTATGCATAAGTGGGATGCCACTTTTTACCAGATGTTATCTATTATTATTTAAAGGTGAAATTATAATTATGGAATTATTATTTTATTAAAAAGATTACATATCAATACACTTAGTTAAAAACAAGTGAGAAGTCCTAATCCCAAATTAATTAGCAGTTATTTGAACAAATAATATTCCTTTTATATATAATTTAAATTGTTTTAAAGAAACCAGTAAATTCCAACTGTCATCTTTCAAGATGTTCCTACTTAAGGAGGACAAACCCCAAAGATTGGGGGATCATCATCTTTTCCTTTTGGTATTATTGTGCCAAGAAGAACTCTCTGCCCAGAAGTGAATTCTGTTCATAATTTTTACAGATCTAAACCAGCTATCACCTAAGGCCTCTACTTCTCGGTTTGCATGTCAGAACCAGCTCGGGGGGATTCCTACTGAACCAGGAACAGTTTTAGAACCATGGTTGGGAGGAACGTGGTAGTTCCAAGGTCATCTGTTCCAAGTTTCAGGTCAGCTAAGAGTCAGTAGTTTTTCAGTAACGAGTTGGCTGAGTGTGCATGGTATTATCAGCAAGGCATTACCAGCAGGGACAGGCTACACGAATTAGCAGGTATGCAAGTTCCTAGAGAAATCTTCTCATTAAATTATATTTTGTTTTTAAATGCATTGTAATAAAATAGTAGAGATCGTTATATTAGTTGTAAATTCCAGATTCACCCCGAATCTATAGGAAAATGCATGACAAAAACTTTCAAGTATGGGTTCACCAAGCATTGTATAAATTCTTTAAAATATAGTTACACATACTCTTCCTTAGCTTGAAATAGATTATTTTTCCTATTAAAGAAATAATACGTTTACTTCCTACTGTAATCGATTTGACTTTCTATTTAGTAGAAAATATTAGTCACTATATTTAAACCATGTAGAATTCATTATTCAAATATTTTTTCCCTTTAATCCAAACACAGTTTCTATAGGAGTCTAGAAAAAGAGACGTTCTCTAAATCTTGAACCAACACACACACTTGTATTTGTACTTAGCGATTCAATGTATCTTCACATATATACCTACAGGATCAAAGGTCCCCCAGCAAGGGAAAATTGTGAAGCAGGACACAATTTTGTCAAAACCCTAGTTACTTTATCGATCAACGATTGAACCCCAGCGAGACCACCTACATACTTTCAAATTTCTTTTAAATCAAAGACTACAGCGAACAAGCCAACCCATATTTTCTTTAACCACAAGCAGCAAGGTTCAAATTCAAGACCAATTTCTATTGCCCATTCTCTATCGATCTATTTCAGGTTCCCTATCAAACCACATATATACCATATTTTAAACAAGCCATTAGACAACCTGAGACTTTATTTTTTTTTTCTCTTCAACATATAGACATACGATAGCTACCTACAGGAAAACATTCTTCAATACACAATTTAGCAAACTCCAGAAGGGAGCAAAGAAAAAAACCCATAATTGCATTGTAGCTACGTTATCAAATAAGAATACAACGAAGTAAGTTAAAGTCTTCATCATCATACCAATCAACACATTACATTTCACCATAACCGAAAGGAACAAATAAACCCAGTATGGGCACAGCTCATAAAATGGTTATACATCGATACAGTTCAGGAGCAAAACACCATCGTGCAAACTCTTTTAAGTTATACAAATACATAGTATACGGAAGTTCACCATTAATTTTTGTTATGGACTTTCCCGAATCTTTCCCACAAAAAAGACATAAATCATAGGGCTTAGACAAACAGAGATTGAAACCCTTGAAATCATTTCAACTGTACGAGGTCTTATTTTTAACAACACTACACTCTTAAAATTTCGTAGGGCCATGTAATAGGTAAGGATCAATCGTCACCTAGTTCTTTTAGATCACAGCCCTGGATTTTGTTAAGCTAGGTAGCTACATTGAAACCCCATCTTGTCTAGGCCATCCAATAAGCGACTATTAGACCTCCCCAAAATCAAAGCAGTAAGCTTATGGCTTACGGGGGTCTCACCCAAAAACAACCAGGACAAATGCATACACACAACGGAAGAGTTGCAGAAGATAGGGCTTAAAGAAGGGAAGCCAAACTCACTATTTTTGTGCCTCCTCGAATCCTGGTAGCTCCCTTACCAGCGCATTTTCTTTCTACCTGTCACAAGCGATACACAGAATAGGATTAACAACTGTATTGTTTCTCATACAGTAGATGTAGGACCCCTCCTTTAGGGTCCCCTTGAACTGAACCTGAAACTTTAAAAACTTCATACAAACAAATTAGCCATCATAGTTATTGGAAGAATAAACTAAAAAGCGTGAATAACTTAACAAAAATAAGCAAAACTTTAACCTGTCAACCCGATCCGGTTGGTCCATTGTCGCCTTCGTCTTCCGTAGGATCCCTCCAGCAAAGCTCGTTTAACCATAGGCGAAGCAACCGTTAGCTTCGCCACCCAACCATAGGCTCATGCTTTCAGTCGCATGGCCTCCCCCGAGCTTTGGGTCGTAGAGCTCACACAAGTATTTCAGAAATTCAGCTTGGGCTTCCCTTCCCACCAGGATTTCTAAGCCAAACCCTTAGATAGCAGCAAGTCTTTGAGGCATTCGAAAATTACGACAATCATCCAAATTATGGGCCCCTTACCCATTCCTTAAGCCTTCCTTATAAAGGGAAATTTCCTGCGACACATGTCGCTTCATGCATAAATAAATATCTTTAATTATTTATTTAATTAAAACACTCACCCATCCAAGTGTCAGTTTCTCTGGGAAGTGCACCTACATCCCTAAGTTTGCTCTAGTTTGTCCCCCAGATATTTTAATCAACTCCTAGCTTTTAGTTGACTAGGTGTCTAATCTATTTTGCTCCTAAATAATAATTTCTATTATTTTAAATGCTCAACAAAATAACTATTCATGTGCAAATGTCTAAGCTATTGTTATGCATTTGCTAAGTAATAATCTAGGGTTATTCTCCTAAGTTTTTATGCAGTTTAATTTAACAATCAAACTCACTAGGATCATGGTGCCGCGTCGTTGGGCTCCTGGTTCCTTAATTTTTTAATCCCCTGACATGGCACCACTCCGTCGGGTCCAATCATCCATGGTTTCCATTCCTGGGCATGGTACCACCTCGTTGGGTCCTTGCGTCCATTCTTTTCGTTCTCGACAGGGTACCACATCGTTGGGCCCTTCTGCCACCATCTTTCCGTTTTGACTTGCGGGAACTCTTGTAGGGATTTTAGGAATCGTTACCATCCATCCTCCGTCTACATGCTATCTAGGGACTAATGGCGCTGAGGAGTGAGTCTGTTCTCACTGCGCGCCCCTCAACTCGTACGTGACCAGCTCCGTCGTGGCCCACCTCGTACGCCCTCACGCATTCCTCTTGAGCAAGCGGATCAATGCTTATCTGCTCATGCGTGGTATTCTTGTTGGAAGTCGACATCATCGTCGCTTCCCTTGTGTGTGATTTACCCGTACTCTACGACCCTCCATGTTCCTTTGTGTGTCCGTTGGTGAACCGTCTCACTTGTTTCTACACACACTTCTCACAACAACTTATTAGTAGCACTGTTCTCAACAATCATCATCTGGTTTCTAACTCTAGCATTGTTAAACATTTATGATTTATTCAAACTGCTCATTCATCTTATTAAGTATACATTTCGTCGCCCAAATACATAATCACCATATAGCTAGTCATTAAGCATTATCCATCAACATAATTTTCCATAGTCATAGCTAATCGTTTAACATATGCAATTATTCATTTACCTCAACAGTTCAGATACACATACTCAAAAATAAGGTCAAAAGGTTATTTAATTAATGTTTCAATCAGCTGGGTCACTCAGCAGGTGCCCTTAATGTCTACACAAGTCTAGGGGCACTACATACACCCCTACTTATTTAGAACTTCGTCCCGAAGTTCAGAATAAAATGGAAAGCTACGACGCATCTCAGTTGCGTCCTCCCAAGTCGCATAGCTAGGACTGTAACTGTCCTACTGCACTTTGACTTGATCAATCAAGGCTAATCATTAAGCAAGAAGTAATCAATCAATTATCCCACTCCACACATATAATTTAATTCCTTAATTCATTTATCAATTATTGTCGTCATTCACATCTTCAGGTTTTCCTCAATCATTTAAGACATAACAAGACCACTGTATTGAATTTGTTCAGTCAGGTCACTCGAGGTGCCCTTAAGGTCCACAGTCATTCTAGGGGCATTACATACCCTCATTAGTCTAATCAGTTAAAGCACCAAGGCGGGCATTACATACACCCCCTCTTATTAAAACTTCGTCTCGAAGTTAAGTCTCATGTGCTTCCATGGTGAGTTTTCAATTTCTTTTCACATTCATTTCTTCAACATAACCACAGTTGATAATAACATTTCCTTTCTTCTTTTCTACCCTCATATAAGTATAAATCGCATAATTGATAATATAACCAAATCGCATATTTCATAGTGTAGTAATCCCCATAACAGTTCTATCTTGTCTCACTAATTGTAATCGTGACTGAAATCGTCTACAACAAATTTCTTCTATCCAACAAAACTATTAAGTACATCCTTTACGAAAATCCTTAAAGCACTGACATATTTCAACATAAGGGATAAAAACCTTCAATTCCAACTTCTCCATTTTCTATAGTTACGTATAACTATTATATATTTTAAACAGTATCTGAATTTCAAAATAAGAGTTAACCTTCCAATTTCTATTATGCAATACAACCATTCATAAACTAATCTTACACACAACCTCTCTCTTCTCATAATCCAAGGTGCAATTGAATACTGGAGGGCCAAAAAGGTATAATCTCAATTTTATAAACAAAGTTACGTAAGGCTTTCTTCTCTTCCTTACTCAAGATCCTATAGTTCAACGTAAGTATAACTTCTCTCTTTTCACAATCCAAAGCATGATTACAACTAGTAGTGCATACCCATGAAGTCATCGTATTGATTTTCAAAATAAGCATTTACAACCAATTGATACAATTCTTGATGCAAAACCCTTGATCAAAAAGTATACAAACCCTAAATGCAATTCAATCTTACATACTAGCCAATTTAGAGGAGAATAATTCTAACATGTTCGAGAAGCTGGAAGTATCCTTTCCAAAAGAGAAGAAGTAGAATCCGTATCTCTCCACTAATCAAATTAATCCTAACATGTCCAGCTCCGTACTTCTATCATGAATATTAATTGATAAAGTATAAGTATATACTTTCCCTTTTAGCAAAACCCCATTACAAATTTCTATAAATACTGAGCATACTTTTTTTTTTGGATAATGTCATCTACATGCATCTTAACGGATATGATCATATGTATTTAAACTATAGGATCAATTTCTTTTCCATTGGATTAACAAACTTATCTAAAACCATATTTGTCCTTAATAAAGAGCCTTGTCTAACTTATTTTGTATTTCTCATTCTAATTCTAAATCCGTGTATGAGTTTATTAGTAATTCTAATCTACATAATAAAATCTTGACATCGCTTAATGGAAGTACACCCATTTAATCACATAACCTATATATATAAGCCTTCAAAATATATGTATATATAAAAAAACTTACTATGCATTTATATATATGACTAATCTAAAACTCACAATGTGATTTCGTTTAATATTATGAATGTATACGTTAAACACAAAATTCATGCATTGCTATATCCAAGGACACATTTCTTTCACTATATATTAATGTAAACATAGCTCTACATTATAGCAATGACAAATTATTACTATTATGTTTTCAAGAATGTAATTTCATTCAACCTATTGCATATGTCCTTATCGCTAAATATTAGTTTCTTTATCCTAGAATTCGATAATAGCTTCGGTGCTTCCTACATGACATAATATGTATGGGGTCATAGGGGGATTTACCAGTGATATGATGGACATGCATCTATATGTCAGAAACCTACAAACGCAATGAATACCCTAGTGATATAACCATTCTAATTGTTTGATTAACAAATTGATCACATAACCTTTTCCTCAATACTTAAGTATATTGCCAAACAAACACTCAATACTAACCATCTTTATCTAATGCAAGATTGTATATCTAAATATATTCATTATATATGTCAAAAGTTAAGTGCACATATCCTCTTCCATATAATTATGGAGTTGATAAATAAATAAATAAATAAAAACTTTACAAAACTTCAAAAATCCTTCTTTTAAATGTATGTAAATCTATAACCTAAATTACATAACATTACTCATATATTTATTTCAAATAAAGCTTTCATGACTTTAAATCTTTTCCATCAAAATATAAAATGCAATTTTTATTTTTAACACTATGTGTTAAACCTTTTCTCTTGATGCACTTTCCTACAATTATCTTATAACATATAATTCCTTTAAATTTACCAATTTACCAGTATTTAACTTTTGACATATATTCTAAAAGTATATTTATATGCCATTGTTCTATGGTTGAGGCGTATCACAATTAATTTGTCAATTATCCTTTAATCTTTAAATGTGTATTTATAGGTAATTCCTCTACCATAAATCCACTTTCTATGCTAAGTCGCAATTGTCCTTAAAATTATGATTCTATTATACATTTTACCGTATACAAACTATATTCATCCACCCTTCGCAAATCATGGTTCCACAATAAATATAAGGTATGAAGTATATGCAAGTGATTTTTATTTTTTATTTTTTTTGGTAGCCCTTACTCTAACTGTAATTTCGTAAGGAATTTTTCTACTAACGAATTATAACATATAATTCTTTACATTCAGGAGTAACTAATATTCAACATTCATTCTAAAGGGTTATTTATAAGGTACTCTCCTTCAATTTAAATGTACATATAAAATTCTTAAATTTCTCAATTAAATGTCACATATCATTTATCCTTTAGGATGTAATTTCAAAGAATCTTTCTATAGTATAATTATAATACCTAAACCAACATCTATTATTGACTTTAATAATTGCATTCATAAGGAACTCTACTATAGTTTAAGTATAGCACTTCATTACCATATATTGTTTGATCTATGAGTGCTCCATAAAGCATTCTTTTACAACTTGGTATAATTCTTAAATCTATCCAATAATTAATTTTTATTAATATAATACTCACAATAACAATAAAATAGTCTAAGTTATAGCTTTTCATTCCCTATATTCATATATCTTTTCAAATAAGAATAATTAAATTATAGGATATTCCTACTAAAAAAAATCTGGGTTATAACTTTTCCTTTTCCTTCCATACACATATCCTTTCAAATAAGACTAATTTAATTGTAAAATTATTCTCAATACAATAATCTAACTTTCACTAACTTCATATGTTAACATATATATAAAATAACATATACATAACATAGCTATGGATTTCACATTGTAACCGTATAAATAATAATTTATAAAAAAGTAAAATAATTTAATTCTTTCAATTACTTGATATATAAACGTGATTGTAACCACCGTAAGTATGTTAATCATGTGGTATATGAACTAATATAACATAGCTTATACACTCAATTAATCATCTCATCCCATGATTATATATAAATTTCTCAAACTTATAAATTATACAAATTATTCATAATTAAAAAGACTTTTTTTTTTTTAAAGAAATAATCATTCGCTTTCCTATCCACTTTTCTCAAACTAAAGATCTATACTTAACGATGATGGACATACTTAAAAGAATTCTCAAATTTATAATTTAAAGATTTTTAAACAATTACTTTACTATCCACTAAATAATTCCAAAGCAGCTTTGAGTTTTACCTCTACAAGATATTATACTCAGTAATAAAATCAGGTATATTCAATAAGATAATTAATTCACATAATTATTCTTAAATAATAAAAAGGGTCTTTCAATTAATCACTTTACCGTCGGCTAAGCAAATTATTAAAAGTTAAGCTATGCTCATCTTAACCCTCACGGTAGTAAAATAAAAAGCAGGAGGTTGGAGTATGAATTAATTGACATAGATAGTCTATGCAACTAGGATTTTCAACTCGGATCTCTGTCGAGAATGGAGTGAACTTCTTTATGCACAGAGTATAAATTAATTGTTAGAGGTGAAATTGGATGGTATGCAATCGTTGGATCCATAACTATGCAAAGAGGATTGACAGAGTTCTTAAAGCCCATGCGCTGATTTAGATTGAATGTGCAGAGGTCAAATTTCAGGAATGTTTAAACACAAAGATCAGTTTAAATTCACATGCAGATTTCGTTTTTGACTGTAAAAAAAAAAAAAAAAAAAAAACTCAAGGATCTCAATTAAATATATATAATCGTTTTGACAGAATTTCTCAGAGCTTGGGCCGAGCAGATTCTCCAATGGTAAAAGTAATTTATAATAATTTCTTTTTCAATAGATACATAAAAGCTAATTCTCAAGCAATAGTACACCATTTCAGCTCTGCAAATTCCTAGTTATAAAATGAATGTAAAACCGTTTTTATGTAAAGAATACCCAAGATGGAGAGTACTTCGCTTGACTTCCTAAGTTAAAAAAAATTAAGTTCTGGAATTCAGGATCTTTAAATAATACAATGTCCAAGATCCTGAGAAATAGCGCAAGGTATTATTTTAGAAGATCAGGGCATGCACCGATTGCTAAAGTGATAATGCGTAGTGCTTCCAGAATCCCAATCTCAAGGTTAAATATGTTATGATTTTGATATGTGACAGGTGGGTAATTCGCAGAGGGAAGAAGCATTGGATGAGTTTGGAAGCGCCAACCACTGAGATTTAAAACCAATGCCAAGATCGGATTTCGAATAACAACACAACATACAGTTATACACTTGTCGACCGCAAGTAAATATGTCTTCCACTCCAAGTCTATTTTAAATCGCAAGTAAATATGTCTTCCACTCCAAGTCTATTTTAAATAAGTATACACACAATGGACCATGCTTTTTCCATTCGAATTCAATAAAATATATAGACGTAAATTCTTGATTATACTATCAATTACTATAAAATGATAGACATTTAACTCCATCCTTCAAAATATATTTGATATGTAATTTAATTGTGTGCCCTATGTTCTAGGGCATATTACATTTAACCAGAACAACCCACAACCATTCTCATGCAATGTTACAATTGCGGCATCATAAATTCGTGGAAGGGACTGAAAAGATCATATCCGGATTTACTGGATGAAAATAAGGACAATAGAATAGTCATCGATGGCTTAACAGAAGTATGAGATTTAAAGACTATGCTGGGATCCGTGTATACAGACTCACCATGTACAACGATATGCTCGTATAGATCTAGATCCAGAATTGAACGTTTAGCGTTTGACCTACCATAAGGATCACTAAAGTCTAAGGAACATAAATCTAGATCCTAAAAATTTGGGTGTCAATGTTGATATATATTTCGGAGTTTAATCTTTATAAAAAATTAAAAAAAAGAATAAACGGAACAGAGTTTAACGAAAAGCTTTGGTGCAGAGATAAACAAAAAGAATAACAAGGCAGACTATGGGCCATTCCATATTCCTATTATCAGTGAGTTTATATGCTACGTAGAGCAATACAAAAAAAAAAAAAAAATATTAGATCAGAAAACGAGTCAGCGGGCTTCGGCGGCCATCGGGGCGATAATTACAATAAGTAAAGATTTAGATCAGGTAATACAGGGATGAAATCTCTGGTGATGAAATAGTAACTTGTCCAATAATGAAGGAACATACTCAGATGCGATTCGCTTCCCAGAGAAAAGGCCGAGATCTGATTTTAAAGAGCAAGCAGAAATACAATGGTGAATACGTTGGGCATTTCTGAGTTTAATTCGCACAGTAATGATGGTACAGATGTCACGATCGACGATTGGGTGTTTAAGGGTTTAAATACTACATAAGTCAATTATAATGCAGAACAGAGATACACACGCCATGATATGGGCGTTTTTTGATTGATACGCTTCAGAGATTAGTTAAATTAAAAAAAAAAAAAAATACAAAACCGAGATTGTAGTACTGAGGATTAGATCGCTGTCCTTTGTTCTGAAAGCTTAGAGGAATACAAGGTAAGGATTCGAGTAAGAGGTTCTTTTCAAGGGAGTTAGAAGGCGTTAAGCCAAAACAAGAACCTCACATAAGGATTTCACAATACGCAGGCACGTATAAGGTTAAGACAGTCGTAACAAAAGTAGGATTGGGTTTATGTGCAGAGGGTATTAACCCCAGAAGGGATATAACAATGGATACTTCACACAACTATTCCTCCGTTTCTTTTTATTACACAGGAATAGCGAGATCGGAAACCACACAACGATTTCACTATTGAGATTTACATACACAGAGATATCACAATAGATTCGTTTGAAAACATTGAATTCGATTTCGTCATCGCATTCCCATTATTCTAAAATTATGTATGCATTTAAAACAGAGTTAAAACTACACAGGAATCAACATAACTACAGAGATTTTTAACCAAAATATTCAGAACAGCCGAGTAAATAAATTTATATGCAGAGTATTCCTTTCACCTAACTATAATCCGACTCATACCACTTACATAAAATTAAATATAAAATATAAATCATTAGAACCTGTTCCGTGGCCGATGTATGAAACCGTTGAAGTAGGTGAATCCGCCACCACTGCAATCTCATCTGTCATCTTCAACAGATCAGAGTATTGTGCCCTCAAGGCTCGACCGGCTCTGATACCAAATGTAGGACCCCTCCTTTAGGGTCCCCTTGAACTGAACCTGAAACTTTAAAAACTTCATACAAACAAATTAGCCATCATAGTTATTGGAAGAATAAACTAAAAAGCGTGAATAACTTAACAAAAATAAGCAAAAATTTAACCTGTCAACCCGATCCGGTTGGTCCATTGTCGCCTTCGTCTTCCGTAGGATCCCTCCAGCAAAGCTCGTTTAACCATAGGCGAAGCAACCGTTAGCTTCGCCACCCAACCATAGGCTCATGCTTTCAATCCCATGGCCTCCCCCGAGCTTTGGGTCGTAGAGCTCACACAAGTATTTCAGAAATTCAGCTTGGGCTTCCCTTCCCACCAGGATTTCTAAGCCAAACCCTTAGATAGCAGCAAGTCTTTGAGGCATTCGAAAATTACGACAATCATCCAAATTATGGGCCCCTTACCCATTCCTTAAGCCTTCCTTATAAAGGGAAATTTCCTGCGACACATGTCGCTTCATGCATAAATAAATATCTTTAATTATTTATTTAATTAAAACACTCACCCATCCAAGTGTCAGTTTCTCTGGGAAGTGCACCTACATCCCTAAGTTTGCTCTAGTTTGTCCCCCAGATATTTTAATCAACTCCTAGCTTTTAGTTGACTAGGTGTCTAATCTATTTTGCTCCTAAATAATAATTTCTATTATTTTAAATGCTCAACAAAATAACTATTCATGTGCAAATGTCTAAGCTATTGTTATGCATTTGCTAAGTAATAATCTAGGGTTATTCTCCTAAGTTTTTATGCAGTTTAATTTAACAATCAAACTCACTAGGATCATGGTGCCGCGTCGTTGGGCTCCTGGTTCCTTAATTTTTTAATCCCCTGACATGGCACCACTCCGTCGGGTCCAATCATCCATGGTTACCATTCCTGGGCATGGTACCACCTCGTTGGGTCCTTGCGTCCATTCTTTTCGTTCTCGACAGGGTACCACATCGTTGGGCCCTTCTGCCACCATCTTTCCGTTTTGACTTGCGGGAACTCTTGTAGGGATTTTAGGAATCGTTACCATCCATCCTCCGTCTACATGCTATCTAGGGACTAATGGCGCTGAGGAGTGAGTCCGTTCTCACTGCGCGCCCCTCAACTCGTACGTGACCAACTCCGTCGTGGCCCACCTCATACGCCCTCACGCATTCCTCTTGAGCAAGCGGATCAATGCTTATCTGCTCATGCGTGGTATTCTTGTTGGAAGTCGACATCGTCGTCGCTTCCCTTGTGTGTGATTTACCCGTACTCTACGACCCTCCATGTTCCTTTGTGTGTCCGTTGGTGAACCGTCTCACTTGTTTCTACACACACTTCTCACAACAAATTATTAGTAGCACTGTTCTCAACAATCATCATCTGGTTTCTAACTCTAGCATTGTTAAACATTTATGATTTATTCAAACTGCTCATTCATCTTATTAAGTATACATTTCGTCGCCCAAATACATAATCACCATACAGCTAGTCGTTAAGCATTATCCATCAACATAATTTTCCATAGTCATAGCTAATCGTTTAACATATGCAATTATTCATTTACCTCAACAGTTCAGATACACATACTCAAAAATAAGGTCAAAAGGTTATTTAATTAATGTTTCAATCAGCTGGGTCACTCAGCAGGTGCCCTTAATGTCTACACAAGTCTAGGGGCACTACAGTAGAAGTAGGATAAAACCATCAGTCGTGGAGAAGAATAACCCATTACCTGGGTAGAGCAGGGTCGAATTACGCCATATACGAGCTTAACATTTAACCAACCAACTGACCACGAGCAGAGCTCGGGTCAGTACTCCACATAGTAACCATATCCACGAGGTGTAGAACCAAAAATGATGAATAAGTCGAATGCTGGAGTGATGGGCAAAAACCCCAAATCGTTTCCCCAAGACCCTTGTGTCAAGTTGTCTTCCACACTCAATTAAAGTGCATTAATGATACACCAAACTCACCTTAGTGGAGGCAAAATGTTTTGGAAACAAGTCTATAGTAGAGTCATGGAGTCAACCCTGTTATAAATTCAAAGGGTTCAATTATTTCTTACACTAAGCCATAGGCATAACCTTGAAACAATACACCTTCGTTTATTTCACCATAATCTAATAGTCATGAACCCTATCATGGGTAATCTTTCATGTTACTAATTCCCCATGATAGTGGGATCACAACCCTTCTCTAATACCGTAGCAATTACATGGGACTTAGTACCAGCAGTAATCAGAGTGCCAAACATTAGAGGTAAAACTCGCATATGTACTTCACCTGTAAAACACGAAGATAATGCAGGACGTTAGCAAGATCCTAAGTGAGTCTTGTAACCATTATTCTTACCCATACCTCCCGGTAGTCCTGCCAAGGTATGTAATTACCTTTCCCGAGGTATTATAATAAACCACCAAGGGAATAACATATGTCAACAAGTAGCTGAAGGTGCAATAGATAATCACAATTAAAAATGTTGATTCTTAAAAACAGTAAAAAAAAGTGTTATGACATTTACATTTTCAACAAATAAGTGCAATCATATCATTTCCACATCGTTTCCGTAACATCTTAAATTTACACATAGATTTGACCTTGTAAACCAGCAGTCTTGGACTAACAAGTATTTTCATGCAATCATGTATGTTTTAATGATGTTAGATTAATGAATGAATCTTTTACTGTAAATTGACGAATATTGTAGATAGGAAAAAATTTTAAATTTTTGATATTTTTGGGACATTACATTGGAATACTCCTTGTAGCATTGATTGTTGATTGTTTCATTGACAAGTGTCACAAGCCGGGACAAATTTTTGGATGCATTAAATTATTTTTTTAACACGTCCAGGTATCGTCGATATATCGACGAACATTAGTGTAGCCCATAGAAACTCTTTCCACGCAGGTGCTGAACCTACCATGAAACTTTGGCAATCGGTGCATGGATACTGAGACGATGTTTCGTGGAAATGTAAACTTGTTTCGACGCAGGTGCTAAACATGCCACAAAATTTTGTGGATCGATGCATTGATATTAAGATGATGATTCATGGAAATATAAAATTGTTTCCATGCAGGTGCTGAACCTGCAACGAAAGTTTTGGAATTGCTTCGCGGATACTGGGATGAGGATTTGTGGAAAATGTAAATTTGTTTCGACGCAGGTGCTAAACCTGCTACAAAAGTTTGTGGATCTCTGCGTAGAAATTGAGACGATGATCTGTGGAAAGATTGTCTAAAGGGACTTTTATGAACAATATAGGTCCTGGGTGTCACCTGCATGACACTTGTAATCAGAATTGAAGAGAATCAACTTTACGCATTGAGGTATTACAATACAATGTACCATAAAGAAATCAATTACAAGATGGGGTCCGCTCAAGTTGAATTCAGGTAGCATACACAGTGAGTTTGTTTCCAGAGAGCTAGTCGTCAAATGGTGGAAGAGAGGCAAATCTATGATCCTAAATTTGTTTGCATTTTAACTTGCACGGAGAAATCCAATTCCATAATTTGTGAACTTTTGGTACTAGCTCCACCTTTTAACGACTGCGATCTGAGCACGAAGGTGATCCATGGCTCCAAATTACTTCACATATATTACTTGTGTAGTAGATTGATGGATTCAAAATTTGCGAAGTTAAGCGAAGTCCTCATTTTTGGGTGGTCACGTGGAAGATAGCAGTTGTCAAGACCCCACAGGTTTGTAGTTTTTCCAGCATTGCATATATCTAAAATCCGAAGTAATGAGGCAGAAGCAAAGCGCATTGCCACCAAAGGAAAATCGTAGTAAAAAAATTGTAACGTTGCAGCCAAGGGGGCATCACTGTCGGACAGGGATAAGGGAGTTCAGTTTCATAACGATCAGGTTCACTTGTGAGCTGTGCATGGGGGACATCAAATAATTTAGTTAAATTTTCACACTACTACATATGGTCAAATTTGCCACGATTGTTCGTTGTAATTGCCACGAATTTTCATCCTTGTTGCAACGATTGGTGTTTCGGTTTTTTGTGGAAACATATTCATGGATATAGGGACAAAAATTCCCCATTGTCGCAATATCAACGCTTCTTGCTGGCCACGTGTCAAGTATAGAACAATTCTCAGATCTATGTAAGAGGAATCCATCCCCGAAGTTTCATCGCTATATTGACGTTCGGCTTCTGCAAGTTCCATGAATGTGCGTGGAAACATGTTTGTATTGATAAGAGGTTGCACCATCACTGCATCAATTGCATCCCCTTGTTGGGCTAGTTTTATGTATTCAATACTGAAAGCATAGGAAGGAGATGGAGGACTAATGGGATGGAAGCCCAAGGAATTTCCATTCCCATCGAACCATTCTACTTTACAAGTCAATGCATTGGAGTCCAAACCATTGACCATAGGATCCTTAGAACCAAAGGCCGGGACAAAGGGAAGGGAATAGGAATCCATTGAAGATGAGGAAGAAATGGCTTCAATGCAAGTTCCAATTCGAGGAGTGTTAGCACCAGGATTGTGCTAAGTGTCAGGAGGGGTCTAGCCCATGAGGAAATGAGCAAGGTCCCAGTTCCTTGAGCCATACGACAAATGAAGATGAAAATCAAGCTTATTAAGCATTGGATCCTATGTCTGAGATAAAATAATGCTAAATCCCGCCACCTGGGAGCTTTACATGACCATTTCATACACCCGCCACATCAACTTTCAAATCCCAAAATTTTGAAATTGCAAGGAGAAAGCAAAATTTAATCTAAATGAAATTTCATGTGAAGAACATGGTAGTTTTTGATGAAAATGACTATTTTAGTCACCATTTTCAAGCCGCTGTTTCCGCCAAACCAGGAGTAATTTTGGGAAACTGAGAGAGGTTTTTCTCCAACACGGGCCAATATACAATAATCTCTCTTGGAATTTACACAGGTGTTATGGTTTGGGAGAACCAAAGGTTTTTTCATAGGGTAATTTTCCAGAAATTACATTTTCTGCGTGAGCCATCAAGTTTAAAGGCAGATCCTGACCAACTGGAAGGGAATCTTAGGAAATGGGAACATGGGTTTTGTGAAGAAAAAGCCCGAATACAAACATCTGTTTTTCATTTTACATAGCTATAACCATTTGATTTATATAGCCAGGTCTCCAAAAGGCAGTTTCAGCAGTCTGCGGCCGAGAATGAATATTTTTGGTTGTAACAAACACCATGAGAGTTGGCAGTCTGTTATCTAGGTGTCAATGCATCTGTAACCACTCTCCATTGAAGCATCTATAGCATGAGGGATGAGAAAATCTATAAATGCAATGTAATAGAAGAACTACATGTTGGAAAATCAAGGGGCTGAGGCCTCGGAGAGCTCTCCTCTGTTTTTAAGCATAATTTTTAATACAATGGCAGTGCTTAAAGCTGGTTTTTATGACTGAGATTCATGTGTCATTTACTTTAGAGATTGTCTCCTTCTTTCTCTCATGTGCTTGTTCTTCCTATTATTTACTTTCATTATGTTTGCTTATTCATGCTTGAATAAGAGTAGCATTGGAATAGAATTCATATAAACTATGCTATGTTCCTTTCATTTCAAGTATCTACCACCAATTTCTACTAAAGTTGACATTGAATTCAGCCTTGTTTGATGCTCATGTCAATGGACTGTTCATCTCTTCCTCTTTTATCACCAGACAACAGCATTTTGACTGTAAATGGATGGCTTCCTTGCCTCTGTTTTGACATTCCATGCAGCAGCACTGTTATTTGATTTATGTGATTATGTTTTGACTCCATTGCCCAATAGTTTCTCTTATGATTTGTATTACCAAACTTTAAAACCAGTTATCCATCAGAAATCTGACCTTCTCAGCATGCTTTGAATTAATATCTTGAGTAAGAGGACTATGTGATTATCATTGATTATTTTTTAATCTTTTATGAAGTTTATGAGAGATCACTCTTTGACTGTGCTCGGTCAGTAGCACAAGTCTAATGTGGTTCTGTTTTGACCCCAGCTTTCCCTCTCCCACAACCTTGGGGGTCATTTTGGGTGCTAACAAATTGGCGCCGTTGCCGGGGATCGAGAGTCTTATCATCCCTGGGAGAATGACAAAGTTTTAGATCTGATTGTTGATGGTGAACATCAGTCAGACATTGAGAAGGTTGTGTACCATTCACCTCGCGAATCCACTCATTAAAAATCTAGTAAGAAGGTGATTCCACTGGGAGGATCGATGAATCCATATTAGAATTAAGATGTTGAAGGTTTCATGGCGAATCCACTATTAGAAGGCTTCAAATTTTGAAGTGCTGGTCTAGTTTCTTCATCAAATCAAAATGACAGGGTATGTGGCAAATCTTGCTTCTATTGATGGTTTTAAAGAGTATTTTGATATGTTTGATGATGAGCAAATCTAAGAAGCCTTCTTAGAATTTTTACTCAGATACTTGAAGTCATGTAAATGTTCTTATGAAGATAAGGCCAGCTTTTTGAGAGAGTTTACTGAAAAAATCAATGAAGATCTTGAAACCCTAGAAAATCAAATTCAATCCCAAGGCTTTTACTTTCCTTTTGGAAAATCTTTTCAGCTACCCCTAGATGTCAATATGGAAGAATGTTTTGTGTCTAGAGATGAGTTTTATGATCCAAAACAATATATACGAGTAGAAGACACATATGAGGAGTCAATGTATGATGACCGAAGTATAATCTGTTGTGGGACACAGCAAAATGTCCATGATTTTTATGACCTTGTAGGTGAATATATGGAAAAGTTTTTCAGTTTGAATTTGCAGCCATATTTTCATCTTTAAAATGAAAGGAATCACTGTTTTCCTATGCTGTCATATCCTCTGTCATTGACTGATTTCGAGCATAGCGAAAGAGTAAAATTGTTCAGCCATTTGCTCGACTGGCTTTATTGGAAATTTGAAGTTACTTGATTCAACATTTGCATTTAGTGAAGTAGGGTAGGTAGCTAGTTTGAATAAGATCACAATGAGCATCTTTTTCAGTAGATTTCTGAATGTATAGTTCAGTTTTGGGTTGGGCTTCAAGCACTTTTTGATTTTCAGCTTTCCGAATGTACATCTAGTGTTCAATTTCAAAGCATCTAGTTCATATTTGCAGGGTGAATTTCAGCCTTCAGCATGTACAGTCAGTTTTCAGGTTTCAATTTAGAAAGTTTTAGTGTATTTTTCAGCATTTCAGTTTTGACATGGATCTCAGTCTCGAGCATAAAATTTCCAGAATTTCAGAATGGCAATATGATTTAGGTAGATGGTTGAATATCAAGGCTTTGCACTCTTCACAGTGCATGAATTTTTGTAGCAATTCAAACAAAAGAGAAAGGGGTTTTTGTTGGCTTTATGAATTTTAAGACAAAGTTCTAATCTATCTGTGTTGTGGACAAAGGAACTAATTGTTTGAGCCAAATTTAGACTTTTATGGAGACAAATGTTATAATTTTTTGATTTGGGCCAAAATTTCAGCAAAAATGAGCAAAAGAAAAGAGATTTTGAGAAAAAGAAGGAAAAGAGTCTTCATAATTTGGCAAAAGGCAAATGGAATTTGTAAACCTATGTTAGCTTTGTATATCTAAGCTGAGCATTTAAATTTTTATATGAAGACAAAGGTTTTATGTTTTTATGGAAGCAATATAGCAAAAGTTTAATGGAAGTAGGTTTTAAAATTTTTTGAAAAATGAAAACAAAGGTTTTACATGTCTATAAAGACCAAAGTCTTAAGCTGTTATGGAGGCAGAGGTTTTTATAAAGTGATATAGCAAAAGTTTAAATTATGGTGAAAGGATTTGAAATTTATATTGTGGGCCAAATTCCTGAACGAAATTGAAGCAAAAAGATATTGGGTCCCATCCCGAGCCAGCTTCTAGGTTGAATGGGGGCCCACGCACAACACATCAACAAATTCCACCAAGCACCAAGCCCACTTGCAGGTTTTAGTTTGGAGTTGGGAGCAGCCCAATGGATCAGGCACTAGTCTACGGTGTTCTTTGCTACCTCACAGGGAGGATAGCATCCCCAATAGGAGCCTATTGTTAGCACCAGGATTGTGCTAAGTGTCGAGAGGGGTCCAGCCCATGAAGAAATGAGCAAGGTCCTAGTTCCTTGAACCATATGACAAATGAAGATGAAAATCAAGCTTATTAAGCATTGGTTCCTAAGTCTGAGATAAAATAATTCTAAATAATGCTGAGCTAAATCCCGCCACCTGGGAGCTTTACATGACCATTTCATACACTCGCCACATCAGCTTTCATATCCCGAAATTTCAAATTGCAAGGAGAAAGCAAAATTCAAGCTAAATGAAATTTAAATGTGAAGAAGATGGTAGTTTTTGACGAAAAATGACTGTTTTAGTCACCATTTTCAAGCAGCTTTTTCCGCCAAACCAGGAGGAATTTTGGGAAACCGAGAGACATTTTTCTCCAGTAGGGGCCAATCTACAATAACCTCTCTCAAAATTTACACAGGTGCCACGGTTTGGGAGAACCGAAGGGTTTTTCACAGGCTAATTTTCCAGAAATTACGTTTTCTGCATGAGTCATCAACTTCAAAGGCAGATCCTCACCAGCTGAGGGGAATGTCAGGAAATGGGAACATGGGTTTTTTCAAGCACGAGCCCGACTACAAAAATATCTTTTAGTTCTTACACAACTATAATCGTTTGAGTTATACATCGAGGGCTCCGAAAGGTAGTTTCAGTAGTCCACGGCCAGGAATGAAGATTTTTGGTTGTAACAAACTCCATGACAGCTGGCAGTCTGTTAGCTAGGTGTCAATGCATCTGTAACCAATATCAATTGAAGCATCTCGAGCGTGAGGGTTGAGAAAATCTATAAATACAATGTAATAGAAGAACTACAGGTTGGAAAATCAAAGGGCTAAGGCCTGAGAGAGCTCTTCTCTGTTTTGAAGCATAATTTTTAATACAATGGTAGTGCTTAAAGCTAGTTTTTATGATTGAGATTCATGTGTCATTTAGTTTACAGTCTATCTCCTTCTTTCTCTCATGTGCTTGTTCTTCCTGTTATTTACTTTCATTATGTTTGCTAATTCATGCTTGAATAAGAGTAGCATTGGAATATAATTCATATAAACTATGCTCTGTTCCTTTCATTTCAAGTATCCACCTCCAATTTATGCTAAAGTTGGCATTGAATTCAGCCTTGTTTGATTCTCATGTCAATGGACCGTTCATCTCTTCCTCTTTTATCACCAGACAACATCATTTTGACTATAAATGGATGGTTGCCTTGCCTCTGTTTTGACATTCCATGTAGCAGCACTATTATTTGATTTATGCGATTATGTTTTGACTCCATTTCCCAATAGTTTCTCTTATGATTTGTCTTACCAAACTTTAAAACCAATTATCCATCAGAAGTCTGACCTTCTGAGCATGCTTTGAATGAATATCTTGAGTAAGAGGACTGTGTGATTATCATTGATTATTTTTCAGTCTTTTATGAAGTTAATGAGACATCCCTCTTTGACTGTGCTGAGTCAATAGCACAAGTCTAAAGTGGTTCTGTTGTTACCCCATCTTTCCCTCTCCCACAACCTTGGGGGTCATTTTGAGTGCTAACAAGGAGGACGAGACCCCACAACATTATGAGAAAACCCACGGGCACGTAGGTGATTCATTAGGAGGAGAAACACAATTAGAATGGCATCCACATTCGAGCGATAGGAGGTATTGCATGTAAAATTTTCCAAATGAATAATGCTGTAAATGTCACATGCGAGAGGGTTCATCAGAATGAATTATACAACTAAATTTCCATCCCATCCCACCATAATTGTTGTGCTTCATCCTCGTTGAATCGTAGAATGGAGGTGGAGCTAGCCAAATGAAGATAATGTTAGCTGGAGTCAGGAGTGTGGGAAGGCGCATCGCCATTACAGAATAATCAATAACTCGCCCAATTTAGATAGGGGCAATTAAATCTTCTAGCTGCCACCCGCTCATCCCGAGTCTCCACATTTGTCTTGAACGTATCGACAACTATCACCCCATCTGGGGATTTTATGTTTTTTCTTTTAATAAGGTGACGTATTGAATAAAATGAGATATCTTGCTTATTAACACTTAATATAAGTATAAAAAATATTATATGAGTTTGCATTAAAAATTATTTAAATAAATCTATTTATAAAGGTGGAAAAACTATTTAAAGATAATTTGATATGATTAATTTTTATCATGAATTAAAATTTTCAATTTTCCATGTTAACTCGTTGAAAACGCATAAAAAAATTTATATGATCTAAATTCAAATGGGCAATCCAAAATTTAAGTCAAATTTGAAATATAATATATTAATTAAGAATTCTTATAGTTTCCAAATTCCTATCTTAATTATAAGTAATAAATCATTTATATTAAAATTTTAAGAGTAATTTCTTGTTTTACTTTTTATTCGTATCTATATTAAAATGTTTTAATTTTTAATTTTAATCTTATTGCTTGACATCATGAAAAATAATCATCAATACCTTATTTAAAACAAAGATATAGTATTAAATTATATAAAAATAAATTGATAGGAATACAAATATTGGAACATTATATTTTTTTATTAAGTGATAAAAGTTAACATCAAATTTTAACATTTCATTAAATTATTTTCTTAATATATTATCAAATTACAATTTTTTTTTAAAACTATACTAAATAATTTTTAAATAAATAAATATTAAATATATTTTGAGCATTTATATTAATTAATTGATAAATATAAAAGTTAAAATAAACAAAAGGTTAATAAAGAGAATAAAGTGATCATGCCAGTAACTCATGACAAGTACATAGGCATACAATAATTTTCACGTGTAATTGTCATTTCAACAATGTCGTTGTAAACAATTTAGGGTTTTTATTCCCCCAAAATACATTATAAATGATATAATGGCAAGTCAGTCATGCATATTTGCATCTTCTAGTTACTTATAAAGATATTTGTTTATACCTTCTAGCAAACTAATCTTATTGAAAAGTAATTTAATTTGTTGCCCATTATTAATGATGGATAAACATGGTTAATTTTCACTAATCATAACCAACAATTACTAATTAAAGTTAACCATAGTTAACGATAGTCATTCAATCATTATTTTTCAACCATTGTCAACCATGATCAATGATGGTCAGACATGGTCAACCTTATCTAACCATAATAATCCATTTTTCACTAAAGTCTACCATTGTTAACCACAATCAACCATAGTTACTCAACCATGGTCAATGATGGTGAGACATGGTCAACATTATCTAACCATAATAATCCATTTTCACTAAAGTCAACCATTTTTAACCACAATCGACCATAGTCACTGATGGTTAACTAAATTCCACCATTGTCAAATAATAGTCATCCATGGTTAACCTTCGCTAAGCAATGTCAACCATATTCAACCATGTTAAAATTAACTATGCTTAACTAAATTAACCATACTTAATCAAAGTCAACAAAAGGTCAATTCAAACATTATTAACCATCATTTGATGCCCATCATAAACTAGTATTAATGATGACAAAACATGGTTAACCTTAGCTAACCAATGTCCACCATAATCAACCATTGTACAGTCAATTATGCTTAACTAAATTAACCATGATTAAGAAAAGTCAACAAAGTCAAACATGGTTCATTAAAGTCAACCATGGTAAACATAAACAACCTTTGTCACCCATGGTCAATTATGGTTAACCAAGGTTTAACTTTCTCAACCATGGTCAAATATAGTCATCAATAATCAATCATAATAAAACATGATTAATGACATTCAAACATGGTCACACATAGTTAAATATGACCAACCATTGTCTACCATAATCTACCCCAGTTAACCATTAACTAGGGTCAACCATTATTAAACATGGTTAATAATGGTTTAACTTGGTCAATAATGTTGGACCATGGTCAACCTTACCTAACCAAAGCCAACCATGTTCAAGCATGGTTCACAAATGTCAACAATGGATAACTAAATTCAACCATAGTTAACCAAAGTCAACCATGGTCCATTAAAGTCAAACAATGTTCAACCATAATAAACGATGGTCAAAATTATTCAACCATCATTTATCACCCATCATTAACAATGGTCAATGATGGCTAAACATGGTCAACCATAGTCAACCATTTTAAAACTAGGTTCAATCATAGTCATACATGGTCGCCCATGCTCAAACTTGGTAAATGATGACTAACAATGGTCACCATACCTAGCCAAAGTCAATCATATTTAAGCATGGTTTACAAAAGTCAACAATATATAACTAAAGTCAATAATAGTTAACCAAAGTCAACCATGGTCCATTAAATCCAACCATGGTTAAATAATATTCAACCATGGTAAATGATGGTCAAACTTATTCCACTATGGTAAATTATGGTCAAACATATCCTACCATCATTTCTCACCCATATTCAACAATAATCAATAATGGTTAAACATGGTTAGTCATAGTCAACCATTTTCAAACTAGATTTAACCATAGCCAAATGTGGTTAATCATGATCAAACTTGGTTAATGATGATTAAATATTATCAATCTTACCTATCCAAAGTCAACCATACTTAAGCATGGTTCAAAAATTTAGCAATAACTAAAAAAAGTCAACCATAGTCCACTAAAGTCAGTCACGGTCAAATAATATGCTTAAGTATGGTAAACGCGCAATAAACAGTGATCAAACATGGGTAAAAAATAATTGTCAATGATGGTTAAAGATGGCCAACCATAGTCAACCATTTTCAAGCTAGGGTCAACAATAGCCATACATGGTTAATCATGGTCAAACATAGTAAATGTTGACTAACCATGGTTAACCTTACCTAATAAAATTTAACCATATTCAAGCATGGTTCATAAAAGTCAAAAATGGCTAACTGAGTTCAACCATAGTTAACTAAATTTAACCATGATTAAATATGGTCAACCATATTTAAGCATGGTTCACAGAAGTAAACAATGGCTAATTAACGCCAACGAGTTAACCAAAGTCAATCATGGTGCATAAAAGTTAACCATAGTCAAATAATATTTAACATAAAAAACTAACTAAAGTCAATCTTAGCTAACTAAAGTCATCCATGATTCATGAAAGTCAATCATGGTAAATGATGGTCTAACTTATTCAACCATGGTAAATTATGGTCAAACTTATTCAACCATCATTTCTCACCCATTGTTAACAATAATTAATGATGACTAAACATGGTCATTCATAGTCAACCATAGTTAAACATGGTTAACCATGGTCAAACTTGGTTAATGATGATTGACCATGGGGTGACTGAAAGCTAGTGAGGGTCACTTTTGGCACGTTAGATGCAATAGAAAACTAAAAAATCAGGCATCCCTCAACTTGCTTAGATTTTTTGAGATACTTACACAAGTTATCTTGCATTGAGTAAAAATGATGAAATGTAGGAAATTGAATCACGTTTCCGAATATATAAATTTTATGTATTGAAAATTTGTTAAAGAAATGTAACTATGGAATATATTCTAAATGTATTTGTCTATTGTATTATTGTATTCCTCCTTCAAGAGATTTCATTAATGTAATTGATAATGTAAATGTCATTAAAAGAGTCAATGTAAAACCCTAACTCATTAGGCCGACCTAGAAAGATCTAGAAATAATATTTTATTGTAAAGAGTATAGGTTGACCCAATTAGGTGAGTTAGAGACGTGACCTAATTAGTAAAAGGTCAAGTCATCTGTAAAGTATAAAAAGGGAATTGAGTTTCTCATTTGTAACACTCACCTCACTAACTCAAGGTCCCCTAGGAGAGAGAGGATTGCACACAAGTGAAGGAGAGAAGTTGTTTTGTCTTGGGGTTTTATGTTGTACTTGATGAATTCTATATTGAGGAAGTTTTGTCGAGGTTTTCTCCCTTGTGGTTTCCCCAAGATAAATTTTGTGTTCTTTGTGTTTTTTGTGCTTTTCTTTCTTTCAGTGAGTGTATTATTTAATGTTATTATGCTAAACAAGTAGAAAAATGAACATGGTATCAGAGCAAGCCTCAAAGAAAACATTGTGCAACTGTTGCCTAGGGTTTCCATTTCCGGAAACTAGTCATCTTGGAATTTTTGGTATAATTAACTTTAGGCGAAGGTTCAGGATCTGAAAATTGGACAGGATGAAGATGAAATATTCATGTACCTTGTATGCGAGTTTCAGCCTCAGATTCATTGTACTTAAGGATATATGATCAATTCAAATTAGGTTTCCAACCTCTTACAACATTCCTTTTTAAAAAGGTGACCTAGGGATAAATGTTATATCTAGGGATACAAAGATACAAATACAATTTCGTAGGATTTTACAAAAATTGCATAGACTGTAGTTTCGCGGGTGCAATTTCAGAACCAGAAGATGAAACAGTGACATGTGGTAGTCCGTACAAGTTCGCTATACTGAAACATTCCATAAACATGCCATCTTGGGAAACTTAGAATAAGTTCCACTTGGTGAATCCAATCCTTCTCTAACTTTTGGGGTTGGATAGAGGACATATCAGAATATCAAAGGACAAAGTTTCAGACCTTGAGGAACATAAATTTCGGATATACATCAGAATGAATACAGGAAAAATATGCAATAGAAATTGAAGAAACTAGGGCTTCTTATTCAAGGAGATCTTTCCAAAGATCAGCTGAAAAGGAGGGTGCATCTAACTTGCCTCACCAAGGCACATATTTCTATAGAAGAAGATTTCAATTATGAAGATTTTCATTTCTGGGTCCACCACTGCAGCCCGAAGAACTAATAAATCAAGTTTTTGGATCACCCGCTCACCAAATTGGGAGAAGGAGTACTTTGCTCAACTCGCCTTGAGGAGGAGAATTTGCTCATCGAGTTAGTTTTCCAAAATTCCGAGGTAAAAAAATTAGGGTTTCTCAGTCAAACCCTAGATCAACGAAGAAGCAGTTTTCAGAAGCACATTTTTTTTGGTAAGTCTCAAATCTATTCTATTTCCATTTGAGGTTCTCACATTATCGAGATGACAAACAATACCAAGCTTGATGAGAAGCTTGAGGGAGTTGAGAACTTTAGGTCATGGAAATATAGAGTCATGCTCATTCTTGAAGAACATGACCTAGAAGGATTTATGAAGGAAGGGATTATAGAACTAGAGGGAGATGAAGCCAAAGAAATACATAAGAAGAATATGGTCAAATATAAGAGGATCATAATTGATTCTATCAAAGATAATTTGATTCCTCAAGTATCCTCAAAGAAGACGCCAAAAGAAATTTTCGATGCCTTGACAAACTTGTTTGAAGGAAAGAATATTAACAGGAAGATGACCTTGAGAAATCAACTGAAGGGTGTGAAGATCCGGAAGTATGAGACTATGCACTCATACTTCTCCAGAGTATCACATATCCAAGAACAATTAGAAGCTATTGGAGATATGGTGGAGGATGTTGAAGTTGTGATTACCACACTGAATGGTATTCCTAGATATTGGGAACCCTTTGTTTGTGGAATATACACTAGGAAAAGACCGATCATGTTCAAACAGCTATGGGAGGAGTGTGTGCAAGAAGAATAAAGGATAATAGTAAGAGAAGATAAGTTAAATAATGGTGAAAATAATGATTTGGAAACCCATGCCAAAGGAAGGAAAAAAAGGAAGAATCATGAACGTTCTCATGACCACTCTCCTAGAAGATCTCAAAGATTTCAAAGGAACAAAAGGATCAATAAATACTTCTCCTCCTTTGAATTTTTTACTTGTCACAAGATGGGACAAATAGAAAGAAATTGTCCTCTCATAGCTGAACAATTCAAGAAGCAGAATAAAATATTTCATGCCCATGTAGCTGAAGAAGATGAACATAATGATGAAAGTAAAGACAAAGAAGATTCCTCCAATGATGAGGAATATGTACTTTAATCCAAGCCATGAATATAGAAGAACCTCTTATCTATCTCAACATTGGATAAGAAGGGATGCAATTGTGATTAAAATTGAAGAAGGAGAACTCTACAAATTGAAGGGACATGCAGACTCAACCCTAATAGATAGGACCATGAGTCCTTGTGATTTGTAGTATAGAGGACTTGTTGAACATTTTCGGTCATAACAAAGAAAGGACCAAGTCCTCGAAATCAAGTGATGGAGTGAAGCACACTGTTAGATACTCCTTCAACGAGAGTAGGATCAAGAGATATCCTACCAAACAAACAAAGATAAGTATCTCAATTGTCATTTTCATGGTGTTCACATATTTATGTTCCTAGATTTAAGATGTGTATTATGCATGTTAGAATGTTTGCATTGATGAAAAGCATATGCATGTGATGGATAAGTGGCCTATGGTGTTGTACATCATTCCATTGCTACTTATCAAGAATGAAACCTCTTTGCTGGCATATTAGGAGTAGTGCACGCTCTTAATAATGTTCTTGTAGAGATGGAAGGAATCTAGAAAGTTACTGTATGAATACAAGATATGGATAAATGTTGTGTTGAAGCAATGGCTAAGATAGTTGCGTGTCTGTGTGAATTTTTCATTATTATTATGTTTGGGAAACTATGAAATGTTTCTAACCATGCAACTAAACTTGAATTGTAGGAAGTATCATGTACGCTCACCTACAAATGAAGAAGATGAGATTTTCTGAGAACAAGACTTATGAGATCAAGAAGTACAAAGAAAGGGTTCTCTCAGAAAGCGGGAGTCGACTATGACGAGATGTTGCTCTAGTGGCTAAACACAGTGGTGGATATTATAGCAGATAGATGGTGTAATCGAAGTAGAAGACAATATCGAGAAACCTCAAGGACTCAGGACTCTCTACAAGAACCACATGTGTGCAGATATAAGAAGACTTTGTACGGGATCAAAAGGAACCTATGGGATAGGATGATTAGCTGGAGTGATGATGATGATTGGAGTACCTCCGAAAGAAGGATTCAGGTCCAAAAGGACCTCCCTCGAAATAGCGAGTAGTTCCAGTCCTTAGGGACTGATGCCTGTCAAAGGATGACAGATGCTTGTCAAAGCATGATAGGTTCTTGTCAAAGGATGATGGATTCTTGCCAAAGGATGATAGATGCCTGTTAAAGGATGATAGATTCCTCTCAAAGGAGGAGGGATTCCTATCAAAGGATGGCAGATTCCATTCTAGGGGTGAATTAATATAAGTACTTTCTGACTGATAGAGTTCTTGTCCTTAGGTGATGGATGCTGGTCCAGGGTTGACTAAAGATCAATACCTATCGATTGATAGAGTTTCCGTCCTTAGTTGTCTGGTGCCAGTTTAGGGGTGAATGAAGATCAATACTTGCTAATTGGTATTGTTTCAGTATTTTTGTTTGCTGATGATTGATGGTGTTGTTCCAGTATTGTGTTTACTGATGATGTTCCAATATATGATGTTGCTGATGTTCCAGCAAAGGATGTTTCTAATGATGTTCCAGCAAAGGATGTTGCTGAAGATGTTATGGAAAAATATGTTGTTGATGATGTTCCAGCAAAGGATGTTTCTGATGATGTTCCATTAGATTATGATGATGTTGTTAATGGTGATATTCCAGAAGATGATGATGATGTTGCTGATGGTGATGTTCCAATAGATGATGGTGATGTTGCTGATGGTGATATTCCAGTAGATGATGATGATGTTGTTGATGGTGATATTCCAATAGATGATGATGATGATGCTGATGGTAATATTCCAATAGATAATGATGATGATGCTGATGGTGATAGTCCAACAGATGACATTGATGTTCCATCAAATTCTTGTTAACAATGATAATGATGTTGATGAAGATGTTACAATAGATGATTTTGATGACCCCCTAGACATATGATGATCCAAAAACTTCCTATGACATATAGAGATTCACAAGTCAGTTGGGCAGTTGTTGATGCTGTTGATGTTTCCCATGGAATAACTTCCTAGTTAAGAGGGAGTGTTAAAGAAAAGTAACTACGAAATATATTCTAAATGTATTTGTTTATTATATTATTGTATTTATCCTTAGGGAGATGTAATTGATGTAATTTATAATGTAATAGTCATTAAAAGAGTCAATGTAAAACTCTAACTGATTAGGTCGGCCTCAAAAAGTCTAGAAGGAATATTTTATTGTAAAGAGTACAAGTTGGCCCAGTTAGGTAAGTTAGAGCCGACCTAATTAGCAAAAGTTCAAGTCAATTGTAAAGTATAAATAGGGGATTGAGTTGCTCATGTGTAACACTCGCCTCACTCACTGAAGGTCGCATAGGAGAGAGAGGAGTTCTTACAAGTGAAGGAGATAAGTTGTTTGGTCTTGGGGTTTTATCTTGCACTTGATGAATTCTATATTGAGGAAGTTTTGTCGGGGTTTTCTCCCTTGTGGTTTCCCCAATATAAATTTTGTGTTCTTTGTGTTTGTTGTGCTTGTTTTTCTTTCAGTGAATGTAATGTTTAATATTATTATGCTAAACAAGTAGAAAAACTAACAAAATTTACATAACTATGTCAAATTTCATATTTTCTAATAGTCATTTCTTTTTGGAAAATGATAAGGTATATGTTTTTGTGGGTGCAACCTTTGAGAGCCTAAGTGATGGTTTCATGATACAAAAGTTGGTATACATGTAGTGAAGGTAGCATTAGTGCAACGCTATTTTTCTATAATAATTGTTTTTTTTTAATTATCTATGTGATAAAACCTCGAGAACAATACGTCAAGTGTGGGTACAAAAGTTGAAGGTCTTAATGCAATGATTCCAATATGGATTTTTTATGGCATGTAGACGTCAGTTTCTACTAGTGCAACATACAATTTGTTTGGAATGGTTGTGAAATGAAAAAGTTACAAAAGAAATACTAACAACACGTTTTTTGACTTAAGGAGTGAAGATACAAGAAAATTAGGAAAAAATAGAAAAAAAAATATATATATTTTTTAAATTACATATTTGGAAGCTGCATAAAAATTCTATCTATGTCTAAAATTTCATTAAAAATGCTTGTGTCTATCATGTTGTAAAGAGTGGTGGAAGATGAGCATATTAATAAAATGGAGGAAATGACCAATTAGCTACGGTTTACCATATTTCATAGCACAGGGTTGGTATCTCTGAACCAACAACATAGGACTATAGATGACATGCAGGCGCGTTAGAATGCATGTTTTAGGAACTAAGTAAAGCTCATGCGTTATGTTTAAATTCAAATATTTATTCCCGCACTTGGTGTTAACCAAAATGATCTAGCATTTTGCTTCTCCAAAACACTCTAGCATTTAACTTCTCCAAAACGCTAGAGTGTTTATTATTTACATGGCGTTAGAGTGTTTATGAATTACAAAACACTCTAGAATTATAAACCACATAAACTATATATTAAGTGTGGAATGGAGATAAATGGGATGAGAGAGAGAGAGGGGATACAAGGTGGGGGCAAGGGACATGAATTCAAGGAGGTGGAGAGAGGAATGAGGAGAGAGAATATTAAATTCCTAAACCCATAAGTCCTAAGGCCCAAACCCCCAAAATCCCTAAACCCCTTAACACATAATTCCTTACCATTTTAACCCCTTGACACTTAATCCTAACCTTTTATACCTTGCCACACTAATAGTTGATCCGTGGATCCCTTAGTAACCTATAAAGGTCCTAATCATTAAAGTCCTAGTCCCTTAATTAACCGCTTATCTCCCATCCTTGTAGTCCTTATCCTCTAACACCCTAAGCCCTTAACCCCTTATAGTCCCTTAACACTATAGCACCAAATATCTTAATGACTAACCTCTTAAAACCTAACCCACTAACCCCAAAGCCCTAAATATCTTTACCCCTAAAGCCCCTAACCCATAAACCCCTTGAGTCCTTTAATCATTTACCTCTAATCCTTTAACCATTAGCCTCTGAGCTATAGTTTACCCTATATGGGTAAAATAATTGTTTACCTCTACACTACATTTGCATGTACGACCTCCCTTGTGCTAGTGCACCCTGTATTTGCTTGTGCACTCTATGTTTGCATGTTCACTCTTTGTTTGCGTGAGAGCTTGTAATATCCCAACTTTTTGAGTAACTATGTTATGAGGTTATATCGGGCCACGACCCCAACATATGTGATTTATTATTTTAGCATAACATTAGTATGTTTTGATTTATGCTTTCATGAGTTGATATATTGGGCATGGACCTTGATTGTTTCATTGTTGGATATATAGGGCATGGACCCTAATTGTTTCATTGTTGGATATATATACTGGGCAGGAAAGCTCGAACGAATAAACTATGTTGTATTATGAGAATTTGTTACAAATTATGACATACTGAGTTTTCCTCTTTTGTCACATTATATTGTGCAGAGCATGATTCATATGGCTAATTTTGTAGTGTGTTGAGCGTGGACTTAGAAACACACGAATGACCTATATACTGTGCCTAATCCCCGATGTATCTAGAGGACTCTTATTACGTACTGGGCTTAAGCCCCGAGGTACGTTGAGCGTTGGGCATAATCCCTGGAGCACTCCAAGCTTGAAAGAAATGATTACCAGATCCAAGGCCACATAAATATCCTAGATGTGTCTCACAACCACATTCTAGCTCTAGTGTTGAGCAGAGGCTCTGGAATTGCACTAGTGTAATGCCCATGTGAGAGTGTTTAGTTAGAAGGCTCTGAAGAGCACTCGGGGTTACTAGATCTCAAGTGTTGAGTCAAGAAGACTCTGAATAGAACTTATGTGTTTTATCACAACTATTCGACTTGATTAAATAAATCTTATTATCATCAAATACTATGGGAACTACCATGTTAAAACGAGGGAATCTGACATGCAAAGGGAGAGACTAGAGGTGCCTTTACCAGCTTACCGAAACCATCCAAAGAAGTGGACCCTTTCCTTAAAAAGAATTAAAAGAAGCATCATGTGAAACAAAATGCTTAAAGACCACAAAGCTAAGTATTATTATTTAGGAGTTTCAATATATAATATTGTTATTTATTACATGTATACTTATACATAAGTGGGCTGCCACTTACTAATTATTAGTTATTATTATTTAGATAGAATTGTAATTTTTTATATTATTAGTATTATACAAAGATTAAATATCAAAAACACTTTAATCAAACAAAGTGAGAAGTACTAGTTCCAAAATAACTAGCAATTAAGTAAACAAATACTATTTTATAATTTAAAATATTTTAAAGAAACCAGTAAATTCCAACAGTCCGAATACAAGATTTGTCCTACTTAAGGATAGAACCCAAAGTTTGGGGAATATTTTTTTTCCTTTTGGTATTATTATGCCAAGAAGAACTCTCTGTTCTAGGAAGTGAACTCTGCCCATAAATTTCTGAACCAGCTACACATCTAGGGCCTCTATTTCTTAGTTTGCATGTGAGAACCAGCTCGGGGGGATTCTTACTGAACCAGGAATGGTTGAAGAATCATGGTTGGGAGGAACGTGGTAGTCCCAAAGTCATCCATTCCAAGATCAGTTATCAAGTCAGCTAAGAGTTCAGTAGTTTTTCATTAACTAGTTGACTAGGTGTGCAGGCCACTATCAGCAGGAACAAGCTACAAGGATCAGCAGGTATGAAATTCTTATAAAACCCTCCTACAGGTACATCTCTTGTTATAATTGCAATGTTAAAATAGTAATGTCTTCAATATCAGTTTTAATTCAAGATTTCCTAGAATCAAATGGTATTTCCTAGCAGGACTAGCCAACTAGTCTTTGCTAGTCAATTGTATTGCTTAAACTTCTAGAATATGCGAATCGTTAAATAAATTTAGTGAAATCTATTGGGTTTATTTTCTCTTATCGAAACTCTCGTTTTAAATTTCAACAAAGCATTTTGCTACTAAGACCCAGTTATTAAACAAAAATATTTAGTCCAAACATTTTGAAAATCTAGTGATACAAATTTATAGCAAATGAAACGCAGCATCATCCTTTGTATGTAATTTCTATCTACTCCAAATCTAGAACAAGTTTGTTATATATATATACATGTATCCATTTTCCGATCTAATTAGTTTCTTGTCTTTCTTTTTAAAACAAAATTTACACATATCACATTTTAAACGAAGACCACAGATAGGACAGAGATCATTGCATACTATTACAAATTTTTCTTTTCCTAATGCAAAACATGCATCATACCTAGCCATCACTACCCACCCTCACCTAGTACATCAAGGAAACAAATTTTTTTTACAAATACACAGAACCCGGTACTCTATCCAATCAAGAATTAATGCCAACAAGTATGCATTATAAATCGATGGCAATTAGAAATTCCAGAAAGTTACAAACGCATACGCCCAGCGAAAACAGAGGGCAAGGGTCAAATCCCATGGCTTTCTCATGCCCAAAATATTGTAAGTATTTCCTACAGGACCCATCGTCTCCAAAACAAAAACAAAATGCTGAGTACATCCTTTGAAACCCTCTCCATACAAGTAACCATTGTATCAATGCAACCAGTAAATAAAGCGAGATTTTCTTATTCAAATCCTAACCACATTACCGAAACAGAGGCGTAGAAAACCTCATTCGATCTCCTATATGTCCACAGGCAACACATTGTATACGCAAAAGCACCATAGCAATATCTAATACAGTTAGCAAGAGAAAATGAAATCAATACATGAATCATAGCTACATTTCCAAAGACCTTTTATCATTTAGACATTTTTTGTACAGTAGTTTACAAAAATACCCAGAAACCCCATAATATTAGAACCAATAGGTTCCAGCTTAAATGCTTGTATTCACACAGGAAAAATAGAAATATACCAATTGGAACCATTACAACTGTACAGGAGTCATATCCAAAACGAAATAGCATTACATTTTTTCAGGAATTCGTAGAGACTAGTAACAAAGTAAGACCCAGCTGCGACATAGGTTCTTTTACACCACAGTCCCAGTTACTTATTCAACTATTAACTTTACACTGAAACCCCATTCTTTCTAGTCTAGCCAGTAGGAGACTAACGGACTTCCCAAGGTGAATCAGTAAGCCAAGGGCTTACAGGAGTCTCCACTCTAAACCAGGCCAAAATGAATACATACAACACCAGTGGTGCGAGAGGTAGGGCACAAGTGGGTAAGCCAGACTTACCAATACCCTAGCCATGACTACATCACCATGAACCATCGCAACTCCATACCAAATCATTTATCACCTGCCATTATGACATGAAAGTATCAGTTAGTCAAACCCTGTGTTCTCAAATCAATGAAGAAAGATAAAATGACAATTGCAAATAGAGATTTCTTCCTTACCTATGAGAAGCGTCACCTCCCTACGCCATAGACGAGCTCAACAATTAACAAGTGTGTTGACCAAGATTAGAGCTCGGGTCAGTACCCAACACAGCCATCATACAAACAAAGTGCAGAGCCAAAAATGAGGAACAAGTCGAATACAGGAATAACGGGAAAAAACCCCAAATCAATTTCCAAACCCTCGTTGACAAGCTGTCCCCTATACCCATTTAAAGCGCAGTAAATAGTACACCGACCTAACTCTAGTGGAGGTTCAATTATTTGTACAAAGTCTATAGTGAAATTGTGACCCAACCCACACATGTTTAAATTACAAGAAGCTCATAGTCATAAACCTCACCTTGGAAAACACATTATGATATGAGCTCCCATGGTAATGGGACACCCATTATTAATACTTATCATCCACCCTAGTAAAACGTAGTCAATAAGTAAAGTATGGGACAACCCTTTTGGGATAGCACATTCATATTTGATATACCTGCAACCACAGAAGTACCGAATGACATTAGCAATATGCTAAGTAAGTCCGGCAACCACTATACTCACCCATATGTCCCGACAACCTTGCCAAGGTATGTAATTACCTTTGTTGGAGTATTATAGTAACCACCATGTGAACAACATATCGTCATCAAAGGAGCTCATGACCTGAAGGTGCATTAGACATTCACAATTCAATTACAGGATATCTTAAAATAGTAAAGAGTGTTATTTCTACCTTTATATTAGTATTTACGAATGTAACAAAAACATGCCATCATATATTTCCACATCGCTTCCGCAGTTCTAAACTCACACAGGAAAGAGACCAGGTTAAATAAAAATATTAGACTTACAGTTGTTTTCGTGCAAAGTATGGATGTTTTTAATGATATTGGATTTAATGTATGAAGCTATCTACTGTAACTTAATGACAATTGTAGGTAGGAAAAATTTTAAATTTTCGCTATTTTTGGGACATTACAAGTGGTATAGAGCAAGTTACAAACACTAAGTGACCTATTGGGCACTACCAAACATCGCTGCAGATCCAGAAAGGTTTGCTTAAAATATCGTATTATATTTTATATGAAAGAATTAACTAAAAAATTGTTTTCCACAAACCGATACTTATATCAATTTCAGGTACAGGCAGTATCAGAAAAATGAATACAGAACAAGGCAGCAGTATACGAGGAAATTTAAATTCCCCACCACCAGGACAAGAAATTGTGGTGGAACTCAACTCAGATTTAGAGAAATCCACACAGCAACTACATGCAGAATTCCAAAGTTTCAGTGATGAGAATATGCAAGAGAGAAGAGAACAACGGGCTATAAATCAAGCCTTACTCCAAAACCTAACAGGGGCAAAACCCCATGAATAGCCTACTCTTTCTGTCAACACTCTTAACACAAGGAAAGCAGCCAGTTGTAGGATAGGAGAGCAATAAGAACATAAATCAAAACCATTGGAAGAGGACTGTAAAAGCTCTTCCAATGACAATGGCTCCCCACCCCCTTGCAAGAGAAGGAGGAAGAGTGATGACAGCTTACAAGGAGAGTTCCAAAAGATAAGAGCCCCAACTTATGATGGGGAAGTTAACTCAGGAGAAAAGGCTGAAGAATGGTTGTTAGGAATGAATAAATACTTTAAAGTTCATAATTATTCTAGTGAGATGCAAACCCGACTAGCCATATACAACCTAAAAGGTAAAGATGCGAGATGGTGTCGGGACTTGAAACACACTAAGGGACAAGAGCTACGAGACATAAGCTGGGATACTTTCGGCAGAATATTCTAGGAAAAGTATATGTCTTAAAGATTCTTTGACTAGAAAATAAAAGAATTTCATGAGTTGAAAATGGGTTCCCTCACTATGGAAGCTTTCATAAATCGGTCCTTAGACTTGCTGCACTATGTGCGTTATATTAAGGACAAGAAGGTGAAAATTCAGCAATTCTTGGGTGGGCTGCCACCAAAAGTTAGAGAGAAGATAGAATTCGACATGCCCACAACCCTTGACATAACCCTCCATAAAGCTAGGTTGTGCTATGAGCACGGGCAGCCCAGAAAAGACAACATTAGCAGAAATAGAGACGGATTCAGGACCTTCTCAGACAACCGCAGACCGGGTTTTAGACCCCCACCTTTTCGGAAACATAACAATAGTTTCCCACCCAACAGAGGTTTCAGTCGACCCCAAGCTCGACCAAGTGCACCCCCCACCACCAGCCAACAGGCCAGCCTTCAACAAACGGACAAAGGCGGTCCCACCAACCATTTCCTATAGGAAATGCCAGGGACCACATTACTACAGAGACTGTCCCAACAAAACAGACGGGACTTTACACAACATCCAGATGGAGCCTACCGTGGGAGACATGGCAAAGAAACCTAGGATTTATGCTGCCCTCGATGGCCGGTAGGTAGAGCATCAAGCCACCATGGTGGAAATTGAGGGTAAGATATCTAACATTGTCATTTCAGTTCTAATAGACCCCGGTGCTTGCCGAAGCTACATTGCTCCTAGAATAGTAGAAACATGCAAGTTAAACTGAGAAAGCCAGAAGGTACCATGGCCGGTACAACTAGCTACGGGTACCAAGCGAAAGGTTTTCGAACTAATTAAGGGCTGTGAGTTAAATTTGAATGGATTATTGACTAGAGTAGATTTAAACTTCTTATTGTTAGGGTCTTATGACATAATAATAGGCATGGATTGGTTAGAAGGACATCATGCCTTGCTATATTGTTTAAATAAATCCGTCTTATGCATAGATAGTCAAGGGAACCAAAGAACCATTCAAGGTATACCTAAAGAAGTATCAGTATGACAGATATCAGCATTACAAGCCAAGAAATGCTTAAGAAAAGCTTGTAAACTATTTGCAATGCACTTTCAAACAGTAGAAGCTGATAGAGATCAATAGATCGAGGATATCCCAATACTAGTAGAATTCAGAGACGTGTTTACTGAGGAAATACCAGGACTACCACCCAAGCGGGACTTAGACTTTTCCATAGAGTTAACACCCGGATCGGTACCCATCTCTAGGAATCCATACTGTATGAGTACGCCAGAGTTGGTAGAGCTCGAGATACAGTTGCAAGAACTAATAGACAAGGGATACATTTGACCGAGTGTGTCTCCCTAGGGAGCACCAATACTCTTTGTTAAAAAGAAGGACGGAACGATGCATATGTGCATCGATTACGGTAAATTAACTTCAGCACTACTAAGAATATGCTACATTGATGCTTCTTTTTCGACAATAAATTGAGTCTCAGTTTCATAAGTGTGATGGCTTTACTGGTTGTGAATCCTACAACTTTGCAAAAGTGTCGTAATGGATAGAAGTGTAGTTCTGTCGCGAGGGTACAAATGTTTAGAGGATAATAATGCAAATCTCTTTCTTACAGTTGTAAGAGTTTGTGTGCATATTTATGAAATTCTAACTGATAATTCAGGTAGGATGGACTTTAATTGGTGGCGGTTGAGGCCCATGGTGTGATGCTTGGTCTTTTCAAAGGTCGAGGTACCCCAACAGGGCTGCCGAGAGGTAGGGTAAGAAAATGGAAACTCCTGACTTACTTAGCGATTTCGCTAATGCATACACTTTGTACGTGGTTTGTAGGTGTACTTATGGAGGTGTCTACCTATGGGGATCACTTCACAAGTCCAACACTTATTTAAAACTACAGTATGTAATGTGTGGACTTTGTCACTTTAAAATGCCTTGTTGGAATTTATAGTCCTTATTGAACTTTCAATACATGTTGAGCTTGTAATTACTTGTTGGCATTATACACTACTTGGGGTCTTTGTATCACACCTTATGTTTTCAATTACTTCATTGATCGTGAATGCCTCTGCTATTATAGAGATCACGACTAGCATCGAAATATTTGGGTTGGTAGTGGAATTTAATGCAACTCTACGATGGCACATGGCCAACGTTGCCAGCTATGCTAAGGGTTTCTACTTGGTTTCTACGCCATTGAGGGTTCAATTTCGTGGTTCTTTTGCCTATGACTGTGTGTTGGATGCATTTGAGGGTTTCGTGTACTGACTTGAGCTTGGCTCATGGTCAGCACACCATAAGGGATTTCGTATGCAGAGATGGCAACAGACAGACACGAAGGTAATATCATCTTTGTTTTTTTTTGCTAATTTAAATGGGTAAAAATGATAATAAGCTCAGGTTTCTAACTGGTATGCTTTACTCTCTTGGCAGGTAATCGTTTGGTCCTCTTCATCTGCGTGGCTACTAGTTTATGGTCAAGACTAGACTTGGAGGCATCGCAAATGGTAAGTTCAAAGTCCACCATTACTTATCTCCTCCTCTCGCCTCTATGGAGTGTTTTGCGTTTTCTATGAGAAACCTTGTGAACCCGATTGGGTTCACTGCGACAAGCTTTGAGTTCCTGGAAGTCATCGTTGGCTACACTATTGTAAAAAATGTATCTATTGACTTTTACAGGCCCCAGAGGGTCTTAGTGGGAGGTTTTGGCCATTCGGCTCTATGTCTGAATTTTGTTGAAACTTGTTGATAATAATAATGCCCAATATGAACTGGGGTTTTCATTTGAGACCTATGTCTGCGTATTTAGTTTGGATGGGCCCTGGAATGGCCTTCTGTATAATTTTGTAAATGTTTGGCACCCTATTTAATCTCTACGTTTTATTATAAACTTTGAACCTATTAAGGAGATATATATAGCTAAATAGTCTCTGCGTTTGCTTTATGTGAATGATGTCTGTATCTAAGCTTTTTGAAATGTGTTGGTTTGCTATTATGAATGTTTGATAGGATGAAACGTAACCCTAAGGGTAAATTAATAAGCCTGAAATGTTCTAAGATTTGGCTCTTACTGCTGTGTTTTCTGGTGGTTGTAGTAGATATAAAAGCAAGAAGGGTTTTAAATGAAATGGTAGAGGGATTCGATCCCTGTCCCTACGTTTATAAATAACTCTTATCTGTATGTTATTGTGTATTGTTTGGTTGAAAAGTGCTGTGTAAAACCTTCTACGTTTTAGTAGGAGTCGTAGCCCTAGCTACTATTTCGTTTGGCCTTTGAGAGAGCATGGGTTGATGTGTTAATACTATACTGTGGTGTCTATTATGATAGAAGAGTCAAAAGTGCACTCGTGGGTGGGGTTTGATTTCTTGACCAATAAGTTGATACATTTAAAGAGAATGATGGGTGAAAAGTTATGTATACTGTGGGCTGTTGATCCTTGAAATGATAATCGTTGGGTTTCAAAAGTTTAGGTGGTAAAAAATGCCTGAATCTATGTTTATAAATCGTATTTCCTTGAAATACTTGATGCGTTGTTTCTTTGTAATGAATTGGCTATTGGTAGAAATCGTGTAGATGTTAATAATGTGGAAGGGTATCTAGTTTTTAAAGAACATGAAAAAATAATAAATGCTGATGTGGTCTCTTGCACCATTCGATGTGTAGGGTGACTAGGATATCAGGTGTTTGTCTCACTACTGTTATCATTTCTATTTAAGGACTATCAAGCATAAAAAGAATGACAATAAATGATTTAAAAATAGAACATATGTAATCCCTGCATTATGAAATGGTAAGACGAATTAGACAGAAGACATAAGTATTTAAAATGATACAATAACCCTGACCTAGAAGATAATATGGGAAAACAAAGGGAAGTCTCCCGAAATTCCGAGTAGTGTCCCTAAGTTTGCTTATGGGTTGTTGTCTAGCATAGGCTAGCTTGGCTAGACCTGCTAGACCTTCCACTGGTTTCTGGGTAGAACCTCTAAGTTGCTAATGTTTGTAATGAGAACAATGCTGACGTATCAATTCTAATGTAAAAGCCTAGGTTTATTATAACTGAAAAATGGAAACAATTACTACTGCATAACTGGCTGCTCAGGCACTCGATCCTTTCCTGTAGAAGCATGACTGCTTGACACTTGATCCCTTCCTGTAGAAACCTGCACACTCAAGAATAATTAATACAGAACCTGTTGTATTTAGCTAACCTGTTAGGATGATTTCCTTAGCTGGATAACTTTGGGGCTACCATGTTCCTCCCAACCATGACCCTTAGACTATTCCTGGTTATAACTGGATCCCCCCGAGCTAGTTCCAACATGCAATGAGAGATAGAGACCCTATATTTTCTGTTGGTTCAGATCTGGAATTATTATATAGGGTCGCTTCAGTTTCTTGGAGTAGAAGACTTCTCTCTAATTACCATAAGGGAATGATAATAAAAAAGATAGAGGATCCCCAAAACTTGGGATCCGCCCTCTTTAAGTAGGGGAGTCTTGAATTATGACTATTGGAATAATTAGTTTCTTTAAACTAAATAAATAATATTTAAAAGATATTATTTAATAATTACCTAGTCTTTTTCACTAAGACTTTTTCAATGGTTTAATCTATAAGTGATTTCTAATTTAAACTCTTCATAATAATTATGATAACAATAAGTATAATAATAATATTTTCTATCCTAGGTATTAATACATTAGTAATACTATTTATAAATGTGTCTTCCCACTAAATACTTTATTAATACTCTAAAATAATGTGGCATCCCACTATGCATAAACTATATGCAATAATGTCTTTTATAAATAATTAATCACATCATTATTTACTAAATATTCTTAATAATAATATTAAATCTTGTATCTTTACATGATACTTGGTTTTAACAATTTACGGGTAAGGTCCACTTCTTTGGACGATCTTTCGGTAAGCTAGGATAGGCACCTCTAATCTCTCTCTTTGCATGTTGGATTCCCTTGTTTAACATGGTAGTTCCTGCAGTATTTGTTGATAGATAAAAGATGAATCCTTTAATCAAATTAAATAATTGTGATGAAAGTAAAAGTGCTATTCAGAGTCTTTTCTGACTCAACACTTTGAGATCCAGTAACTCCAAGTGCTCTTCAGATCTTTTTAACTCAACACTCTCACATGGGCGTTACGCTAGTGCAATTCCCGAACCTCTGCTTAACACTAGTGTTAGAATGTGGTTGTGAGGAACATCTAGAATATTTAAGTTGCCTCAGATCTGGTATTCGTTTATCAAGCTTAGAGTGCTCCAGGGCTTAGGCCCAACACTCGAAGTAACTCAGGGATTACTTGTAGTACATAAACATTCTTCTAGGTACATCGGGGCTTATGCCCAGTATGTAGGTTATATGTTTGTTTCTGAGTCCACGCTCAACACACTCATAAGTCAAATCATGTAAAATCATAGCTCTGCACAGTAAGTAACAAAAGATAATCTCAGTATATCAGGGTTTGTATCCATATCAAAGCTGAAGAACATCATTACAACATCGGGGCCTTTTCGCCCAGTATACTCAAATAAAGAAGTCAGTCAGGGTCCATGCCCGATATGTCAATATATAAAAGAATAAATCATAGGTGCTAGGGCTCATGCCGAATACTCCAAATAAAACATAGGTGCTGGGGATGTCGCCCAATATAACAACAAAAATAGTTAGTCCAAAATTCAGGATATTACAATTCGAAACCCTCCAAGGTATCCAACTATTCAACATCCTATTCTTTAAATGGTTACAGTTAAGTTTTTGTTCTGAAAATTATAGGAATTTGTCTTTTAACACTATTTTGATTTCAATGGAAGGAGACAAAATTGCGGCTTTCAGGTTATCACAGTGAGTGAAATGCCTGGTACCTGTGGACTGTGAGTCCTGGTAAGTCTCGGATTCATTCCAAGCTGCCTATGTCATTGTTTTTATGGGTTTAGAAGTTAGTCCAGTTGTTCTTCAGTGTAGACTGAGTTTTTAACTAGGTTATGAAATGTTTAAGCAGTGTTGCGGATGTAGAAAGATTTTGTCTCGACGCTCCTGAGTTGGGGTTTCACTTGTTGAATTTATGTATCATTTTTATAGTTACCCTTTTAGTTTCTTTAAGCAGCGGGTGCTGCGAGTTGTAACACCTATTTTCTTTTATGAAAGGATTCGTCAGATTTGATACCTAACTACGTAAATATGGTATCGGATCTATGCTAGTGTACAGTTGAATAATAAATTTTGTTTCAGGCTTAAATCCTTATAATGAAACTTCGTTGTTTTGCTTAACTCTTTCATTGTTTTTATGGTTTGGCCTTACGGATTTATGATTGTTCTGGAATCCCTAGCTTTGATTTACTTGAGTAATGAGTTCATTTGTTTTTAAAAGATGATTTTTAACTACAGGTTTTATTCATACCCTAACAAAACATTCCTTATAAGTTTTATGCTACAAACCACATCCGAGTGTGCTCTTTAATGAGACTCGAAATGTGGGTTTGGTGTTTGATGTAAATGATTCCAATGACATAGGCTTTGAACCTGGCACTGAACCAAGTTTTTGTTTGGTATTTTAAGCGTTACATTTATCATAAACAAGAGTGCTCTGAATGGAGACTCGAACCCTTGTCTCTTGTTTTGGATTCTGTATAATGTTAAACGTAGGAAGGCTAGAAGTTATTTCAAGTTTTGTTATTGCTTTTAAATATGTGGATTAAACTCTTGGATGAGCCTATGCAAGTCTCAATCCTGAAACGTTACTAAGTTTAAGTTATTCCTATGTTGTTAAAAATCTGGAGAATGTTGTGCAGTGCCCTAGGGTATTACGTCTAGTAAGGGGATGAAGTTTAGGGTTTATAAACTTAGAATTATTTGGAAGCAATAACCCATAATTGATTACGGTTATTAAACTTTCCTCTATATGTTAAAAACATTTTATAGTAATAATGTACAACAAGTTGATATTTGATATATTCGACTTAATCATTTATAAATGTAGCCGTTTGGCGTTTATGGTTTTTATACTAAGTTTTTTCATATGCATCTATAGTGTAAATTTCAGCTCCTAGAGTTTAATGCAATTTTCTATACAATGCTGGTCGATAATAATACTTATATGAATGTATATAATCTCGTCGGTCGACTTGTATTAGCTCTGTTTAGAGAATAATAAGATTTTTGACAAGGAAAGTATGCTCTGTTGAAAATATTATAATACTAGGGTTTATATTTAGTGTGCTATAATACATTACGTTTTTTCTTAGAACTAGCACATAAATGTCTGTATTGATTTTGGTATTGAGATTTTATTTATAGTTACAATGTGTATATAAACTTAGGTTTTTCAAAAGATATACATGTCTATAGTATGACTGTGTTTTTCAATTTATGATTCCATAAGTATAAATTAATCCTAGGCAAACATTATAAATATGTTCCTATTCTGTATTATTTACTTATGTAAATTCTACTATTTTAAAATGCAAACTCAGATAGCTTAAGGAGCTATTTTTGAAAACTACAATAATGATTTCGGATAATATCATAAATATAAAGGCATTCACTTTCCATTAAAATATAGAGATCATATCTACTCTATGTTAATTAACTCTCTCCTCGTACTAGAGTACATCACCTTAGGGTGAAAGGAAAAATATAGGGAGATATTCACATTCCTTCATTATTCGAATTATGATCATTGATTTAACTGATCAAATAATATTCAGTTCAGAAAATTAGACATTTATAACAGACTATAAATATCAAATAAACCAAACAGTCTTCCAACATAGTTCAACAGTTTAGAAAATAAATAAAATATACCAAGTAGAAATTGATAACTTGATAGGGTGGACAAACACCCAAAGAGGCCTGTTCCTCCCAACCTTATAAAGAATAAGAAACCAAATCACTTGCTCCCTTGAACCCCCGAGCCCATTTACTTAACCACTAGGAAGAAGTCTCTGTGTAGAAGCAAGGCACTCAGGTTGTACTTAAGCAATCAACGGAGACTTGCATCCACCTAACATATGTACTTCAACAATCAATGGAGACTTGCATAGATATCCAAAACCTCTGCACTCAGCAGAAATAAGACAGTCTTACTCTGCAACTCAACACATAGCTTCCCCTCATTGAATCTATTGTGTGCATATAGCAAATCCACAAGGTAAATTTTCTCATCAGAAAAAGTATGAGCCTCTGCTCAAATTCGATGGCTTATAAAATATGCCTAGGTCTTTTGGTGGTCAGTTTTTAATAAATGAGCCATAAGTTCTAGTTCTACATTCCAGGGAACTTGACCACACTTTAAGGGATTTTTCGCATAACAACAGCTAGTTACTGAGTTCATGATGCTTCCACTTGTCCATTTCCTTCTACCCCAGATTCCATTCCTCCTAGTGGGTCAGTAAACATTGTTTCAATAGTGCCTTTGGGTGAGTGTCTCCTAATTTAATTTATGGGCGTGTGCACGAAGTTGGTTCCACTTTTTAGTGCCACTTTAGAAATAAAAAATGCACGTCCGAAATGGAAATCCATAACGCATATGAGTTATTGTGGCTAGATTTGGAAAAACCTGAGCCCAAAACCGACGCTAAGCTTAGTTAGCCTATATCGCATATGCGATATATTGAACTTGCATTTTGCAAGAGTTACAAATCACAAGTGCGATATATCGAACTTGCATTATATCGCAAGTGCGATTTGGAATACCAAAAATTTGTTAAAATATCTACAAATTATTTCACTGCATTTCTTAAGACACCTAACCCAAGATGGAGAATAAAAGCAGGGTTTCTATTGGGATAAAGCAGGTTCCCTAGACACGTAACCCAAGATAGAAAATAAACAAATGGTTTATACTTTCTCCTAGATCCAATTTATACACAAGCCAATCCAAGCAAGCATATGCATGAGAAGGGGTAGATCTCCCACCTCATCCCTGAAGTTTTTCCTCGATGCTCCTTGTTGATCCAGCTCCTAGCTTGAGGATCCAAGTTGATGAGCCTACAAGCAAAAGGAAAATACAAGCAACTTCCAAGAACAAGTGTATCAAACAAAATATATTCACTAACAATTAAATAAATACATGCATTTGACATGAGAAGCACTATTTGGGAGAATATGCCAAGTTGATTTATTAGAAATCCAAAGGAAACACGTATATGACATTATTATACCTGATCTTGCACTAGAAAAATCTCCTCCAAGCTCTCAATTAGAATCCCCTTGAGCACTTTAAGACCATAAGGACCATCTCTCTAAGCTATTTTCTGCGTTGAGAATAATGGAATCATAAGGATGGTATCTCTAAGTCCGGATGTTTTCATTCAAGAATTTGCCTCATTTTATAGGGTGGAGAGGCCAAACTGCTTGGGAGAGAAGGGTGGATTAAGGGATGATAATTTGGATCCAAGGATATCAAGGATGCCTCGAATAGAAATGAGATCATACTCGAAAGATGCAACAAACCTCCCAAAATCATGTCCAAATCAATATCCTAGATCCAAGCTCAAATGGTGCAAACATGATTATTGCTCCCCTAAGGCATGACATAGAGTGAAATTGTTGTAATTATCACTCACTAGTAGGATTGAAAGGAGTGGCAAAGTTGTAATTGTCCCTCCCTAGTCAAGGAGAAAGGGGTGAAAATCCCTATACATTGGAAAAAATGAAGGTCCAAATGATGGGATTTCGACCTACTAATTATGGATTTGTAGAATTCAATGTGCCCTTGTCTCCCTCGTCCTTGGTCCAAGGAAATCCCCAATCATTTATTCATTCATATATATATATATATATATATATGGAAATAAAAAAAGATAGAGAAAAAAAACAATGGTGTTTGGGTTGGTTTCCCATGGACACATTCCTTGGGGCCAGGCACGGATTCAATGGCCGTGGGCCAATAGGTTGTGGCCATGGTAGCCATATAAAGAAAAAACCTAGATTCGATTGAAAGAAATTAACCAGTATAACTTTGGGCGCATTTCTAGAATCGAACATAGATTTAAAAACCTAAGCATAAATATAGAGGTATCTTTCAATAAAAAATAATTTTTAAGAAATTTATAATGTCATTTAATGTGTCAATTCTTCTTTTAATTAATGTTTATCCATAATTAAATCTCATTTCTATGTTCATAATTTACTTTTTTAAATAAACTATAAAAAAATAGAAATACCACTCGAAGAGTAAAAAAGGATTCACAGAGTTACAAAACACAAGTGTGATATATCTCACTTTCGATATATCACAAGTGCGATTTGTAATGCAATATATATATATATATATATATATATAAAACAAAGGCCCGCGGCCTCATTTTCCCAATTTACACAGTCAAGGCCAACAATATCGGGAAGGCAATAAAACGCAGTGTCAATTTGCATTTGAGAGAAGGAGGAGGCAAGCCAATTCACAATTCAGATAAAATGGAAGGTAGGTGGCCCTTTATGACCAAATTCCTTTTGAAATTTTCGTTATTGTGTTTGTTAATTTACTAGTTTATGTTTTTTTTTAAACCAATTTAATAAAATTTGTTACATGTATTAAAAAACAAACAATGAAATTTATTAATTAAATTTTGAATTTGTTGTTTTAAACTTAACAGAGAACACAAACCCAAACCCAAACCAAAATCCAGACACAAACCCAAACACCGAGAAGGAACATGACCGTAATTCAGAGATTCTTGCTCATTTGGGTTCATTGAGGCGCCTTAGCTAATATTTAGAGGGGGGACCACTTAAGACAATCATTAGTCGAGGCACTACACTCCATAACAAATACAATTTCCAATGCCCAGGGAGCATTGTACAACATTATCTCATACAGAGATTCCTAGACGCAATACTATTGCACTGGGTTGAGCTACAGAGATGTAAAAAAAGTAAAGATAACCAAAGACCAATTGTTTTAATTATTCTGGGACCCTAGCATCGGATTGGTTCCATCCACCAGTCGACCACACATTTCCATAGGATGGTGCATGGAACCAAATATTAAAGCCAATTGGATGGATCGTTGGTGGGTGAATCCATGAATGTTGTTCACCATTTTTGGCGGATAGAATGGAAACAAATTATTTTTTGGACCCTCGATCGAGATAATTTAGAGCCCTCGGTCGAGGTTTTGAAAGCTCGATCGAGGATTTTAAAAGCTCGATCGAGGGTTTTAAAATACCTCGATCGAGGGTTTTAGAAAACCTCGATCGAGGGTTGAAACAAGACCTCGATCTAGCTTTTCAAAAGCTCGATCTAGCTTTTAAAAAGCTCAATCTAGATTTTGAAAAGCTCGATCTAGCTTTTGAAAAACAGAATAGGCTCATTTTAGTCCCTCGATTAAGCAAATACCTCGATCGAGGGTTTGAAAATACCTTGATCGAGGTGTTGTTAAACCCTCGATCGAGGTATGTTAAAACCCTCGATCGAGGTATTTTAAAACCCTCAATCGAGCAAATAGCTCGATTGAGGGCTTAAAAAACAGGCCGAGAGCCCTTTTCACCGCAGAATGAAAGTTTTGTCTGCCTTCCACATAGATAAACCATGTCATTAAATGCTCATTAATGAGTGGACTTCATACCATTGGATTTGTCAACAAATCCTCTATCCAGATATATAAAATTTACAAATTTTTATCTTCATATGTCTTTTGTTTTTAAATTTCTACTAAAACTTGCCCTAAAAAACCCTGCCGACAACTTCGATTGAGCTCAAAGATAAATCCACAGCATTCAAAATACACATCCAAAAAATTTGAAAAAATACACAAGCCCTAGATAAATGCGTCCTCTTCAAAAGGGTATTTTTAGTTTTGCAAATCATGTAAACAATCAAAATATTTCGTGCACGAACACACATGTGTGCAAAATGAAACTGAAATATTCATTGGTTAGTTTTGAAAAATAATAATAAATATAATTTTTCGAGAAAAAATAAAAGAAAAATATGTAATCCCTAGTGCATTCTGTCTAGATCATGTTAACATATTTCATTTTTTTAAAATATTACTTTAACGTTAAATTATCGTGCATGAACACAAACTACTTGTTAATTGCTCTTGAAATTTTTAAGAACACACATTTCATTAAATGAAAATTCAACACAATAAATGACATTGGTATATTTAGAAAAAACTATAATTGGAAAGCCAACATAATTCTCTACATTTCGTTTTTCAACTGCATGTCAAAATTCATTTGGAAAATATGAGTTTAGAGGGCTTCAATTTAATACATGGATAAAATTTATGTTTTTCACCGTCATATTTGGCCAAAAAGAGTTACCCATCTTCATGGAATCACCCTGGTACATGGTCTTTGATGAAGACCCTCACGGGAATAGAGACATCCCATTTTATTTCCTTAGGAAGCTGTATGCAGAATTTATCCTCGGGAAACATGTGAACTATTTTGACATTCTAGAGTTCTAGGGTGTAGGTCATGGGATGCCCCAAGATAGGGAAGGGGCTAAGACTGATCCTAATCGTGTGCGACGCCCTCCACACACACCAAATCCCCCTCGGGTATATCCACATGCCGATCCGGTTATTGAAGATACACATGAGGCCTTATTCGATTTAGATGATATATTGATTTGACATGGGACTGGCATCGAAGGCAATGTAGGCCAAGGGGTTGGCACTTCCAAGGCTGGCCCATCTAGGGTTGGACCATCTCACAGTGAGGATCCACTTTTTAGGTCCCCAGACCAAACCAAAGCTACACATCGTGCTAGTGACGCAGAGTCTTCAGAGCATTGGGTTATTCAACACCCTTGAACATCATGTTGAAGCATATGCTATGGGCCTGCTTCAAAGTTTCAGGGTGATGGATTACTCCGATATGTAAGTAAAATCCATTCTTTACATAGTATATATTTTGTTTTATATCACAATTTTCAATTCTTTCGTAATTTATTTCTATTTAAATAATTATCTGACAATTTACGTGAACAAATATACAACTGGTGTCCAATGAAACCTTAGCTTCACATAATCTGGCCGTTGATGTTGATGTCATTGATGCAGCGGTAAATGCTGCATATGATTTTGGTGTTTCACCATTAGGTGTAAGAACTTTACTTTTTAATTTTTCATCGACTGATTTACATATTTATAATTTAGAGATTGCAACATTCAATACATCTTAAACTCGATACAATATGTTTTATGCAGGGTGGGAATGATGAGTTTGTGGAATCCCAGGTCAGTCCCTCCCATGTAGAGGAAGATTCCCAAACTCAGGTATTCTTTTAATTATGCTTTTAATGATTTGAAACATGTATGCGTTTAATTATTAGAAATTTTCTAGTTGTATATTTATGTTTTGTTACGTAGCATGGTTACCAGGATATGTTTCATTGTCTACTTAGGCCAACGTCATTTACTGTACCCACCGGTGACCCTCTTCTCCCCCAGGTATGTGTACATGTCTCGCTTTCTTTGAAAAAGTCATTGTCCGTCCATGTAGTATATATACAGTCTTGTTCTCTTTGTATTTGATGACATTGACATATATGTTACTTTACTCGAGCATCTAGTGATGCAGTGGTGCTTGAAGAGCAACAAATCGACATTGTTGGTGACCCACCTCTCCCCCCACAGGTATGTGTATGTCTCTCTTTCTTTGAAAGGTCATTGTACGTCCATGTAGTATATACAGTCTCATTTTCTTTGTATTTGTTGACATTGGTCCATATGTTACTTTATGTAGGTATCTAGTGATGCAATGGTGCTTTAAGAGCACCAAATTAACATTGTTGGTGACCCACCTCTCCCCCCCCCTAGGTATGTGTATGTCTCTCTTTCTTTGAAAATTTCATTGTACATCCATGTAGTATATACAGTCTCATTTTCTTTGAATTTGATAACATTGGTCCATATGTTACTTTATGCAGGCATCTAGTGATGCAATGGTGTTTAAAGAGCACCAAATCGATGTTGTTGGTGACCCACCTCTCCCCCCCAGGTAGGTGTACATGTCTCTCTTTCTTTGAAAAGGTCATTGTACGTCCATGTAGTATATACAGTCTCATTTTCTTTGTATTTGCTGACATTGGTCGATATGTTACTTTATGCACACATCTAGTGATGCAATGGTGCTTGAAGAGCACCAAATCGACGTTGTTGGTGACCCACCTCTCCCCCCACCAGGTACGTGTACGTCTCTCTTTATTTGAAAAGGTCATTGTATGTCCATACATAGTATATACAGTCTCATTTTCTTTGTATTTTTTGACATTGGTCCATATGTTACTTTATGCGGGCATCTAGTGATGCAATGGTGCTTGAAGAGCACCAAATCGACGTTGTTCGTGACCCACCTCTCCCCCCCCTCAGGTACGTGTGTATGTCTCTCTTTCTTTGAAAAGGTCATTGTACATCCATACATAGTATATACAGTCTCATTTTCATTAGAGAGATTTTGAGGTCAAAAAAGGGCCTCCTAAGAGATGTACTACAAAAATATGAGATATATTAAAATATTATGAATTGGGGGTTTTATGGGGTAGGTATATATGACAAGTCACCTCCCACACTATTTTCTATGCACAATATAAATAACCATGGTTGAGTTACTTTTCAAAATTCACTAGAAATAAAATTAATAAAATAAGACTACATTGATGTGACTAAAATTCATTGTAAATTCCCAAAAATGTATTGTCCTTTAACATTTATTTGTCTTGAACTTGCAAATGAAATTAAATAATAAAAAACATTTTTAAGAGCTTTTTTTTAATTTTATGTTGACTTTTTATATTTAGTACTTTTCTCATGAATTTAATAATGTAATTTAATTGAGAATTTATTTACATGTAAAATGTCAATAATATTATTATAATCCACATTGCATTATTATTATTATTATTATTTATTAAATCTATTATTATTCTTTATTAGTTTGACATTATGTTATTAAATAGAATGGAGTGAATATATAATTTAAAATTAAAAACATAAAAATGATAATATATTATTTTATAAAAAAATGTGAAAGGACTTTCTTTATGAATTAAGAGTACTTCACTTGAAAATGACAATAATATTATTTTATGTGAAAGTGTGAAAAGACATTCATTATGAGCACTTTACTTGAAAATGACAATAATATTATTTTATGAAAAGACTATCATTATGAGTACTTTACTTTATGACTTAAAAGTACTTACACTACTACCTTGGTTAACTATGTGTTTTCATCCACCATAGAAAATTTGACAAATAAGCATTCTTAACTCATGCAATGCCACCTCACCAAGGGGGATGATGTCATCTACTAGAATGTGATTGGTTGTATTTTATAGTACATTTTCTTTGTTTTGAGGCCCTTTTTTGACCTCAAAATTTCTCTAATGATTTGTATTTGCTGACATTGGTCCATATGTTATTTTATGCGGACATCTAGTGATGCAATGGTGCTTGGATAGCACCAAATCGACGTTGTTGGCGACCCACCTCTCCCCCCCCAAGGTAAGTGTGTAGGTATCTCTTTCTTTGAAAAGGTCATTGTACATCCATACATTGTACATATAGTCTCATTTTATTTGTATTTGCTAACATTGGTCCATATGTTACTTTATGCAGGCATCTAGTGATGCAATGGTACTTGAAGAGCACCAAATCAATGTTGTTGGTGACCCACCTCTCCCCCCCTCCCCAAGGTATGTGTACGTCTCTCTTTCTTAGATAAGGTCATGGTACGTCCATGTAACATACCCCTTTACTGAAAACATTTTATGTTTGAAGAAGACATTATATTAACTTTTATTATAAAGTTTTATATTTTGACAAGTGTCCAAGGATGACTGTAAGTGCACAATATTATTATTTAAATAAATAAAATAGGAGACACTCACCCAAGGAGAACTGTTAAAAGAGTGTTTACTAACCCACTAAGTGGAATGGAATCTGGGGTAGAAGGAATGGACAAGTGGCAGCATCATGAGGCAAGTAACTAGTTGTTGGTATGGGACAACTCCCTTGAATTGTGGTCATATTGCCCTGAAAGATGGGACTGGAGCTTGAGTCTCATTTATTGAAAACTGACCACCAAAACCACCTAGGCATATTTTTAAGAGCCATTGAATTTTGGACTGGGGTTCATCACTTTTTTCTGACAAGGAAACTTACCTTGTGGTTTTGCTATATGCACACAAGAGATTCGATGAGGGGAATTCTAGGTTTTTGATCATGGTGTAAGTCTACCTTTTTTACTGTTGAGTGCAGAGATTGAGGTTTTTGGCAAGTCTCTATTGATTGCTGGTTATACAATTTGAGTGCCTTGCTTCTACACAGAGTTCTTCTACCTACTGGTTCAGTAAACAGGCTCGGGGGTCCAAAGGAGGCAAATATATTGGCTACTTCTTCTGGAGAAGGTTGGGAGGAATAGGTCTCCTTGGGTGTTTGTCCACCCTATCTTCAATTACAGGTTCTACTGTATATTTGCTCTCTAATTAGTTAATTTACTTTATGCAATTGTTGATTTAATACTCTTTAGCTAACTAAGGATAATACATAAGTATAAGTGTGATTTTATGATTCTGTTACGATTTTGTAGACTGCTGAATATATTTATGAATTGATAGAGAAGGATTTTGTTAGGATTTAAGAATTGATATTTCTGATTCTGTTAGGATTTTGTAGACTATTTTCTGTATTGTACTCTAGTACAGAGAAGGAGAATTAAGATAGATAAATGATAGGCAAAATGTAGAATGAATGAATAGATTAACATTGTTGTGTTCCCTTAATATTCCTTTTTCTGTTATGTTTTGTAAATCTATAATATCTTATACTTTCTGGAAAATTGTAGTCATATATATATTATGCATACATTAGAATAGCTTCATTTTCATAATCGAAGAAGTAACAGAAAACTCAAATAGTTCTAGGTTTCTACATAAACCTAGGGTTTGGTGATAGAGTAACTATTTTATTACAACATATATTATTTATATAGAATCTTATCTTCCATCACACTTCTTTGCTTATGAAATTTAAATACTGCGAAAACAAACATAATAGTATTCATATCATTCAGACATTTCCATTATCTCTATTTTGCAGAAAACAGACTAAATTAAGGTTTAAACTTATCCATGTTTCTTAAACCTCTGCAAAAGATAATTTTAGTCTCTTATTATTGTACCTATCCATTCGAATTCCCTAATAAGAATTACAAATATTCTGTAGTATATTTATAGTATCAAATAGTTACCAATATTCATAAGTCGAACAACAGTTATCAATACAAACGTATTGAGTAAACTGGACAGTAAATTCCATCTCATCATCATTATTATTACAAATCTTTGGACAGGCAAAATTTGCTTGAAGACGAAATCCCCTTTGGCAGAACCCTAGCTACTTACGCCATAACTTTCAGTAAACACTCGATACTTGGTGAATCATATAGAATGCACAAAACAAAGTTTATTTATTTAAGTATTCTTTCCTCATTCCTACAGGTTACATATGAAACCCTAGAACTGTCTAAACACTAGTTTCCTTGCCTTACTCAACATTTGCTTAACATAGTCACGACTTTCTTTAATCTGAAAAAAGCCAACTTAGACAAAGAATACATTTCGACATAAACATCAACAGCAACTTAATAAAAGCATCGTTCGACACAACTATAGAGATACAAGAATGGTTATCATCACATAGTTCGACCTCTTCAACCTGTCAAAGAAATTCTGCAATAGAATGAACAAGTTCAGGGTTCGAGCACACAAAACAAGGCATTAGCCCATGGCTCTCAACCTTTAACATTTCGAAAAACCTTCATACAAACAAAGTATTGAAATTAAATAACATCAACTGTGGAGCAGTGCCCTCATACATATCAAACACGACAGTATGAAGATACAGTATCAAAATCTCCTCTTTTCTTTAATCAACTGAGGGTAAAACCCTTAAAACAAATATTACATTTCAACATTTAGTTCTATAGAAAAACAATGCAAGGAAAGCACCATTTTAGGCCAAGGATTCCATCCTTTCTACTTTCATCTCTTGGTTCACTAAACAGTACAACGACGACCAAATCTTTGGCCATACACCAAATCCCGGCTATCAGCTAAACACCAAACAACAACCAACGTTTCCAAGAGTAACCTACATGGGGAAAAACATCGGGGCTTACCAGTTGGGTGGACCACATTTCCTCTCAAGCTTCAAACAAAGAAACATGTTTATGAGCGATACCTGCCAACAACAGATAGGACGGTTAAAAGATATATTACACTGTGGAAAAACTTATTTGCAGTAAAACATTAACATGTTTAAACGACGACCTTACCTTCGAAGAGAAGCTGGAACTGAACTGAGCACCCTGCCACTGATTCATTTCCTAAGTCTTTTCCGAATACTCAAACAATACAGTGGGTTCTCACTCCATATCTCGGCTCTTCTCAGGTAGCAAGTAGCAGTAATGTATCTCTCAAGTGGCAGTTTTGAATCCTGGGAGGAGCTCTAACATAACCAAATAACGAAACCCTGCAGACCCCTAGGTTGATCGGCCTCTCCACTATACCACTATCTACACAATGAAAACTAAGTTATTCCTTCATAATACAAAATCCCATGCAGTTAATGCAACACGTTAACCAAGAAAATCTTCATGTGAAGGATCTCCACATAGGATGCCAACGAGCATTCCACTGAGTCCTCTTTTTAATGCGCTTTATTACAATAGCTAACTTCGTACCATTACCTGTCAGCGTAACTCTGCATTAAAATCTTGTCCAAACCATACTGTAAGTTTTCATTACCATTTCGAATATAATCATGGTGGTATGTTATCAGTTTGGCACCATCATTCCTAGGGCTATCCAAAGTGTTACACAATGTCATATTGAGGTTAAGGCAGACCATAATTCCCGATGGGACTTGAAACTCCATTATATGGTATGAGATACCCTAAGTCCAATACTATATGTTGTCTCCAACTTGCTAGCTTTTGGCATAGGACACATATATCACAAAGCCATTTGTATAGAGTATTAATACTATAAAGACTTATAAATATCATGAATAATCATTGCTACAATATTTGAATCCACTATATAAATATCAAGCGAGGAAGGGTACAAGCAATATAGTCTACAATTATGAATTTAGACAAGTCACCCTATTATTACACCCTTGGATCATACTCATATGGTATGGCATAATAAATTAAGTTTTGAACTATAAACAAGTATTTACATGTTGAAAATTCTAATAGTATGACGTAAACAAAGGGAATATTTTAGTATTACATTATAAGACTCTAAACCCTTTTCCAATACTTGGACTTTACAAATTATACAATTTGAGGATGAAGATGATAATATGATAACCATTCAAGCCACTTATTCTAGGATATAAGTTGAAGAAATTTCTAGAGTAGATCTCCCTTTGTGGTGACTGATTTCGAGACTAGAGTAACTAACTAGCATTTGCGACACATGCGATTTCAGTCAAAGTTTTAAGTAGAACACTTACAGAAGTAAGACTGAGATTCAAAACATTATTAAGCTTTCTCCAGGAAGTACATCAAACTTATCACTTAACATTGACTGTTACTTACAGAAGTAAGACTGAGATTCAAAACATTATTAAGCTTTCTCCATGAAGTACATCAGACGTATCACTTAACATTGACGGTTAACTAAAAGTGCACTTAAGACTTCTTAGAAATAATTTGCATTACTGGGAGAGATGTATCTTTCTTACCTGCAATTCTGCGAAAAAGAAGGTTCAAATGCTTTAGACTAAATGATAAGTAAGCCTCGGGATACCCATAGGACTCCTTCATCATCAAAAGAAGAATAACAGTTAGCACTTATAAACATTAATAATTGTTTAAGCATTGACTTAAGTAATCTAAAAAGTACAGCTGAGACAAGAAAACAATCGATAGCATCTTGATGTAGATTTAATTTCATCTCATATCATGTCACAAAAAAATATATTTATGATTGTTACAAACATTTATTTCATCATGTCAACATAGAAGCATTTAATATAATTCTGCACAACAAAGTACAACATTTAATCCTACCTTAAAATTTTTTAAATTTTTGTGAATTTTCAGGATGTTACAGTCCATACATAGTATATATAGTCTCATTCTCTTTCTATTTGCTGACATTGGTCCATATGTTACTTTATACAGGCATCTAGTGATGCAATGGTGCTTGAAGAGCACCCAATTGGGGCCACTGATGACCCTCCATGCTGCCCCCCCCAGGTACATGCAGTTACATGGCCAAGTACCTTGACTTGCACACGCATGGTAAGAAAAAATGTTATATTTGCTTGGAATTTGAACAAATGTACATAGATTTGTTTTTATTTTTATAGCTTGGCAAACTAACTTACAAACTTTGGTAACTTGTGTGTACAGTCTCCAGAAATTAGAATCAATCCTCCCATTCAGCATTGGGGAACGCCATCCAGCAGCCGAACAAGAAATATTAACTTCTGAAAAGCCACTGACATTGGCAGTGAAAAGGGTGATAAATAGAAATCAAGTATAGGGGGGGTAAATAGAATCCATGTATAGGGGGGATACATACATGTACGGTTTTGTTTGTATGTACACACAGATGTACAATATGATCTACTATTTTGTATTATGGCCATGGCATGCCATTTTTGAAAAAATTATATTATGTACATATAATATAAAGCAATGTTTAGATTTATATATATGGTTGACTTTACATTGTTTTTACTGGATACATATATATGGTTGACTTATCATCCTACCAACTATGTGATTTTGTATCATCCTACCAAGACTTATGACTTAGGATCTAGATATCATATTTCAATAACAAAGTGTGATGTGCCACTTGACATCTTATATATCATTTTTATTTTTTATATTTATGTCGCAATTTGTTTGTTTGATGTTGTTGTTGCGTTAGATGTTTAAAATATTCAAAAAAAACCGTCCCAAGAAAGCCTTGAAAATTAAATGAGATGGTTGAAATAATTCTGACACAATAGTTCAAACAAACTCAACGAACATCTTCACGAGCAACACCAAAATGTTTCCATACTTGGTTGTATAATTGTTAAAGAATACTTTTAAGATCTCGTTAAATAGGAAATTTTTTTGGCAAAATGTAGTGCACATAAAATAAACTTGTTTGTAATTATTATTAAAATCAACCATTTTAGGATATTTAATACCAACAAGTAACTTCACACTAAACACATATACCAACGGTCTGCAACAACTGTGATCTACTTGCATTAACTCCCAAAACACCACTTAACTTTGACGGAAAGTCCACTTCCCTAAAGTCTTCAACAACTTGGCCATCCCAAGCATGCTACAAGAACATTCTAAGGACTATCAAACAACAATTCTACCTTTATTCTCATCTCGATCTAGCATAAAAAATTCTCCTTTCTTAACACTTTTAGATATTTAAGAAATGCAACAAGAATTTAAATCTTGAAAGAAAAACTAAAAGTAAACTATGTGTAAATGTTGAGTTACAAGGAATTAGTATAATCAATAAATTATGAAACGGTTAGTTACAAGGAAATAGTTTAACCAATAAATTATTAAAATAAACTCATAACCAATAAATCAAGTGAGAACCATGAATGTAATTTAGCATTTTCGAGATTATGTACCATGAATGTGCACAATGAAGATTTATAGATTATGTACCTTGCACATGTAATTTTCAGAATTAACCAAGAGTGTGTAAAACACTTGGTTAGGGTGAATGTGTTTTATTAAAACAAGAGATTAATGCCCAAATGTCCCTGAACGACATTTTCATGCGACTTGCAACTCGACATAACACGACAACCGGAGGTTGGATCGACGAACCATCAAATCCGTTGGTCTCATGGCATGCGATTACCTATAGGTAGCCCTCTCCCTCATGTTTTCATGGCCCAATGACTTCATCGTGCATTCATTTTGTAAACTAGGGTTTTTCTTAGTTTCCTTCAATTCAATCTCACATTGGTGGGTCAACTCCGCAAAACCCTCCACCAATCCAGTGTTAGTAGCGTCCCCACATCGGCATTTCCCATACACACTTGCAGGAGCCAATGGCACATAATCTTGTTGCTTCATTTGTTTTTTCGCTCATGGACCGAAAATCACCAAGTGTCCCTGAATGGCATTTTCATGCAACTTGCAACTCGACATAAATTGAAAATCGGAGGTCGGATCGACAAACCGTTGAATCCGTTGGTGTCCTGGCATGTGATTACCTCTAGGTATCCCTGTCCCTCATGTTTTCATGGCCCAATGACTTCATTGTGCATTCATTTCCTAAACTAGGGTTTTGCTCAGTTTCCTTCAATGCAATCTCACATTGGTGGGTCAACTCCGCAAAACCCTCCACTGAGCCAGTGTTGGTAGTGTTCTCATGTCGACATTTCCCATACACACTTGCAGGAGCCAACGGCACGCAATCTTGTTGCTCCATTTTTTTTTTTCGCTCCCAGATAGAAAGTCACCAAGTGTCCCTGAACAACATTTTCATGCGACTTACAACTCGACGTAACTCGGCAACCAGAGTTCAGATCAATGAACCATCGACTCGGTTGGTCTCCTTGCATGCGATTACCTCTAAGTAGCCCTCTCCCTCATGTTTTCATGGCCGAGTGACTTCATTGTGCATTCATTTTGTAAACTAGGGTTTTGCTCAGTTTCCTTCAATGCAATCTCGCATTGCTGGGTCAACTCCGCAAAAGATGTTGCATAATAAAACTAAGGTTCACAAATTGAGACATGGAACTACAAGCTAGGGTTTTCTGAACTCTTTAAGTTTAGATAATGTACTTAGGCTATGCACATACATGAAACAAAAAGGCCATATACCTAGGCTATGCACATAAATGAAACAAAATGCCATATACCTAGGCTAGATGCGCATACATGAAACAAAAAGGCCATATACCTAGGCTATGCACATACATGAAACAAAATGAATAGGGTTGAACATGGATCACAAGTGGAAGTTGACATGCATGCATGACTTAGAAGTAGAAACACATGTACATGAATTATATGCACATACATGAAACAAAATGCCATATGCCTAGGCTATGCACATACATGAAACAAAATGCCATATGCCTAGGCTATGCACATACATGAAACAAAAAAGCCATATGCCTAGGCTATGCACATACATGAAACAAAAAAGCCATATACCTAGGCTATGCACATACATGAAAACCAACTAGGGTTTGATGAACTACAAATTGCATACTATAACTAGGGTACAAACCAACAACACAAGATTGGAATGTAGGCATGTGAGTAATATGTGAGGGAGTGCGAAAGTGACAATAAATTCTGAATTTTAAGTTTGCGCAAACTCAATTCAAAAACTGACCTCACACACATCTAGGCAATTAGTCACTTTCACTACTTTTATATCAATCTTAACCTTTCCATTAGACTCCCAAATAGCTCACCACATGACCATGTGCTCCCAACTCATGTGCCTTTAACAAACTACGATAATTGTTGGTATTGAAATTAAGGAAGTACATATTACCCAAAAGACAAAGAAGGGTGCAAAGCGAAGAAGGAATAGTAGTACAATGGGTGAATTACAAGCAATGGAGGCAAAACCAAGTTTCTTTTACAATTTCCAAAGTCAAATTTTACTTGCATACAACTGTAAAAATCAACATCATTATACCTGGAAATTACTTATGTTTGACAGTCCTAGGTTCAGTTTAGGAAAGTTTAGGGTGTCAAAATAGGAACTTAGGGCTACCCAAAAGGGAATTTATAGTCAGTAAAAGAGGTAGTCATGTAGGTTGTTTAGACACAAAAAAAAATCAGCAACTATTGCCTTACGTTGAAGGATTATGATACTAGGGATGTAAGTCTCGGTATCTAGGATATGTTAGAATCCTAAGGAGTGGGAAATAAGGGTTAGTTAGGGCTGCAAAATAGTTGAGGTTTGCGTTTAGTTTAGGAGCAACAGTAGGTTAGTTAAGGTTTATTGATCATTCATAATCTTAGGGTTTATTGGTCATATGTAAAAATTGGCATATATATTCATAAACTTGACATACAAGAGAAATTTTGGCATATGAAGATGATGATGATAAACTTGACTCGAGAGCATGTTATCTTCCGATTTCTATTTGGTGGTGTCTAAAGACACCGGTTGTTCTTGGTGGCTCCAATGTGCCATAGATAGTGTTTGTATCCTGAGCACACGAAAGGCTAAACATTAGTACTCTCATAAGAAAATAAAGAGAACCCAATGAAAATGTGCAAACATTATTTATAGATAACTCACCTGAGGTTGTAGGATCATGTTTATAGTTTCCAGTATCCTCTGAATAGTAAATTATGTCTGTGAATGATATCCGACAATCACAGGTTAGTACATTGGAAAAAAACTAAAGGCTAAATAATTGAAATTGTGCTTCAGCACACACTTTAAGGATTAAATTTAACGCACCTGACAATATAGCCACACTGGACAATCTAGTAACACTTGACAATGCACTCACTGGATCATCTCTGCTGTCGATGGTGTCCATCAATCTCTCATGCTCTAAATGAGGTAGAATGTATCGTACCAATGTCCTATTTTTGTTTGAAATTGTGCATAGCTTGATGTTTATACAAACTACCAGGTTGGTGAAGTTGTAAACAATAGCGCCTGGTCTATAATCCTGATATACATACCCATCCTTCCTTTTTGTTGTGTTGCTAGTGTCAAGTAATCCCCTTTTATAACTATCAAGCCAGTTGGGAATTCAATATTTTCATCATCTTTAATAGGTTTGAGAATGGTTTGTTTCCCCTCTAAGCAATGTGCCAACCAATAGTCAGAACCCCATTTATTATTTTTTGGGGCAACCATTGCATATATCTGATCTGTGAAAGGAAATCAAAAAATGTTCAAAATACATAAATATTAAAAAAGGTCTTGCATGTAACATAAATAAAATTTCTTTCAATGTAAAGGCTTGTAGTGATTTAGGTACTACTAATTTACTTTTTTGTACCTGCTTGTATGAGATCTGATATGTGATCATAGTATGTAGAAATATATGTCTGATCATCTTCCAAATGGTCTATTTCATTAACCCCCTTGAAATCAATGCCAAGTGTCACTTGATCCCATGTATCAACTGTATCTGTATATTCACAATCATCCCATTCATCGATGCTACATGAACTACAAACACAAGCCTTCAATCTTGTCCAAATTTGTAGGATCGAGTTTTCTGAGCTTCTAATTGAATGAAAACCTCGAGTTCCATGCACTGTGTTCACCCGATGTGTTTGGGATCGGTCCACACACTAGTACAAAATGAGAGATAAGTGACTAGGTGACTAAAAAACTTAGTCACCACTGTTTTTTCAAGGGATAAACGACTAAAATTGAGCAATTTTAAATAAGCCTACAAAAAACGACTAAGATAAATTACTAATTTAGTCACGGGATAAAATATATGACTAGATAACAAGTGACTAAAATAAAAATGACTAACATAAATGACTAATTTAGTCACGGGAATATAAAATATGACTAGATAACAACGATTAATGTGAATTAGTCGTTTATGTTAGTCATTTTTAGTTGTGTCACTGACAATAGAAAATTACAATTTTGATAATTAATTTGTACAACATTTTACTAAATTTTAACAATGTAGATGGATTTAGAGATTTTACTATGGGAGTCATGGTCCATGTGTGTGGTCCCATTCGAACCACTCAAAACCCTAGAGTAGGGCACAACACATAACAATTGACATAGTTCGAAGGTAGAGGAGAGAGACAACTAAGCATATGCTAGTGCTGAGCCAATTTCGCCTCCATGTTATACCTTCCTTTCTTGATTTGCCGACTGAAGGTGAGAGTCCCAAACCTTGTCATGATGCCCCAAACATGGGATTTGAACTTGAGTACCTCTGAGTTGGTGGAGAGCTGAGCTCTCACGATTGAGAACAAAACCATTCAGAAAAAAGCCAGGCTTCTGAACTTTCATTAGGAGCAGGGTAGGAATTTGAAAATCAAACAACCCATCATATTTGATGGCTTTTATAAACCTCTAATCCGTTTTGATGGTTTTAACAAAAAAATAATGACAATTATTTGGAAATTTTGACCATATTTGACGGGGAAATCACCCCACGACAAGCAATTTTCCCATCAAATTCCATCTCGAGATGGGATAGCAAGGGTATGTCACAAACTAACATGATGAATACCAACCAACCAACACTTAATTCCTTACATGCGTGTGTTGGGATCCATCTCCCATTGTGGGAGGGTAGACCTATAGTTTTTCTCTCGTCTGCATTAAGAAGTGTACCTCACAAGGGAGGGACACCCGTTGTGGATCAAAATTCCATCAATTAAATTAACTATAACTTGAAGATCAGAAAGGAGACTGCATTAGCTGGTTAAAATTCTCGACGTTTTGAGCCACAGAGTAGGGATCATCATCAGGAGAAAAGTAATTAGCCATTAATAGATACTTTTCTCCTGATGATGAGCCCTACTCTGTGGCTCAAAACATGGAGTTGCATAAAACCATGAACAACTTAACTATAAGTTTCCAATTTTTTTATTAAATTTAATAATAATTTCAAAAACAATTTGAAGTTGTCGAATATTAATTTCATGTTATAAACAAATATAGTCGCCAAACACACATATTCATGTTACTATATAAATACTAATAAATACTTCCAAATTGTTTGTTTGTCTAGAGTGACTCTCTAAACATATTCTTTTAAGATCGAAGGGTCGTACTAAGTAGGGAATACTAAGTAGGGAAGGGGTTCGTCGCATGCCAGAAAGCTATGCAACAAACATTTGATTTAAGGATTTGGTTACTACTTTCAATATTGATACTAAGAGGTTTGAACTCTCTAAAATATTATATTAGAATTTATGTGTTTCGATTCTTATCTGTTTAAATCCTTGTGTATAGTCTCAAGTGCGGATTCTGTACAAAATTGAAGATAACTTGGGAATTGTTTTGGTTGATTAAGGGAGGTGGCCATATATATATGATGATGACGATGATTCAATGATTGGTTTTGATTTCCCTTCTATGTAGTGAAATAGTCATGGCCATTCTGAATTTTTTGGGTTGGTCTTTACATTAGTTTGGAATTCACCCATAAACTAGGGTTTCTGCAACAAAAAATAGATATGTTTCCTTATGGGCCAAAATACTAGCAAATATTGAGGCTACCTATCTCAGCCAAAATTGGTTGGAAACCTTCCTTGTGGCAATTCTCTAAAAATTAATGGATTTGAATGTGCATCGCATTATTTTCTTTTTATAACTAAAATCGATAGATGGTATTAGAAAAAAAGAATGGTTGAGTCGTGGCTAAAGCCAAATCCGGCTGAATATAATGTTCAAAAAAATTCAGTAGCAAATTGCTACGAGATGACAACTTTTTCTTTCAAAACATTGCTTTCTATAGGTCATGATATTGATCTTCTGTGGATTTTGAAATCATGTGGATTGATCCATAGTGAAAGCATTTATTTGAAATTTGACCTGTAGACGATTCAATCAGTTAATGTAGTTCAATATCCATGTGTTTTCCTTATAACCATATACATTCAGATAATAAATGCTTCATATTTTCATTCTATGAGGAAACTCCTAAATAGCTTGGTATCTCTTTGTTTTCTGCGTGAAGGCATTGCCAACTGATCCACCGCATGATTTCTCAACCACCTCCTCGAAATGAATAAATGCTTACCGTCACATGAACAGAAGGACTTTTCCTCCAATTTTAGGATTTTTGCGATTATACATATATATGCCCTTATTATGGTTTTATATTATCATCTGGAAAAATAATGCTATAACAGATATAAACCGGGTTTTCTTGCTTGCAAATTTACTTCTAGTAGAAGTTGGGAACTTGGTTCAAATGATTCTTGTATTTGTTGGCAGGAATTGAGAAGATGGCGGGACCCCAAAGGATGCATATTCAACGTTTGACACTGTAAGGGAAGATCATTTTGTTTGGCTTATGAAGGGTCCTCATGATTATTGGTCAAGCATGGAAAGATGTTAGTGATTCAGGGCAACCTCTAGCCAAAATAACCATGTCAGTTGATCCATGCAAGGCAAATGATCAACCTATGGAAGCAAAGGTCTATCACTTAATTCTCAGACATTACTTATAGAAATGTTTCGCATGCATGTCTTGATTTTACATGTCATGTGTATGCATATTTGATTAAATATTTGGGTAAGATGCCCTGATGCTTTTAGTTTTCATATTCTGCTAGGTAGTGAAGATGCAGTATTGCATGTTTGCTCATTTAAATTTCTTTTGTATCGGTTTTCATATAGTTGTTCTCGAAAAAATTAAGCATTGTAAAAGGCAGATATAGTAGCAAGTGAAAATTGTAAAATTATTCTCTAGGAATCCACCCAGAACCACATTCAAATTCTTCAAGGTCCCTATAGTATCTACCAGAACCTGTTATTATGAGAGAAAATTATACCGTTGAACATAATAAATCTTGGGTAAGATCTGGTTACCTTGATAAGCAAAGGCTCAAAAAACAACAACACAAGCTAAATCCTTCAGATAATGGCATCTTATTATTCTGCAAGCCATAGGTTTCCTGGACCTTATAGCGCATTTCATCTTTCCAGACGTGTTGATGCCAATAGTTTCCAACTGTATGGGCCATCATCTTCAGAGGAGAGGGTTCAAACCTCACATTCTACACCCAAAGGACACTTCCTAAATTCCAACTTCTACTCTCAGAGGATATGTTATTTCCTAACCAAGAAACAAAGACAAGAAGGAAGCAGACTAAATTGTACTTGGTTCTTATCTAAAGGGATCTTGTTTTCACAAGCCAAATGTATTTCTCTATCACATTCAAACAATAATTTCCTCTTCTTCAGTATGAATTGGGAACTTCTTTTTAACTCGGGAAGAAATGGTTAGTATATTTAGTACATATTTTATTCCTAATATTTTAATGTTTATTTTGTACCATGAACAAAAATGCAAATATTTACACATAGCCCCTGTAATCATGGGGAAGAGGGGAGCAGTAGGGGTCATGTTGAATCCCATGATTTAACTAATTGCACGTACGATGTAATTGATTGCATGTATGATGTAACAAATTTATTCACTAGGATAGGCCATAGTAACTTTTCAAGCAAAGTTATCTTTCATATTAAAGTGCACTATTCTCCCATGTACGGTCATCCAAAGCTGATAATGCAATCTTTACTTTTTCTTAAGCATGTAAGTATTTTGTGCATCATGAAAAGTCTATTGAGCCTTTTTCCAACCTGGCTCCATCTCTGCTCAGATTATAAACTTACCTTCTCCTTAACCTCAATGACCAACCTTTTATTGACTCCAATAATAAAAGCCTTGAGTTTGGTGAAATATTGGTTCAGATAATGAGTGGGAAAATTTTGAAATTGGAAAGTAAGGACTGAAAGTGTCATAGAGACTTTGCCCCAATTTTGTGATTCCTTGCCTTGGAAAAGACCCCGTTCCTTTCTTTCTTCCTCTTCTCTGATCAAGGAGGCTTCTCCTTGATTTAGGATTTTTCCTTTGCTCTTAGGATTTTTATCTCTTCTCTCATCAACTCCTCTTGGATTGCTTTGATTGATTCCAATGCGTACTGTTACCCCCAAAATGCATGGTCCTTTTGAGACTGTCTAGAGAGAATCTTTTGACAAGGGTGATGGAAATGGAGCCATATTTCACTCATTGAATCAAATATAATTTACAATTCTGGAGTTTATGCTGGAGATATGATAGCCTGGCATTCTACCCTGGGTGATGTCAAGAGAGTTACTGATGGCCTAAAGGGTCCTAAAGAGGTTCATTCTTGCTGGATGGAAGATGAATTCCGGTAATTAAGAGAGACCTGAGTGAGCTTGATAGGATTGTCAGGGAACTTCTACAATGAGGTGGATACTTGAAACTGATTAAGCTGGGACTTCAAGATTGCATTGTGTTGAATTTTTAGCTACTTTCATAAGCTAGTAATTATGAATACAATTTTAAAATTTTATTTTGGATAATTAAGCATGAAAGTATCAACCAAATTAAATTACTTATGAGTAGTATAACATTAAACAATTTAAATAGTAAACTAAATAGGACAGAAAGTAAACACATCACATCATGCAGAGTAGACACCAGATTTACCATGGGAAAACCCTCTCTCCTTTAGAGGGAAAAAACTCAGCAACCTTTCTTATGATAGATTCATAATAAAAGAAAAAATATACTTCGAGTGACCATGTACATCAAACCCTTATTACATAAGGGTAAACAATAAGGAGAACAAGTACTTATCTTTTCATAAGAAACCTGCGAGACTATAGAAATAGGAGCCGATACTCCTCTTTATCATTTCTGCTGATGTAAGCCCTTCCAATAGTTGAAGTCAGCCCAACTCATCTTTTCTTTTCCTGTTGGTAGTCACTAGAGATCTACTTTAACTCTGTAACAAATCACTGTATATCTTCACCCAATTGACTTCAGACCTGCTGTAGCCAAGTGATGGCCGTAGTAGGACTGATCTCATCAATGGTGATCTAGAATGAGCAATAACAGTCATCATAGCAGCTCTGACATATTTTGATCTCAAACTTAATGACTTCAACTGTGCACTTGCATCTCTACTAAACCCTTGAACTCACCCACGGTGGCTTCAACATGTGTAGTGGCATGCTTGGTGACCTCAACTGAGCAATGACAACCTTATTGATGGTTAATTCTGAGCTTTGTTGACCTCAAGTCTCAATTTGAGTAATGTCAGTCATGATGAGTCTTGATTTGATCTTCGGTAGCCCTGATCATTGACCCTTTATGCCTACTAGAGCTCTATCTGATCACAGTGACTTTATCTGGTGTCTAGGCAACCCTTGTTAGGGCTTAAACAAACTTCTGGTATCAAGGCATCCCTATTTTGGGCTTATCAAAACCCTCGATGGCCTATACTATGTGCTACTACTAGCAGCCCTTCTTAGGGCTTTATTCAACCCTCGGTGGTCTCCTTAGGTGTCACGATAAACTCTCAGTAGTCCTCTCAGATGTCTTGGTAGCCCTGATCTACCCTTCTAGGGCCTGCAGCATCCTGCTAAGAGTCTTGGGAGCTCTGTATTCTCTTCTAGGGTTTACAACACCTTTGATCTAGCCTTTAATGGCCTACGATGTCTACACCGATCCCTAATAGCCTTCCCCACAGCTTGAAGACGACTGCATTGACCTTAGAGATGAGCAAGATCTTCAATCATAGAAAAGAAAGAGATAAAGACAGCTTAGAACCCCATGAACTCTTGTTGATATAGATAATGATGGAAGAATGATAATAATTATCATGGGAGAGGGCTTCCTTATTTATATTTCTTTATTGAGTGAGATAAATCCATAAGTTAAGGAAACCATCCTCAATAGACCATATTTTGTAATTTTTAATTTTCCCAATTAAAAATTACTTTAATTCTTTAATTTAGGGTCATTTTAATCTCATGTGGGATTTTGGCACCTTTAGTGGGGTTATTTACTTTTCACTTGGGCTTCTAAGCCATTTTCTTTTTGCAAGTCATCTCTTAGGCAAGTTTAAGGTCCCCTCTCTTGGTTTTCATGGTCCACACATGTCAGCTCAAGTTCATCATTATATATAAGCACCTTAGATCATTTAAAAGCTCCTCTTCTAATTTCTCATGAAGGCTTAGACAAATTTTCTTCTTACCCCTTCACAATCAAATGTGCCCTAGATCCCTTGGGGTCTTTCAAGATATTTTGGCTTGAGTCCTTGTGACTCAACTATTAAGTACTGGGTCAACTTGTCTTCTCGAATCTTCATCATAAGAAAGGTTTTCTATTGATGTTATCTCCTTTGCACTAGGAGATATTATTGCATCAATGTCATGGTCCCTGACTAGGTCCTTAGCCTCGAACTGATGCCAATTCTCCCAGAGAATGGCTCTCGATGCTACCCACAAATCAACACATTGAAGAGGAACTTGAAGCATTTGTTCCTCTTATTCTTATTTGTGATCTGAGGCGTTCACTTTGCAATGCAAAGGGAATGGTGTTGCTACCTTTAAACCTATCTAGAGAATGCCAGAAGATGATTTTCTACATTAAGCCATGGACTGTAATATAGCTAATTTTCCCATATATATTAATGTCCAAATCTCAACATGAGCAGTAATTGGATATGGATTGTTCCAACCTATTTCATCTTTAGACAAAAAGTGCATTCCCAGATCTGTTAGATTGTGTGATGACGGACATGGTATTAGAGGCACATGTTTCTCAAGTCCAAGAGGCATCTTTCTGTCTCTATGTCAGGCTAATACCACAAGAAGATCAAATAAACCTGCATAAATATTTCCATGGGTTCCACAGTCCAAACGATGTTTTGACAGCGTATTACATTTCAAATACAGGTGCCCTGATGCTATTGAGATGGGGGACACACTATTTTTATTCACTGGATCAACAGTGTTTGAAAGAGAAATCATAAATGTGGAATTTAAACCATCGAAAGATCATAAAGCTAAGGAAAGTGAACCATTCTTTGTAGTAGTAACTGTAAAAGTTTCAGAAACATAATATTTGGAGCCATTAGGAGTTGAAAATGAGGGTGACCTATGATAGAAAGATGTATTTTACACCTTGAACCTATTCTATTGCTCTCTGCTAATTATTGGAATTTGTGAATCTGCATCCACAATATACCTCATCAAACTGTAGTTCAAGTTCACTTAATTGTTTAAGAATTCTGAATCAAGTTGTGTTGGAGTTGGAATGGATTGGCTTAAATTTTTATGATTTCTGATCATATTCTTGAAGATACTGATGCAACTCTGGAACCCACAAATCTCATGGTGTACTCTACAAAATGATTCACACTAAGGAACTATTTTTTTTATTATGGATGATTAACATAAATTGAACACATCTATGCTTGGCGAAATAGGATCCTGAGACTGAAAAACAGTTAGAAAAGTAGTGCCTTTCTCAAAGATTGCTTGAAGTTTGGTGCCTTAGTCTGGACGATAAAAATGATCAGCATCATGCATGAACTTGTTGATTGGGAGACAAATATGACTTGTGGAACGAAACCATCCTACTATAGTTTGGTGTAGCAGATAAGAAAGAAAATGAATCTAAAGAATCTACAGAAAATCATTTTTCTAAGTCAATCCCTAGGAAATGTTAATTGTTTTGTGCTAGCAGTAAGGAGTTCTTCTAGCAGTCAAGAGAGTAATTCATATACTTCTCTAGCCCCTTGTCACCTCTGATGTGATTTGAGTTATGTGGTTCACAGAGTGAATGTTTAGCAAGTCTGAAAGCTTATTCCAGGCCTATAAAAGGAGGAACGCCCTGAACTCAAGGGAGATAGGTGTTCATTGAATATCTTCATTGTATTAGGAGGGATTAACCGTTTTTAGAGTGAAATAATAATAAAGGAAGAACACTCAACTTAAGGTACATTGATGCAGTAGCAATAGCAGATTTTAAGAAAGATATCTGGTGACCCTTGCATATAGAAATTTAGAATGCATCATCACTTGGAAGTTTCAAATTAATTTTAAAATCTAAAGAGGGTCCACATCGAAGGGCATCCATCAAATCAGGGAGTTCATCAACTTGGTCAAAGGGCATCTAGTGTGAAGGAAGTTTAATGAATATGTTTTTGAGGAGTTTTCCCATTCTTGGAGAGCCCACATGTGAGAAGGCTTCACTTAAACGAGGACATCTAACTTGTTAAGCATATTTTTCCTTGATTAAGAAGGATGCATTCACTCATGGAGAGTTAATTGCACACATGTTCATGCATAATCACTCATCTTATTTTATTCATTGTTTGAATTGTCTCAAGACTTGGTTAGAAGGATGTGATTTGTTTTTTACTTTCCCTTGGAGAAGAAAGTGGATCTAAACCACTTATGACTAGTTGTGGAAAAAAGGTTGTTGAGGAGATTTAAGAAATAGAGCAAATTGGGGATCTAGAGGAAATATTATTTTATTGTAAAGGAAGTTGAGCTAGACTCTATAAAAGAGTATCCCTTCCTCATTTATTTTTCATTGTTGATTTGTAAGGATTTCTCTCCTCTTGGAGCTTTGTTGAATATATAGTGGAAGGATTATAAGTTTCTTCATGGAAATATGGCAGTGAAATCTGTTACTATGTTGAAAATACTCTAAAAAGTTCAATTGAATAGATTCCTCGCTAGAGCAAAATTACATGACTTTAGTTTCCTTCTGCACTCCACCTTTCCTATTAGCAGAGACTTAGAGAGACAATTGTTAATGGAATGGACTTAAGATGGAAGGGAAAGGGGCAGAGAATATGGGAAAGGAAGGAGATCAAGAAAAAATGCAAGCATGGAAAATAATGAAAGAGGTTTTCTTTGTCTAGAGTTTAGCTCCTTTGCAAAAGGCGGAGTATATGGGACAAGATAGAGATGAAGAAAATATGAAGCATAGTAAAGAGTGAAAGAGGTTTTCTTTTCTAGATTAGCTCCTTGGAAACATCAACTTGAAAGTACCCATAGGTGGATGATCTGTAAAAAAAATGTATACACAACAATCTACAGTATCATAAGCAACTGCCTATGCTGGTTTTTAGTTTCTAACCTTCAACAAAGGTTTCCATTTTTAGAGGTGTCTTCTCCATTGTCCAAAATTTTCCAATGCTATATGATCTAAGGGTTGCATGCAGTTGAGCTTTAATTTGAAATTTGGGAATAAGCTTTCAAATCCCTTATCTGAAAATAAATGAAAAATGAGATTACTTTTACGTAGATAACTTGCAATTTCTCAAACATATAGTATTGCTGTAAGCATTTGGCATGCAAAACATCCTTTGATGGGAAATTTCACCATCAAAATCCAGTCGTGTCCATCTCAAATTTTGCATTTTCTTTCCTTCCTCCGCCTCTATAATCATCCACTCAGAGCATGAGAGTCTGTCAATCCATTGTACAATGCATTTAACAAAGTTGGTCTTGGATCTAGGATTTAATGCTCAGCCAACTGATTGCTCTTTTTGAAATTGGATTTGTCTTCTTGTTTACAGCTTAGTGGTATTGATTTTCTAGATTTTGCATTATACTTTTAGCGATGGTTTTTGATACCGAAAGGCATCATACTTCACAAGATTATGAGGTTCACAGAAAAATTATTCATTCTACATACCCATCCCAGATCCATTTGAGGGACAAATTTATTTAGGGTATGTTTCTCATTTGATTGTTGTATGTGTACCCAGAGCTGCTACAGATCCAGATCTAGGCCATTTCAAGAAGAAAATTTAGTGATTCCCATGAAAAGTCCTTAACAAAAATTAATTGTAAAATGCAATCAAGTAAGCCTGACAAAATAATGTTGGGCACATTTTGAAAACCTGATTTGATGTGTAGTCGTCCGGTATTACTTGTATGTTCAATATTTAAGTTAGTATTTGATCATGTGTGATTTATAATTTTTATTTATATACTGGTTTGAAAGGGTGCTTGAGTGGTATATATTCATTTCCTTGTTTACCAATATATGTTTCCTGCTCACTTGGCAGATAATTTTCACCGCATCATTTTTTTGTCTCCCAGAAAAGTTGGGCCTTCCATTCCACGTTGGTTTTTCCATTCCCTGTACTTGTTTAATGTTTTCACTGCATGTAATTGATCCATATTACTAGTCTTAAAATGTAGTGGTGCACTTAACATAGTAGCTTCTATTTTGCAACTGTTGATGATGTTGTGTACTCTTAAACTTGGTTGCAAAATGATGCAACATAGATGGGGCTTATTCTGTTTTTAGACATTATACACAACAATCTACAGTATCATAAGCCTCTTCTTATTCTTTCAAGACATCCAGTGAGATTCTTACATCTCCATATGTTGGTGGATATGTTTGCTGGCCTCGTTCCTCTTCTATAAGTACAATATTGTCGTCATCATATTCACTCAAAATTAGACTCAATTCACATCAACTCGAAATTAGTTGTAAAATGAATTTTGGGCATCCCATGCCACCTGTGGACAATGGAAGGCAATGCAAATACCCTATACCTCACATCTGGGAAGTTTTGGGCCCTATAATGACAAGCTACAACAATAATTAAGCATATATGGGTACTCCTTTGAACATTAGTAGACACGTTTCACATTCTAGCAGCCTCATCATTTAAATCTCAGGAAGGTGTTTGTGTGCTTCTATTAGGCTGGGATGACAAAACATCACACCACAATATATTACTGATAGCATTGAGTTCAAAATGGCAGTTTCAAATCCAAGCCTTGTAAAATCCATACACAACATGAAAGTAAGTATTGTGGGGTTGTGGAACTCTGATATACACTATCCAGTATCACCATATATTTCAAATACATGCTTTGAAAGATGGCAAATGTCAAAGTAGTTATATCAAGTAATATACACAAATTTAAATTGCAATATTTAAACAGTGATTGCCTTCCACCTTCAACCTTTTAGAATGAATAAGTTTGAATTTGGCTAAAAGGAGTTGCGGAATATGGCATACACCCCTTGAAGTTGAAAAAACTTTTTGTCTAGAACTCAGTTTGTCCATACAACTGGATGAGTAGTGCACAAAAATTCCATTCAATATGCTTATCACCTGTTGTCTTCATGTCCAATTTAAGAAACATAGATGAGGTATTATTTTCCTATTCAATGAAGGGCTTCATCCTCAATTGTAAAACATGTAGAATCATCCTAGGCACAAAATCTATCGATTCTTTGAGATCAACTTGTTCATGAAAGAAATGAGTTTTGCAATTATTGTAGCTAGCATTGCACAAAGACACAAGGTTTTCCTGAAACACTATCTAGTCGAACTTTTAGGGTTTTCACTGTAAGTATTAATGATATCAAGGGATTTTGGGGGAATTTTTATGTTTGAGATTTAAAGGGCTTGTTATTTTCTGCTATCAGAATACATTGAGGGAGATATGGCATTGATTGTATTTTCAATCCTAAATTTTATGAGTTGAATGGGGTCAGATAAGCTTTGATTTGAATTTGAGTGAAGAGACCTGATTCTTATCCCTCCGGTTTCCAATGCTTTTGTCTAGATAAGATGGCATGGTTTGGTAGAATTTATGCATGCTCATTCTTCACTGTCTTCCCGAATCCTGCCATTGTCACAATTCTTTGCACAGATCGACCTATGTTCTCGTTGGATTCACACTTTGTGCATTTTTCCTAATTGATTAGTTCATTTTTTGGCCATGGAGGTCACTGCTGTGCAGATATATGAGCATCTAGGATTTTGAAGCTTTCAAAGGAATTGAAGATCTTGAAAGGACGGGCCTAGAATGGAGCTCTTTTACTATGTTGTTTGTGGAGTACTGACAAACATCATAGGAGTTTCTGAACTCAACAAAAATAACAAGGATCAAATTTTGAATTCTTTGGCATTCAGTTCATTCAAGAACAATTATCTCATGTTTACAGTCTCATGATGATGATGGAAAGAGATTGGTTACAAGGACCTTATGTTTACTTTCTTTGTAGCCAGTATGATTTCAACCAGGGAGATATTGGAAGGCTCTTCATTGCAGGCTTTGGATCATCTATGTACTTTGGCATGATTGTGAAGCCATTAGCTAATAAACAGGGTCACAAGAGGGCTTGCATAATGTACATATGGAGTTGTATTACCAAGCATTCTCCCGAGTACAAAGTATTGATGATTGGCCATATTCCTGGAGGAATTCCCACATCTATTCTATTTCAGCTTTTGAATCGTGACTTGTTGCTGAGCAATTCAAGAGGGTTTTGGTGCATAATGGCTATCATTGACCTTTTTGAAGGAAAAATTCCTGGGAAATGATCTTGTAGCCATCCTGGCTAGGTTCTTTGCTAATACCCTTGCTGACACTCTAGGCTTTGGTCCAATTTCTTCATTTGATGCTGTAGCATGCTTCTTAGCTATAGGGATGGTCATTATCCTCTCCACCTGGACAAAGAACTATGGAGATCCTTCAGAGAGTAAGGATTTAGTTAATCAGTTCAAGGGTGCTACCACAACTATTGCTTCAGATGAGAAGATTGCATTGTTGGGAGCTATAGTCCTTTGAAGGTTCGGTGGACACTTGCTTTGAGCCCAAATGAATAGGATATTCCACATGTGTTCATATTTTCAACAATTATGTTGTCCTCAATGCTGGGAATTTCCCTTTCCTTTAGACTCTTGCTCACTAGCAGTCAAGTTGGATGGCTACATGCAGATTGTATTACTTGTCTCTACCACATCCTTACTCCTTCCTGTCATAACAAATTTTCTTTTAGAGCCGAGCTCAGCAAAAGGTGGAAGCAATACAACAATTGGGCATCTCCAGCTTCTTGATTTCTATGTGTTTGAGGCCTGCGTGGGAATTTTCTGGTCCTAAATTATGAAAATGCAATCACAATACATCAGAGGAATCTAGGAGCACAATTATGAACCTTTTTTTGCATTATTTTGAACATATTTGTCTGTGTTGTGCTTTACAATGTCAATGCCTTCCCAATCAAAGTCATTTTTGGCATGTGTGCCATCTTCCTCTTCATGGCATTAGTCTCTAGAGGCAACTCATGGTGGTTGCAGAGAGTCACAAGAAAAAACCTATACATACTTGGGTTGAATTTGGGAGTTCCTATAGATTGTCAGACAAAGTATTAACTCTTGTACATGAAAGAAAATAAATAAGATATTCCAAGTGGCAGATACTATGATGACAGATATATAGCAACAGGGATGGATCATGGCCAATAGGATGGAACTAGCTGGGAATAATGCAGATAAGTGGAATGGATATGTGGAAGCTTTAATCAGAAGTCATGAGAGAATTAGAGAGGAAGCATATGAAATAGTCATAGTAGCATAATTCGAGTACGAATATGGATATGAGTGCAATTCGATACGGAAAAAATATGTAATGAAAAAATGTAGTTCGAATAAAATACGAAATTAGAGTGCTTAAATATAATAATTTTAATGAAATATTCACATATACAACATAAATGTAGGGAGACATATTTATATAATAAAATCAAGCATATAATTCAAAAACAAAAATATAAAATCTCTAACAACCTGGGATATGGCGAGTGTGGGAGTATACAACTAGTTATTAATAATTATTTTAATAAGAAAGTATGAAATTGAATGGTGCTTCTATTTTATAGTGTATAAATAACTAAAGTTTGGTTTTTGTTAGTTGGTTTTCAAAATTTAATTATCTATTAGTAAGAATCCGTATTTGTATTACATCTACACCGAATATTCAAGGAATTCGAATTTATTCCAAATTTTTGTACACGAACTACCAATACGGCCGAATTATGCTACTATGGAAATAATATGGTCTAAAAATCCTTCAGTCAATAATGGCATTGCTCTGAGAGGTGTGTATTCCTTTTTCTCAAGCCACTGTTTTATGCATTTTTATACAGTGACCCCCAGCCAAACCCCCTTGAATCTTGTGATCCCTTCCATCTCTAGCCATGCTGATTTTCTATGTGGCAGCTCACCAACAAATGATTAATGTTTTCTTCATCTTGCTTGCATAAAACACACCTTCCAGGTTCTTTCCTAATGTTTTGAAGTATTTCCCAAGTCGGTATCTTATTCCTTATGGCCATCCACATGAAAAAATTTAAGTGCTCATGGATGAAATTTGCAAAATTTAATCAAATCTTTCAAGTGATAAGGGCAGAAAATCAACAGGGCTTTGACACAAGTTCATCTGAGAATTGGCAAGAACATGCAATCACCTTTAGATTTAGTTGTTAGCAGCAAAAGTTATAAAATATAAAATGAGGACTGATATGTTTTCAAAGGATATGGTGAAAGGACATTGTGTACTTTTTGCATGCCCAGAAAGACTTTTTAGTATTAATTCTTTAATATTTTTTTTCTTTGCAGGATAGAACTGGACTCTTTATTGGAGGACTATGGCTTTGGTACAGGTGAAACTTGTTTATGAAACCTTAGTTCCCATAATTTGATCCAACAACTGTAGTCATGGCATCCCAATAAAAGTTAGGCTTCTCAATCTTGTACTATATTTGTGGGAGCAAGAAATTGCAAAGAAGATAGGCAATGAAATTGGGATATAAGTTTGGAGGAAGATGATGATATCTCGAGGGCTTACTAAGCATAGTCATTGTAGTGGACTTAAGTGAAGGGTTTTCCAGAAGAAATGATTTTGCAATAAGATTAATTTCAGTGGGAACAGGTTTTAGACTCTATAAATATTCTATTTCTATTATTACAATACTATCACAAGTATAGTCAAACAACATATACTAGTGGGAAACTTGCAAGGGAAGAAATCTCCCACATGGCCAAAATGGAAAGATGTTCAGATATACTAGCGTATGCATTCTTGTAACAGTATGTATCTAGATTGGAGAGACGGAATGGTGGCAGAAAAGGATGATAAATATTGTTTGGTTACAGATTAGACCACAAGAGTAAGGGGTCCTTACTATCACAAGCTTCATCACAGAACGAGGACAGAGTTGTTGACAGTTGTTGTAGCAGGAAAATATATTGATCTTGAAGATCAAATGCTCAGCCTCAGGGGGTGAAATTTTGACAGTATCAAAGACAATTATGAGAGATAGTGTTTGAGGGCTTAGGTGCAAATTGGAAGTATATTCAAAAGACCGATATTGGGGACGGTTTAAGGGTCTGATGATAAAGAATGAATTTAGAGGATTGTAACCTATGATATTTGAAGTTTTGAAAAGTTAGTTGGATGAAAATTTTTAAAGCATTTTTGGTATATTGCTTCCAACTATTCTTGACAAGCAGACTCAATTGTCTTGAGGTGCATAACAGGGGGAGCAGCCAAGCCGAGGAAGATCCTTAAAGCATAGCAGTAAAAGCTTGAAGATAGAAGAAGCATTAAGACAAGTGATGAAGTGATGATGATGCTAAAAGTGTCATTGATGTCATGGGTGTACAAGAAAACATGGATTCTATAACAAGTTACCATCCAAAGTAGATTGAAAGCTAAGATCCGAGAACATATTTAAAAGAATCATGAAGTGTAAAAGAATGCAGGAAACAGTACCTTCATAGGGAAAGCAACTCCAAAAAGAAGTAAGAAAATCTCATTGATTCAAAACATTCAGAATATATAAATAAATGGCCCAGTCTAAGGGGGAGATGTCACAAAGAGAAGATGAAGGAATTGGATAGAGAGAGCAGCAAAATAGAGGAATTGGAGGAACATATCCAAAAGAGGAAGATATTTGACAGGAGGAGAGCATGAATAGTAGCTCCAAGATATGAAAAAGAATGAAAGGATAAGCCACAATGATAGGTGGACCATCAAGCGGATGAACATACACTATGTACCCCAAATCTCATGAAGCACCCCAAAAACACATATTTCATTAAATTTAGAATTAAACAGTGGATCTAGAATTCCAAAAGTACCAAAAAACTCAATTCTAGCATTGTTCTTGTAATAAAATCTTTCCAATTTTAATGAGATATGTGCTCAAACATTGTGTAAATGATTTTAGACTAACCCAAAATTTTAACAATCCCTCTTTAGAAGGAAGGTGTTTACATTAACATCTGTCATCTCTCTTCTCAACTCCACCAAATCTGCTATCTGCAAATCAATATTGGTTGTGGTTCTAAAATCAACCATTGCCATTTGCAACAAAGATGTCAACCTAAGTCACCTGACACAAGGACACAGGACATGAAGGAGTTTGTATTATATTTGTTGTTATTGCTCAGATGTTGTTGTTATTGCTTCTCACCTATTTGTATTTATATTTTCTTTCGAGCTTCTTTACTGCTTTAATCATCTTATGGTTTGAGAAGAGTTTCTATTGTCTTTAAACTAAAGTATACATTCTTTTAATGTTAATATATGACAACAATATGTCTCATTCATGCAGACATATACTGGGTTAAGTGGTGGTGCCTGTGTAATTGGAGAGCAACCAGTAAAGGTAGTAGATGGACATGACTTTTGGATGTGAGAAAAATCTCTCTGAGATGTCTTTTGAATGTACTTAAACAATTCTTGGTTTCAACAATATCAAAACAATCTTAGAATTTTTAAATTTCCAGGGTTTACTGAATCCAAAGGCAATGGCTAGGCTAGCAGTGGGGGAGGCTTTGACAAATCTTGTTTGGGCTAAGGTGAGTATATCATGTCAAAAATTTTCTTTCTCAAGACAAGCTTTCCAATTTTCCGTTGGTCATTCTTGCAATATTAGGTGAAAAGAGCCATTGTTAAACATAATGAAAGTATAAAGCATATGTTTTCCTTAATAATGATATTTGGTCTTATAAAGAAGCACATCATACATGATTTACAGGTTACTTCACTAAATGATGTCTAAGCTTGGGAATTGGATGTATGTTGTAAAGCTAGATGGAGAAGGTGCATCCATGTATGATGTAGCTAATGCTCTTCGGGATGCAATGATAGAACTTGGGATAGCAATAGACGGTGGCAAAGACAGTCTTTCAATGGTTGCACAAGCTAGAGGAGAGACTGTCAAGTCTCCTGGGAAACTAGTAATTAGTGCTTATGTGACCTGTCTGGATATTTCAAAGACTGTTACACCAGACTTGAAGGTGACATTTCAAAATGGATTTGGACAAGCAAATCTAAGATTGTTAAGTCTTCATAATTGTCATACTGACATAATCCACTGTTATGTATCTAGGAGATGATGTAATTCTACTCCATATTGATTTGGCTAAAGGAAAGCACCGTTTAGGTGTTTTTTCCCTTGCTCATGTTTTTGACTAGGTAAATGCTAAAATAATTATTGTTGGATTGGTGTATTTTTATTAGCAAAGGTCGATACATTATGCAGAGAACAATATATTATGAATGGTTGGATGGACCATTTTGATTTCTTTCTTGGCATCATGTTTCATGATTAAATCATTCTATATATTTACAATTTTGTCTTTCAAATTGGTGATGTTTACCCAAACCTTGATGATGTTTCACATCTCAAGAGAGCCTTCAATGTAGTCCAGGTGAGGGCCTAACAAAATGGTAATTGGCTACCAATTAATAATTAATAACTTGGTAAATAATATGCTTATGTTATCCAACCTTTTTTTTATTAACTGAATAAATTCAATGATGCAAGAATGGTACTTAACTTATCCCACTATAAAATGAATTTTGGGTCAATTTAAGAGTCAACCCTCTCTCCCTATATGTGAAATTATTAATTTTGTGGAGGTTAAATTAGTGTCAACTTGTAATTTCTTAATGTATCCTATAGCTGCTCCAAGGAAGGATGTAAGAGGGTAGAATTTAGCTATACATAATTTGACTTGCACTTAATAAATTTGCTTGAATGCAACACTACAAACATTCCTCATAAAAATTTATTGGTCTTATTTAACTTTAAGAAGAAACCATTAATTTATGTTTTCGTTCTGAATAAGTACATCATCAAAACATCAAGTGTAGTTGCCAATCTTTTTTATTTTCTGCAAGTAATTAGGGAAGGTTTATATATTATTATTATTATAATACTATGCCCTTGGATAAAATGGGCCAGAAGTGAAGTTGAAGATAATTGTATGTATTTTGTATCTCAGACAGGAAAACATCTCTAGCTGTCGAGAGATCAACAATTGATAGACAATTAAAACAAATTTATTGCAAGTTGGATCATGTAATCTTTTCTCTCTATGAAGGGCAACAACTTGCTTTTGTTCCTAATACTTTGTACAACCATGGATTATTGTACTCATGCGTAGTTTGTAAGATCATTCTTCTTTGAATTTTCATCATTGTCACAGTTGAACTTCTATATCTTAGAATTCTTGTAGTACTTCAAGTATTATTCTTGAATATGTTTGACATTCATTTTTTTCCCATGCAAAATTTGTTTGAATATCATCATTGTCAAGCAATAACAACTTCTTAAAGGGTGCTAGCTCAATGGTAGAGCACCTACCTAATTATAGGCATGAGATTGGTGGTTCGATTCCTCTGTACCCTATCATAAATTAGTGACTAAGAAAACAACTAAATTCGCATATATACGACTATTAGTAGATAATTTTCAGTATCTTATAGTGTGACTAATGTTTAGTTGTATTTAGCTTAGTCATTAATATGTTATCATATAGAATTTTATTTAGTCGTATATTTGGTCATTAATTGTGACAATCAATGACTAAATCAATGACTAAATCAGTGAGTATCAATGACTAAATCAATGACTTAATCAATGACTATCAATGACTAATAATTCAACCAATTAATGACTAGTGAAATATGACTAGAGATAAGATAGTGGAAATCGGATACTATTAGTCACCGACTCAAAAATAGTCATTTATAGTCGAATTTTAGTCATTAATTGCTCATTTTAGACTAGTGACATCTGTCACCTCCCAGAATATTCTCCGCACTAGGTGTTTCCTTGTTGCTTGTTCTCCCATCACAGATACACACCATTTGACTATAGATGAAGCATCTCTAAGGAAAGCACCTGTAAACTTAATCTCTTCACTTTGAAGGGAAGTTCTTATGCATGCACCAGCACCATCGTGCTCTCCTTTTCCATGACCTGTTTCAAAGTAGTTCCATGTATGTGGCACCTTGTATTTTATGTGCAAAAAATACAACCATTGAAATACACGTGCATTCTTGAACTGTCCAGCACAACCATCTAACCAAATCAAATGATGATAAAATGGTATATCCATAGCTATCACATGATCATAGAACAATTGAAAGCAATGTTGCATGTAATGGATGTCATGGGTCTGGTCGTCACTTAAGTAAAAGTGACTTTCTTTCAATATCACACATTTCTCTTCATTGCTATCTGGCCCATGTCGATAAGTGATATGGACCATTATGCTCACCTACTCTCAGTGATAGTATTGACTTTGTATTTGATTTTGTGGTTGTACGGTGTAATTTTCCGCAAATTCAACCACTGATAGTATTGTTCCGAGAGGGAAGGTGTCCCGACATATTCTGAATTGCTCATCTTGCCACCGTGCCATATTGACATGCTGAATGTACTATTGGTTCTTTCCACGGAACTCTAGAATAAAATCACATACTTACACCTGGTGGAAAAAAATAAACAATGTTATATCACAACATAAAAATATTTACATGAATATTAATATACATCAATATTTAACAATGTTATAAAACAACATAAACAATGCACAGTCAGTTAAATGAACATTATTCGTGTAGATTGTCACCTGTGAAGTCACCAATTTAATCTTCTTTCTTTATTTCCCATCATGTAGCTGATATGTCTCATATTGAAAGTTCTACTTCTTGACAATTGCATTCCCGAATCCTTGATCTTCACTCTCATGGATGCAATCAGACCATAATGATAGCCCATCACAATTGTTGCAAGAACTCTCTACACATTGTTTTAAGTAATGTGTTTTCCCATCTTGCCTCGGACACATTATGCTTTGGATGAAATCTCTAGATGCCATTGGTGGTACTATACTTGAGCATTCCTGCACATGGTTAGGATGCAAAAAATGATGTATATGTGCAAATGTATGATAATATAGATCAAACTCTATGTGGTATCTACAACAACAAGTGTTCCAGATTCTATTGATTCTAACATACCAAGGCTTGCATTTTTCAAAATATCTTTTCCTGAGCCTTAGCTCTACATGGGAAACTTTAAACATCTCGAACGGTTGAGTTTGTGTCATGTCAAGATAATGTTTAACGTGAGTTTCATTGTTCATAGAACCCCTACAGCGTTTTAACACATCCTTTGTGTTAGAAGAAGGCCTAGTGTTATCGTGCCAAAAAGTGTGCACTAGTCCCTTCACTGCTTTGACCAAATTCATGTCTTTGCGGGGAAACCTACCGCTAAATGCCCATAATGTTTCGATTTGTCCCTAAACATCAAGGTTGTCTCTTCTTACTGAATATTTTTTAAGTGTCTTTGGATGTAAAGGGACAATTTTTTATGTGCATTTAAGTAAACGACGTTGTCTTGTGAATCTAGATACAATTGATTCAACAAATACGCGGCGAGCCACATTACAGTCTTTTGAACGAGTTTCTTTATGAATCGATGTGAATGCAGCAGCAAGAGATTTAACAATGTGATTACTTGATTCAATATTCTTCAATGTTCTTATGCCTAAATTTTTTCTAACAGTTGCCATACTTCTAGATTTAATCAAAGCTAAAAACAATTGGCATTTACCGGCTTCAAATTTTGGTTCAAAATATTGTTTCATTATTTGAGAACAATGACGAAGGATAGTGCATTTAGCCACCTTACCTTCCATGGAAGTCAATTCGCTCTCGTCCACTTGTATGCGTTCTGGAGTTCTCTTTTGCTTTGATGCGATATTTCTTGTCGTTTTAAATGCTGGAGTGATGTTTACATCCACTATAGGATGACAACTTCGATTAGGAGATTGAACCACCTAGCATGGTTGTTGCGGAGTCTCCTCAGGAACATAATGATTGAACTCTTTAGACGGCTGTCCGCTTAATAATGGACCAAGATTTTCATCTTGGTTATAACTAGCTTGCATTAAAGTTGCAATATCTTCCTCACCCTCTTCATTAGGTATATGTTGAGCGATAATGGGAAGTATTTTCTCATCCAATGAATGTCGAAGATTTCTTGAATGTTCCCTCTTGTTTTCTTTTTTAATTTTAGCTTCTTCAGGTGTAAGCATCTTCCTCGCTGACTTCTGACCTATATTACGTAGATTCTCCATTGAAATCCACCCAAAATTGTACAAAACCTGTGGATCTGTGTAATAAATCATTAAATTGCAGGTTGAATAGTATGCTCTGTGCGGGTTTCAGAAGAATTTGTCTTTTGATGTACAATAAAACTGGCCCACAGCCCGCAACCCAAGATTATTTATTAAACACATATCACATATGCGATATAATGCATCTTCATTTTAATGCATATGCATTATATCGCATATGCGATATGAACTCTATGCCTTTTACTATATGAACTCTCTGCTTTTTACTAATGGCCAGTTTGTATAACGTGATCACTAAATCTCATATGCGATATATCGCACATGCGATTCAATGCATATCAACTATTGAAACCTCATTTAATCTTATAATACAACCCATACCCATGGTTAATACCTCGAGACCTATCCTCAATGCACATGACCTCATAGTGGAACCCATACCCAACCTAGAGGGAAAATATCCCATCTAGAAGGCAAGTGTGGTGATTAAAGGACTCATTTATAGCTCATGAGCCATAAAAGCTTCATTTAGGTCCTAAGACCCTACCTTTTCTTCCATGACCATGATCAAAGTCCCAACCTTATAATGACATCCTTATCCCATTTAGACTCCATTTATAGGGCTTCTCGTAGTCTGGGACCTTGTCATTTTCCCATGAACCATAAAAACATCATTTAATCCCTAGAAGATTGGATTTATCCTTTGACCATGGTAGTGTCTTCAGAACTATGTCTTGTTTGGAAATACTCGTAATGGTTCCTATATGACCATGGTCAATGCCTCGAGAACAATCTTCAATGCATAAAATAGTCTAATGGCACATATATCCCATATTAAGGCTGAATATCTCCTTTAAAGGGCATGTGTAGTGGTTTAAGACTTGTCTCTGTTACACTATTGTCCCATTACCATGGTTAAGACCTTGAGACCCATCCTTAGTGCATAAAACCTCATAATGACACCCATATCCCACTAAAGGCCAAATATTCCATCTATAGTGCATGTGTGTTTATTTAGAGACTCATTGAACCATCTTTTCTTCCATGACTATGGTCAATGTTGAGAGACCCATCCCTCCTATCCAAAACCCTATAATGGCACCCTTATCCCCTTATAATACAATTTAGACTCCCAAGATTCCATCCAGATGATCTATGGGGTGGCTAATGGCCCAACATTACATTGATTAAGCTAAAAGAGGTGTGGGGGGAGTCAAAGGAAGGAGAGGAAGTTGTAGAGGGAATCATGGGAGGGACGGATGGGTAGGGGAGAAATATGGTGGGGATGAAGGGAGGATAAATATAAGGGGAAGGGAGGGATGGGTCTTTGGACATTGATATGAGGGGGGACTGAAGGGAGGAGAAATATAAAGGGAAGGGATTGGCGGGAGAGGAATAAATATAAGTGGGAGGGAGGGAGGGAGGGAGGGAGGGAGAGATATAGGGGGGATGGAAGAGGGTGATATATAAGAGGGAGGGATGATTGGGTGCAAGAAATATATAGGATATTGGATGGAGGAAAGATATAGCATAATGGATGGAGGAAAGATATAGCATAATGGATGGAGGGACAAATTGGGGGGGGTCGTTAAAGAGTGATAGGGAGGAGAGGGATGGATGGAGTGGTGGTCTAGATATAGTTATAGAGTGAGTGAGTGAGACAGACAAATGGGGGGAGGTTAAAGAGTGAGAGGGGGAGAGTCAAAGAGAGAGAGAGAGAGAGAGAGAGAGAGAGAGAGAGAGAAACGATGATGGCTGGAGGGATGGTTAGAGGGTAAGAGAGTGGGATAATAACAATGAGAGAGTAGGGATATAGGGAAAGGAAGGATGGTCAAGGATGGTTACACTGAGGTATAGAGATGAGGGATTATGTGTGTGTGTGTGTGTGTGTGTGTGTGTGTGTGAGAGAGAGAGAGAGATCATGGATATTAAGGAAAGGAGAGAAAGATGGAGAGATGAAGGAGGGATGAAGGCTTTAAGGAGGAGAGAGGAGGTAGGGGGAGAAAGTGATGGATGGAGTGAGTGATAGGATGGAACACATGGAGGTAGAAGGAGAGGGAGGGAGGGAGAGAGAAATGGTTTTGGTAGGAGGGAGGGGGGAAGAAAGAAAGGGTTTTGGCGGGAGGGAGGGGGGAAGAGAGAAATGGTTTTGGCGGGAGGGAGGGGCAACAAAGGAATTTTTTTAGAGGGTGTGTGGATGTGTGTATGTGTGTGAGAGAGAGAAAGGGGGAAGATAGGTTATAGAGGGAGAGGGGGTGTGGTGTTCCAAGACCAAGAGGTGTGTAAGTTTGTCTAAGGGGGAGTGGTGAGATTATGAAGGAGGGGGGAATTAGGAAGAGAGGGGGAGAGAGAGAGGGTTGAGGGATGGTTATAGAGGTAGAGAGATAGTGATGGAGAGAGGGCGTGTGGATGTGTGTGAGAGAGACAAAGGGGGGAAGGTTGGTTATACAGGGAGAGGGGGTGTGGTTTTTCAAGACCAAGAGGTGTGTAAGTTTGTTTGAGGGGGGGGTGGTGAGATTCTGAAGGAGGGGGAATTTAGGAAGAGAGGGGGAAAGAGAGAGAGAGAGAGAGGGAGGAAAAGGGGAGATAGAGAGGGTTGAGGGACAACTATAGAGGCAGAGAGATAGTGATGGAGAGAGGGTGTGTGGATGTGTGTGAGAGAGACAAAGGGGGGAAGGTTGGTTATACAGGGAGAGCGGGTGTGTTTTTTCAGTACCAAGAGGTTTGTAAGTTTGTTCGAGGGGGAGTGGCTCGATAAGGAAAGAGGGGGGATATAGACAAAGAGGGGGAGAGAGGAAGAGAGAGAAGAAATTATGGGGGGAGAGAGAAGGGGGTGGAGAGAGGAGGTAGGGGGAGAATGTTAGGTATGGAGTGAGTGAGAGGATGGAACACATGGAGGTAGAAGGAGAGAGAGGGAGGGGAGAAGCGAGAAGGGAGAGAGAGGGAAAGGAGAGAGAGGGAAGGGGGAGAGAGAGAGGGATGAGGGATGGTTATAGAGTTAGAGGGGTGGTGAAGGAGGGAAATAACAATGGTTAGATAAAGATGGATGGTGATCTTTTTATTTTAGATTGGGCTTCTCCCAAATCCTATCCATTAACTTGGTAAAGTATTTTTTACTCTCCTACTAAGCTACTAAAGATAAAATGCATATGCAATATCAATTGCATATGCAAAATGAATTGCATATGTGATATGAACAAGGAAAAAACACATATTCGTTATAACGCACATGCGTTATAACACATATGCGTTGTTTTAAAATTTAAAAACTCGGCGATAACAAGGCTTGGGATGATGTTCGGAAATAGCTTCGGACTACTGAACCTGTTGGCTAGAACAAAAAAACTAGGGCCATTGTAATATCCCGCTTTCTCCCTTAGGGTTTCTGCAACAAAAAATACAAACGATGTACCTACCAATGGCAAGGAGTTCATGGCAAGAGCTCCACAGGTAAAACTTTGTAAGTATGATTATGTTTTCCTAAGTGTTAAGTGAATTCGTAGACTTAGGAGACTGGAAGCTTGATGCAACGAAATGAATGGGGCATGGAATCCACTAGGGGGAGAGCGTGAATGGATTGATAGCCATGAATTTTGATGATAGTCGCCATCCTAATGTCGTGTGCAATTGAATTGAAATAAGATATTCACTAAGAAAATACTTAAGTTTAAAAGTATGTTAATAGCTAGTCCTAGATAAGGACGTCGAAGAAACTCCTAGTCGTCGCAAGGCAGTAACAGGTTCCTATAATCTAACTATTAGCAGGAGGCTAATCTATACTAAGTACCATTAAGTAAAAATAAGAAATTAACATAAAGAACGTTGGTAGCCTAGCCTTGACAAAATATGTCATTAAAATGCTTAACTGGAAAATGATTGATAATTTCCCGATTATAAATTATGAATAAAAGATAAATGACTTATTATTACCAAGGAAAAAAATTGGTATTTCTAAATAAGTATTATTTAAAAGATAAATAAAATAGGTGAGATTAAAAAGAACTATATGGGTTTATCTACCAATGAAAAAAACGTTAACTCATAGTTGATGCATGTGAAACTCTTAGCTATTTAATAGTATGTTAACTATATAAGTTGATACTTAAAGCCAAGTTACATTTAGTTATGTTCAAGATAATATAATTACCTTAAGTGAACTAATTAAATATCTTGAGTTAATTTAAAGATAAGTTAAGTGAACTAATTAAAGATCTTGAGTTAATTTAAAGATAAGTCAACTAATTAAAGATCTTGAGTTGATTTAAAGATAAGTTAAGTGAACTAATTAAAGATCTTGAGTTATTTTAAAGATAAGTTAAGTGAACTAATTGAAGATCTTGAGTTAATTTAAAGATAAGTTAAGTCAACTAATTAAAGATCTTGAGTTGATTTAAAGATAAGTTAAGTGAACTAATTAAAGATCTTGAGCTATTTTAAAGATAAGTTAAGCGAACTAATTAAAGATCTTGAGTTAATTTAAAGATAAGTTAAGTGAACTAATTAAAGATCTTGAGTTAATTTAAAGATAAGTTAAGTGAACTAATTAAATATCTTCAAATAAGTTATTTATGTTAAAATAATTAGATAAGGATAAATAGAGTTAAATTTTAGTCACCAGTTAACCAAAGGTTGACTAAGTAAATCTATATGTTAAAAATAACTAAAGATTAAACAAGTTATGTTCTAACAAGAACTTATGGTGTTAGTAAAAAAACTAAATACTACTATAAAAAGGACACTATGGTGTTTGGAAAGGGGGCTCTTATCCTTCTTCTTCTTCACCTTCGAACGCAAGAAGGAAATTAAAGATAAGTAAAAATTGAATAAAGGAAATGGAGCATTAACCTGATACCCTAGTAGATTCGTGCCCAGCTTGGGGGTGATCTCTCGGTGGGAAATCCATTACGCCAGACAGAGATCAATGGATGGGAGGAATGTTGAAGTCAAGCTTCTAGTCTCCCTATTCTAAGGATAAGTGCTTGTAACATCCCAAAAATCACTAAAAATTTAAAATTTTTGATATAGCAAATCATAGAGAAAATGCTAACTGCGGAATGAAATATGTTTAAATATTTATCTAATGGTAGCTTCACGTATTTATTTCTAAACATAAAGGACAACATATTTATAAATTAAATGCGAAATAACAATATCTATCTTTTCATGTTTTATGATTCTAGTTATAATATTGACGACTTGTTTGCATATTTCTGAAGGGGTTCCTACAGGGTGCCCTTGGGTTTACTTAGCTTTGATAGCTAAAGCATTGGATTCTTTTCTTTCGCAGATCTGCAGGTAAGGTAATAAAGTAATTCCAGTATTTCAAGACAAGTTATAAGCTTCATCTAGTCGTCTCTGTTTTTAAGATTGATGTATATACTGTCGTGCATGAAGATGTCGATGGTATGTAATTCTAGTTTATCTTTAACAATCTGTACCATTTTTATCCTAACACTTGTAAGTGTAACTATAGATATTTTGCATTATACTTCTGTTGTAATCAATGTTGTCGTTTATTAGGGAAATAATTGATATGCATGTCATGTGAGATTCTACAATCTGCATGTTGTGACAAGGAGGTGATAATGTTATCAATACGTCAGGGTTGGACAATATGCGACCTCAATGTTTAATGCTAGGTTAGATTGTAATGGGACCTTTAGAATTATAATCCATCATTTGTTCAATTCAAAAATGCAATTGTATAGTAACAATAGCATTACTATAACGATATGGCTCGTAATAACGATGGTCTTCAAAAGCCTACATGACATATTTCATGTACATAAATCATATATGCTCCTTTAATACTATTCGACTACATCACTGCATAGATAGGATAATAGTTTGTTATGTAATAGTGACACATATTAAATTGCCATAACACTTCTATGGAATAATTGCTAAGGTTACAATGCTTGACCATATGCAAATTTGAAACTTAGTACTTTATTCTATTGTGTGCAACTATGTTTGTGAGACTTGGCATTTAAATTACACTATGTGCATACTATGCAAATGATAACTTAACATTTGACTTTGAAATATGTGCGCCCTAAGAAAATGGGGACTTAACATTACAAATGTATGAAAGAAAGGCATTATACGATGCAATAAAGTTTGGAGTTGATTTTATATCGTGATTATATGAATGCAACATATGGTTGGATTTGCAATATACATTTGTTATGCGATTTCAACTTAGCTTTTGGAAGACGTATAACTATAGCCTAAATATTATGTGGATTTAAATCATGTTTTGGAACTATAGAATACAATTATATTGCAGGGATACGATACCAAGATCATGCTATAATAAATATGATGCTGACAAGAACTTAAATGCCATTACAGGCATGGTCTAGGAAGTGATACGAATGATCAAGCAATTAATGAAACCTTGTGTAGTGATAGTGGATTGTCTCGTTGGCTCAACCTGTAACTGGTTCCACATGAAGAAGTTGTAAGGATTGTGGGAACCTTAACGAGCTGTAAGCTCCACCTGGTGACATGGCAATCCAACTGGGAATTTTATTAATGAAGTTATTAATGGGTAGGTGTTTGTATGCATGTCTCGATTAATGGTATGGCTTAGATGATCAAATCTCACCCGTTGATATGATCTTTCAAGATCGTGGAGATCTTAAACACTAAGGAATTCACTATACCTTGTTGTTTGTTTGTTTTGCATTCATTTGGAGTTTTGGTTTTGGGGGAGAGGTCGACAGGCTGCTAAGGAGTCGGTTCGACCCTTGGTCGATTCTCTGCTGCCTCTGTAACTCCACATCTTCGAAACTAATGGTGGGAGCTTGGTTAAATGTTGCAAGTCTTGGTGTGTTCAAGCTTGTAGATTTCATTGTAAACTAAGAGAGGGTTTCTACAGAGTTTGATTTAGTTATCTGAGAAGACATGGCTATTGTTACAGTGTCTGTTGCGTTAGTTGGATGAATTGGAAGCGTGAAGCATTCCCTCTGCCTGTGCTATTTGAAGGTAAGCTCTTCTTTGTAATTGTTGATTGTCATATTACAGTTCAGAAATGTAATAATCTTTGCAACTTGTTATAACTTCATTTTAGTTGGTATGGCAGGTACTGCCCTCATTGTGGATTTCATAGTGATAGGGTTTTTGTTGAAGATAGCGGCTTGTTCAAATCTAGTAGGCCCCGGTTGCATAACCCTCCATAGGTTCTCCTGGCAGATTTAAGCCAACACTGAAATTGTAACAACTTGGTGTTTTTTCTAGAAATTGTTGTTTTGTTTTTAATCCTATAATAAGAATACCTTTCGGATTACAAGGTCGATGTAACAATGTTTAGGTTACTGTACCGTATTTTGGATTTTGAGTTGAAATGGCTGATGTACTTCTATCGACAAGGGTTTCAAACTCTACCGAGTTTCAATGAATAAAACATTTAAGAGTTGATTTTTGTAGTCGTTGTTTTATTTTCGTTTCAACTCCTTGGGGCTTGACCCGTGAACATAACTTATGATTCAGTAATTTTAAATGTTTGAAACGAACTGGTGACTAGTAGGTCTCTGCATTTAACTTTAATGTAAAAGAATAAGTGATTTGTAAACTGGGTTTCATTACCTCTGCTGCTATCGTTTCTTTGTGAATGGTGAAACTTGAAAATGTATAACGATGGAATGGGTACTAGGTGATGTTTGTGAATAATAAAATGACTATGCTTCCACTAAACAATACGTGAATGTTTGTAATAACTAGCATATTTGAAATGTTTCCGAGACTTTATTTGTGTCGATTTATGGGAAAATAGCAATGGTTTGTCATAAGTTTTAAAATCGTTGGCTATATGCCAAGAGATAATAATAATATTGTTTATAGTTATAGAATGAATTGACAATTGTTTTGTTTAAAAGGGTATTACCCTTGGTCAAATGACCATACGATGGTTTTGATTTGATTATATTAGTAGAATAAAGAAATGATATGCTAAATCTGTGTTATGAGGGTTGTAAATGTACTGTTAGGGTTTAGGGTTTTTCTACTGTGTGTTTTGGAAAATTTACAGAATTTAAAATAGACTTCGTGTGCTTGTTTATTCTGTATGTTCGATAGTGAAAAATAATAGTAGACTATAGTAACTTTTTAAAAGGAAAACTATGGAAACTATAAACCCTGAATTGAAACTTGACAATAACATATTAGTTCTGTATGATGAGATTATGCAATCTTATTTCATTTCTGTATCAGCAACGTTTTCAATAACAAATATAAATCCCAGTAATAATCTTTAAAATAGTAAACTTACTATTTAATAAAAATGAAATAAAGAACAGTACTATAAGGAAATGCAGTAAATAATACTAATTACTAACAGTAGATAAATTAATAGAATACACAAAATGGTACTTCCATCATCTTGGCAAATTGCCTATCACATCTATCTACCTTAATTTGTCTCTATACTAGAGTACGATGCAGTTCCTGTAGCATGGGGAAAAATGTAGAGATTATTTATTTCATTCATCATTTCTATTCATAATTTTAACTTGGTTCAGAAAGCTAAAAGTAAGCGTATCTAAACCAGAACACATTCTGTAAATAAAAATTAAATACTTGCAAATAAACAGATTTAACTATTTAATAACAAATAAACAAATAGAACCTGTAGATGAACATAGGGCTGACAAAAACCCAAGGAGGCCTGTTCCTCCCAAGCTATTCTAGAAGAACCATCCCAACTGTTGGCTTCTTATGAACCCCCGATCCTGATTACTGAACCACTAAATGGGTGGAATCTATGTAGAAGCAAGGTACTCAAAATGCCTTCAGCACTCAACATCAACCTCCTGAAATAACATACCTTCAGTAGTCAGCATCAACCTCCTAAACTCAATAAGAGTTTGGCAGAATCACAACATGATCAACAACATAGCATATCCCCTCGTCAAATCTCTTGGGTGCAAACACAGCAAAACCCCAAGGTAAATTTCCTCATCGAGAAAAGTGATGAACCTCAGTTAAAAATTTGATGGCTATTATATAGACTGCCTAGGTCTTTAGTGGTTAGTTTGGAATAAATGAGCCTTAAGCTCCAATCCCATCTTTCAGGGAACTATGACCACATTTCAAGGGAGTTGTCCCATACCAACAGCTAGTTAGTTGCATCATGATGCTGCCACTTGTCCATTCCCTTCTACCCTAGATTCCATTCCACCTAGTGGATCAGTAACCACTCTTTCAACAGTCGTCTTAGGTGTTTGTCTCCTATTTTATTTATTTAATAATAATATATTGTGCAAATTACAGTCATCCTTGGACACATGTCCAACATAAAAATTTACAATAAAAGTTATCATAATGTTTTGTAACACAAAATGTTTTCCAGCAAAAAGGGTTTGTTACACTACTCTTCCCATTTAAATTCAAGTAAGTAGTTTTATTTTGTATGTATTTTATGGTATTTTTAAGTCGTTTTATTTCGTATGTATTTTAATGTATTTTTAGGTATTTTATTTGTATGTATTTTATGGTATTTTTAAGGATAGAAGTAGTCTTGAGTTGATAATGATTATGGATTAACAAAAGTATATATTGTGCATGGTCCATCCTTTATCAATGTATTTAGAAGTCTTAACAGTCTTAATTCTCTTAGCGGTCTACAAAAGGGTTATTATCTCCGCACTACAAGAAAAAGGGCATTTTAGCCTCACAATAGCACCACTATTTGTAAAGGATTTGGGAAATCCTCAATTTTCAAATAGTGGTGCAAAACGGGTGATAATGTGGGGATACGCAAGTGGTGCTAAGATCTATGGTGCAAAAGTGGTGTTAGTAAAAAAGTTGATTTTGGTGTTAAATAAATATGTGGCATTCCATAGTGTATGGTGCAAACCACCAAAACCAATCCTAGGTGGATTGAGATTTTATGGTGCAAACCGCCAAAACCAATCCTAGGTGGATTGAGATTTTATGGTGCAAAACACCATAAAATAACAAGTGGCGCAAAGCACCATAAAATAATAAATGACACAAAAAAATATAAGTAATATATATATAATATATGTATGAGATTTATATTTTTTCACGCCACATATATATATATATTGATTGCATCTTGGAACAATCTCTTGTGCATCGAGCTCATTGCTAGTGATGATCAATTTACTACCGAAGATCTTCCTTTTGAACTAAAGTTGAGACTTCCATTTAAAAACCTTGAATCATATTAGTCATGGGAGCTTAGAGCTGATTGTATAATGCTCACGATATGAAAGTCAATACTCAATTTCAATGGAACTACTCAATTTTGACTCTCAAATTCATTCCAGATCTAGAAGCTTTGCTCATTTATCCAGATAATGACCGAGAAACTGGTCAACTCTCAAATTTGGAACACATTATTCCGCAAAATTTCACACACTCATCTTCAAGTACATTTTGCAAACCATCACAGTTATATTCTACATATACAATGTTAACATCTCAAATGTCATTGATCCATAAATTATTATAATTTCAATGTATCTCAAACACTTTTACAATTATATTCTACGACATTTAATCTCTCAAAGATAATATACTACAAAAATAATTGATCTTGTTTAAATACATTACTATAAGCATTACTAAGAGACAATGGAAGAATCATCTGATATATGCTCATGTTCTTGCATGAAATTGATTAGCTTCAGAAATCCTTGGATTAATATTCCCTTCATTACTGTCACACCTTTTCTCTACTAGTTCTTTTTAATAATTTTATGTTCATAGAAATGCAGTTTAAATTTCATATGTTCCACAAGGCTACTCATTACACAGATTATTCTATCTTGCATAGCATTTTGCTCATGTTTCCTCTTCCCAGGGGCCAAGAAAGGGATGAAGCCAAAAGAGCTATATCATGCACTTTCCCATGAAAAGTATTAGTTGGATTTTTGGTTCACACATTTGATGAGCCTCCTTTTATTCACCGAAATATATTCCTTACCCTCTTGTAGATTGCTCCCTGTAATAACATATACAAAAAGCATTTCATTAATTATTCTAATGATCATTTCATAGAAGTCAATATCTCGCAGTACATTAAAATAAATTGCATCGTAGTTATGTAAATGATAAAAGCCAATATCTACCAGTACATTTAAGTTAAAATAGTTGCATGATAGTTAATTACTTGAGATCATGAGGAGAATGCTCAAAGGAAAAAGTCTCTCTGCGAGTGTAATATCCCGAAATTTGGACTAACTATTTTATGATGTTATATTGGGCCATGGCCCTAGCACATATGATTTATTCTCATTATTGGGCATGAGCCCTAGTACATATGACTTATTCTTTTGTACACTGACATATTGGGCATGGACCCTGATTGAATTTCATTATTTGATTATATACTGGGAAAGGAAGCCCCAATGTTTTGATTATGTTTTGATGTGGGTACAAAACCCTAATATACTGAGATGACCTTTTCTTACATACTGTACAGTGATGTGAATTACGTAATTGACTTATATGGTGTGTTAAGCATGGACTCAGAAAGAAACAGATTACCTACGTATTGGGCAAAAGCCTCGATGTACCTAGAGGAAATATGATATACTGGGAGTAAGCCCTGATGTACATTGAGTGTTGGGAATAAGCGCTGGAGCACTCCAAGCTTGATAAACGAATACTGGATCCGAGGCAAATTAAATATTCTAGATGTGCCTCACAACCACATTCTAGCACTAGTGTTGAGCAGGGACTCTGGAATTGCACTAGAGTAATGCCCATGAGAGAGTGTTGAGTTAAATGGCTCTGAAGAGCACTCGGGGTTACAGAGTTCCAAAGTGTTTAGTCGGAAAGACTCTGAAGAGCACTTTTATCACATTTATTTAATTGACTAAATGATTCATCTTTTTATCCATCATCACCTACTGCGGGAGCTACCATGTTAAACGAGGGAATCCAACATGCAAAGAGAGAGAGTAGAGGTACCTAACCAAGCTGACCACGACCGTCCAAAAGAAGTGGATTGTGTCCCTAAAAGATAAAGAGAAAAGAGTGTCATGTGATGACACATAACTAAATAAAAGATAATTACCAGTAATATTTTATGACTAACCTAATTAAAGGCCTCCAGGTTATTATTACTATTATTATTATTATTTATTATTACAAGCTTTAAATAATAATAGGTGTTATTATTTAATTACGGGATATAATTAGTATATCTGATTTATGCATTATTTAATATTTTAAATGATGTATTAATAAGTTAAGTGAAATATATTTAATTTAAGAATAATTATTAGTACAATTATTGTTATTATTAAGAGCATAAATCAAAATGACTTATAGTAAAATAGTTGCAAAAGTCCTAGTTCAAGAGGACTAAGTTATTTAATTCAATAATATCTTTTAATTATTAAATATTGAATTTAAAGAAACTAATTACTTCAAAATTCCTATTACAAGATTTCCCTATTTAAAGAGGGCAGATCCCAGGTTTTGGGGATCATCTATCATTTCTTGGTTATTATCATTCTCTTATGGTAGTCCAAGAAAACTATTCTCCTCCAAGAAGTTGAAGCAACCTTACCTAAAAATTATCAGAACTGAACCATAAGTGGATCTAGGGCCTCTACCTCTCATTGCATGTTGGAACCAAGCCCAAGGGGATCTAGATAGAACCGAGAACGGTTCAGGGGTCAAGGTTGGAAAGAACACGATAGCCCCAAAGTCATCCAGCCCAAGGCAAACATTCTAACAGGTCAGCAAGATACCACAGGCCCTTCTAATTATTGTTCAATGTGCATGTTTCTATACGAAAGATTTAAAGTGCCAAGTGGTTAGGCTTCTACAAGAAGGGACCAAGTGCTCAAGCATCCAGGTATGGAGCAGATAATATTTCTTTAGATATTACATCATTGTTTTCATTACCAATTTGTCTTCATTGCCAGAAGTCAAGGTTCTTCCCAGAGCTCAGTGGAGATTCTAGCAGGTCTAGACAAGCTAGCCTTTGCTATGCAACGTTTATTATCTTCTAGGTTAGGGTATTTATAATTTATTCCTTATAGGTAGCTATCTATTGTTCAAAATTGTATTTCCTATTCACAGTATACGGTCCCATTTAAGCATGCTAGTTCCTTTACTTTATTTGTATTTCTATTTCGAAACCATTATCAAATAGAAATAAAACAAATAGACATCGACACTTTCAACAACACTACTCTTTTGAACTATCAAACATCGAATTATAGTACCAAGTAGAAGAAACAAGTTATGGTATGGACGAGAAATTTAATTACCAACGAATTATTCGAACACTACCACGATCGCACACAGTCAATGAATTACCAAGATTTAAACGCATCAAGTATTTTCCAGGTCTCGTGTTTTACAAACTTAGTCTCTGAAATTTCATTCCTACAACCCAAACTTTTTTATTAAAATCCCAACACGTTTCATTTCAGAAATCAAACAGTCCACGGCATTCATTTTCATTACTATAAACATTTCACAGGTCAAGAGATCGAACCCCACCTGAGGCTCTACCATCTTACTAGACGCCACAAGAATAGACAATTGTATAGTAATCCATACCCTCCCAAGGGTCAATCAAAACAATAGCTAGGTTCACGATTCCTATTTACAACATAGAAGTGCTATACCATGTTCATCAAACAAGCTCTACAAGATTTTATATAGAAATGATTGGTACAAGTATTGATTCCCATCCCCATCTCACTCTACAGCAAACTATACACGATACTATAGAGAAGTTAACAAACGATTGATACAGGGATCGATTCCCACTACTCTCATTAAAGATCCTTTTGTCTTTCTATCAAATAAACAGAAAACGCAGAAGTAAGAGCCCAGGGCTCTTCATATTTATAGATAAAACAATTACAGGGTTATGTTTTCCGTCCATTCCATCATTCTTTTCCAACAAGCATAACTCTACTCTTTTACATTTAAAAACACGAAGCCATCAAATCGGGTAGACCACAGAGTGGAGCAACAATAACTTAAAAATGTCGAAATATATATACATTCCCTTCATAGGGTTAAACACAAGTTCGTTTCCAAATAGAAAACGCAGATAGTGTTACGATTGTACAAGAACCCCATATCCATATGAATTAAAAATGCAGAGTTTTGGATAGGGCATCAAACCCTCATAAACATTATACAGTAGGGCATATTAGGACCCATACAAATACATTTTGAACACATAAAACTATAATATAAACCCCAGTTCATCCTTAGGCATTATTGCAAAATAATGAGAGTTCAGCCAATTTTAAACGCAATGCTAGATAGCCAAACCCCACACTAATAACCTCTAGCGTCTGCAAAACGACAATAGATACATTCACACCACATTCCATCCAAAAAGGAGACTTCTAGGGATTTGAAACTTGTCACATTGAACTCAAATAAGTTCACCAGTTCCCAGAAAACATACATCAACATTAATCCCCACAGGGGAAAAAGGAGGAGCTAAGAGTTGGCAAATTCTGGACTTACCATTGTCCAAGATCGCCACTATTGTGTAATGATCACGTAGAAGAGAAATGCCCATCAATACCTGCATTCCAATCACGTCATACAAGTCAGGGCTGTAAATTTTATACCACAAAACATCTAACATGCAAGAGCAGGAGTGTAGAACTTTAACCTGAGAGGAATTACCTTCAAGAGTTTGTAGTCACTATCGCTATTTTTCCATATGGTATGCTGACCATGAGCCACAGCTCAGGTCAGCAGAGAAACCCTCAATGCATCAACAGCAGACCGGAGTAGTGAACCACGAAAATGCTCTTCGTTGGTGTAAAACCCTAGGGTAAAACCCCATCATAGCTGGCAGCGTGGCCATGTGCATTCATAGAGATACAATCAATGCCAATACCAACTACCATTAATTTGAGAGTGACCCAATACTCTATAGTATTAGGACCATTTGATTTCCCAACATTGTAGATCACAATTAGACATTACAATGACCCCAAATTCTTCTTAGTGCCATTAAATAATTACAAGGTCAAATAAGTAGTGATGCTTTACAAGTATCGCAAACCCCAATGAGACTAGAATAGATGTATCAACTTCAAAGCTATCTCACTTGAGACCTAAAATGGTGGCTAGAAGGGTGGAATAGGAATTCTCGATAGATGCCTCATAAGTACACCTGCAAACCCGAAACAAGTAGATTGATTAGCAATAATGATAAGTAAGTTTGGAGTCTCCAATTCTTACCCCTACCTCTCGGCAGCCCTGTCAGGGTACCTTGCCATTCCAAAAGACCAAGTATCTCATCATGAGCATCAATCACCACCAATAAAGGATCCAAATCACCTGAATTACCATTGAAACTTTAATACATATGCATTCAAACCTTTACAACCGTAAGAAGGAGATTCATTTTATAGCATTCACAAATTGGTATACTTGCGACGGTTTCTACATCTAAACCATTTTAGAAATACTTCCGCAAAGATATAGAACCTTATAATCAGCGAACCAAGATACTCGAAACTAAGACATTTCAAAGAGTAAGAATTAAATATAGGTACCATAAGTACTTGTCAGTTATGAAGTTAGTATCCATCATATCTCTTTATCAGTTTAAGCTAGTATCGGAAATTTTTAAATTTTTGCTATTTTAAGGGACATTACAAGTGGTATCAGAGCTCAATTAGAAAACTAAGTGACCTATTGGGCTCATTACAAACATCCACTGCTGATACACAATAAACAGAAACATACATTTACAGTTTATTTTGTTTTATGGGAATAAACTAACATGATTTTATGTCCGCTATACTTATATAACATTTCAGGTAGAATCACTATCTGGAAATGAATGCAGAAGGGGGTAGTAGCATACATGGAAATCTGAACTCACCACCACGAGAGCAAGAAATTGTGGTGGAACTCAACTCGGATTTAATGAAATCCATGCAGAATCTATAGGTCGAATTCCAAAGCTTCCGAGATGAAAACATGCAAGAAAGGAGAGAACAACATGGCATAAATGAGGCACTACTTCAGACCTTAACAAAGGAAGACCCCCACGAAGAACCCACACTCTTAGTCAACACTTTTAAGAAGGGAAACAGTCACACAAAAAGGACTGCCAGCCCTAAAGGAGAAGAGAAGGGAGAATACCTACCGGAATCAATGGAAGGGGATGGTAAGAGCTCTTCCAACAATAAAGGTTCACCACCTCCTTGCAAGAAAAGGAGGAAAAGTGACGACAATCTGCAAGGGAAATTCCGAAAGATAAAATCCCCAACATATGACGCAGAGATTAACTCTAGGGAGAAGGCTGAGGAGTGGCTGCCAGGGCTGAATAAATACTTCAAAGTTCACAATTACTCCAGTGAAATGAAAGCCCGACTAGCCATATACAACCCAAACGGTAAAGCTGCCAGATGGTGGTGGGACTTGAAACACACCAAAGGACAAGAGCTGAGAGACATAACCTGGGATACCTTCAGTAGAATATTCCAGGACAAGTATATGTCTAAAAGATTCTTTGACAAGAAAATAAAATAATTTCATGAGTTAAAAATGGGCTCCGTGACTATGGAAGCATTCATAAACTGATTCTTAGACTTACTGCACTATGTGCCTTATATTAAAGACAAGAAGGTGTAATATCCCAAGTTTTTGACTAACTATGTTATGATGTCATGTCGGGTCATGGCCCAGTATATGTGATTTATTATGTTTACATAGCATTAATATGATTTGATTTAGTTTCCTTTCTGAGTTGATGTATTAGGCATGGACCCTGATTTGTTTTTATTGTTGAATATATGCAGGGCAGGAAATACTAATGAATAAACTATGTTGTATTTCGAGAAGTGATTACAAAATTATGATATACTGAGATTTTCTCTTGTGTTACATTATACTGTGCAGAGCATGAATTACATGGTTGATTAGTTAGTGTGTTGAGTGTGGACTCAGGAACACACAAAAGACCTATATACTGGGCCTAAGCCCCGAAGTATTTAGAGAATTCTATTTCGTACTGGGACTAAGCTCTGATGTACGTTGAGAGTTGGGCATGAGCCCTGGAGCACTCTGAGCTTGAAAGAAATGATTACCGGATCCGAGGACATTTAAGTATCATAGATGTGCCTCACAACCACATTCTAGCTCTAATGTTGAGCTAAGGCTCTGGAATTGCAATAGCGTAACACCCATGTGAGAGTGTTGAGTTGAAAGGCTCTAAAGAGCACTCAGGGGTTACTAAGTCTCAAGTGTTGAGTCAAAGAGGACTCTGAATAGCACTTGCGTGTTTCATCACAACTATTTCGACTTGATTAAATAAATCTTATTATCATCATCTACTGCAGGAACTACCATGTTAAAACGAGGGAATCTGACATGCAAAGGGAGAGACTAGAGGTGCCTTTACCAACTTACCAAAACCATCGAAAGAAGTGGACCCTTTCCTTAAAAAGAACTAAAAGAGGCATCTTGTGAAACAAATGCTTAAAGACCACCAGCAGTATTATTATTTAGGAGCTTCAATTATATATTGGTTAAATATTATATATATATATATATATATTCTCTTATAAATGTGTACACTTTATAGATATATATAGTTATGCATAAGTGGCCTACCACCTACTAAATATTAATTATTAATGTTTAGGTGGTATTATAAACTATATACTATTATTATTATGAAAATATCTAAAAGATTAAATAAACACTTTAATCAACAGGTTGAGAGGTCTTAGTTCCTAATGAAGTAGCAGTTAAAGTAAACAAATATTATTTTATAAATTAATTATTTTAAAGAAACCAGTAAATTCCAACTGTCCTAATTTCAAGATTTTTCCTACTTAAGGAGGACAGACCCCAAAGTTTGGGGGATCATCTTTCTTTTTTCTTTTGGTATTATTCTGCCAAGAAGAACTCTACTCCTAATCTTTCCAGATCTGAACCACTTACCATCTAGTGCCTCTATCTCTCAATTGCATATTAGAACCAGCTTGGGGGGATTCTTACTGAACCAGGAACGATTGTAGAATCATGGTTGGGAGGAACATGGTAGTCCCAAAGTCATCCATCCAAGATCAGTGAATAGGTCAGCTAAGAGTATAGTAGTTTTGCATTTACCAGTTGGTTGAGTGTGCAGGACATTATCGACAGGAGTAGGCTACAGGGATCAGCAGGGCATTATAAGCAGGAGCAAGCTGCAGAAATTAGCAAGTACATAATTGATATGAGATTTCCCCATGTAATTAATTCTTTTATAAATAAAATGCTAAATTAGTATGAGTCTCTATACTACCCTAAATTCGAGAAACACCCAGGATCTAATGACTTGTCTAGCAGGTCTAGTAGCTAGCCTTTGCTAGCCAATCATATTATACTTTTTACTGCATCGAAAACAGATCTTTATTGTATCTTGTATCTGCCTATGATGTCTTGTTTAAAGTTCCTCATAGTTATTTAACCACTGGGATAGTTTTAGCAGAAATTGTTAATTGATAGAATAAACTATTACAAAACTAGTTATTCGTTTTTACATCAATTTCAGCCATTGTTTATTAGAGTCAACGGTTTACATCCAAACTCAAATCAGGGTTTGATATTTTGTCCCTGCTTCAACAAACTAAAATAGTTTCCCTATTACATAGAGTTATTCCATTACAAAAATTAAACAATTTAGTAACTGGGACAAAATTACCAACACATAGATTTAATATCATATCCAAATCCAGATTTTATACCAACGACCATCCAATACTTTCAACAAAGAATACAAGTGTGGAAGGATTATACATAGGCGTCTATCGAGACTTAGGTCAAGGGTCAAACCCCCTAGCGTCTTCAAACATTAAACCGATGAATGCTCCCTACAGGAGGCATGCCTAGGTATGACAAAACACTGTGTGTAGCCCTGAGTTTTTCATAAAACAAATATTTATATAACCCTGAGTTTTCATCAACTAAATATATATATATCCAACTACATCTACCAAAACCAAAGGCGTTTAAGCCAGTACTCATTTAGAACGTTTGAACCGTAATCTACCAAATAGAAACCCACAGGGTTTTCCCATAGCACTTAGTATCACACCATTTCGAGATTTAAACGATTAGATTCAAACAGGAATACAAAATAGCAGTACCATTTGTTATCATTGCAAATTCACACAGTTCACAGTATGGGTGTAAATCTTAAAGAAAATATCATATATATATAGGTGATAGCCACAACAAAGGGATAAAACCCAAATGCCACACATCGTGCCAAAAATTATAGAGTATGAATAAATGCAACCTTGACATCGTTACAATTTACTCAAATCTTATATATCCTACCTTTCAAATGAAAAATGCATTGTACAGGTCTGGAACCTGATTAATAGGAAAAGACCCAGTTCCTAAAAAAAATACATTCAGTTACATTACAAAGTTCTCTGCCATATTCAATTACCCTGAGACACCATGTAAAGCCCCTGGTCAAACCTTAAGCGACCATTATTTCTCCCAAAGTGGATCGGTAAGCCAAATGCTTACGAGAGTTTCTTTCGAAACCAGGACAAGACGCATACACATCCTAGCAAATTCATTAGAGGCAGGATAATGGGGGTTGGTTGAACTTACCATTACCCTAGTCCCGTTGGCAGAGCTTCGACTCACCATAGCTTCTACATCCACGGCTCTTTGTCACCTATCACCATACAGAAACCCACCAATTAGCAACTCTGCGAATTGGCAATGAATAAGCAAGAAACCATGAGATAAGGAATTTAACTCACCAGTTAAGATTATGGTGCCCACGCTCTGACGAGTATCATATCCACCATGTGCACTGAGCATGAGCATCGCTCGGGTTAGGGTACCCCCATCGTGTCACAGTTAAGAGAAGTGCAGAACCAGGAAAGTAAAACAAAATCACAAATAGAGGCTAAAGCCAACGAAAACCCCAGCAAATACCAAATCCTCGGTGACAAGCTATCCTCCAACATACATTAAAAGCGCAGTTATTGCCCCACTAACCACATTTTAGTGGAGGCTCGATTTGTTATAAAGTGACTATAGTTTAGTCATACCCCTTTAAGCCACATTGCAATTCATTCAAATTACATAGAATGGTTCATAACCCTTGCCATGGTTATTTGGGCCATTCCCTTAGTATAGAATAATTATGGAGTTTGTACCTACAGAAAGACAAATTCAATGGATGACATTAGCAAATTGCTAAGTAAGTTCAACAAACTGCCAAAGCTTACCCACACCCCACGGCAACCCTTCCAGGGTATGTAATTACCTCATCCGGATTGTTACGACACCCACCTTAAGATCAAACAACAACAAAGGAGCATATCACCTGGAAGTACCATTTAAACATTCACAATTTCAAACACATAAGTTATAAATCCGTAAAGATCTCTGTTCTACCCTGTATTAGTGTTACAATTGTATTACAAAAACCAGATAGGATATTGTTTCACCCCGTTTCCGCAGACTTTGAAACTCAAACTTTAAGAAGACTATGTTTTGGAAAGATGTTAGACTTATATAGTTTATATTGTGCAAATATGGATGTGCTTAATCGAAATTGAATTAACATATGAATTATTTCTCAATTAAATAGCAAATGTTGTAGACAGGAAAAATTTAAAAAAATGTTGCCATTTCGGGACATTACAAGTGGTATTAGAGCAAGCTACAAACACTAAGTGACTTATTGGGCTCACTACCAAACACAGCTACAAATACAGGGAAGTGTTTAAAATGTTGTATTATGTTTTTACAAAAATATATGACTAACGGATTGTTTTTGGAACTGAATAGCAGCAGCAGTTGCAAATACCTATATAAATTCCACGTACAGGAAACAACAAGAAAATGAATGATGAACAAGGCAGCAGTGTATGAGGCAATCTAGATTCCCCACCACGAGAGCAAGAAATTGTGGTGGAGCTCAACTCAAATTTGGAAAATTCCATGCAACAGCTATAGGTAGAATTCTAGAGTTTCAGGGATGAGAATATGAAAGAAAGAAGGGAACAATGGGCTATAAATGAAGCCTTACTCCAAATCCTAACAGGGGCAAAACCCCCTGGACATCATACTCTATCTATCAACTCTCTTGACACCAAGAAAGTAGAAAATGACAAAACAGAAGGTGAAGTAGAACATAAATCAGAACCATTGGAAGAGGACTGTAAGAGCTCTTCCAATGACAATGGTTCTCCACCTCCTTACCAGAAAAGGAGGAAGAATGATGACAGCTTACAAGGGGAGTTCATAAAGATAAGAGCCCCAACTTATGATGGGGAAGTAAACTTAGGAGAAAAGGCTGAAGAATGGTTGTTAGGGATGAACAAATACTTTAAGGTTCATAATTACTCTAGCGAGATGCAAGCCCAACTATCCATATACAACTTAAATGGAAAAGCTGCCAGATGGTGGCAGGACATAAAACACACTAAGGGACAAGAGCTGCGAGACATAGGCTGGGACAATTTCAACAGAATATTTCAGGACAAATATATGTCTGAAATATTTTTCAATAAGAAGATAAAAGAATTTCATGAGCTGAAAATGGGTTCCCTGACTATGGAAGCTTTCATAAATCAGTTCTTAGACTTGCTGCGCTATGTGCCTTATATTAAGGACGAGAAGGTGAAAATCTAGCAGTTCTTGGGTCTACCACCAAATTTTAGAGAGAAGATAGAATTCGACATGCCAAAAACCCTTGATATAACCCTACATAAGACCAGGCTGTGCTATGAGCATGGGCAGCCAAGGAACGACAACATCAACAGAAATAGAGACATATTTAGGACTTTCTCAGACAACCACAGATCGATTTTTAGACCCCCACCTTTTCGAAAACATAACAATAGTTTCCCACCCAACAAGGGTTTCAACTGACCTCAAGCTCGACCTAATGCACCCCCACCACCAACCAACATGCCAGCCTTCAACAAAGGGGAAAATACAGTCCCACCAACTGTTTCTTTTTGGAAATGCCAGGGACCACATTACACTAGAGACTGCACCAACAAAACAGATGGGACATTACACAACATCCAGGCAGAGCCTACAATGGGAGACATGGCAAAGACACCTAGGATTTATGCCGCCCTTGATGGCCGGCAGGCAGATCATCAAGCCACCATGGTAGAAATTGAGGGTAAGATATATAACCATATCAAGCACTGGGGTAAGACCCCAGTGCTTGCCGGAGCTACATCTCTCCTAGAATAGTAGAGTTTTTCCAATTAAACCGAGATAGTCACAAAGCACCATGGCTGTTACAATTAGCCACCAGTACCAAATGGAAGGTCTCCGAACTAGTTAAGAGTTGTGAGATAGATTTGAACGGCTTTTTTAACTAAGTTAGATTTGAACATCTTACCGCTAGGATCTTATGATGTAATAATAGGCATGGATTGGTTGGAAGGACATCATGCCTTGTTAGATTGCTTAAATAAGTCAATCCTATGCTTAAATAGTCAAGGAAACCAAAGAACCATCCAAGCTATACCTAAGGAAGTATCAGTACGACAGATATCGCCATTACAAGCAAAGAAATGTTTGAGAAAGGGTTGTAAACTATTTGCAATCCACCTTCAATTGGTAGAAGCCGATAGAGATCAAAAGATCGAGGACTTCCCTATACTAGTAGAATTCAGAGACATATTTCCTGAAGAGATACTAGGGTTACCACCCAAGCAGGACTTAGACTTTTCCATAGAACTAACCCTCGGATCCGTACCCGTCTCTAGGACTCCGTACCATATGAGTACACCCGAACTGGTAGAGCTCAAAATACAGTTACAAGAATTGATAGACAAGGATTACATTTGACCGAGTGTGTCTCCCTGGGGAGTGCCAATCCTCTTTGTTAAAAAGAAGGATGGCACAATGCGTATGTGCATCGATTACCGCCAAATCAACAAGTTAACCATCAAGAACCGTTATCCACTACCTAGGATCGATGACTTGTTTGACCAAGTCGAAGGAGCAAAGATCTTCTCGAAAATTGACCTGTGATCCGGATATCACCAAGTGAGGATCCATGACAAGGACATCAATAAGACTGCATTTCACACCCGATACGGCCACTACGAATTTCTAGTAATGCCTTTCGGTCTGACAAATGCACCCGCAAACTTCATGTGCATGATGAACAATGTTTTCAGCAAGTACCTTGACAAGTTTGTTTTAGTCTTCATAGACGATATCCTGATCTATTCCAAGAATGAGGAAGAACATGAGGAACACCTCTGAATAGTCCTACGGATATTACGAGAAAATCAGTTGTACGCAAAATTTAGCAGGTGTGATTTCTATAAACCTCAGATACAGTACTTAGGGAAGATCATTTCCGAGAAGGGAATAGCAGTTGACCTCGAAAAGATCAAGGCTACCAAAGAATGGCCCACACCTACGTGTGTTTTCGACATACGATCATTCCTAGGTTTAGCCGGTATTATCAAAAGTTCATTGAGAACTTATCTCGGATCGCTTGCCCCATGACCGCATTACAGAAGAAAACCAGTAAGTTCATCTGGATAGACAAGTGCGAAGAAATTTTTTAGAAGTTAAAACAACTTTTGATTAGCGCCCCAATACTACGAATTGCTGACCCCAATGGGGACTTTGTAGTTTGTACCGATGCAAGCAAGGAAGGACTCGGTGGAGTCCTTATGCAAGATGATTTTTCCATCTGCTACAAGTCAAGGAAGTTAAAGGAACATGAGAAGAACTATCCTACTCATGACCTCGAATTTGCCACCATTATCCACTATCTAAAGATGTGGAGACATTACCTCATGGGTAAGAAATTTCTACTAAAGACAGACAACATGAGTCTAAAATACATGTTCGATCAACCCGACCTAAATGCTAGATAGGCTAGGTGGTTAGCCTTCCTTAGTGAATATCACTTTGAACTGAAACACATCAAGGGGAAAGAAAACAAGATCGCCGATGCCTTAAGTCAACAAGCTCATATGTTATATGAGGTAACCGAAAGTCAAACTGACTTCGACTTACATGACAGAATTAGAACGACATGCCAAAATGACCGGTTCTATGTCAAGATCCTTAAAAAGATCCAGGAAGATAGGCTTTTTCAACAACAGAAAGAATACAAGATAGATGAATCAATACTGTTATGGTCAAAGGAGAGACTTTACATTCTCGAGGGGGGGGACATTAGACCTAGCATACTCACCGAATTCCATCGGAGCCCCTATTCAGGACACCCCAAATATCGAAAGATGATTTCAGCCGTAAAGAAACACTACTTTTGGCCTAAACTAAAAGCCGACATAGCATTGCTCATCGCGAAATGTCAGGAATGTCAGTTGGTCGAAGAAGAACACCAACATCCCTCCCGTCTACTTCAACCGTTACCCATTCTCGAATGGAAGTGGGTGGTAATAAGTATGGATTTCATTATGGGTCTACCCAAGAGTAAGAAACAAAATGACTCCATCTTCGTAGTATTAGACAAGCTATCGAAAGCCACACATTTTATACCAATAAAATCTACCTACAAGGCAGTTCACATTGCGGAAATCTTCCTAAAGGAGATTTTCTGATTACACGGGATACCCAAAGCAATTATCTCGAATCGAGACGCAAAGTTCACTAGTAACTTTTGGAGAGCATTGTTCTCCAGATTAGAAACACAACTACAGTTTAGTACCGCATACCACCCCCAAACCGATGGACAGACAGAATGAATAAACCAAATCTTAGAAGACATGCTGAGAATGTATGTCATGAACAATCCCACTAAGTGGGAAGACTACTTACACCTCATGGAATTTGCATACAACAACGGGTATCAAACCTCGGCCAAAATGAGTCCCTTCGAGGTACTCTACGGTTGAAAGTGTCGAACCCCTGTCACCTGGGATAGCCCAGTGGACAGGCTTATGCTAGGGCCAAACTTACTAAAAGAATTGGAACAACTAGTCTCCAAAGTGCAACTGAATTTAAAATAAGTACAAGACCGCCAAAAGAGTTACGCAGACAAGAAAAGAAAGGACAAGGACTACCAAATCGATGAACATGTCTTCCTAAGAATAAAAGCGAAACGAATCTCGTTAAGTTTGGGACGTTGTAGTAAACTAGCCCCAAGATTTTGTGGACCTTTTGAAATACTAGGTAAGAAGGGTCCAGTGACATATGAGTTAGCCCTACCAGCACATATAAAAGTTCATAATGTTTTTCATGCTTCTTTATTAAAGAAATATGTATACGATACTAAACATGTCATCGATTGGTCCTTGTTACAGGTGGAGCTCGAAGGGGAGTTCAGGCCAAAACCACTCCACATTCTAGACAAGAGAGAGGTCCAGCTTAGGAGGAGGACCATTACTCAGCTGAAAGTGCAATGGAGGCACTTTGGACCAGATGAGGCCACTTGGGAGAATGAGGCTACCATGAGAGAGGCGTACCCCGCCTTGTTTCGTGAACTCATCTCTAGTCCTTAGGAAACACTAGGACGGTGTTGTTCTAAGGAGGGGAGGATGTAATATCCCAACTTTTTGACTAACTATGTTATGATGTCATGTCCGGTCATGGCCCAGTATATGTGATTTATTATCTTTACATAGCATTAATATGTTCTAATTTAGTTTCCTTTATGAGTTGATGTATTGGGCATGGACCCTGATTTGTTTTCATTGTTGAATATATGCGGGGCAGGAAAGATGAATGAATAAACTATGTTGTATTTCGAGAAGTGATTACAACATTATGATATACTGAGATTTTCTCTTTTGTTACATTATACTGTGCAGAGAATGAATTACATGGTTGATTAGTTAGTGTGTTGAGCGTGGACTCAGGAACACACAAAAGACCTATATACTGGGCCTAAGCCCCAATGTACGTTGAGTGTTGGGCATGAGTCCTGGAGCATTCCGAGCTTGAAAGAAATGATTACCGGATCCGAGGACATTTAAGTATCCTAGATTTGCCTCACAACCACATTCTAGCTCTAGTGTTGAGCCGAGGCTCTGAAATTGCACTAGCGTAACACCCATGTGAGAGTGTTGAGTTGAAAGGCTCTGAAGAGCACTTGGGGGTTACTACGTCTCAAGTGTTGAGCCAAAAAGGAATCTGAATAGCACTTGCATGTTTCATCACAACTATTTTGACTTGATTAAATAAATCTTATTATCATCATCTACTGCGGGAACTACCATGTTAAAAAAAGAGAATCTGACATGCAAAGGGAGAGACTAGAGGTGCCTTTACCAACTTACCAAAACCGTCCAAAGAAGTGGACCCTTTCCATAAAAAGAACTAAAAGAGGCATCTTATGAAACAAATGCTTAAAGACCACCAACAGTATTATTATTTAGGAGCTTCAATTATATATTGGTTACATATTATATATATATATATATATATATTACACTTTATAGATATATATAGTTATGCATAAGTGGCCTGCCACCTACTAAATATTAATTATTAATGTTTAGGTGGTATTATAAACTGTATACTATTATTATTATGAAAATATCTAAAAGATTAAACAAACACTTTAATCAACAAGTTGAGAGGTCTTAGTTCCTAATGAACTAGCAGTTAAAGTAAACAAATATTATTTTATAAATTAATTATTCTAAAGAAACCAGTAAATTCCAACAGTCCTAATTTTAAGATTTTCCTACTTAAGGAGGAGAGACCCCAAAGTTTGCGGGATCATCTTTCTTTTTTTCTTTTGGTATTATTGTGCCAAGAAGAACTCTGCTCCTAATCTTTCCAGATCTGAACCAGCTACCATCTGGGGCCTCTATCTCTCAGTTACATGTCAGAACCAGCTTGGGGGAGATTCGTACTGAACCAGGAACGATTGTAGAATTATGGTTGGGAGGAACGTGGTAGTCCCAAATTCATCCATCCAAGATCAGTGAACAGGTCAGCTAAGAGTATAGTAGTTTTGCATTTACCAGTTGGCTGAGTGTGCAGGACATTATTGACAGGAGCAGGCTACAGGGATCAGCAGGGCATTATAAGTAGGAGCAAGCTGCAGAAATCAGTAGGTACACAATTGCTATGAGATTTCCCCATGTAATTAATTCTTTTATAAATAAAATGCTAAATTAGTATGAGTCTCTATACTAACCTAAAATTCAAGAAATACCTAGGATCTAATGGCCTTTCTAGCAGGTCTAGTAGCTAGCCTTTGCTAGCCAATCATATTATAGTTTTTACTACATCGAAAACAAATATTTATTGTATCTTGTATTTGCCTATGATGTCTTGTTTAAAGTTCCTCATAGTTATTTAACCACTGGGATAGTCTTAGTAGAAATTGTTAATTGATAGAATAAACTATTACAAAACTAGTTATTTGTTTTTACATCAATTTTAGCCATTGTTTATTACAGTCAATGGTTTACATCCAAGCTCAAATTAGGGTTTGATATTTTTTCCCTACTTCAACGAACTAAAATAGTTTCCCTATTACGTACAGTTATTCCATTACAAAAATTAAACAAGTCAGTAACTGGGACAAAATTACCAACACGTAGATTTAATATCATATCCAAATCCATATTTTATACCAACGACCATCCAATACTTTCAACGAAAAATACAAGTGTGGCAGGATTATACACAGGCATCTATCGAGACTTAGGTCAAGGGTCGAACCCCCTGGCATCTTCAAACATTAAAACGGTGAATGCTCCCTATAGGAGGCACGCCTACGTATGACAAAACACTGTGTGTAGCCCTGAGTTTTTCATAAAACAAATATTTATATAACCCTGAGTTTTCATCAACCAAATATATATCTATCCAACTACGTCTACCAAAACCAAAGGCGTTTAAGCCAGTACTCATTTAGAACGTTTGAATAGTAATCTACCAAATAGAAACCCACAGGGTTTTCCCCTAGCACCCAGTATCAAACCATTTTGAGATTTAAACGATTAGATTCAAACAGGAATACAAAATAGCAGTATCATTTGTTATCGTTGCAAATTCACACAGTTCACAGTATGGGTGTAAATCTTAAAGAAAATATCATATATATATAAGTGATAGCCACAAGGAAGGGATAACACCCCAACGCCATACATTGTGCCAAAAATTACAGAGTACGAATAAATACAACCATGATATCTTTACAATTTACTCACATCTTATATATCCTACCTTTCAAATGAAAACTTGCATTGTACAGGACTGGAACCCGATTAATAGGAAAAGACCCAGCTCCTAAAAAAAATACATTAAGTTACATTACAAAGTTCTCTGCCATATTCAATCACCTTGAGACACCATGTCAAGACCCTGGTCAAACCTTAAGTGACCATTATTTCTCCCAAAGTGGATTGGTAAGCCAAATGCTTAGGGGAGTTTCCTTCAAAACCAGGACAAGACGCATACACATCCCAGCAAAGTCACCAGAGGCAGGATAATGGGGGTTGGTTGAACTTACCATTACCCTAGTCGCATTGGCAGTGCTTCGATTCACCATAGCTTCTACATCCACGGCTCTTTGTCACCTGTCGCCATACAGAAAGCCACCAGTTAGCAACTCTGCGAATTGTCAATGAATAAGCAAGAAACCACGAGATAAGGAATTTAACTCACCAGTTAAGATGATGGTGCCCATGCTCCGACGAGTATCATAGCCACCATGTGCACTGACCATGAGCATCGCTCGGGTCAGGGTACCCCCATCGTCTCACAGTCAAGAGAAGTGCAGAACCAGGAAAGTAAAACAAAATCGCAAACAGAGGCTAAAGCCAACGAAAACCACATCTAATACCAAACCCTCAGTGACAGGCTGTCCTCCAACATACATTAAAAGCCCAGTTATTGCCCCACTAACCACATTTTAGTGGAGGCTCGATTTGTTATAAAGTGACTATAGTTTAGTCGTGTCCCTTAAGCCACATTGCACTTCATTCAAATTACATAGAATGGTTCATAACCCTTGCCATGGCGATTTGGGCCATTCCCTTGGGATAGAAAAATTATGGAGTTTCTACCTGCAGAAAGACAAATTCAATGGATGACATTAGCAAATTGCTAAGTAAGTTCAACAAACCGCCAAAGCTTACCCACACCCCATGGCAACCCTGCCAAGGTATGTAATTACCTCATCTAGATTGTTACGGCACCCACCTTAGGATCAACCACCAACAAAGGAGCATATCACCTAGAAGTACCATTTAAACATTCACAATTTCAAACAGATAAGTTATAAATCCATAAAGATCTATGTTCTACCTTGTATTAGTGTTACGGTTGTATTACAAAAACTAGATAGGATATTGTTTCACCCCGCTTCTGCAGACTTTGAAACTCAAACTTTAAGAAGACTATGTTTTGAAAAGATGTTAGACTTATATAGTTTATATTGTGCAAATATGGATGCGCTTAATCGAAATTGAATTAACATATAAATTATTTCTCAATTAAATAGAAAATGTTGTAGACAGAAAAATTTAAAAAAATGTTGCCATTTCAGGACATTACAGAACGTAAAGATTCAGCAATTCTTGGCAGGGCTGCCACCAAAATTTAGAGAAAAGATAGAGTTCGGCATGCCCAAAACCATTGATATAACCTTACATAAAGAAAGGTTGTGTTATGAACATGGGCAGCCAAGGAATGACAACATCAACATAAATGGAGATAGGTTCAGAACCTTCTCAAACAACCGCAAACCGGGTTTCAGACCCCCATCTTTCCAAAAACACAACAATAGTTTTCCACCCAATAGAGGCTTCAACCGACTGCAAACACAGCCAAGTGCATCCCCACGACCTGTCAATAGACCAACATTCAACAAAGGGACCAAAGTTGTCCCACCAACCGTTTCTTGCTGGAAATGCCAAGGGCCCCACTACTACAGAGACTACCCCAGCAAAACAGATGGATTTTTACACAACATCCAAATAGAGACTACCGTAGGAGACATGGAAAAGACACCAAGGATCTATGCCGCTCTTGACGGTCGACAAGAAGATCACCAAGCCACCATGGTGGAATTAGAGGGTAAAATATCTGACACTACAGTTTCAGTTTTAATAGATCCTGGTGCTTGCTGAATTTATATCTCCCCTAAGTTAGTGGACACTTGTAAGTTGAACCGAGAACCGCATGAGAAACCATGGCTGGTACAACTAGCCACCGGTACGAAATGAAAGATTTTCGAGTTAGTTAAAACTTCTGAGATAGACCTAAATGGATTTCAAACTAGGTTAGATTTAAACATTCAACCCCTAGGATCGTACGATGTACTTGTTAAATTTTGAGCATTAATTCACAATACTCTAGGATCTTTACTAAGAGAATAACATGTATAGTATATCAATGCATAACAATCATAATAAGCATGACAAGCATCACAAGAATCAAAAGCATGAGAGACAAGAGACACAGAGTTTCCGTGGGAAAAACCCTCAGGTGAAAACCCCACAACTTCCTCAAAGATAGAGAGCGCAATGGTTCAACCAAAGTACAACAAAATACACTGAGATAGTCTCCTAGTAGTAGATGATCCTCTTTCTCACTAGTGCGCCACTTTCTGAGTGAGAGAAGTGTGAGTTTCGGAGTGATCAAATAGAGATCTCCCGATCTCTATTTATACTTAACCTGTTTGCCCAGTTACACTATGGGGCCGACTTGTCTAGCTAGGTACATCCACAATATAATATATATTTTAGGGCCAACCCCACACATGGTGGTCTAATAACCCATCGGTAAGTACACACACTTGCGACATTTGTCAATACACATGACGACACTTCCTTATATATATGAAATACATAGATGAAATGCATTCCGAAGTTACATATACATCAACACTCCCTCTTAAATAGGAAGGTATTTCTCGACACAGATCTACTAGACAAGTCTTCTTCTTGGGATCATCGTCATCATCATTGTCACTGCTGCTGCTATCTCATCCAATCACTGACTCTACTTGTCATAGGAAGTTCTACAAAGCCAATCCTTTTTCATACTGGATGTAGGCCGACCACCTACAAGTCTTCGTCGTCACTGGCCATACTGTGGAATCCTCGGGACTTATTACGTGCATCACAAAACCTTTAAAGACTCTCTTGCCTAGCAAGAACCCTAAAGTGCATCTGAGGCCTTTTTCATCCTGTCCAAATCTCCAGGACTTATTACATGTGACCCCACCAAAAAACCTAGCAAGAGCATTTCAGGATGTTATGGGTACACAACTCCAACCTGAAATCTCCCCAGGGTAAAAATTACATGTGGTCACCACAAAACCTAGCAAGAGCATCTCAGGATATTACAGGAACACAACTCCGACCTGAAATCTCCCCAGGGCACAAATTACATGTGGTCATGGCAAAACCTCGAAAGAGCATCTCAGGATGTTACGGGTACACAGCTCCAACCTGAAATCTCCCAGGGCACAAATTACATGCCATAGGACAAAACCTCGCAAGAGCATCTCAGGATGTTACGGGTACACAACTCCAACCTGAAATCTCCCAGGGCACAAATTACATGTCCTCCCGGAGCAATGTCTCGAAAGAGCATCCCAGGCTGTTACGGGTACACAACTCTGACCTACAGGATCTCCCAGACATGCTCATCTACACAACTTGATCCACAGCCATAAAGTATCATCTTGATACTCACCATACATCATCCTGATGTACACATGATCATCCTGATCATCATCACTGCAACATCCTGTTGCATGTCATCTGGAGCAACAAACTAAAGCTCATCATCTATGAACATCCTGATCATACAGTGCATCCACCTGATGCATACCAAGTATCTACCTGATACATATCATCATACATGATCCACCTGATCATACAATGTATCCATATGATACAAACAAATACATGATCCATCTTATCATACCTTATATATATCAACATACATGATTTACCTAAGCATACAATGTATCCACCTGATACAAATACAGATACATGGTCCAAGCATCCAACATGATGCATATACAAAATACATACAAATGATCCAACTGATCATATCCAGCATTCAACATGATGCGTACATACATATACATATAAATGATCCAACTGATCATATCTAGCATCATCCTGATGCATATATACACAAATGTAAATGATCCAACTGATCATACAGAGCATAAACTAGAACATCATCCTGATGCTCATCATCCAGCACTTACATCCATAGCCATGTGAAGGATCCTCCTTCCAACATGCTTGGAATGGCTTCAACAAATGTCTCCATCACTTCTTCCTCGAAGTGTCATCGATTTGGAGAACACCAAGCCTCTCTCTGAAGTAATCGAACTTCACTCTGGCTAATGGCTTTGTCAATACATCTACACTCTACTCATTCGTCGCAACATACAGGAGCTTCACTGCTCCTCTTTGCAGCATATCCCTGATATAGTGATATTTAATCTCTATGTGTTTCGACCTATCGTGAAACACTGGGTTCTCAGACAGCTTCACACAACTCTGGTTATCACAGAAGATACCAGTAGCATCCAATGGGAGATCAAATAACTCAGACAGTAGCTTCCGAAGCCATACTACCTCACAGCTAGCTGAATAGGAAGCAACATACTCTGCCTCAGCTGTACTCAGTGCTACACAGGACTGCTTCCTGCTAAACCAAGAGATCACACCTGATCACCTAGTCAAAGAACACCCAGATGTGCTCTTCCTATCCGCAGTACTGCTTGCCTAATCTTAATCAACATAACCCTACAGGTTAAACTTTTGATTCACTTCATACTTGAGCCCATAATCAACTGTGCCCTTCAAGTACCTCAGAATATGATTTACAACAACCAGGTGAACACTCCTCAGATCTGTCAGGAACTGAATCAATGTGTTCACCGCAAAGAAAATATCTAGTCTCGTGTTCGTCAGGTACATCAAGGACCCAATCATCTAACGATACGTAGAGACATCAACTAGCTCAGATGAATCATCACATAGAAGCTTCAGATTCGATGCCATAGGTGTGGCCATGGCCTTGCAATCCATCATCCCGAACCTCTTTAGGATATCTATAGTATACTTCCCTTGCCAAAGGAAGATCCCATGTGTACTCTGCCACACCTCCATACCTAGGAAATAGTGCATCATACCCAAGTCCTTCATATCAAACTCAGCAAAAAGCTTCCTCTTTGTATCTACAATCAATCTGTCATCTCCTATTACAAATAAGTCATCCACGTACAGAAGTAGAATCATAGGATTCCCTTCCTCAACCTTGCAGTAAAGGTTGGAATCCGCTTTACTCTTGGTAAAGCCCAAACTAGATAGAAAACTGTCCATCCTACCATACCAAGTTCTGGGAGCTTGCTTCAAGCCATACAAGGCTTTCTTCAATCTGCACACATATGACTCCCTGTCATGTGTTTCGAAACCAAGTGGTTGCTCCACATATACTTCCTCTTCAACTACACCATTCAAGAAAGGAGTCTTGACATCCATCTGGTGTATTTTCCATTTCATTGTTGCAGTGAGGGCAAGTACTGTTCTGATGGAGGTATACCTGGCTACAGGTGCAAAAGTTTCTTCATAATCTATTCCCTCTTTCTGTGAGAAGCCACGAGCTACGAATCTTGCCTTGTATTTCTCTACACTGCCATCTGCACCATGCTTGATTTTGTAAGTCCATTTAGAAGTCACAACAGACTTCTCTTTAGGTCTTGGGACAACATCCGAAACATCATTCTTCATTATTGATTGGTATTCCTCAACCATGGCATCCTTCCATTCTTTCTTTTCCGCTGCTTCTTCATAACTAGAAGGTTCTTTGTTCATAATGTCACAGAGTAAAGCAACATAGCTGGTATGTGATCTGGTTCTTTTCTTTGCTCTGTGTTCTTCGTTTGGAATGCCAAATCTTTCTGCATCTTGAATGAGCTCTCTAACCCATGCAGGTTTCCTCTTGTGAGAGTTATCCTCATGGGGTGGATCTATAGGTTGTTGTGGATCTTCAATTTCACGATCAACATCTGGAATTGCTTCAGTCATGGTAGTGTCTTGAAATCTAGTTTCCTTAGGTTCTTCATAAACTTCAACAGGTGTCTTTCTTGATTTGATGAATGCTGAGTTTTCATCAAATGTCACATCCCTACTGACGTCAATCTTCTTGAACCTTGGGAAGTATATTCTGTAAGCCTTTGAGCTTTCACTGTAACCCACAAAGATACCCTTCTTTCCTGAAGGATCTAGCTTATTCCTCTTTTCCTTTCGGACATGAGTGTATACTGGACAACCAAATATTCTGAGATGGCTGCCTTCAGGTTTCTTACCAGAGAAGACCTCTTCTGGTGTCTTGGTGTCTAATATCTTGTGGGGTGTTCTATTCTGCACATATACAGTTGTTCCAGATGCTTCTGTCCATAGATGCATAGGTAGATCCTGGCCATGCAGCATTGCCCTTGCTGCTTCCATGATTGTTTTGTTCTTTCTTTCTGCAACTCCATTTTATTGTGGATTGTAGGGAGCAGTCAACTCCCTCTTAATCCATGAATCACTACAAAACTTCTTGAAGTCACCTGAGGTGAATTCTCCACCATTGTCGGATCTGAATGTTTTGATCTTCTTGTCAGTTTGCTTCTCTATCAAGGTTTTGAATTCCTTGAACTTATCAAAGACCTCATCTTTGTTCTTAAAGAAGTATACCCAAGTCTTCCTGGAGAAGTCATCAATAAAGGAGACATAGTAAAAATACCCATTCAGAGAACTCGATGACATTGGACCACATACATCTGAGTGGATGATTTCCAGGATACCTTTTGCCTTGCTTTCACTGCTTGGGAAAGCCTTCTTAATGTTCTTACCTTTGCAAACACCTTCATGTTTGGTCTTGATTTCAGGAAGACACTCTATAGCCTTGGTTGCAATTGGAAGTGCCCTATAATGCATATGAGCAAGTCTTCTATGCCAAAGTTCACTTGGCTCCATGGATTCATGTACCATGGCATGTTTAGGTTGACCCTTCAATTTATACAATCCTCCCTCTTGCTCTCCAATCACTACTACATCATTGATTGTTTTACCCTTTGGCCACATTAGGACTTGGCCATCTACAAATGCAACCCTCATGCCTTTTGCATCCAATGCAAAGATGGAGAGAAGATTCTTCTTGAGCCCAGGTACATAAAGGACTTCTTTCATCTTCAAATATTTTCCAGAATCTAGGTTGTAGGAGGCTTCACTACTTCCTTTGAATGGGTATCGATAATCATCCCTAAGTTTCACCTTATGGGGTGATTCATGTTCAGATAGGTTTACAAAAGATTTCGTAAACCCAGTCATGTGTTTTGAAGCCCCACTGTTAATTAACCAATCATTACAACCATGGGAGATAGTACCTGTGAGAGCAGAGATTAGAACATACTCTTCTTCACTTGATGAGTCATCATCACTATCATCACTTTCTGCCCTAGCCTTCTTCTTTCGAGGTTCATCATCTTCGGCGGTATGAGCATGGAACTTTCTTTTGCTGCCCTTCTTCTTCTTGCTGGAGTTGTTGTTGTTATCCCTTTTGTTCTTGGGACAATTTGAAGCAAAGTGACCCTTCTCATTGCATGTGAAGAACCTCAGATCCTTCTTATTCTTTTGGTGATAATGAGTGGACTTCTTGTAGTGAGAGTGCTCCTTCTTGGGCTTGCTTCTTTTGGTGTGAGCTGCGAGAGCTTGATCTTCACCTCCCATCTTTTCTTCATGAGCTACAAGTCTAGCTTCTTCTTGAGAGCATTCCTCCCACAGTTTACTGAAAGAGATCAATTTCTTTCTTGCACAGATTATTTGAATAAAGGAGTCCGATGACCTAGGTAGGCCATTCAGAGTGGTCATAACAATTTCACCATTGTCCACTACTTCATCCACAGCTTCAAGTTGTTCCTTGATCTGAGAGACCTTGGAGAAGTAAGATTGAATGGTTTCTCCATTCAACATCTTGACCCCTTTCAATTGATTCCGAAGAGTCATCTTCTGATTTATGTTCTTCCCTTCAAATAACTTGGTGAGGGAGTCAAACATCTCTTTGGGTGTCTTCAGAGATGATACATGGGGGATGAGATGGTCTTTGATAGAATCAGCAATGATTCTCTTTTCCTTGACCAAGTTCTTCTTATGCAATATCTTAGCCTCTTCATCCTCTGGGATAGGGATGTCTTCTTTTATATATCAGTCCAACTCATTCTTTTCTAGGATTAACCCAATCCTATACTTACAGGCTCTGAATTTATCAGCCCCTTCAAGCTTATCCTCAAGCTTGGTGTGGTGAGACATATTAAAGAGTGCTTCAAATGGAAATAGAAAAGTTTTAGGTGTTACCACTTGAATTGCTGAAAACTGGATCTCGTCCCGGATTAGGGTTTGTCGAAAAAACCCTAAAAACTCGAAATGTGAATTTCAACTTTCTAAAAGGATAGAAAGATGCACCTTGATGAGCTGATCAACCTGGTGTATTCAGAATTTGAGATCTGCAAATCTACACCCTTCGAAATTGCCTTTCTGTCTTCCCGCATTCACTAAGGAGAGCCCTGAATTAGGGTTTGAGTTTACCGGAGATCTACCCAGCCAAAAACCTCGATCCAAAGCTCTAAACTTTGATTTTTGCAAGAAGCTTCCAGATATGTCTTCAGATTCCAGAAATTCTTATTTTTTTAGGAAACCCTAATTTTTAGGGCCAAATCTGAAAATGCTCAGAATTGAATTCTAATCGGACAGATAGATTCTCCTTGATCAGTAGAGTCAATCTACTATACTATTTTTCCAAAATCTGTGGAGAAAAACCCAATAAACAAGAAACCCTAGTTTCCGTCATTGCACAATGTCTTCTTCTCAGGTTAGCTCTGATACCATGTTAAATTTTGAGCATTAATTCACAATACTCTAGGATCTTTACTGAGAGAATAACATGTACATTATATCAATGCATAACAATCATAATCAGCATGACAATCATCACAAGAATCAAAAGCATGAGAGACAAGAGACACTAAGTTTCCGTGGGGAAAATCCTAAGGTTAAAAACCCCACAACTTCCTCAAAGATAGAGAGAGCAATGGCTCAACCAAAGTACAATTAAAATACACTGAGATAGTCTCCTAGTAGTGCACCACTTTCTGAGTGAGAGAAGTGTGATTTTCCGAGTGATCAAATACAGATTTCCCAACCTCTATTTATACTTAAACTGTTTGCCCAGTTACACTATGGGGCCGACTTGTCTAGCTAGGTACATCCACAATATAATATATATTTCAGGGCCGACCCCACACATGGTGCTCTAATAACCCATCGGCAAGTACACACACTTGCGACACTTGTCAATACACATGACGACACTTCCTTATAGAGGAATAACACATCTCTTATAAGGGTACAATAAATATATATGAAATACATAGATGAAATACATTCTGAAGTTACATATACATCAACAGTACTAATTGGCATGGACTGGTGGGAAGAACACCATGTCCTCCTAGACTGCTTAAACAAATCCTTACTATGCAGAGATGACCAAGGGATTCAGAAGACGATTCAGGGTATCCCTAAGAAAGTGTCGGTAAGACAGATCTCTACCTTAGAAACAAAGAAATATATCAGAAAGGGTTGCAAACTCTTTTCCGTCAACATCCAAAACATAGAAAATGATAGGGAACAGAAGAACAAAGACTTTCTAGTCCTCGTAGAATTCAAGGATGTATTTCTCGAAGAAATACCAGGTTTACCACAAAAACAAGACTTAGACTTTTCTATCGAACAGATACCTGGATCAGTACCAGCTTCTAAATCCCCATACCACATGAGCACACCAGAATTGGTGAAGCTCAAACTTCAGTTACAAGAACTAATTGAAAAAGGGTACATCGGACCTAGCGTGTCCCCTTGGGGTGCACCTATACTCTTATTCAAGAAGAAAGACGGCACGATGAGGATGGGCATTGATTATCGCCAACTCAACAAGATGACCATTAAAAACCACTACCCACTCCCTAGGATCGAGGACTTGTTTGACCAAGTCAGAGGAGCAAAGATTTTCTCGAAGATCGACTTACGATTCGAATACCATCAGGTAAGGATCCATGATGAGGATATCAACAAGACCACATTTTGAACCCGTTACGACCACTACGAGTTCGTAGTGATTCCCTTTGGGTTGATGAATGCACCGGCCAACTTTATGTGCATGATGAATAGTATCTTTAGTAAATACCTCGATAAATTCATTCTAGTCTTTATTGACGACATTCTGATCTACTCCAAGAATGAGATAGAACATGAGGAGCACCTCTGAATTGTTTTACGGATACTAAGAGAACACGATCTTTACGCCAAGTTTAGTAAGTGCGATTTCTACAGACCTCAGATTCAATACTTAGGACATATCATTTCCAAGAAGGGAATAGTCGTCAACCCCAAAAAGGTCAAAGCTATCGAAGAATGGCCCACAACTACTTGCATATTCGACATAAGGTCGTTATTAGGATTAGCTGTCTACTATCGAAAGTTCATTGAGAACTTTTCACAGATCGCATGTCCCATGACCGCCTTACAGAAAAAGGAAAACAAGTTTATGTGGATGGATAAGTGCGAAGAGAGCTTCCAAAAGCTGAAAAAACTACTGATTAGTGCACTAATTCTACGTATTGCGGATCCCAATGGGGGCTTCGTCGTTTGCACGGATGCAGGCAAGGAAGGACTTGGGGAAGTCCTTATGCAAGACAACTTTGCCATATGCTATGAATCGAGGAAACTAAAAGAACATGAACAAAACTACCCTACTCATGACCTAGAACTAACCGCCATCATCCATGCTCTTAAGATGTGGCGACATTATCTCATGGGAAATAAATTTATATTGATGACTGATAACATGAGCTTGAAATAGCTTTTTGACCAACCCGACCTAAATGCCAGGCAGGCCAGGTGGCTAGCCTTCCTTAGTGAGTACCATTTCGAACTAAAGCATATAAAAGGAAAGGAAAACAAGATTGCGGATGCCTTAAGCCGTTGAGCACATATGCTTTATGAGGTCACAGTAAGCCAAACCGACTCCGACTTACACCACAGAATTCGAATGTTATGTAAGAGTGACTATTATTATACGGAAATCCTCACAAAGACCCAGGAAGACAGACTTTACCAACAACAGAAGGAATATAAGATAGGCGAAACAGGACTACTGTGGTCAAAAGACCGACTTTACGTCCCAGAGAATGGAGACATTAGATCAAACACTCTCACCGAATTTCACTAGAAACCTTATTCAGGACACCCCAGATATCAAAAGATGATATTGGCTGTAAAGAAACATTGCTTCTGGCTTAAACTGAAAGCTGACATTGCAATGTTCATTGCGAAATGTCAGGAATGCCAATTGGTGAAAGTAGAACACCAACACCCCTTCGGATTACTTCAACCTTTACCCATCCCAGAATGGAAATGGGAGGTAATAAGTATGGACTTCATTACAGGCTTACCCAAGAGTAATAAATTGAACGAATCCATCTTCGTAGTGGTAGACAAGCTGTCCAAAGCATCCCACTTTATACCGGTGAAATATACCTACAAAGCAGTTCACATCGCGGAAATATTCTTAAAAGAGATCTTTCGATTGCATGGGATACCCAAACCAATCATTTCTGATCGAGACACGAAGTTCACTAGCAACTTCTGGAGAGCATTATTCTCCGATCTGGAAACCCAGTTGCAATTCAATACGGCGTACCACGCCCAAATTGACGGACAAATAGAATGAGTAAACCAGATGTTCGAGCACATGTTGAGGATGTATGTCATGAATAACCCCACCAAGTGGGAAGATTATTTGCACCTAGCAGAGTTTGCATACAACAACGATTATCAAACCTCGGCAAAAATGAGTCCTTTCGAAGTACTCTACGGCAGGAAATGTCGGACTCCCGTGACTTGGGATAGTCCAGTAGACAGACTTATGTTAGGACCCAACCTATTAAAGGACTTGGAACAGCAAGTCTCCAAGGTACAATTAAACTTAAAAGAAGCACAAGACAGCTAAAAGAGTTATGTGGACAAGAAAAGAAAGGACAAGGACTATCAAGTCGGCGAACATGTGTTCCTAAAAATAAAGGCAAAACGAAGCTCATTGAGCTTGGGACGTTGTGGGAAACTAGCCCCAAGATTTTGTGGACCTTTTGAAATACTAGCCAAGAAGGGCCCAGTAGCTTATGAGTTGGCCTTACGAGTGCATATAAAGGTTCATAATGTTTTTCATACTTCATTATTAAAGAAATATGTATACGATACTAAACATGTTATTGATTGGTCCTTATTACAGGTGGAGCCCGAAGGGGAGTTCACGCTAGAACCACTCCACATTCTGGACAAGAGAGAGGTCCAACATAGGAGGATGACCATTACTCAAATGAAGGTGCAATGGAGGCACTTGGATTAGATGAGGATACTTTGGATAATGAGGCCACCATGAAAGAGGAATACCTCGCCTTATTTCATGACCTCATTCCTATTCCCTAGAAACACTGGGACGGTGTTGTTCTAAGAGGGGAGGGATGTAATATCCTGAATTTTGAACTCACTATTTTATGATGTTATATTGGGCCACGGCCCCAACACATATTATTTATTTTGATTATTGGGCATGAGCCCTAGTACATATGATTTATTCTGTTGTAGACTGACATATTGGGCATGGACCTTGATTGAATTTCATTATTTGATTATATACTAGGAAAGGAAGCCCCAATGTTCTGATTATGTTTTGATGTGGGTACAAAACCCTAATATACTGAGATGAACTTTTCTTACATATTGTGTAGTGATGTGAATGACATAATTGACTTATATGGTGTGTTGAGTGTGGAATTAGAAACACACATATTACCTACGTACTGGGCAAAAGCCCTGATGTACCTAGAGGAAATATGATGTATTGGGAGTAAGCCCTGATGTACATTGAGTGTTGGGCATAAGCCCTAGAGCACTCCAAGCTTGATAAACGAATACTAGATCCAAGGCAACTTAAATATTCTAGATGTGCCTCACAACCACATTATAGCACTAATATTGAGCAGGGACTCTGGAATTGCACTAGAGTAATGCCCATGTGAGAGTGTTGAGTTAAATGACTCTGAAGAGCACTCGGGATTACGGAATTCCAAAGTGTTGAGAGAGAAAGACTCTGAAGAGCACTTTTATCACATTTATTTAATTGAATAAATGATTCATCTTTTTATCCATCATCACCTATTGCGGGAGTTACCATGTTAAACAAGGGAATCCAACATGCAAAGAGAGAGAGTAGAGGTACCTAACCAAGTTGACCACGACCGTCCAAAAGAAGTGGACCGTGTCCATAAAAGTTAAAGAGAAAAGAGTGTCATGTGATGACACATAACTAAATAAAAGATAATTACCAGTAATATTTTATGACTAACCTGATTAAAGGCCTCCAAGTTATTATTATTATTTATTATTATGAGCTTTAAATAATAATAGGTGTTATTATTCAACTATGGGATATAATTAGTATATCTGATTTATGCATTATTTAATATTTTAAATGATGTATTAATAAGTTAAGTGAAATATATTTAATATAAGAATAATTATTAGTATAATTATTGTTATTATTAAGAACATAAATCAAAATGACTTATAGTCAAACAGTTGGAAAAGTCCTAGTTCAAAAGCACTAAGTTATTTAATTAAATAATATCTTTTAATTATTAAATATTGAATTTAAAGAAACTAATTACTTCAACTGTCCTAATACAAGATTTCCCTATTTAAAGAGGGCAGATCCCAAGTTTTTAGGATCATCTATCATTTCTTGGTTATTATCATTCTCTTATGGTAGTCTAAGAAAACTATTCTGCTCCAAGAAGCTGAAGCAGCCTTACCTAAAAATTCTCAGAACTGAACCAGAAGTGGATCTAGGGCCTCTACCTCTCATTCCATGTTGGAACTAAGCTCCGGGGGATCCATATAGAACCGGGAACGATTTAGGGGTCAAGGTTGGGAGGAACACGGTAGCCCCAAATTCATCCATCCCAAGGCAAATGTTCTAACAGGTCAGCATGATACCACATGCCCTATTTTAACTATTGTTGAATGTGTAGGTTGCTATAGCTAAGATTTAAAGTGCCAAGCGGTTAGGCTTCTACAGGAAGGGACCAAGTGTTGAAGCAGCTAGGTATGGAGCAGATAATATTTCTTTAGATATTAAAGCATTGTTTTCATTACCAATTTGTCTTCATTACCAGAAGCCTAAGTTCTACCCAGAGCTCAGTGGAGAGTCTAGCAGGGCTAGACAAGCTAGCCTTTCCTAGAAAACGTATATTATCTTCTAGGTTAGGGTATTTATAATTTATTGCTTATAGGTAGCTATCTTCTGTTCAAAATCGTATTTCCTATTCATAGTATAGGGTCCCATTTAAGCATGCTAGTTCCTTTACATTATTTGTATTTCTATTTCGAAAGCATTATCAAATAGAAATAAAACAAATAAACATCGACACTTTCAACAACACTACTCTTTTGAACTATCAAACATCGAATTACAGTACCAAGAAGAAGAAACAAGTTATAGTATGGACCAGAACTTTAATTACCAATGAAATACTCAACCACTACCACGATAGCACACAGTCAAGGCATTACCAAGATTTAAATGCATCAAGTATTTTCCTGGTCTCACTTTTTACAAACTTAGTCTCTCACATTTCATTCCTACAACCCAAACTTTTGATTAAAATCCCAACATATTTCATTTCAGAAATCAAACAGTCCACGACATTCATTTTCATTACTATAAACATTTCATGGGTTGGGAGATCGAACCTCACCTGAGGCTCTACCATCTTACCACACGCCACAAGAATAGACGATTGTACAGTAACCCATACCCTCCCAAGGGTCAATCAAAACAATATCTAGGGTCACGATTCCTATTTACAATACAGAAGCGCTATACCATGTTCATCAAACAAACTCTACAAGATTTTATACAGAAACGATTGGTACAGGGATAGATTCCCAACCCCATCTCACTCTACAACAAACTATACACGATACTACAGAGAAATTAACAAATGATTGATATAGGGATCGATTCCCACTACTCTCATTAAATATCCTTTTGTCCTTCTATCAAATAAAGAGAAAACACAGAAGTAAGAGCCGAGGGCTCTTCATATTTATAGATAAAAACAATTATAGGGTTACCTTTTCCCTCCATTCCATCATTCTTTTCCAACAAGCAGAACTCTACTCTTTTACATTTAAAAACACGAAGCCATCAAATTGAGCATACCACAGAGTGGAGAAACAATAACTTAAAAATGTAGAAATATATATACATTCCCTTCATAGGGTTAAATACAAGTTCATTTCCAAATAGAAAACGCAAATAGTGTTACGACTATACAAAACCACATATCCATATGAATTAAAAACGCAGAGTTTTGGATAGGGTATCAAACCCTCATAAACAGTACATAGCAGGGCATCTCAAGACCCATACAAATACATTTTGAACACATAAAGCTGTAATATAAACCCCAGTTCATCATTGGGCATTATTGACAAATAACGAGAGTTCAACCAAGTTTAAACACAGGGCCGGATAGCCAAACCCCACACTAATAACTTCTAGGGTCTAAAAAACGACAATAGATACATTCACACCACAGTCCAGCCAAAAAGGTTACTTCCATGGATTCGAAACTTGTCACATTGAACTCAAGTAGGTTCACCAGTTCCCAGTAAACAGACATCAACAGTAATCCCCACAAGGGCGAAAGGAGGAGCTAAGAGTTGGAAAATTCTAGACTTACCATTGTCCAATATTGCCACTGTTGTGTAATGATCATGCAGAAGAGAAATGCCCATCAATACCTCCATTCCAATCATGTCATACAAGTCAGGGCTCTAAATTGTATACCACAAAACATCTAATGTTCAAGAGCACGAGTGCAGAACTTTAACCTAAGAGGAATTACCTTCGAGAGTTTGCAGTCGCCATCGTTATTTTTCCATATGGTATGCTAACCATGATCCACAACTCAGGTCAACAGAGAAACCCTCAATGCATCTATAGTAGACCGGAGTAGTGAACCATGAAAATGCTCTTCATTTGTGTAGAACCCTAGGGTAAAATGCCATCACAAGTGGCAACGTGGCCATGTGCATTTGCAGAGATACATTCAATTCCAATACCAACTACCATTAATTCGAGAGTGACCCAATACTCTATAGTATTAGGACCATTCGATTTCACAACATTGTAGATCACAATTAAACATTACAATGACCCCAAATTATTCTTAGTTCCATTAAATAATTACAAGGCCAAACAAGTAGTGATGTTTCACAAATATCACAAACCCCAATGAGACTAGAATAAAAGTATCAATTTCAAAGCTATCTCACTTGAGACTTAAAATAGTGGTTAGAAGGGTGGAATAGGCACTCTCCATAGATGCCTCATAAGTACACTTGCAAACCTGAAACAAGTAGATGCATTAGCAATAATGCTAAGTACAGAGTCTCCAATTCTTACCCCTACCTCTCAGCAACCCTGTGAGGGTACCTTGCCATTTCAAAAGACCAAGTATCTCATCATGAGCATCAATCGCCACCAATAAAGGATCCAAGTCAACTGAATTACCATTGAAACTTTAATACATATGCATTCAAACCTTTACAGTCATAAGAGGGAGATTCGTTTTATAGCATTCACAAATTGGTACACATGTGACAGTTTCTACATCTAAACCATTTTAGAAATACTTCCGCAAAGTTGTAGAACCTTATAATCAGCAAACCAAGATAGACATTTCAAAGAGAATTAAATATTGGTACCATAAGTACTTGTCAGTTATGAAGTTAGTATCCATCATATCTCTTTATTAGTTTAATCTAGTATCAGAAATTTTGAAATTTTTGCTATTTTAAGGGATATTACAGCCAGTTTTGAACAAAAGAAATTCATACAGTAGCACATTTACTAAATAGAAGTCCAACAAAAGATGTAGGAAATATCAAACTGTAGTGCCCCTAGACTACTATAGACATTGAGGGCACCTATTGAGTCACCCAACTATTTGAAACATTAATAAATTAACCCTATGATTTTATTTTGATTATATTTATGATTACGATTGATTGATATATGTGCATTTGGGTAGTTATTGTGAATGGACGATTTCATGTTGTTTAACGATTACCTTTGATAGGAAAATTGTATATATGAATGATGCTTAACGACTAGCTGTGCAATAGATTATGTGATTAGACGAATGAGTAATGATTGAGTAAATTATAGATGCTTAATGAGGTAACATATTTATAAATCAAATTGTGATTATTGAGGACAATGCTACTAATTTACGTTTGTGAGAAATGTGTGTAGCGATAGGTGAAAGGGTTCACCGACGGACACACAAAGGAATATGAAGGGTCGTAGAGTACGGGTAAATCCCACACAGGGAGAGCGATGACGATGTCGACTTCCGACGGAATACCACGCTTGAGCAGATAAGCACTGATCCGCTAGCTCAAGAGGAAAGCGTGAGGGCGTACGAGATGGGCCACGATGGAGCTAGTCACGTACGAGTTGGGGGGCGCACAGTGAGAACGGACTCACTCCTCAGCGCCATTAGTCCCTAATAGCATGTAGACGGAGGATGGAAGGTAACGGCTCCTGAAATCCCTACATGAAGTTCCCGCAAGTCAAAATGAAAGGATAACCGCAGAACGGCCCGACGGTGTGGTACCCTGCCGAGAACGGAAAGAGTGGACGCAAGGACCCAACGATGTGGTACCTTGTCGAGGAATGGAAACTACGGATGACTGGACTCGATGGAGTGGTTCCATGTCGAGAAAATGAAATTAAGGAACGAGGAGGCCCAACGGCGCGGCACCGGGGTCCTAGTAAAAGTTGATTGCTAAACTTAACTGCATTGAAACGTATAAGTTTGCACCTAGAACATTACTTAGAAATGCATTTGAGTACTTTAGGCATTTGCACATAAATGATTACCTTGGAATTTAAATAATATTAAGTGTTATTTAGGCATTTGCACATGAAAGGATATTTTAAATTATTTAAAAATATTAAAAATATTTGTTTAGGAGCAAAATGGAATCCTAGGCATTGACACCTAGTCAACTCCACCTACACCACAAATCTAGGAGTTAAGTGAAATATCTAGGGGACAAACATGAGCAAACTTAGGGATGTTGGTGCATCTCCTAGAGAAACTGACACATGGATGGGTGAGTTTTATTAATTTATTAATTTAATAAAATGAATATGTTTTTGAAGCGACATGTGTCGCATGAGATTTTCCTTTATAAGGAAGGCATTGGGAATGGGTAAAGGACCCAGACCCTGGATGACTATCGTAATTTTGAGTTACCTCATGACTTGCTGCTATTGAGGGTTTGACTGAAAATCTTGGTGGGGGGGAAACCCAAGCTGGGTTTCTTGGTTATTGTGTGTGAGCTCTATGACCCAAAGCTCGGGGGAGGCCATGCGACTGAAAGCATGAGCCTATGGTTGGGTGGCGAAGCTAACAGTTGCTTCGCCTATGGTTAAACGAGCTTTGCTGGAGGGATCCTACGGAAGACGTAGACGGCAGTGGACAAGATGGTATCAGAGACAGGTTATGGTTTGTTTTAATTTGCTAAGTTATTCATTTATTTAGTTTATTTATCTATTCATTGTGCTTTCTAATCTCTTGTGTATCAAGTGGTTGAGTTTCAGGTTCAGTTCGCGAGGACCCAACGAGAGGGGCCCTACATTTGGTATCAAATCCAGTCGAGCCTTGAGGGCACCGGACTCATATTATCAGGCATTTGTCGATGGATTCATGGTGATCAATGACAGTATTGGAGCTGCGAACTTCGCGGGATCACGCATTCGAACGAAGCTAGTAATCCACAGGTTCTTATTTAATAAAATATTTTATATTTTATATTTTGTGTTAAAAAGCATTTTCTGAGGTTAAAGAATTTTATATTTCTGCCATTTGTGAGATCTTGGAATTAATGCTTCTACAATATTAATGAATAGTGAAATATTTATTTCCTGTGTCGAAAAGCATTCTTGAGGTTTCTGAATGTATATTTCTGTCATTTCTGAGATCTATGGGTATCGATTTATGCATGATTTCTGCATATTTTAATGGACATTGCGGAATCACTGAAAACATTCGAAACTGGAAAGTGAAGTAATTAACCATTGTGTCGAAAAGTACTCTAAAGTTTATAAAGTTATAATCCTGCTATTTCTGAGAGCTATGAAATTATAGATCTCTGTTTTTGTACATTCATACATCTGTGTTTATTTAATGTTGAGCTCTGTTGTATACTATTTATTGTTGAGCTCTATTGTACACAGTATACTCTGTGATGATTTAATTTTAAACTCTATTTTACTTAATTCGATGTCGACCTCCTTCACACTCTGTCGTTTGGATAATTATAGATCCCCTCTTAGCATATTCATCTTTGGACAGCAGTGCTAGTTATTTATTATATATGCTGTAATAATTCAATTTCAAACTCTGTATATACATTTATCCAAGATGAATTCGATCCACACCTTCAGGTCCTTTCCGTGGTGACTCTGTTCCACGCCTCTCTGATTCAAATTCGATGGCTGGGTATCGTGGTGTAGTTTTGATGATACTTTCTAAATATCTTCTGTATTTGATTTATGTTTGAGCGTTAATCATACTCTACATAACCAGGTCCAGAATAAATCATTTGAACCCTTGCGATGTCATCTAAAAAAAACCGAAACCACCATCTGTATTCAAACCTCTGTCTTGGACATTAATTGAACCTTGCATAAGAAAGATGCAGAGTAAATTACCTAAACACTGTTTAGGTCATATATGAAAATCGACTCTGATTATTAACATTTAAATTTTTGTATTGGAACTGTTAGTCTCATTCTGGAGTATTGATCTATTCAAGAAATCAGATTCCTATTTAATGTCAGTTAAATTCTCTATGGAATCTCTTGTGAAAACTCGATCTGGAGTATTGATCCATTCAAGAAATCAGATCCCTATTTAAATGTCAGTTTAATTTTTTTTTTTTTCTCTGTTAAATCTCTTATGGAAACTCGATCTGGAGTATTTGATCCATTCAAGAAATTATATCCTTATTTATGGTCAGCTAAAATTCTCTGTTGAATCTCTTGTGAAAACTCGATCTAGGGTATTATATCTATTCAAGAAATTGTCATCCCTATTCGCTGTACTAAATTAAATATCTGTGGAAGCTTTTATAAAAAAAACTTTGATCTGGAACATTTGATTCGTCCAAGGGAATTGTTATCCCTATTCACCGTTCCGAATAAAATTTCTGTTAAAAACTCTTTATGTAACCAGATCTGGAATACTTATATATTACCAACATTACGATTCTTCTAATTTTTTACTCCGATTTGGATAGTAAATCCGATCCTTGAAATTATTTTACCATCACAGTATACTCTGCTAATTCATGACCCCTATATGGGTAAGTGAACCGATCTGAGATATTTAATAACATCATATTTCAACTCTACCAATTTGACTCTGTTTAACTGGTGAATTTGATTCGGAAGAATGAGATTCCGTCGGTAGATATGTATACTATTCAAGCATACATTCATACGAATAGAATCTGCTGTGATTTGCGAACCCAATCATTATTTACTATCTGGTTCAACTCTGTACCTTGTTTGTATTTTCTTTGAATCACTCTAAAGATACCTGTGCGAAATCTGGTAGTGACGCCGGTGGCTACCTTAGTTGTATGCCTACTTAGCTTGGATCGGTGTTAAATCTCCTTTAGAGCAGAGATCTTGACTCGCAGATTGTAGTATCTCTTCACTAGTTAACTAGGTAGTGATCCGTTATCCTCTTCTCGAATTCCTCGATGGATGGATTAATGTAGACTGATAGATCCCACCGTATTTGGGATTGTTTCTTGATTATAATTTACTCCCATAAATCGCCAAATCTGCGGGAGGAGAACTCCCATCCTTCATAATCTTTGGACAACTGGCAAGGCTCGTTGTGATCTTGACCTTCTTCTCTCTAAACGCCGTGAGTAACCTTACATCTGGTCAAAATTTGGCTCCGAATTGATTGCTGGAGTTTAGCCATGCCTTAAACATATACTTGACATGGTGTCAAGCTCTCGGCATCACAGCACTACTACCTAAACTCGACCTTCCTTTAAACCCAGTCGATGGTGCATGATGCTCGGCAAGGATTTGAGAGAAAATCTCGCTGAGGTCGATTAGGGTTGTTGAACTTTTACGGTTCTTTATAATTCTGTTTTATTTTAGTGATTGATGAAACGTATAACCATGCTCTACTTCTTAGGTAAACGATTACGGTTATCATGGTGGCATATTTTAATTGTGATATGGATAATTCATGATTTGAGAGAAATAAAGTAAATTGATATGAATATCATCATGGTATGTTTTAATTGTAATAGTTATTTATGAGATGAATAATTTATGACTTAAAAAGAAAGTTAAGAAAAATTAAGATGATTATTATTGTAATATATTTTAATTATAGTAGTTATTTGTGATGAGAAAAATAAAGTAAATTGATATGATTATCATCATGGTATGTTTTAATTGTAATAAGTTATTTGTGAGATTGATATTTGTGAATTAATAAAAATTAAAGTAGTTGATATGTTTATCATTGGTTAATGTTGTTATTGTGGTAGTTAAATTACGAACTAGAGTATACATAGAATGTGGCTTAGTAATTGGTAATGATAACATTTCTAACCAATTAAAAGAAAGGGAACCATGTGAATAAATATATTAACATAAGGTGTGGATACATACAAATTTAGGGAAAGAATCATCATAGGAAAGATTTATTTATTAATTTATTTCTCAACACAAATGATAGGTTTATATAATATTATCCCTATACATGGCATAAGTAAGTTAGGAAATGTAATTCCTATGGATACGAGAGGAGTTCCTCAATAAGTCCATTATATATATACATATATTATGTATATATATGTATAGTATTATGAGATCTGGATTTTAGACTTGGGGTAATTAAATCATAAATCTATTTAACACCTATTATGATTTGAAAATGAAGAGAAAATAGCAGGTATTATTACATTGAATATGTGGAAATTAATGTCCACATATGTATATCTTTTAGAGTGAAATCATAAGAAAACTAAACGGTTTCTTATTAATGAGTACGTAATTTTTTATTTTCTTCACTATCAATAGAGCCCAGAGTACACTTACATTCATGGCAATAAGCTCTTAACAATTTCAATCCAAACTGATCATATGTTGCATTTAAAGTTATGTTAAGAATTCTTTTAGGATGAATGGATAAACTATAGTTGATATGTATATAATATTTTAATAGATTGTGTGATTATCATCATGCTATATCCAAAAGGTTGTAATGATAAGAAGTGTTATGGTTATATGAAATATGGTTGAATACAACACTTATTTGATTTCAATAAGTAAGTTATCTAAGCAAGAATTGTGTAGAAATATAGCTAAGTAAGAATGAATGTAATTCTCTAAACCTAAATGGCTTAGTTTTCTAGTGTAAATGAGAAATTAAGAATGCTTTAACTTAGAGGATGATAATGTATATGAAGTGGGGAAATATGTATATGGCTACTTGTTGAAATATATAGGTGAAATATTTATATCAGTATTTGTAAAGGAAAACAATGGGGTGTCGTTATGGAGAAATAACTTATATGTGGATAGATTATACAATTATTAGTGAAATGACAAATCTATATAAATATGGATCATAGAACTATTAGTTAAAGAGAAGAATGCTATTTATGGGAATAATATGTGGTGTTTACTTATAAAAAGGGATGTAGAAAATGATTTTGCAAAGAATAACGGCGCATCACCGGGGTCCTAGTAAAAGTTGATTGCTAAACTTAACTGCATTGAAACGTATAAGTTGGCACCTAGAACATTACTTAGAAATGCATTTGAGTACTTTAGGCATTTGCACATAAATGATTACCTTGGAATTTAAATAATATTAAGTGCTATTTAGGCATTTGCACATGAAAGGATATTTATGCTGAAAATTATACCAAGTGTCGAAAGGGCCAAATGAAGACGATTTTCGTAAAACAAGTATGGAGACGATTAGCATAATGAAATGAAGGGAATGAAGCTAACGATAGGACATGGTGAAACCTTGATGAAAAGAAGTAAGAATGTGATAACACACATTATATGACTTGATGAGTCTTTCGAAGTAGTCATATGAAAACAGAAATGATAAAATGAAGTAAGGATGTGATAAGATCATTGACTTCGACATGATATTAAAGCTGAAAGGACTAGGAATTAAAGTCAATATTTTTTACTAAGTCGTTAAATTACAAACCTAAGAATCCTATTGGTTTGACAACCAACATTTAGGGGTTTTGGAAGTAACTTTATGGAAATTGGTTTTGAAATATTTGAGGGTGTCTCTCTCTTGATTTGTTAAAAAAAAAAAAAAAAAACGTGACCATGTCTTACCCATCTTCGATTGACGGATTATGTTATGATGTTTACCTTCTTGTCTTGGAGGGAAGGATGACCAAATAGATTTGGAGTCTTGCTTGATGGTGATTTGCTAACTAATGGGTGGCTATTGAAGCTATATAGATTGTAATTATTTTTGGATATCGTAGACCTTCCTAGATCCAGGTTGGTATAGACAATTATGAAGGCATAATTGGATTTACAATACGCAATTTAAGATTGAGTTCATGAGGATGTATTTGAACCATGTTGGATGAGAAAGAAAACTTACAATTAGAACCACTAGTGCTTAGATCCTTGATTGTTGGAGAAACATTGAAGAGAATGACAAGATGATGAGAATAGGAAATTAGAAAGTTAATCCTAGTGTCGGAAGTACGAGAAAAAATTTAACTTCAAGACGAAGTTCTGTTTAGGAGGGAGTGTATGTAATGCCCCTAGAATGACTATGGACCTTAAGGGCACCTGTCGAGTGACCCGACAGAACAATTTCAATATAATGGTCTCTTGAGCCTTGTTATGTCTTAAATGATTGAGGAAAAACATGAAGATGGGAATGACGACAATAATTGATAAATGAATTAAGGAATTAAATTATACGTGTGGAGTGGGATAATTGATTGATTACATCTTGCTTAATGATTAGCCCTGATTGATAAAGTCAAAGTGTAGTAGGACAGTTACAGTCCTAGCTTTGCGACTTGGGAGGACACAACTGAGATGCATCATAACTTTCCATTTTTATTCTGAACTTCGGGATGAAGTTCTAAATAAGTAGGGGTGTATGTAGTGCCCCTAGACTACTGTAGACATTGAGGGCACGTGCTGAGTCACCTGACTATTTGAAACATTAATAAATTAACCCTATGATTTTATTTTGAGTATATTTATGATTACGATTGATTGATATATGTGCATTTGGGTAGTTATTGTGAATGGACGATTTCATGTTGTTTAACGATTAACTTTGATAGGAAAAGTGTACATATGAATGATGCTTAATGACTAGCTGTGCAATAGATTATGTGATTAGACGAATGAGTAATGATTGAGTAAATTATAGATGCTTAATGAAGCAACATATTTATAAATCAAATTGTGATTATTGAGGACAATGCTACTAATTTACGTTTGTGAGAAATGTGTGTAGCGATAGGTGAAAGGGTTCACCGACGGACACACAAATGAATATGAAGGGTCGTAGAGTATGGGTAAATCACACACAGGGAGAGCGATGACAATGTCAACTTCTGACGGAATACCACACTTGAGCAGATAAGCACTGATCCGCTTGCTCAAGAGGAAAGCGTGAGGGCATACGAGATGGGCCATGACGGAGCTGGTCACGTACGACTTGGGGGGCGCGCAGTGAGAACGGACTCACTCCTCAGCGCCATTAGTCCCTAATAGTGTGTAGACGGAGGATGGAAGGTAACGGCTCCTGAAATCCCTACATGAAGTTCCCGCAAGTCAAAATGAAAGGATAATGGCAGAAGGGCCTGACGTTGCGGTACCCTGCCGAGAACGAAAAGAGTGGACGCAAGGACCCAACGATGTGGTACCTTGCCGAGGAATGGAAAATACGGATGACTCAACTAGACGGAGTGGTTCCATGTCGAGAAAATGAAATTAAGGAACGAGGAGGCCCAACGGCGCGGCACCGAGGTCCTAGTAAAAGTTGATTGATAAGCTTAACTGCATTGAAACGTATAAGTTTGCACCTAGAACATTACTTAGAAATGCATTTGAGTACTTTAGGCATTTGCACATAAATGATTACCTTGGAATTTAAATAATATTAAGTGTTATTTAGGCATTTGCACATGAAAGGATATTTTAAATTATTTAAAAATATTAAAAATATTTATTTAGGAGCAAAATGGAATCCTAGACATTGAGACCTAGTCAACTCCACCTACACCACAAATCTAGGAGTTAAGTGAAATATCTATGGGACAAACATGAGCAAACTTAAGGATGTTGGTGCATCTCCTAAAGAAACTAACACATGGATGGGTGAGTTTTATTAATTTATTAATTTAATAAAATGAATATTTTTTTGAAGCGACACGTGTCGCATGAGATTTTCCTTTATAAGGAAGGCATTGGGAATGGGTAAAAGACCGAGACCCTGGATGACTATCGTAATTTTGAGTTACCTCATGACTTGCTGCTATTGAGGGTTTGGCTGGAAATCTTGGTGGGGGGGAAACCCAAGCTGGGTTTCTTGGTTATTGTGTGTGAGCTCTACAACCCAAAGCTCGGGGGAGGCCATGCGACTGAAAGCATGAGCCTATGAAGCTAACGGTTGCTTCGCCTATGGTTAAATGAGCTTTGCTGGAGGGATCCTACGGAAGACGCAGACGACAGTGGACAAGATGGTATTAGAGACAGGTTATGGTTTGTTTTAATTTGCTAAGTTATTCATTTATTTAGTTTATTTATCTAGTCATTGTGCTTTCTAATCTCTTGTGTATCAAGTGGTTGAGTTTCAGGTTCAGTTCGCGAGAACCCAAGGAGAGGGGCCCTACACAAACCAATGTAAGCATGGAGCACGAGACATCCCCTTGTAACTTAATGTATATGCATGTTCCAAAAGAAGAAAGGCACAAATAAGAAGACAAAAGTAGAAAGTCATTATTACTATTAGGTTAAAATAAAGATTCCAAAGCACATAAGCTCTCTGATCCAGAAAAGAAAAATGTAATCATAAGTAAAGACATGATATTTGAGGAATATCATAATTATGTGGAAGAACATGTCCTATCTTTGGCTGAAAAAAAGAAAAATTTGATCCTAAGAAGGATGGGGAAGAAAGTAGTTGAGCAAAAGTTGGTCCATTTCAAGGCAATAATGAAGAAGGTAGTTAAAACAAGGCTAGTACTGAAAAACACGAAGAAAATATCGAAGTGGCCATTTGGAAACTTTAAAAGATAAAAAAATATAGGAATTACCTGAAACAAGTGAAAGAATCATCAAATAAAAAGACAACCACAGTCGTCTTCACAGTAGATGAATTTAGCTTTGATGACTTCTTCGAAATTTGAATTAAATGAACCAAATTCATTTGAGGATGGCCAGCAAAAGAGTAATGGGACAAACCAATACAGTATAATTCCATATAAAAAAAATGGAAAGTTGGAACTTGTATTATTGTATATTGCCTAACGGGAATGTAACTAGATGCTAATGAGTCTACAGCACGAAGTACAAAGAAACAATCAATGCAAGATGTGAAGCAAAAGGCTAAGGAGAGTTCGGAGTGACATGAACCTTCAACAAATTCAAGCCACATCCCTCTACAATGACATTAACACGTGATTAAACTCATAGAGAACCCAGTGTTTCGTGCGAGGATCGAGAGCTTTAAGATCCACTGTCACTTCATCAGGAAAAGGGTGCAAAACAAAGAAGAATTTATCATTGTAGAAATGAGGAGTAACTTGTGTATATCTTCACAAAAACGTTTAGTTGGGAGAAGAAGGGAGAGGCTTTATGTGTGAGAAAATAAAATAGTCATTCAAGGCAGGCGTTAAAGATATAATGCCAATTTGTAGCTGGATGCCCTACTCCACTAAAAATACTAGGGATAAAATTATATAGTATAGATAATTTGGAGATAAGATTACTTACCTCTCCTCCACGATCTTTCAAACTGCAAACATTCCATATCTGCTATAGAGTTCATGCTGCCTTGCATTTCTCAAACTTTCAAATTCTGTGGCTCCCTTGAGACTGCGAGCTCATCGTGCTTCTAGGATAATCGTTGGTTACACTTGGATCTTTGTCTTTCTCTTTCAGTTTAAGTTTGTTTGTCAAGATGAATGGTTACATGTATTTTTTTATGAATGGTGCTGACCCATCAGTCACACCATGAGTGATAAGATTTAGTAGAGATGGATAGTCAACATACTACTCGTCTATGATTTTTAGGCTCAAATAATTCTGGAAGGTAACAGGGATAGATGAAAATCCATATTTTATAGTTTGTACCTGAAATCACCTGAAGAGGTGACCACTTTTAAATGAAAATATTTTTTTTCTTACCAACTAAAACAGAATTACTTGTCAATACCATGTACTGGATATTATGAACAAAAAGAAATTTAGCTAATAGCAAAAATGCGTGGCTTTTTGTTTTAAAAAACATAAAAAATATTTCTATGCGTATTCCCCATAAATCAAAGGTGGCGTCCATTTTGAATGATTTAGAACACTAAATTCTCCAAAAATTGGAACTATGAAGGCTTTGCAGCATTTGGACTCCATTACCCAAAACGAGAAACTAAGATGGCTATGTTGAAATGAAGAAGACAAACCTGAATATAGAGAAAAGGATTTTCCACAAAATTGCTCGGGTGACTGCTATCATAAGCTAATGCACATGTAAATACATGATTAGCAACCGGCCAGGCTAAGCTTTTTTCATTGGGAATTCCATCCTGTTAAGATTGATAAGACAAGAAAGTAGACAGTTGATATTCATAATTAATTAGTGATGTTTTCCATGAATCGCCACTGCCATATCCCTAGGAAAATTCAATTAAGAAAACAATGAACGCTAATGTAAAGGATCGTTTACCTTCTCAATAGGATGCAATGCGAATAGAGTTTTTCCATCATAAACTCAAATAGACCATGATACTTCATTTTCCTCTCAACAGTGAAAAGAGGTCATGGCATTTTTGTTGAAAGGAGAGAATGTAATCCAAGCAAAGAACATCCCCGAAGCCCCAAAAATTAGAATCGATGCTAGGAAAAAGAGAAAAGTAAGTGATAGCACGGATGTACAACCCGGAGAATCCTGTCTCCACCTTCACCTACATTTTAGACTCATGTCGCAACATCCAATGCTGCCCAAACTTACAAAGGCATTAACAATGAATATCAGTACTTCAGAAGTTCACTGATAAAGATAGCTAAATTTACAAGGGAATTCTATTAAATAATGTTCGAGAGGAATTTTTTAATCAAATATACCTATATAGCATCCATCGTCCTGTAAAAATCCATCTCCAACGAAACCGTCATTACATGAGCATATATGCGCGTGTTTGGAGAAACGAACTGCGTGCAATTCGCGTTTGTTGAACACTTGTTTGAACAATTACCTTCAATCCACCATCCAAGTTCGATCTTCCCCAAATCTAACTTTAGCTCCAAACTGACGGTCGAATCCACAACGATACCTAAGAGAACCGCAGTACAGCCGGATTTATTCATTCTCTTCTAGGGTATGAAGTGTTCTTTTGTGGACGGACAACGGAAATTGGAGAATTGCAACCCTTAGCGGCTGGAAAAAGGAGAAAGGAAAAACTCAAGTAAAAGTCAATAGACCTAAATTGAGCCAAATCAGGCCGAGGTCGACTCTCTGTGAAGCAAGAAGCAGCTATTCAAAAATGACCAACCAATAAAAAAACTTCAAAATTTTAAAGTTATACCTTCAACAACATACATAAACCTCATAAACATGCTCTATGGCAATGTATTTTCTAGAATATACTCCAAGTCAACACCTTCTTGTTTAGTGCCATCGAGTGCAATAATTTGGTTTTTAGAGGATTCATGGTTTTCTACAAAGGAATCCACCATTACTCTACTTCTTAGTCCTCATTCAAGAACATGGCCTTGTATTGAAGGCTTGTACTGTAATCTCTAGTAGGTTTTCATGTCTAAACCAAGGTATATTCCTCCTTCGTTAAGTAAATGAAACTAAATTTAAACTTGTCAATGAAAGCATTCCATTGTTTAGCTTCATGTCCATCCAAACCAAACAAACCATCTTCAATCTATCACCCATCTTGCAACAAATGAGATCTATTCGAGACTGCAAAATAAGAAACATACGGATTATATGCATGCTAGTATTCTATGTTTTACTAATATATTATATATATCCCTTGTACATAAGTTAATATCCACCTAACTAAAATTATGTCCTATCTAATAAAAATAAGTCCACTCGTTCAACAAAAATTGGGTCACACTTCCTTTAAATGTAAATGTTTGACATATATTATCTAGAAAGCATAGGCACATCATAAAATTATACAAAATAAATCCCAAAGGGTGCAAAAGAAATAAATAATACCAGGGGTATCCTCATACAATGCTTGTTCGTGTTCCTTGTTCACTCCAAACATAGTATCAAAAATGACAAAAAAGACAAATGGGCAGAAAAATGACGTACAACTAGAAACAAACCTCATAAAAGGAATCATATCCAACTCCCTAACCCCTTAACCCCTTAAAATCTAACCCCGTGTACCCCTAAGCACCTCATCCACCTAACCCTTAATCCCTTAACCCCCTAACCCTTAAGGCCCCTAACAACTATATCCCATAGTGACAATCTATGTATTTTATGCACATCTATACTATGCAACTAGCATAAAAAATTAACAACTAACATCTCACATAAATAACATAAACAATTAAATGTTATACAAATATATGTATCTAATGCACCTACCGAACTAGCATGGATCATTCATGATGCGCCATAACACATCATATAATGAAACAAATGAAACTTATAGTCAACATACAAATGAAAATGAATGGGAAAATAACAAGGATAGTTTCATTCCAACAACAAAATCATTTTGTTTTTGGGAAGCATAAAGGGCATTTCCTCTCATAGAATTCCCCCCTCTATTATAATACATGGCTTTATTTTCATAGACTTTATGCTTCTATTAGTTTCAATAGAATAAGAATGTTTGTAGTTGCATTATAAAATTATTTAGTGTGTTAAACTCAACATCCTCCAAGCACTTGCAAAGCTTGACAAGATTATGTTTTGAGTTGAGAACAACAACTCCATGTTGTTTATGGATCTTCAACATCACACAACAATGATGAAGGGTTTCACATAATGCATCTCTTAATGTTCCTGTAGAATGCATGTGAATGGTTTGTAAAAGATAAACATAATTTTAGCATAGATCCCTTCAACAAGAAGAATATGGTGTTTAGGGTTTCAACGGGGTGATTTCTACCTCATATTTTTTTCAAGTTCTTTGTGGGAATGGAATCAGAGGTCCAACTAGTGGACTACCTCAAAGACACGTTGTCATGAGCCAAAATATTTGTAGCTTATGTGGAGGTTAGATATAGGTTTTGCTCTGATGAGGGTAGTGTCATAACTCCTACAAGGTATGTGAACTCATGTGTTCAGAGTGAAGAAATGCATTCCACCTCTGATCGACTCTTCATTTATGGATCCTTCGCGAATCTTGGCCTTCTCTTCAGATATGACATGAAGATAGTGTTCAAGCATGCCTTTTCTTTGTGAGTCTGACAGATCCATGTAATAGGTAGGGAATGGATATATCCACTCGAGAAAATCCACATGGATGTCTAGAATCTTCCTTTAGGTCTGTATGTTTAGGTATTCTTCATTGACCATGTAGAATTCCCTAAGGCCACAACACCTAGATACATGGTGCCATGGATACCCCTGCAAAGTCATCTGTTGTTCTTCGAGGCATTGTTATGGATTCAGAATCCTCAATTATTTCTTTAGGGCCAAAATCATGTTCTTCCTCCTAAGGACTTCATTACCAACACCCGGAGACATGTACATACTCCTATAAATACCCTAATGTCACTGACATCATAGGCTAATGACCTAGAAAAGGCCAAGTGTTGTTGGTGGATACAACCTTCCTAAGACACCTACATACTTCTCAAAACCACATAATGGCATTAATATCCTCATTCACATGAGAATGATACCCTCGAGAGGACATGTATCGTTGGTTGAGGCAATCGTCTTAGCCTTTGATGGTTATAAGATTCCTTTGGAGCTAGAGGTTCAAGTCTCCTCCCTTGAACATGTCCAAGGCCCCAAGACATAGATACCTAGTGGGATGGATATCCATGCAATGTCATGCATGTTTCTCTAGGCATTGTTCATCACTCTAGATGCCTCAATCATTTCTTTAGGGCCAAAGTCATGGTTCATTTCCCTTAAAAATAATTATGAGGGACCTAAGACATGTATATACTACTCAAAACCACATAATGGAAATGACATAATCAATTATAGGCCAATGATACCCTCAAGAGGCCATGTGTTTTTAGTGGAGGCAATCTTATTAGCCTTAGATGGATAGAAGAATCATTTAGAGCTCAAGATTGATTTCTCCTCCACTAACCATGTGTAAAGGCCCAATGCCATAAGACCTAGATAAATTGTTCAATAGATATCCCTCTAAAGTAATTAATGGTGATTTTAGTTCATGTTCATGGCTCTAAATGCCTCGATTTATTTAGGGACAAAAACACGGTCTTCTTCCATGGAACATAATTCCCAAGGGTTTAATACATGTACATACTACTTAACACCACCTAACGGTAACAACATCCTCAATCATAGGCCAATTATACAATTACGAGGTTGTGTATGGTTGGTGGAGGAAAACATCTTACCCCTATATGGCTACAAGCTTCATTTAGGGGTGAAGGTTTAGGTATCCTCCACTAACCATGACAAAGGCCCCAAGGCCACGAGACTTAGATACATCTAGGCCTCAATGGTTTATCTAGGCCCAAATGTATGATATTCTTCCATTAAATGTCTTTCCCAAGACCCATGGACACCTACATAATTCTAAAAAAAAAAATGGAACCCACATTCTCAATCATAGGCCAATGGCACCCTCAACAAGCCATGTGTGGTTGGTGGAGGAAACCTACTTAATCCTATATGGATAGAATATTCTTTTAGATTTAGAGTTTTAGGTGTCCTCCACTAGCCGTGTCCAAGGCCCCAAGGCCATAAGATCTACATACATAGTGCCTATATATCACTACAAAGCTATGGATGGTGCTCCAAGGTAGTGTTCATGGATATAAGTGCCTTAACTATTTCTTTAGGGCCAAATGCATGGCATTCTTCCCTAAAACGCCATTCCCAAGGAAATAAGACACCTACATATTTCTCAAAATCACCTGATGTAACTGACATTCTCAATCATGGACAATGATACACTCAGGATGCCATCTGTGGTTATGGAGGAAACCTCAGACCTAGATGGATAGAAGATTCCTTTATGGCTTGAGTTTCAAGTGTCCTCCACTAACCATGTCCAAGGTCCTGAGGTAAGAAAACTACATACATAGCGCCATGGATATCTCTACAAAGTCGTGCACGATTCCTTAAGGAATTGTTCATGGCTATGAATGCCTCAAAAATTTATTTAGGTTCGAGCACATGGTGTTTTTCCCTAAAATATAATTCCAAACACCCCGAGACACATATAAACTACTCAACACCACCTAATGGCACTGACATCCTAAATTATAAGCTAATGATACCCTCAGGAGGCCATGTGTTGATGGTGGAGGAAAAATTCTTAGCCATGGATGGATAGAATATTCCTTTAGGGCTTGAGGTTCATGTCTCCTCACTTGACCCTATCCAACAACCCAGTTCCCCAAGCTTTGATAGAAGTTATGTGTGTTTCTTTATGGCACTATTTAATGGGTTTGTATTCCTAAATGGTTTCTTTAGGGATTAAGGAATGGTGTTCTTCAATGGAATATCATTCCCAATGCATTGAGACACATAAATATTGCTCAAAACCACCTAATGATATTTTCATCTGCAATCATAGGCTAATGGTACCCTTAGGATTCCATTTGTGGTTGGTGGAGGAAACCTTCTTATCCACATATATCTAGAAGCTTCATTTAGGTCACTAGGTTTAGGTCTTCTCCACTCACCACGTTGAAACTCCCAAGGCCACAAGACCTAGATACATAGTGCCTCAGATACACTTGTGAAGTCATCCATGGTATTTTTCATGGATTTGGATTCCTAAATAATTTCTTTAGGGATAAATGCAAGGTATTGTTTCCACCAATTCCATTCTGAAGGCCCTAAGACACATACATACTACTCAAAACCACCTAGTGGCAAGACATCCTCAATCATAGGTTAATGATACCCTTACAAGGCCATGTGTGGTTGTTATAGGAAACCTTCTTAGACCTGGATGGCTAGAATATTCCTTTATGGATTGACCTTTAGGTCTCCTCCCATGATCATGTCGATGCCCCCAAGTCCTCAACACTTGGGTAAATAGTGCTATGGTTACCCATACAAAGTGATGTGTGGTTCTTTAAGGCTTTTATCATGGCTTTGGATGCCTCAATGGTTTCTTTAGGGCCAATGGCATGGTCTTTTTCCATAGAATTCCATTCCCAAGACCTTGAGACACGTGCACATTTCTCAAAGCCACCTAATGGCACCACCATACTTAGTCATAGGACAATGAGACCCTTAGGAGGCCATGTGTGGTTGGTGCAGGAAACCTTCTTAGCCTTGGATGGCTAGAAAATTTCTTTAGGGACCAAGGTTCAAGTCTCTTCCATTGACAATGTTGAAGGGACCAAGATCCAAAGACCTAGATACAAAGCACCATGGATATTGTTGCAAAGTTATGTATGGTTCTTTGAGGCATTGTTCATGGCTCTAGATGCCTCAATGGTTTTTAGGTAAAAATTCATGGTATTGATTCCTAGAGCATCATTTCCAAGGCCCTAAGACACATACATACTGCCCAAAACCATCTACAGACACTGATATCCTCAATCATAAGCCAAGGATATCCTCAATAGGCCATGTGTAGTTGTTGGAGGCAATATTCTTATCCTGTCTAGAATATTATTTTTGGTCCAAAGGTTTAAGTCTCCTCCCATGACCATGTCTAATGTCCTAAGGCCCCAAGACATGGACATAGAGTGCCATGAATATCTCTGTGAGGTCATGCATGGTGATTAGAGGCATTGTTCATGGTTATGTATTCCTTAATGATTTCTTTAGGTTCAAAGGCATGGCATTCATCCCATAGAAAATCACTCCCAAGGCATTTTAATACATATAGATACTACGTAAATACATCTGATGGCATTGACATTATCAATAATAGGAAATTAGTACCCTTACGAGGCCATGTGTGGTCGGTTAAGGCTACTGTCTCAAACCTATAAGGATAAAATATTCCTTTAGGGATTGAGGTTCAAGTCTACTCCCTTGACCATGTCCATGTCCCTATGTCCCCAAGACAAGGAGACATAGCATAATGGATACCCTTGTGAAGTCATGTATGGTGCTTTGAGGAGTTATTCATGGCTATGGATGTTTTAATGGTTTCTTTAAGGATAAAGTCATGTTCTTATTCCATATAATGTTATTCTCAAGGCCTTTATACATGTGTGTACTACTCAAAACCACCTAATGGTACTGGAACCCTCAATCATAGGTTAATGATACCCTTAGGAGGCTATCTATCGTTGGTTGATGGAACCTTCTTATCCCTTGATGGATAGAAGCTTCCTTTAGGGTCCAAGGTTCATGTCTCCTCCACTAACCCTGTTGAAGGTCCCAAGGCCCCAAGACGTAGATACATAGTACTACATATACTCCTATGAAGACATACATGGTGCTTGGAGGCATTGTTCATGGATTTGGATGCCTCAATGAGTTTGTTAGCTTCAAAGGCACCGTATTCTTACCTAGAAGATCATTCCTAATGCCCTAAGGCATGCACATATTAAACACAACCATCTAATGGCATGAACATCCTGAATCATAGGCTATTGTTACTCTCAAGAGGCCATGTGTCTTTGGTGGAGGAAACCTTCTTATCCTTGGATGCCAAAAAGATTCCTTTAGGTCCCAAGATTTAGCTTTCCTACATTGACCATGCCCAAGGAAGTAAGATCACAAGCCCTACATACATAGCACCATGGATACCCCTGTGAAGTCATGCATGGTGCTTCAAGGCATTGTTCATGGATATGTATGCCTCAATGTATTGGTTAGGGCCAAAGACATGGTCTTCTTCCCTAGAATGTCATTCCCAACGTGCTAAAACACCTACATACACATATTTCTTTCCTCTTATGACTCCATTCGAGGCCTCGATATCTATCCCACTATGTAAAAACCCTTGATTGTGCCTATATCCAACTTTAATGGAAAATATCCACTTTAATGGGTTTATTTTATGGTTCACGGCCTTAATAATTTCTCATTACATCAATAATCTTATGTTAGGGTATAATTCCATCAATTTCTTCCCCAACCATGGTCCAAGACCCATCCTTAGTGCATAAAACTACATATTGCCACCCATATCCCACTTTAAGGATAACACTCTTTTACACAATGCATGATCTCCTATGTGATAGTTTGGGTCATTGCTCTTAGCTCGATCTTCCTACAAACTTCCTTTAGGGCTTAAGTCTTGTGATTCCTCCCACAACTATTTCCAAGGTTCTAAGACCCATATCTAGTGTCACTTATATCAATACTCAAATGTCAATGGTAATGGTGGCAATTCTTGAGTGTGTTTCAAAGCCTCCCTAAGGGCTTAAGACCCATGTTTCCACATGTGACATTATACAAAACCATGAGATCCATATACAAGTTTGGAAAAACCTCGTAATGGCTTGATGTCATCACATAGGTGTAAATAATACCCCTAGTAGGCCATGTGTAGTGGTTTTAGGTGTTTCATTTTGGCCTTGGATGCCAAAAATATTTTATTAGGGGCTAAGGCCTGGGTTTCCCCCCTCAAACATGACAAGGGAGTTGAAACCCATATATAGTGATTAAAACCCCTTAGTGACATTTATACCCCCAATATTAGGCGAAGGATACCCTTAAGAGGTCTTATGTTCGATGTTTCAAGGTATACTTGTTAATCTAATATTTCTAGAGGTTTCCCCTAATGTCAAAGGCCTGGGTTTGCTCTTGTAATCATGTTTATGCGCCGAAGACATACAACTAATTTTATTTCCTCTAATTCTCCTCTATATCCCTATTATAAGGCCATGGATCCTCTCAAAAACTAATTTGTGTTGGATCAACACATCATTATTATCTCTACATGCCTAGAAGCTTCATTTATCACAAGTATTAGTTTTCTTCTTTTAACTACGTGAAGGGAAAGTAGACCTATCACTACTGATCAAAATCTTATAATGGCATCAATTCCCACACATAGAGGCTAAGAATACTCTTATGAAAACATGTGTGATGATCATCCTTCTTGCTCCTAGATTCCTAAAACCTTCATTTAGGGCCCAAAGTAAACGTTTCCTCCCTCAATCATGTCGAAGAGAAATTTAATAAGATCAATATACTTAACAAATAGAAAAATCGAATTTAAATTCAAATCACTTTTATTTCTATTTTATAATATTAATTATTGACTTTAATTATTTGTCAATATTAATAATCATATATATTTATCTCCTTAAATAATATTAAAAATGAATAATTGACTTCGTGCAAAGTCTCATTAATGAATCATGTGAATATATTTGTTTAAATAGTAAATAATTGAATTTGTTGTGATTATGGTGTATAACCTCATAAATTAGTCTTGAGCATTTATTTGAATGAAAAAAACGAATTAAGTTATTTACAAAATAATTATTTGTGAAGTTATTGTGTTTATGGTGCAAATCATCATAATTAAATCATATTTTTACATGTCCATGCAACAAATAAGCACTTAACACCACTATATGGCACTTGCCAACCGTAGGTATCTATTTGTTTAAATAGTATTAAAAATAAATAATCAAATTGAATTATTTACAAAATACTTATTTGTAAACTTGTTGTCCTAGTGGTGAAAAGTCTTAAAAAGGAATAATGCTAATTTCTTTGTTTAAATACTATAAAAAATAATTGAATATGTTGTAATTGTGTTGCCAAAAATAATTAATGAATCTTGATCATTTATTTGAATGAATAAAACAAAAGATAAATAATATAATTGAGATATTTAGAAAATAATTATTGTGAAGTTAGTGTTTATGGTCCAAATCCTCATAATTAAATCTTATTTGTACATGTGGTAAATAATAACTTAGCACCACTTCATGGTACTTGCCAACAAGGCATTTCTCTTAACATAAATAAAGAAAAGCGCAATTTCCAATAATATCAATAAACATTGACACCACATTAACACCACAAAATATAAGCAATGCTAATACCACCACATTAACACTACAAAATATAAATGGTGCTAATACCGCCATATTAACACCACAAAACTATCACTCGTGCTACTACCACCACTTTATCACCACAAAACATAAGTGATGTTAACTTATAGTGGTAAAAAATAGATTTTCTTGTTGTGCTGCATCATTGCGTTAAGCTTTCTCAATGCCCTCGTATTCTATCTCTGCCATCATAGAATTGTGGTCAAGGCGATGGAAATTTTGTAGGAGTTTTTGATAGAGTTTTACCTAAGATATTTGTAGTCAAGGCGACCTCTCTAACCTGATATAAATTGGTGAGCTCTGATTCCGAACACCATATGCTTTTAAAATGTTTTACATTTTTTTTTTTGTAGGCCTCCGCCAAAGTCGCATGAACTAGCAATAGATAAAATTTTCATTAAAATAGACTTGAACAACAAAGCATGTTTCCCTTATCTGATATATCTAGAGCTCTACGTTTCTACCACCTGTAAGTTCTCTAAAATCCTGCGATGTTCTCTATTCCTGTAGATCGCCAGCTACAAAGGTATGCAGGTCACCGTCTGCCCTTTCCGCGTGTTCCCCTTATGAGGGCTCGTGCCCCATTCCATTACACGTATTATGTGCCTTAATCCTGTAGAGTGCAGTCGACCGACCCATTGACTGCGCATTAAACCCGCGTTTCCTGTCCAGCAACTGCAACCTGTGTTATATTAAATGTTCAAATAAAATTCCTGCTGACTGTCAAGACGTTTTCAAATATTATTGTTTGCGCATGAGAATGGTTATACCTGCGTCACTGCGTGTATGTCTCCCTGTTCACATGGTCTGCGTAATGAGGATCCTTCTGTTAACTGCATGATCAGTAGTTATTTTATCCCTATCTCGCGAGACTTGCTGGATTTTGTGTACACCATAAGAATAGAGGGTCAAGATCTCTGCGTTCTTTCAATTCGGTTGCATGTGGTAGTTGCAATCCATGTGTTATCTAAACTTTGATCGGACGGTTGTCCCTATTTTTCTTAGTGTTGACTGCTTGGTTGTTTCCTTATTGTAGCGGTAGTGTTTGTCGGCTTAATTGCCTTAACTAGCAGTCCAAGGCTTTCAAATAGATGAAAACGATTATATTTAGAACTGTAGGTTGATATATAAATAGAAATTGAAAGAGCTCCAAGAGTTAGCTCGATTGGATGTGTTTTCGGAAGTTAGGTCTCCGAGGATGCGAGGTCACGGGATCCATTCTCATCGACTCTCTTAGGGTTAGGCACGCAGCGGTCCCAGGATGCGAGGTCACGGGATCCATTCTCATCGACTCTCTTAGGGTTAGGCACGCAGCGGCCGCAGGGTGGAAACCCCTACGGGGCGGGTCCACCGAAAATTATTTCGTGGATGTAGCAGTCGGCTAAGCCGATTAAAGTGAACCACATGGAAAAAAAAAAAAATAGAAATTGAATAAATTAATTCTTATGTTTGAATAGAATGAATATATCCGTTACCTATGCTTTTGGTTATGTAATCCGAATCAAATACATAGAGTTAATTGTTATTTAAACTTCTATGTTTTAAAAGTAGTGTGAAACGAAGGAGTCCACATGGATTAAAATAGCTATATTATATAAACCATGTCATAGTTATAATATGTTATTTAAAATAAAGCATCTACCGTTTTATTATGCATACACTCCCTATGCAAGATCAATTAAATGAATTTACAGTATGACAAACTCTAGGGCACAAAATCATGTTTATTGAGGATAGAAGGAATGCGGGAGCGGATATCCCATTTCCTATTTTAAAGAAAAGAGGAAATAGTTAAAATTATATATAAAATTAAATATATATATATATTTGCAATGGATATGCATTTGATAATCTAAGTGGATAGCTATTCCTAATATATTGGATTATAACAATATAATGTTTAATTAGATTGAATATATAAGTATGTAGTTATTAGATATATAATTAAGAAGTGGATGTTACTTTTAAAAGTATAAGATGGTTATGCATTGTCAATTAAAAGTATCATTATTGTTTTAAGAGAATATTGTTTTAAGAGAAGGATATATAAATTGGTTGGAATGTTCATCATGTTAATTTATGAGTGAAGTTTAACATTTATAATTATATTGTGGTAAAAGGGAATGGAAGGAAATTAAATGTGACTATTCTTTCTCTCTTAATTAAAGATAGTAATATATTTATATATTTAGTTGGACTATAGTTTTATGGAATTCATTAAAATATAGTTCAAGTGATGGGTAATTACTTGTGGTTATTTATATATAATAGCTTACATTTATCCATATGTATCATGAAAGATTTGTATTCTGAAAACTATTGCAATTAAGATTTATCATTTAATCTTATGGAAATTTAGTTATTCCTTGCATTATAAAGGAGTTAAAATTTCGTTATTGCAATAATTAAAAATATGTAGACATATCTATAGACATATCTATAACTTTTACAATATATATCTTTGATAAGATATTGTAACCATGGTAGAGTAAAGAAAATGGTATATATATATATATATATATAAGCATTAAAAAGCTTTCATATATTTGAATTAATAATCGTACATTTTTTATTAAAATGCATTATGGAGATATTTCAGGAAAAGTTATGTTATGAACAAATAGAAGTTCTATGTATAGATAAAAAGTCTAAACCACAAGGAAACTACATTGATTAGGTGGATGCATGGTAAAGGAAATAAATTATTTAGAGCATTGAAACAATTAGATTTATATAAGTTTTATATTCCATTGATTTATATAAGTGTCTAAATAAGGGATATAAGATAATGCTCAATTACTTCTATAGCGAGAAAAGTTAGTCTATGATACTTTCATAATAATAGCTTCTATATCCAGAAAAGTTAGTCAATGATACTTTCATAATAATAGGCTCCATTCAAAAGGTGAGCAAATAGAACCCCTTCGGATGTAAACATGAAGAACATCAAAACAACTTACCGGGGAAGAAGCTAATTAAATGTGAACAAGGTCTTATGACAATCATGGAGACCCTTACGATTTTTTTTTTAGTGTGTATTTTGAGGGACATTATAGCCGTTGCCTGTATTTTAGAACTCTATCAATATGCTCAGTTTCAATGGTGTGTTTTGCTATGAAAAACTCAATATTTTTTTATGAAAATATAGAATATTGTAGAGTACGATATAATGATTCTAAATATGTAATTTTTTCGTAAAAATGTATGTTTTATTTATTTATTATTAATTTTCTAAATGACACACGTCAGTTTTCGAAAATACATACATCGATTGTTTTTTATATAACTTTTGATTGCCTTCACGATTTCCCAAAAAAACTATATGGTGCACTAGAGGAGACTGAGCTCTATAATCGTATATATAGAAATCAATGATTTCATTAAATTCCCCCCCTAAAGTGTTGCACCCACACATAACGTTTTCATTTCAAGGTTTTATGACTTCAATAATTAATAATACAAAAATTAATCCATGAAATTTTTTGAAAAAATAGTGTTGCACTAGGCCCATATGTCCTTTGTATTTCTGCAACATTTTATCCAAAATTGACATCATTTACCTCAATAAGTGTTGCACCCACACAAACATATATGTTATGATGTGCTGAAAATTTGAAAACCCAATTTAACATAAACTAATTTTATAATCATTTACACAATTTTTTTATAGATAAATGTTATATATTATGAAAGCTGATTCAATTACCTATCTTTTGTCTTTTTACTTCATCTTCAAATCCGTTACGGAAGTACCGCTAATTGTCACCTAGCGTCAGAGGTTCCAGGTTTTTTCAATATTATGTGGCATCTAAAGTGTCTTTAAAGGAGTCCATAATTGTGCATCAACCCTTATTAAATAATAATATTATTCATTTACTATCATCCTTGACCACTTGGTCAAATATAAAACTTTATAATAAAAGTTAAGATAATGTTTTTCCACAAACATAAAATGTCTCAAGTATTGGGTATGTTACAAAACACTTGAGAATAAGGAGGGATACGGAAATAAAGGAAAATTTTCTCGGTAAGGAAATATTAAATAAGGTTTCAAGGATAATTTTTTGTGTGTAGTTATTAAACAAAATGCTGGAGCGTTATGTATTTCTAAAATGCTTGAGCATTATAGAAACACATAATGCTAGAGCATTATGTATTTCTACAACGCTCAAGCATTATAGAAACACATAACACTAGAGAATTATATATTTCTATAATGCTCGAGTGTTATAGAAACACATAATGCAAGAGCATTATGTATTTCTATAATGATCAAGCATTTTCATTTCCCATCATGTGTTTTAAATGACATGGCAGGTTGGGACCCACCCATGTCTATTCAAAGAAGAGCTCGAGCATTTTGGTTTCACTAAAATTTTGCACATTTCATGAAAATAAGATTACATCTAAAAGGTCCCTTGACTTTGTGCAAGGGCCCCATGGTGAATCTTACCTAACCAAAGTCAACCATATTCAAGCATGGTCCAAAACATTCAACAATGACTAACTAAAGTCAACCATAGTCAACAAAAGTCAATGATGGTCCATTAAAGTCAACCATGTTCAAGTAATATTTAACTTGGTAAACTAACTAAAATAACCATAGTTAACCAAATTCAACCATGTTCCAGTAAAGCCGACCATGGTTAAAAACGATTCAACCATTTTAAACTATGGTCAACTTATTCAACCATCACTTACCACCCACCATCAACATTAGAATACAATATAGCATTATAATTAATGTAAATTTATTTACTCTTGTATTATTTTATAATATAATATTATTAATATTTTGGAGACATGCCTATGTGCTCACTAGTTAATAGAAACATCCATATTAATAATATTAATATGTCTGAATATTCCAATAGGCATATATTTGACACATTCTTTAGGGAGAACATTATCAATGTTCCAAATATACACCTATTGGCATATTCAGACATATTAATACTATTGATATGATTGTTGCTAGTTCTCTAAAAACGTGACAAATCGTTATAGGCACATGCTATTTCCTTTATATGCAATCTAATTACATGCAAACTGCTATTGTTTAATTGAATTGATCCATTCATCTAGTTAACCACTAATGTCGAGTCCTCAAACACTTTCATGTTAGAGATATCTCCATCCTATTCCAATTTAAGTAGAATCTGAAATGCCAAAAAAATCAGCCATATTGTCGGTTCCCTTGGAGAAATTTGCTTAAAAAAAATGATCATTAAATTTATACAAAATGCCCCCAATACCATAGAGCCTATCCTCGCTTTTGAAAACACCATAATAAATAAATAAATAAATCCAACAAAACTTCTTATCCACCTGTACCTCCCCTATTACCCATGGAAAACTTCCCCTATCACCCATGGAATAGTATCTGAGGTCACTTTAAAATACTATAGGAGAGAAATGATCCCCATGACACTATAGAAGGAAGGAACCTCGTGTTCATCAAACAAAGTTTTATTCCTCACTGTCAACACTCCCCACATAGAAGGAAGGAACCCCGTGTTCATCAAACAAAGTTTTATTCCTCACTGTCAACACTCCCCACATAATAATAGAAAAAGAATTACTTCTAAAATATTTTAAATCTAGTCAAAGAAACCAAGTCCTTAGACAACTAGCAATGCTACCTCCCCTCCACAAATTACAAACCTTAATCCTTATATGCATTTTTGAGTTTGTACGATATTTTTTTATTTTATTTTTATTTTAAAACTTACACTTAAAAACCATGTCCACAACTTTGAAGGATCTCAAAGAGAAATCAACAACATAAAAAGTACACAGCCAATTTAAAAAAATAATGTGTGCCCCACATTGATGTTAAAAAGGGTATTTTTGTTTTTTTCAATTTAGGTAAATAGTAAAAAAAAAATTGCATGCACACAAATGTGTACAAAATTCAATTCAAATATTTAGCGGTCAGTTTCAAAAAATAATAAAGAATCTAAGTTTCAAAAAATAGTGATATGAGTGCTACTTCATACTCATGGTTGATAGTTGAAGTAGTAATAAGAGAGTGTAACTATTATGCGTTCCTTTATTTTTTCGAGCAATAGAATTATATCAAAGTTACCCAATTGTAAACCTATGCATGTGTTCTATAAACTCATTTGGATTCTTGTGTTGCAAGCCTATTTTCAAAATTGTATCCATGGGTATGTCTAAAAGGGTAGTGAAGTTATATGTGGATCCTTAGTAGTGCACATGGTTATCACAAGCACACCTTGAACTATTAAACCTTCCAGATATCATTCATGTCACTTAACATCCTAGTTTCTTGCTATTGATTCCATCCTCAGTATAGTCGCATGTTAGCCCTGTTATAACCTAAGTTGTATGTTGGATAGTGACGGGAGTGAATTGCTTGCAACTATTTGGTTTTGCACAGCCAAGATTTGTAATCCTTGGAAGAAAGAACTTGGTGGCTCCCATTTATAGGTAAGAAAAGAAATCTAAATCCTTTTCTCAATCAATCAGATTGGTTCAGAAAGAAGGTATTATGGTATCAAGTTGGTAAAAGATGAATGGATCCCAGTTAGATTTATACAATATTTCAATTTACATATTATGGATGATGTAATCTTCCTTTCTAGCTTAAAAGTACGCATATGAAACTAATATGATTGGTTGTTAGCAGCACCCTCTTTGACACAAGTTTAGAACAAATGCATTGACCCAGATTTGCTAGAAGAGTCTGAAAGAAGAGAATTTTTACTTCAGTTAGTTGGTGCATTTTTAAGGAATGCAATTATGACAAGTGAGATCCAAAAGACAAGATGCAGTTACAAAGAACAAATCCAGTGTTCAACGATTCTAAAGAAAAATTAGATTGACGTCTAGCCCCCAAGGACTGGACTGAGCTTATTTGGACTGCCAGTATGCGCCATCCTCTATAAAGTGCCAGAAGAAGTTGCACTTTGAATACTAGTAGCTCATAGCATTAAAATAGGTCGATTTAAAAGACATTGTGTGGCTCACAAAGAAGGCTTGATTTTGTATAAGCACAATTATATTTTCATCATTTGAAAGAGCATCATAACAATTTTGAGACTTATTATGTTTGACAGTGATTTTTAACTAATGAAGACTTCTTTCATCCTATCTTATTGAGTAAATTAGTGTTCCTATGTTGCCATGGGTAAGGGGTCATCCATAGTCAATAACATGGCATGTCAGTTATATTAGATTTATTTGTGTGTGAATGAATGAGATATTTTAAAAACAAAACAGTGTAGATTCATTACAGTTTGTAGCCAATTTGCAATATGTTGGCAAAGTAGTCCTAAATAGATTATTTATGCGATTGGAATTCAGTTTGAATGCTTTTCATTATTTCTGTAATTTCTCAATTCAACATTTATTCTATGAGACATGGTATTTGATTATATGAGTTCGACTAAACATAATATTTCTAAGTTTTCTTAACTACTTACCTGGATCTTGATGTCACCTAAAATTTCTGGACTTAATGTGTAAATGAGAAGATAGATAAGGACTCACTCCTCAAAAGGATTGTATAAAGCTCGATGAGGATCATCCTAAAACTGGTTCATAAACCATTGATAAAGGGATAGGTACCTAACCAGATAATGGGATCCATGTCCCTTACAACCCCTAAGTCATAGATCAAAATTCCCTTTTTCTTTCTATTTTCATTTTTCCTACTTTAGAATATTACTAGGCATCGTTAGAAGTTTATTTGTAGTTGCACATATTGTGCAGGACCCTCATAAGTTTGTATGAATCCCTAGGTTGATGATTAAAGGGAAGGTTAAAAAACAACATCTTTGATTGGGTCTTGTCCTAGTGATGATGGATCCCATTTATAGGTAAGAAAAGGAATCTAAATCCTTTTCTCAATCAATTAGATTGATTCAGAACAAGGTATTATGGTATCAAATTGGTAAAATATGAATGCATCCTAGTTAAATTTACAGAATATTTCAATTTACATATTATGGATGATGTATTCTTCCTTTATAGCTTAAAAGTACGCATATGAAACTAATATGATTGATTGTTAGAAACACCCTTTTTGACATAGGCTTAGAACAAAAACATTGACCTAGATTTGTGAGAGGAGCAGCTTTAATTTAGTTAGTTGGCACAGTTTTAAGGAATGTGAAAGACTAGTGTGCAGGACAAGTGAGATCCAAAAGAGAAGATGCAATTACTAAGAACAATTCTATTGTTCGACAATCCTAAAGACAAATCTGAATGAGGCCTAATCCCCGAGGATAGGACTGAGCTTAGTTGGACTACTAGTATGCGCCATCCTCCATAAAGTGCCACAAGCAGTTATGTAATATCCCGAATTTTGACTGACTATTTTTGATGTTATATATTGGGCTTAAGCCCCACCACATATGATTTATTTTGTTATATTGGGCATAATCCCCAATGCACATGATTCATTTCTTTGATAGATATACATATTTCGGCATGGACCCTGACTACTGTAGACTATTGCTATATACTGGGAAGAAATCCCCAATGTATTGATTTATGTTTTATGATTAGATTGGGTACAAACCCTAATATACTGAGATGATCTTATGTTACATACTGTGTAGAGTTATGATATACATGTTTGAATTGTATGATGTGTTGAGCGTGGAATTTGGAACACATGGATGACCTATGTACTGGGCATAAGCCTCGATGTACATAGAAGATTTTATTATGTACTGGGCGTAAGCCTCGATGTACATGGAGTATTGGGCATTAGCCTTGGAGTGCTCCAAGCTTGCTAATGAATACTGGCTCCGAGGCCATTTGTATATTTTAGTTGTGCTTCACAAACACATTCTAGTACTAGTGTTGAGCAGGAGGCTCTGGAATTGCACTAGCATAACACCCATGTAAGAGTGTTGAGCTAAAGCTCTGAAGAGCACTCTGGGTTACATGATCCTGAAAGTGTTGAGTCGAGAAGACTTTGAATAACATTACTATTCATCACAAATATTTAAGTGGTTAAATGAATCATTTCTATCTTTCATCAAAGAACTGCGGGAACTACCATGTTAAACGAGGGAATCCAACATGCAAAAAGGGACCTAGAGGCACCTAACCAAGCCAGCTATCTAAGCTTACCAAAAGACCCTGTCCAAAGAGTTGGACCTTGTATTTAAATATTTACCAAATATTTATTATGATATTTACTTAATTAAATCAAAGAGTTATTATGATATTTAATTATAGAATAATCAGACTGGTTATCTATAAAAGAAAGTTCATTTATATAAATAGTATGCATAGGATATTCTTATATTATTATTATACTTAAAGAAAAGATTATAATCTAACTTAAAGATACATCTAGTTGTAACAAAATAAAAGTCATAGATAAACAAGGAATGAGTAATTAGTAAAATATCTTTTATAAATATTATAATACAATTTAAATTAAAAACTAAAATATTATTATTTTAAACTCAACAGCTATATTCCAAACAAACTCACCTATATAAAGAAGGATAATTCCCAAGAGAAGGTTCATATTTTATTCTATCATTCTCTTATGGTAAGAGAAGATAAAATTTTTTTACAGAACTGAAGGAGCTTACTACTTTCCCAAGATCTGATCAGCAGTCTATCCTAGGTCCTCTACTTTTCCTATTGCATGTTGGAACTAACTCGGGGGGATCCAGTTAGAACCAGGAATGGTCTAAGGGTCATGGCTGAAAAGAACATGGTATTCCCAAGGTTATTCAGTTAAATATCATTCTATAGGTCAGCCAGATCAAATTATAAATAAATTTTCCATTAACTAGTGTTTGAGTGTGCAGGTTATACACAGGAAAGGAAAGCTTCAAGAACCAGGCATGAAATTACAATTTTTTTGTACAGCTGAATAGATTTGGATTCTAAATTTAAAAATACTATACATCACTTTTGTTTCTGTAAATTATAAGTTTGATTCTCTTTTCATGGAGCAAGGGCCAATGGCATGGGCTTCCCATGTTAAAACTCTAGTTCAAAATCGTCTATTATTTCTGTTTGGAATATTTTATATTTTTAAAACCCTGCCCTAATTTCTTTCCTTTAAAGACTAAGAGGATCTAGTAGGGCTAGCATAGCTATCCTGTGCTAGATACCTACATAGACAAACCCACTGGTACTAGATTATCGTTAATGTAATGAAGATACCTATTCTATACTACATTTTACCATTTCAAACTAATCGCATTACCAATCTTATACATTGCACATTTAATTTTATTAAGACACAAGGAGTTTAGGGTTTGCTTTTATAAAGAATATAAATTATCAAAATAATCATCCGCCATTCAAAACTACAACAAAGATCTGCCAAGGATCCACGAAAAAGCAACATAGTTAACTCAACATTCCTATTTATTAATTTAGTTTAAAGAACTAAAATGCAGGCTGACCATTTAAAACTATCCACCAACAAATATCACGTAGGATCTGAAGCATAATAAAAATACCAACGCAACACAAATTCTATCATACATATAATCTCCAAACGATTTAAATTACTAGCATTACTACTTGCAGGGTCTCAGTACTCTTCCCATATAAAAAGAAAGGGAACCAATCAATGTATGGGCAGACCCCATACGACTCAACATGGAAACTAAACAAAGGGTCCAAAACTTCTTCCATTAAAATTGTAAATACCTTCCCCATTAAAAGAAATAGAAACACAAAATATTCAAGGTTTCAAAAGCTTCCAAACTCTATTAAAGAAATCGCAGAGCCATCCATGGCTTCAAATAGTCAAATGGAATTTCAAACTTAAAATCAAGAAAAATCTTCCTCTGTAGATTCTAACTGAAACAGTCACAATTTTTACAAACTAACTAATTAAATTCCTACGTATGAGAACTCGAGGGCAGAGAAATTAATCAGAAGCTTTTTTAAACCGACATTTTCAAAACACGAGTAACTTTTTAAATAGAAAGTCATGCTAAAACAGAGATACGAATAAATCCCAATTACCCAACATATCCCATTAAAACCCCAACGTTGAGAGTATTTTTCCTGTAGGTGTTAAACGAAATATCCAGGTACCATTTCAAACCATAAGAAAATTGATAATGTAACTTACAGTGTTCATAAAATGAAAACCATTAAGGGTTTATCCCTACATATAAAACCCATCACTGCTTCAACTTAAAACATTTAAATTTCATTTCAAACATTGGCCAGAATGCCATAAGTCGAGAAGACCCAAAAACAAAACCCACAATCCCCAAGTACCTACCCTAGACAGACTAAGCTTAAACCAAAATCTTCCTCAGGAAAACTAAAGGCCCGAAGGGCAGTTCCTTTACAAACCCAAACTCAGACTACAGAGTATGAAACCATAGCTGCGATGGGTATAAACGAGCCTTGAGGAATACTGGGCTTACCAGGGATTGCATTGAAGGCATTCCCCTTTGCCATAGCAACACCAACCCAAAATGCAGAGACCCATTCTCACCAGAAAACCATGCCAGTAAAGAGTCAAAGAAAAGCAAGTTAGACAAACTTAGCAATTACATTATACAAAGTTAAACTTTTTTTAAAATCACGATTATTACAGAGGATAGCTCACCTCCTCTTCAAAACAGGTCCTCCTCTCGTCTACACCAGACTCCAAGAAGCATGCTGACCATGAGCATAGCTCAGGTCAAGCGTGGAGCACCATTAAAATACAAGAGCAGCAGAAGGTTTCCTTCCAACTCAGAAATGCATAAGAATGTTACTACTGGTTGTTAGGGCAGGGTATAAACTCTCATCCCCATTGGAAACAAATCACGTGAAAGTCATATGGTATCATTCAATGCTACAATGACCCACTAGCGCCATAATAGTTACACAACCTCTATAGTTAAGGTCATGCTTAAAAGTTTAAGCTTCCACTCTTTTATTTTGCAACTTTCTCTTCTAATGTTTTCTTTTGACCCATCTCATGTTCATAAGGTTAGGTTCCTAGGTAGCAAAGCTTAGGGATTTTAGAGTAGGACTCTTTTGGTACACCTACAAAACAATTTCAAGAGATGATTTAGCAAAACTTTGCTATGTAATCTCAGGATACTCTAGTACTCATCCCTTACCTCTCGGTAGCCCTGCCTGTAAACACATTCACCAACTTAGAATTCAAACCGATTCTTACTCACTGGATGCAGTCCATCAATCTTGAGTTATTAAACATAAAGATTTCAACTCTTAGAATTTCAAGCATACATACTTTCAAACTATGATCAAAATACAGACATAAGAACTATTGAGATGATTTATAAGTATGGAAACTAGTTGATCAGACGAAGATATTATTTATTATCTTTAATTACCATAACATCACTTCCGTAGAAACATAAAATAGAAGATGATCACATCCAAGAAAATCAAACAATATATTGTAAACCAACTTCATAAACCATGTATTCTCATTATGACGACGAGACTTAAATTTATGTCCCAGTACTGAAGTTAATTTGTTAAATATTTACTTGAATAGACAATGTTATTAGTGAGTGATTTTTTTTAAAATTTTTGCCGATTTAGGGACATTACAAGTGGTATCAGAGCCTAGCTACAATATAAAGTGACCTATTGGTCTCATTAAAAGAAAACATCCGCTGCAGATACTTATAATTCAAAACATGCACTTGTAAATTTCCTTTTATATATATATCTGAACTAACAAATTTATGTTCTTATAATTGATAGGACATTGCAAGTACAACTATAGTCTAAATTATGAATACAGAAAAAGACAGCAGCATACATGGAAATTTGAACTCTCCACCACGAGAGCAAGAGATCGTGGTGGAATTAATCTTAGATTTAATGAAATCAATACAATAGTTGCAAAGTGAGTTGTAGAATTTCAGATATGATAATATGCAAGAAAGACGAGAACAAAAAGCCATAAATGAATCTCTACTTCAGAGCTTAACAGGGGTAAGGTCCCATGGACAGACCACCCACTCAACGAACAAGTACCAAGAAAAAAACTGTCACACAAAGAGATCCATCATCCCTAAAGGAGATGAGTATGAAGAGCACATACCGGATTACATGGAAGAGGACTACAAGAACTCTTCTGATGATGATGGTTCACCATCCCCTTGCAAGAAAATGAGGAAAAGTGATGACAGTTTACAAGGAGAATTACGGAAAATCAAAGCCCCAACTTATGATGGAGAGATAAATACTAGGGAGAAAGCTGAGGAGTGGCTGTTAGGGATGAACAAGTATTTCAAAGTTCACAACTATTCCAGCAAAATGCAAGCCCAGCTGGCCATTTACAACTTAAATGGTAAAGCATCCAGATGGTGGAGGGACTTGAAACATACAAAAGCGTAGGAAGTGAGGGACATAAAGAATTTTAGAAAATTGTTTCAAGACAAATACATGTCTAAAATATTCTTTGACAAAAAGATCAAAGATTTTCATAAACAAAAAATGGGCTCCCTAGCTATGAAAGCTTTCATCAACATATTTATGGATCTACTACATTATGTTCCTTATATAAATGATGAAAAAGTCAAGATACAACAATTCTTAGGATGCCAACCTCCCAATTTTCGAGAGAAAATTGAGTTTGACATGCCTAAAACATTAGACATGACTTTACACAAAGCTCGACTCTGTTACGAACATGGACAGCCAATGAATGATAACATAAACAGAAACAAGGATAGATTCAGAAACGTTTCAGAACACTGAAGGCCAGGTTTTAGACCACCACCTTACCAGAAACAAAACAATAGTTTCCCTCCCAACAAAAGCTTCAACCAACCTCATGCACGGCCAAATGCATCCCCACCACATGCCAACAGACTAGCTTTCAACAAAGGAGCAAAAGTTGCCCCACCAACCATTACTTTTTGGAAATGCCAAGAGCCCCACTACTTCAAAGATTGTCCCAACAAGAAGGACAAAGTTTTACACAATGTCCAAGAAAACCCAATAGTAGGGGACATGGCAAGAATACCAAGAATTTATGCTGCACTTGATGGCCGACAAGCAGATCACTAGGCCACTATGGTTGAAATTGAGGGTAAGTTCTCAAACACAACCATTTCAGTTTTGATCGATCCTGGTGCATGCCGAAGCTATTGTTAACACCCAAAACGTACCCCAAGGTTGCAGAGAGGCATAATCGGGGTAACAGCAAAACCACTTTAGACTTGTGCTACTGACCCAGCACAATCAGAGAGCGATCTCTCCACAAATATATTAAAGACTGAAAATAATCATTAAACTTGCAATGATGAGGAAATACACAGATTTCAAAGAAGATTGAAAATTATCAATGAGAAACACACAGCCTTCTTGCTTAAGATATTCAATCATAGCATGCTTAGAAGGTCAGATTTCTGATAGGATAAGTGGTTTTAAAGGTTTGGTAGGACAAATCATAAGAGAAACTATTGGGCTATGGGGTCAAAACATAATCACATGAAACAAATACAGTGTTGTTGCATGAGATATCCAAACAGAGGCAAGGTAGCAACCCTTTTACAGTTAAGAAGATTTTAATTTGATGATTAAGAAGAACAAATGAACAGTCTACCAATATAAAGCATGGAAACATGAATTCTATATTGATTTTAGCAGAAACTAGTTGTGGAATACTTGGTATGATAAGAATATAGCATAATCACTGTGAATTCTATTCAAATGCTACATTGAACCAAGCATGAAAAAGCATTACATAATGGATTAACAATGAAAGGAAACACAATTCACGTGGGAAAAGAGAAGAAAGAGTATGTAAGGAGAATGACACAGGAATCTCAGTCGAAATCCAGCTTCAGACACTACAAATATATTAAAGACAATGTTTCAAAACGTAGCAAAGCTCTCCCAGGCCTCAACCCATTGATTTTTGCAACCTGTTGTTCTTCTATTACAATGAATTTATAGATCTATATGGACCTAGGGTCAAGCTTTATCAATAGGAAGGTCATTACAAATGCACAGACACCTAGCTAACAAACTGCCAGCTCTCCTGAAGTTTGTTATAACCAAAAATCTTCATTCCAGGCCGCGGACTGTTGAAACTGGATTTCGGTGCCCCGGATGTATATTTCAAATGGTTATAGCTGTGTAAAAAATGAAAGATTTTTTTTTAGTCAGGCTCGTGCTTGACAAACCCATGCTCCCATTTCCTGATATTCCCCTCCAGCTAGTCAGGATGTGCCTTTGAAGTTGATGACTCACGCAGAAAACGTAATTTCTGGAAAATTACCATGCGAAAAAACCCTTCAGTTCTCCCAAACCATGACACCTTTGTAAAGTTTGAGAGAGGTTATTGTATACAGGCTTGTGCTAGACAAAAATGTCTCTTGGTTCCCCAAAATGCCTCTCGGTTTCGCAGAAGCAGCTGATTGAAAAACATGGCTAAAACAGTCATTTTCACTAAAACCTGGAAAATTACCCTGTAAAGATCCTTTCGACTCTCCCAAACCATGAAACCTGTGTGAAAAATGAGAGAGTTTATTGTATATTGGCCCATGCTAAAGAAGAACCTCTCTCTGTTTCTCCAAATTCACCCTGGTTTGGTTGAAACAGTTGCTTGAAAATGGTGACTAAAACAGTGATTTTAACTAAAAATCACCATGTTCTTCTCATGAAATTTCATTGAGTTTTGATTTTGTCCTTTCTTTGCAATTTGAATTTTTTAGGACTTTGGAAGCCTGCTTTCTCATTAATTTGATTTGGATGCTGATGTGGCAGGTGTATGGAGTGGTGATGGAAACCTCTTGGTGATGGGGTTGAACTTAGCATTATTGAGTAATATTTCACCTTAGTCTTACAAACAAATGCTTAGTAGGCTTGGTTTTCATCTTCATTGGTCACACGGCTCAAGGAACTGAGGCCTTGCTCATTTCTTCATAGATCTAGACCCCTCCTAACACTTAGCACAATTCTGGTGCTAACAACTAGCTCCAACTCGGGGATGCTATCCTCCCTGTGAGGTAGAAAAGAACCCCTGCAGACCTAGTGCCTGATCCATTGGGCTGCTCCCAACTTTGAACTGAAACTTGCAACTGAACCCTGCAACCTGTGACCTAAAACAGTCTCCTCCTCTAGGGAACCCAAAAGAAAGCTTCCTTGCATATGCTCTAAGTATTCTCTGAAAGGCCTATGATAAATTTAACAATGTATGTTCCCTGGCTAGAGCACTGCACATCTTTAAACATTTTGTTTGAAAGCACATTCTGCAGAATAGCAATAGCAGGTACTAAGAGTCTACTACCTTGAAATTTCTTTCACATATACAATTCTTCTTTTAAACTTCTTCACCTTATGATCCTTAGAGTCATCATTATTAGAGTCAAGCTTTTCACCTTCTGATTCTTGATATGTACTGATTGTACTGGGATTACTATTTTTACAAGGTTGCAAAAGGAAATTAGTTTTATTTGCCCTTTACATGAAGTATAGTGCTGACTTGGAGATGCCTCCAAAGCAATCTTCTTTGACCATCAAACACCTGGCCCAAATTTTCCAGCTTGTGTTACATAGATTTCTAGCTAATATCATCTACTATGTCGTATGCATGTAAATAATAGACATTGATTCAGGAAACCTATCCAATCCAATGTGTAGGATCTCTTGCTTGGACAAGATCACCAGGAGTCCATGATAACTCTGCAAAAATAACTGTACCTGTTGCATCTGTTTCGGACCTTCGCTTTTCAAAGAAAGAATGATCTGCTGTTGAGGCTTGACTGGAAGGTCTGAAAGAACATCTTTCTATGGCCTTTGAATCATGATTGTTTTCCTTATTAAAGCATGGAGCTCTTCATAATTAGAAGTCTCTCGATATTTTCCAAAAACACCACCCATGCGATATCATTGCCCATATTGGTGAAAATTGTTATACACAATAGGATACAAAATTTCAAGCTGCTTGAAATACCCAATAGGTCATGATAATGCTGGAGTCCTACTAAGCAAGATACGAGACTGATCCTTCTAGAAAAAGGAATAGAAGCATTTGTCCTTTTTTCTTGGGGATTCTTCATACAGTGGGACACATTAGCAATTATAATCTTAAAATCACTGTTGACTAGTATCTTTTGTATCTTGGATACAATTTCATATGATAGTATGTTTGAAGACCCCACCAAACTGAATAGTCTGCTTACTAGATGTTCGCAGAATATTGAGGTTCCCAATTTTTGATCCTGACGATCGTGGCATCCCAACCAATATTTCAGACGAACGGATCTTCATCCCTTTTTTCAATCATCAACACCTATTGCAACCATAGTGCAGATGGAGTAATAACAAGAATTGACCAAGCATCTTTTAGACATGAGACAATAGCGATCGCCTACCACTGACAAAGGATAACTACTACATTTCTGGGCATTTTATTGATGTTCCCAACATGTAGCAAGATGGCTCGCCTGCCCAACCAACAAGCGAACTCATCCATCATGAAACACAACATTATTTCTTCCTTGGAGACGCGGAGCATCATATGTAATGTCTTCAAGTGTAAACTATAGGAACTAGCCTTCTTTCCTTTTCTATAGCCAATAGGATGGATATTATTGAACCTTCCAAGTTAACAACAGACCACAAGAGAATTCATTCCATCTAGACCCGAAAGAGACCCTGTCATTATTTCCTTCCTGCAGCTCTTCCATTGAATACAACACTTCTTCTTTATAATAAGGATTCATGACACTGAATGGCAACATACCTCAGACTTTGGGGGCTTTGGGCATATCCATAAACAGAGAATCTGTAAAGAAGGCAATACGGCGTCGTGCTTCTAAGTTGACCAAAACATTCATAGCAGATTCCTTGACCGCCAGTAGTAAATGAATCCTCTTGATCTATTCTTCCCATGGGTCATTGAGCCAGAAAGGATAGAGCACAACTGCTTAGGGACCAACAGTTGTAAATAACTGAAGCCTTTCACCAAGTGTGGTTGCAGTTCCTTCTTCTTGCATCACTTGTGAACCATGGGTTCAATCTAGATATCCATGACCATCTTCATAAACACTGCCTCCTTGCAAAGACTAGGGTCTGCACGCTTAAGGACACCTAGGCGCATAAAGTCTTTCATCAAGACCAATCAAAAGTGGGGTCTCGGTCAGCATCACAAATTTTTAGATTTTGATCTCCCGTACATGTTAGATTTGCGAAGTAAATGCTGACCATGGATCAACCTCATGCCCAGATCGTGGGCGTTGGAAAGTGACACCTCTACACAAACTTTGCATATTTCAAAAGTGCATTTCTTCACACAACTAAAATCTACGAACAATTTGTGGGCTATTGATTGTTCTTTCGCCTAGATCAGACGACTCGCTCTGTCTGAATGCTAACATCATTTACTGGGTGGCTACGTGAATCCATATCAATCCATTCATTTGTATAATTCCTTTGCAAAGTCACATTTAACATATATATACACCATATTCCTTTCTTTGACCATGTTTTCCCTCAGCGACCTCACTGCGACCTCGACCTCACTGCTACCTCTCTGAAACTATAATATCCCAACTTTTTTACTAACTATGTTATGATGTTATATCGGGTCATGGCCCCAATATGTGTGAGTTATTATGTTTGACATAGCATTAGTTTGTTTTGATTTATCCCTTCATGAGTTGATATATTGGGCATGGACCCTGATTTGTTTTCATTATTGATATATGCAGGACAGGAAAGCCGGAATGAATAAACTATGTTGCATTACAAGAATGGGTTACAAGTTATGATATACTAAGATTATTCCTTTTGTTACATTATACTGTGCAAAGCATGATTTACATGGTTGATTATTTAGTGTGTTGAGCGTGGACTCAGAAACACACGAATGGCCTATATACTGGGCTTAAGCCTCGATGTATTTAGAGGATTCTATTTCGTACTGGGCCTAAGCCTCGATGTATGTTGATTGTTGGGCATGAACCCTGGAGCACTCCAAGCTTGAAAGAAATGATTACTGGATCCGAGGCCACTTAAATATCCTAGATGTGCCTCACAACCACATTCTAGCTCTAGTGTTGAGCAGAGGCTCTCGAATTGAACTAGCGTAATGCCCATGTGAGAGTGTTGAGTTCAAAGGCTCTGAAGAGCACTCGGGGTTACTAATCTCAAGTGTTGAGTCGAGAGGACTCTGAATAGCACTTACGTGTCTTATCACAACTATTTCGACTTGATTAAATAAATCTTATTATCATCATCTACTGCGGGAACTACCATGTTAAAACGAGGGAATCTGACATGCAAAGGGAGAGACTAGAGGTACCTTTACCAGCTTACCGAAACCGTCCTAGGAAGTGAACCCTTCCCTTAAAAAGAATTAAAAGAAGCATCATGTGAAACAAAATGCTAAGGAACACAAAGCTAAGTATTATATTTAGGAGTTTCAAATATATTATTGTTATCTATTACATGTATACTTATACAAAAGTGGGCTACCACTTATTAATTATTAGTTATTAATATTTAGACATGATTGTAATTCTTTTATATTATTATTATTATACAAAGATTTAAATAGCAAAAACACTTTAATCAAACAAAGTGAGAAGTCCTAATTCCAAATTAACTAGCAGTTAAGTAAACAAATATTATTTTATAATTTAAATAATTTTAAAGAAACCAATAAAATTTCAATAGTCATAATTACAGATTTGTCCTACTTAAGGAGGACAGACCCCAAAGTTTGGGGGATCTTTTTTCTTTTGGTATTATTATGCCAAGAAGAACTCTTTTCATAGGGAAGTGAAATCTTCCCATATATTTTTGAGATTCAAACCAGCTACACACCTAGGGCCTCTACTTCTCAGTTTGCATGTCAGAACCAGCTCGGGGGGATTCATACTGAACCAAGAACAGTTGTATAATCATGGTTGGGAGGAACGTGGAAGTCCCAAAGTCATCCAATCCAAGATCAATTCAGGTAAGCTAAGAGTTAGTAGTTTCCCTAACTAGTTGGCTGAGTGTGTAGGTCAGTATTAGCAGGTCATCATCAGCAGGACAAGCTACAAAGATCAACAGGTATGATTATTTATAAAACCCTCCTACATTTTTTATCCCTGTTATAAATGCAATGTTAAAATAACGATGTTCTTATTATCAGTTTTAAAATCAAGTCTTACAGAATCGAATGGCATTCCTAGCAGGACTAGCCAGCTAGTCTTTGCTAGTCATTTGTATTGCTGATATTGTTAGAACAGGCGAATTGTTGATTTGACCTTAGAAAAATATTTGTAGTATTTTATTTCACTTATGATAGTATTTTATTTCACTTATCTAAACCCTTGTTTTAAGTCATCAACAAAATCGCCTACCTATAGAAATCAACCGATAACAGAAATCGTTGAACAACATGTAAACCATTCGAAATCCTGACTATACAAACCACAGCAAAAGAAAATGCAGACATCTTTGTTTATTATAAATATTCTCCATATATTCCAATTTTGTATCCAAGACTGAGTTTATTACACATTTATCTGCTCGATCTATTCTTTTGTTTTTCTTCTCAAACCATACATACCATATTTTAAAACAAAGATACCAAATATGACAGAGATCGTATATAGAGTGTTGTCCTATTTACATTTTCATACCTACTGCATCAATAACCCTATGCTAATCAAATAGACACACCCGAGACCCTTTCCATTTCTTTTCAACATACAAACCTATGATAGCCATCTACAAGAAATCTTCAAGTTTCATTTCAAATCAACAAGAAGACACAGGAATAAGTTATTCTCTAGGGTCAGAGTCTCATAAACATCAAACGCAGAGATCAATCATAAATAGAGGCAAGAGAAACGCATTTCATATGACCACCACAAAGATGCCTATTGAAAGCTAGGACCAAGGTCAATTCCCATGGCCTTCATAAAAACCCAAAATTCATAAGTTATTCCTATAGGATATAAGTCACTACATAAAACCAAAACACTGAGTACGGCCTTGAAACCCTTTCCAGGAAAGCATCCATTCTACCCAACCAACAAGTAAACAAGATCTTCTTATTTACCAACTACACACATTACAGAAACAGAGGCGTAGAAAACTTCGTTGATGTCTTATATCTTACCACAGGAAATACATTGTTCACACATAAACACTGTAGCAATATCCAACACAAATAGCAAGTGAAAATGAAATCAACACACGAACCACAGCCATATTTACAAGCAGAAAAGGCGCCAACGACCCTTTATAATGTCTACATTGTCTGTATAGTAGTTTACAAAAACACCCAGGAAACCCATAACATTAGAACTCTTAAAGTTTCATCTTGAATGCTTAAATACACACAGGGAAAAATAGAAATGTACCATTCGAAATCATTGTAACTATACAGGAGTCATATCCAATGAAAGAGCATTTCTTTTGTTTACAACATTTCGCAGAACCAAATAATCGGTGAAACCCAGCTACTACCTAGTCCGTCTATATCACAGTCCCAGTACTCATTCAGCTATTCAAGTTACATTGAAACCCCATTCTGTCTAGTCTAGCCAAGTAGGCGACTATTTTGGACCTCCCTAAAGCGAATCAGTAAGCCAATGGATTACAGGAATCTCTCTAAAAACACCAGGCCAAACACATACATACAACACCAGAGATGCATTAGATAGGGCACAAATGGGAAAAGCAAGACTCACCATTTATCCTAGCCACACCTGCATCACCTCGAATCTTAGCAGCTTCCATACCAAATCATTTCCCTCTGTCATAAACGATATATAAGATTGGTCAGTTCAACCATGTTTTTCAGACAACAAATGAAATATGAAAATATCAAATGCGAATAAAGAGTCTTCAATTACCTATATGGAACAGGATCGTATTACACCATAAACTGAGCTCAACACTTAACAAACAGGCTGACCACGACCAGAGCTTGGGTCAGTACCCAACACAGTAACCATATCAACGAAGTGCAGAGCCAAAACGAGGAACAAGTCGAATGCAGGAGTGCCTGGCAAAATCCCCAAATCGTTTTCTCCAAACCCTCGTGACAAGCTATCTTCCATACACAATTAAAGTGCATTAAATGGTACACCAAACCCACCCTAGTGGAGGTGAAATTTATTGGTAACAAGCCTATAGTGAAGTCGTGGAGTCAACTCTGTTTAAAATTACAAAAGGCTCGATTTTGCACTAAGTCTACAGGAAAAATTTATGAAACAACCCACCTTCATTTATATTACAATAAGATTCTAGTCGTGAACCTTACAATGGGTAACATTTCATGTTGTGAACTCCCATGGTAGTGGGATAACCACCTTTCTCTAATACCTTAGCAATTGCATGGTGATTTAGTACCAATAGTAAACTGGGCGCCAAACCTTAGAGATAATACTCGCAGATTGATTACACCTTTAAACACAAAGGCAAAGTAGGACATTAGCAAAATGCTAAGTGAGTCCGGCAACCATCACTATTACCCATACCTCTCGACAACTCTGCCGAGGTATATAATTACCTGTCCGGGAGTATTATAGAATCCCCATGTGAAAAACATACTGTCATCAAAGGAGATCATCACCTGAAGGTGTCATTAGACAATTTTTAATTAAAATCACATGATTCTTCGAACAGTAAGTAGTGTTATATTCTACCTATGGAACTAGCACTTACAATCGCAATAAAAACATGATCTCATTTATTTTCACACCGCTTCCACAATTCTAAAATTACACACAGATTAGATCATGTTAAATAGAAGTATTAGGATTATATTTGTTTCATGCCAGAATGGATGTTTTAATGACTTTAGATTTAATGTATGAGTTTTTTACTGTAAATTGACGAATACCGCAGGTAGAAAATGTTTTAAATTTTTGATAATTTTTTGGGATATTACAAGTGGTATCATGGCAAGTTACAAACACTAAGTGACCTATTGGGCTCACTACCAAACACAACTGTAAATACATGAAAGTGTGTAAAAATATTGTATTATGTTTTTACGAAAAGAATTAACTAACACGATGTTTTCCATCAACAGATACTTATCTAAATTTCAAGTACAAGCGGTAGCAGAAAAATGAGTACAGAACAAGGCAGCAGTATACGAGGCAACCTAAATTCCCCACCATGAGAGCAAGAAATTGTGGTGGAGCTCAACTTAGATTTAGATAAATCTATGCAGCAACTACAGGCAGAATTCCAAAGTTTCATGGATGAAAATATGCAAGAAAGAAGGGAACAACGGGCTATAAATCAGGCCTTACTCCAAAGCCTAACAGGGGAAAAACCCCATTGACAGCCTACTCTTTCTGTCAACACTCTTAACATGGGGAAAGCAACCAACTACAAGATAGGAGAACAAGAAGAACATAAATCAGAACCATTGGAAGAGGACTGTAAGAGCTCTTCCAATGAAAATGGCTCCCCACCTCCTTGCAAGAGAAGGAGGAAGAGTGATGACAGCTCACAAGGAGCATTCAGAAAGATAAGAGCCCCAACATATGACGGAGAAGTTATCTCGGGGGAAAAGGATGAAGAATGGTTGTTAGGGATGAATAAATACTTTAAAGTTCATAATTACTCCAGTGAGATGCAAGCCCGACTAGCCATATACAACCTAAATGGAAAAGATTCCAGATGGTGGCGAAACCTAAAGCATGTTAAGGGACAAGAGCTGCAAGACATAACCTATGACACTTTCAGCCGAATCTTTCAGGACAAATACATGTCTGAAAGATTAATCAACAAGAAGATAAAAGAATTTCATGAGCTGAAAATGGGTTCCCTGACTATGGAAGCTATCATAAATCGGTTCTTAGACTTGTTGCACTATGTGCCTTATATTAAGGATGAGAAGGTGAAAATCCAGCAGTTCTTGGGTGGGCTGCCACCAAACTTTAGAGAGAAGATAGAAATCAACATGCCCAAAACCCTTGACATAACCCTGCATAAAGCCAGGCTGTGCTATGAGCACGGGAAACCAAGGAACGACAACATCAATAGAAATAGGGACAGATTCAAGACTTTCTCAGACAACCACAGGCTAGGTTTTAGACCCCCACCTTTTCGGAAACATAACAACAGTTTCCCACCCAGCAGAAGTTTCAGTCGACCCCAAGCTCGACCAAATGAACCCCCACCACCAACGAATAGGCCAAACTTCAACAAAGGGGCAAAGGAAGTCCCACCAACTGTTTCTTGTTGGAAATGCCAAGGACCACATTACTATAGAGACTATCCCAACAAAACAGATGGTACTTTACACAACATCCAAATGGAACCTACCGTGGGGGACGTGGCAAAAACACCGAGTATTTATGCCGCCCTTGATGGACGACAGGAAGATCATCAAGCTACTATGGTAGAAATTGAGGGTAAGATATCTAACACTGCCATTTCAGTTCTAATAGACCCCAGTGCTTGCCGAAGCTACATCTCTCCTAAGATAGTAGAAACTTGCAAACTAAACCAAGAAAATCACAAGGTACCATGGCTGGTACAACTAGCTACCGGTACCAAGTGGAAGGTTTCCGAACTAATTAAAGGCTGTGAGATTGATTTAAACAGATTCCCAACTAGAGTAGATTTAAACCTTCTACCATTAGGGTCTTATGACGTAATAATAGGCATGGATTGGTTAGAGGGACATCATGCCTTGCTAGATTGTTTAAACAAATCCATCTTATGCACAGATGGTCAAGGAAACCGAAGAATGATTCAAGGTATACCGAAAGAAGTATCAATACGATAGATATCGACATTACAAGCAAAGAAATGCTTAAGAAAGGGTTGTAAACTATTTGCAATCCACCTTCAAATTGTAGAAGCCGATAGAGAACAAAGGATCGAGGATTTCCTGATAATAGTAGAATTCAGAGACGTATTTCCTAAGGAGATACCAGGGTTACCACCCAAATGGGACTTAGACTTTTCCATAGAACTAACCCCCGGATCTGTACCCGTCTCTAGGACTCCGTACCGTATGAGTACACCAGAACTAGTAGAGCTCAAGATACAGTTACAAGAACTAATAGACAAGGGATACATTCGACTGAGTGTGTCTCCCTGGGGAGCACCAATCCTCTTTGTTAAAAAGAAGGACAGCATGATGCATATGTGCATCGATTATCGCCAACTCAACAAGTTAACCATCAAGAACCATTATCCACTCCCTAGGATCGATGACTTGTTTGACCAAGTCAGAGAAGCAAAGATCTTCTCAAAGATCGACCTGCAATCCGGATATCACCAGGTGAGAATCCGTGACGAGGACATCAGTAAGACCGCGTTTTGCACTCGATATGGCCACTACGAGTTTGTAGTAATGCCTTTCGGTCTAACAAATGCACCTGCCAACTTCATGTGCATGATGAACAATGTTTTCAGTAAGTACCTAGACAAGTTTGTTCTAGTTTTCATAGACGATATCCTCATCTATTCGAAGAATGAAGAAGAACATGAGGAACACCTTCGAATAGTCCTACAAATATTATGAGAACATTAGCTGTACGCAAAATTTAGCAAGTGTGATTTCTATAGACCTCAGATACAGTACTTAGGACATATCCTTTTCGAGAAGGGAATAGCAGTGGATCCCGAAAAGATCAAGGCTATCGAAGAATGCCTACACCTACTTGTGTTTTCGATATATGATCATTCCTAGGCTTAGCCGGATATTATCAAAATTTCATTGAGAACTTCTCACGGATCGCTTGTCCCATGAACGCGTTGCAGAAGAAGACCAGTAAGTTCATTTGGATCGACAAGTGCGAAGAAAGTTTTCAGAAGTTAAAACAACTTCTGATTAGCGCACCAATTTTACAAATTTCCGACCCCAATGGGGACTTCGTAGTTTGCACCGATGCCAGCAAAGAAATAATCAGTGGAGTGCTTATGCAAGATGAATTTGCCATCTGCTACGAGTCAAGGAAGTTAAAGGAATAGGAGAAAAACTATCCTACTCATGACCTCAAATTAGCCACCATTATCCACGCTCTAAAGATGTGGAGACATTACCTCATGGGTAAGAAATTTCTACTAAAGATAGACAACATGAGTCTAAAATACCTGTTCGATCAACTCGACCTAAATGCTAGATAGGCTAGGGGGTTATCCTTCCTTAGTGAGTATCACTTTGAACTAAAACACATCAAGGGGAAAGAAAACAAGATCGTCGATGCCTTAAGTCGACGAGCTCACATGTTATATGAGGTAACTGAGACTCGAACTGACTCCAACTTACACGACAGAATTAGAACGGCATGCCAAAATGACCGGTTCTATGTCGAAATCCTTAAAAATATCGAGGAAGATAGGCTTTTCCAACAACAGAAAGAATACAAGATAGATGATTCAGGATTGTTGTGGTCGAAGGAAAGACTTTACGTTCCCGAGGGAGGAGACATTAGACCTAACATACTGACCAAATTCCATCGAAGCCCCTATTCAAGACACCCTGGATATCAAAAGATGATTTAAGCTGTAAAGAAACACTACTTTTGGCCTAAATTGAAAGCCGACATCGCATTGTTCATCGCGAAGTGCCAGGAATGTCAATTGGTCAAAGCAGAACACCAACATCCCTCCAGATTACTACAGACGTTACCCATTCCAGAATGGAAGTGGGAGGTAATAAGTATGGATTTCATTACAGGTTTACCCAAGAGTAAGAAACAAAATGACTCCATCTTCGTAGTAGTAGATAAGCTATCACAAGCCGCACACTTTATACCAGTAAAATCTACCTACAAGGCAGTTCACATTGCGGAAATCTTCCTAAAGGAGATTTTTCAGTTACACGGGATACCCAAAGCAATTATCTCGGATCGAGACACAAAGTTCACTAGTAACTTTTGGAGAGCACTGTTCTCCAGGTTATAAACGAAACTACAGTTTAGTACCGCATACCACCCCCAAACCGATGGATAGACGGAACGAGTAAACCAAATCCTAGAGGATATGCTGAGAATGTATGTCATGAACAATCCCACTAAGTTGGAAGACTACTTACACCTCATGGAGTTCGCATACAACAACGGTTATCAAACCTCGGCCAAAATGAGTCCTTTTGAGGTACTCTACGGTCGAAAGTGTCGAACCCCCGTCACCTAGGATAGTCCGGTGGACCGGCTTATGCTAGGGCCATACTTACTAAAAAACTTGGAACAATTAGTCTCCGAGGTGAAACTAAACGTAAAAGAGGCCCAAGACCGCCAAAAAAGTTACGCAGACAAGAAAATGAAGGACAAGGACTACCAGATCGGTGAACATGTTTTCCTAAGAATAAAGGCGAAACGAAGTTCGTTAAGCTTGGGACGTTGCGGTAAAATAGCCCCAAGGTTTTGTGGACCATTGGAAATACTGAGAAAGAAGGGCCCAGTAGCATATGAGTTAGCCCTACTAGCGCACATAAAAGTTCATAATGTTTTTCATGTTTCCTTATTAAAGAAATATGTATACGATGTAACGCCCCATATTTTGACTAGGCGTGTTTATGAGTTAGACACCTTTCACTTTATTTGCTTATTATCTGTTCAACTCAACTAGATAGAGTGAACTATATTCTCGGCATGTTAGACATGATGATATGTTTCTACTATGCTTAGGATGTTACTGTGCCCATGCTGATACTACGGTTATGATGTTATGATGTTACCATCCTCATGATGTTATTTGGTTGATGTGGTTACTATGTTGTAGTTATCACGAGATTCTTTTATTTCATAATGACAGTATATGTTTAATAATCGTCCTAGATGAAATGTGATATATATGATGTGGTATTTATGCTATGATCGATTTAATGATTTTATGTGATGAAATAGATGATGTTGACAATATGGATTAGACGATGATAGAATGGAAATATTGTTATAAATGTATGGCTACAAAGTACTAATCTGCAGGTCACGAGGGCTATGTAATAGTCGGATACCTGATACGAAGTATGGTATAGTACCTATTTTGCAGAGAGCCTTGTTTACCAAAGTTGATGATACGATGACACAAACCAATAATCTCGAGAGCAACAAAGTATGACTTGATAAGGGCGTAGACCCAATATGTTGAGAGGGATGGATGTATTGCCCACCCTATGTTTCTATGATACCCGAGGTCATGGGAGGGCCGTGCTGAGACACGCTCCCCAAGTTGTTGTGATGACGATGGTCGGATGCCTGCTAGGAGAGGTTAGGTCCGCTAGTTATCCAACGCTACCTCTCTCACGTTCTATGTCGCTAAGTCAGTATAGCCGACATCCACTTTTGTACTAGCAGAGGAAGGATAGGGAGGATGCGGACGCAGGTTAGGATGGGAGGATATTTAGTTAGTACTGTTGAGGGTTGGGTATTCGTTGATCTTGAGTTAGTTGTAGTAGGTAGCTTTCCTTGTACTTGATTGATTGAACAAATGTAATCATAAAGATAATGAAATGAAATATTAAATGTTAACGGATATAATGACCGAAGATGTTTTAGTAATATTATGATAAATATATACTTGTTCTGTTTGCATGAGGTATTATTAGTATTAGTTAGTTGTTAAGCATAGGAAACATGATGTATGTTTATAGTACTTGTTAGACCTGTGCATATGCTGGCCACGCATGCACATTTTGTACATGTGTGATAGTATCAGTTTACGACATACTTATCAATATTTAACAATGTTATAAGTTGTCATAGATAACTCAGTTAAGGTTTGGGTAAACGATATGAGTAATAGATGATCGATTTGGTTATGTATAAAATAAGTTAATTAGTCTTATATGTAAACATTGTAATGAACAATTAAAATAATTGCCACCAATTGTAATTCTCATCAAGTGAAGGTGTCGGAAATATGAAGTATACCAGATAAACATTAATGCTGGAAGCATGTACTATCTAATTGTTAATATTAATTAATTAAACCCCTAAGAGTACTTCGTTTATCAATGAAAGTATGTTAGATTAGTGCTAAGGTACTTAAATCACCATTAATATTTATTATTATTATGATTATTCAATATTATTATTATTATTATTATTTAACTAATGTTAATAATGATAATACGTCCTTATTGGAATGAAAGAAATCATAAGTGGGTAAGTGAACATGTTTGAATTATTAAATTAATTAAATTATTTTTATGAAACGAGAAAGGAGTATTATTAAATTATTAAATGAGGGAGGTTAAGATAAAACTCAATTAAATTAAAACAAACTACCACTTCAAATTTGAAAGGGTCAACATGATAGTATTTAAGTATTATTTTAATCAACATATTAAATGGAGGATAAGACTAATATTGAATCCACCGCTTCGTGAATGTCTTAAATTGAATATTTCAAGAATCATTAAATAATGTACATTCAACCCATCAAATCCAACCTAACTAGTCTTAATACCATTGAACTGCTTGAGAAAAGAAGTACTATGAGATTTATATTTTTATATATATTTATAATTAAAACAAACTACCACTTCAAATTTGAAAGGGGCAACATGATAGTATTTAAGTATTATTTTAATCAACATATTAAATGGAGGATAAGACTAATATTGAATCCACCGCTTCGTGAATGTCTTAAATTGAATATTTCAAGAATCATTAAATAATGTACATTCAACCCATCAAATCCAACCTAACTAGTCTTAATACCATTGAACTGCTCGAGAAAAGAAGTACTATAAAATAATATTTATTTATGAATTGGATTGTAAAACAAGCAATCAATTTAATGTTTTGGGGGCTCGAGGGTTCTTATGGAGGGCGGTGGAGTAAACAGGAAGGCAAGTGGAGGAGGAAAATGGATCTATAAAGTAATGGTTTCACCGAGATGAGGGGGGTTGGTTTTTGGGAGAAGTACACTTAGTATTTTGATGAAAAGGAGGAATGCCGAGGAGGGGGAGAACTTGAAGATTTGAGGAGGTGGGAAAATCAAAGACGGAGGTGGGGTTAACTCTTGAACGATGGAAAGGTACCAAGAAAAGATGCTATCGGGATTATTGGTTTGTGGGCTCAAGGGCTAGGAAACCCGCCGTTTTCCTAGGGCCAGCATGATAAGAGCTGGTCGGGAGGGTGCATCATCTATTTTTGGTTACTAAGTCTTGGACCAAAGGAGCTACAAAGTCGATAGGGGAAATCTACAACCTACATCGGTCCAGGTATTCTACTGGTAGTTAGAAAATTGATTTATATTTCCATATACTGAGTATTATGCAAGAAATTACAATTATATATATGTTGTTAAAATTACTATATGTAGGTGCACTGTATGCTGCTAGACATTTTCTAATCACTAAAATTATGCAGAAAATTAGCATAACGAAAACATAATGATACTTATTTATTATTGAAATAAAAAGAAGGAAAAACAACTCCGCAGGAGCTAGTTACAAAATTTGATTTCAAAATATAGAACTTCGGTGGCCTTCCGGTTAGAGGGGCACTGCATTTGGTATCAGAGCCACTTGTTCGGACTCTTGAACCTAAAAGCCTATTCATGATTCATCTCATCATGGTTAAATAGAAAATCTACTTGCTAATTTACCTACTTGACCTCCAGCCATAGTAAGCTTCCAAGGTACCCGCACAACGATAATAGGAATAACATCAGAAAAATGTATATATAATTATATTTTAATTCTTTTTATAACTATTGGGGTGCACACAAAAGACTAGTATGAATGAGCAAGAATAAATAAAAGAGTTATATATATATATATATATATATATATTATGAAAATGAAAAGATCAAGAAAACCGTGAGGATTTCCCTGCCTTTTGTATGAAAACCTTCACCTTGCTTCTCTCAAGCGAAGATGCAGATTTGGAACTTTTTCATTGCAACTTTACCATATTCCAAATTAAGCAGTTTTGGGACTCTCTTTGGCCTGTTGTTTTGGCCCATATATGGAAGTTTTGTCAATGTTCTATGTAGCCATAGAAGCTAGTTACAAATGTATTGATTGAGATCTAATAACTTGTTATTATATCATAAACATTAGATGATATTGGGATCATCTAATAATGGAAACTGCTACCTTAGTCACCATCTCCATATCATCTTGTTTACTTGTGAGCTTACTTATTTTGTTATAAATTCTGATAAATTATAAATTTTAGAACAAATTTGATTAAATTCGTGCACTGATGAAGAATATTTTAGGGGCTGCCTCAACAACCTATTGCTGTACGTTAATCCCTTGACAAATGATCTGAAATTTCCAGATTTTGAAATTTTGAAACAAAGTAATGTCTGAAATTTCTAAGATATGAGAGATGGAATATCCAATGTTTCTATGTGTTTTTTTTTTATGCCTGCTATCGTACTGAGCAAGCTTGACAGGGGGGGGAAACCAACACCAAACAGAGCAATAATATTATAATAGTAATACCGAGTTTCTAGCGGAAAAATACTTTAATGCCCAATGTATGAGATAAAAATTACAATGCAAAGAAATACAGTAGGCATGCAGACAATGCATAAGCATTTAAGTGGAGAAACCCTCTTGGAGTATAAAAATCCCCACCACCAACAAAATCAGTTTTATTAGAAAAGAATAATGGTTACAGAGTTGCTTATCTCAGGTTTATTGTGAATCTGGCTGTTGTCGCTGCGTATAGACAGATGTGAATCTCTTTCAGAAATCCTGGGATCTCCATCTCTGCTTATCTCTTTTTTTTGTCAACGTGGGTTGGCTACAGCAGCCAGCTGCGTGTTAATTTTAGGGTTGGTGCCGAAGCTATGGGCAATAGAAATGATAACCTTAGAAGAATCATATAAATCCTTCTAAAAGTTAAGAAGAAGAATTCGATTCTAGTAGGGGAGAAGAGCCTGGAGTTGTATTTAAAAACAAAAAACAAAAAGGTGTTTTCCTCAATATAAAATCTGAAAAAGAATCACCAAATACCTATAAAAATATTACACTATAAAAGTGGCATAGTCTGTATGGAATGTTGTTTTCCACAGATCAGCTGGCTGTACTGATTCCCAACTTCAAATAGCCTAAATATGACATAATCAAATGTACATTGTTTACCACTTTCAGTAATTTCTTCCCCAGATTGTCTGGTTGTTATTTCTGAGCGCTAAATTCCTTCAGAAATCTGTCTTTAAAAGTTTCAATGCCTTGTTTAGATCTTTTTTTTCAAAGCATATATCTCAAGTTTCTTTGATCATGATACAAAGATAAAAAAAAATAATGCAAGATTCACGATTGAAACATAGAACAATGGGTCATCTGCAACGAGTTCGAGCTGCCGGCTTTACACCAAAAAAAAATAGACACTAAGATAAGGAATCTTCTGTTTTTTTACTTCAGTTAAACAGTTTCTATGTTACATCCTGAATGATGGTAGATAAGCTATTATTTTATATAAATATGAGGTCACCTCCTTATGAAATCAAGCAGTTGAACGAAGATGATATCAAATTATTAATGCTATAGCTGATCACAGGAGAATTTCGATACTAAGTTACAGTCAAATCCATGTCAGTCTGTCCTGTAAGGCATATCAATCTATGTGTTGTATTTTGGAAATATCTGAGAAAAGAAACAGAAGGCTCTTATTCATGGTAGATACTGTAGTTTATGGTAAAATCTAGAAAATGAGCAAAACAAGAAAAAAAAAAAATTGATTCAGTTGGCTCTCTTTGTTTATAAAAGTATGCACAGTGGCCAGAGCAGGATCGATCAAAACTCCTGGGACTTGTTAGAGGGACTTTCTAATAGAACCATTATAGAATGTACTAAAAATATAAACTACATAGCGGCCAGTGAGGGACTTGCTAATAGATCCATTATGAAATGGAGTGAAAAATGAACCCATATTTCAAGGACTTTCGAATAGAGCCATTATCCATAGAAGGATGAAATAGCTAACTACGCAGGTATATTTTACGCCTCGCAGTCCTTATCAGCCATAGATGACCAGTTCCTCCCTACAGAGCTCTATAATTATTGATTTGTACCATATAAAACGTCAAATTGATAAGCAAATTGGGCTTGAAATGGTAAATCTAACTGTAAAACGTGTCTATGGGGATTTGATCTCTGATAAGGCAAGAAACACACAGAACTTGACAACCATTATCAAGCAGAGTCAGGTGGGATTTGAAGCATGATCCAGGTTGATATCGGTGGCGGTCCACCTCTTCCAATTGGCTCAAAACAATCTTCTGGCAATTTTGGTAAATTACTATTTTTAGCAGTTTTTCGGGTCCTGAACTTCCGGAGCCATTTTGAGGCCCTAAACGACATTTTTTGGTGATTTGGGGGGCCAAACGATTTCCAATGGCATGCATTTGGGCCCAGTCGAAAGTTGTAAATCTCGGTTAGACCTTTCCAATGGGCTACCGAGCGCCCTAAATGGAGATCGTATGCAAAAGTTATGACCCCGGGAAGTTGACTGTTCAACTAACCACCTTGGGACCGCAAACTTTATGATGGTTCATCTTCTAGGGTTTGGTTTTTGGATGTTTGGGATTCTTTCCCTCATGCTTATGATAAATAGGCCATTTCGGCCTCTCTTTGTAATCATCTTGGCACGAATGAGCATAGCGGCCACATCTCTTCTCAGAGATAGCTACCACCATTCTAGCTATTGTAGTTTACAGTCTGTTCTATTTCTGCTATTTAATAGAATCTGTGCTTACTATATCAATGTGTTATTTGGAATATATCTCTGTATATGATTTTGTATATGCTATCTTTTGTTTCGTTCCCACATAAATCCGGATCAAAGCACCAGCTTACCAATACCTAATGCCAACAAATTCCAAGTCACAAGGGATCATAGCATGCACAACGCCTCGTGACCAACTGTGAAGGGAACTACCCACAACGGCGTCAAGGGAATCCACTAGTAAAGGCTTGCGAACAACGAATAACAGCTTGTGTATATATATGTTATAATGGGGGCATTCTTGCATATGTATTATCGCCCAAACTGGTTGTTGAACAAGGAGAGACCCTCTACGATAGGACACAACCCAATAGGCAATTGAGGGGTTTACAAGTTTTACTCACCTGAAGCTTGTGAGGTCGTAGTGCTGATTGTTATAGATCCAACGTTAGGTAGGGGGAATCATTTTGGACAACGCACCTGTGAGCACGCTTGGCTGTGAGACATAGGCGTTGGAGCAGCCAGACTCGAGCCTACGTACCAGTAGCTCCGCTGATGCCAATGTTCCCATACTTTACAGCTCTTCCATCGGCTGGAATGGACTATGGAGGAAATAGGTAGCTCTCTTCATGCTTGGTGCTAGGTTTTGCAACCATAAGGATTTTATGGGATGAGCACTGGGTACGGATTCTACCCCCAGGCCGCGCCTAGAGGAGAAGGAGAGAGAACTTGGCGTGCTGGGAAGGATAGGCAGCGATTACTTGCTTGGGAAGGCTGACAGCTAACCTCATGATAAGCAAATAATATTATAAAAAAAAAAAAAAATTCTTACCTTCTGAGCTGGGCAGGACCATGCTCCTGATAGCTGACACCTCCAAGGATACCAATATTCCCTTGCTTGATAGCTCTTCCTCCAACGCTGCGTACAGGAAGAAGGGAGACTGGAGGGCTGTGTAGCCGCCTCTCCACAGAGTCACGCGAAGCTGAGAGGAAGTGGAGGGGGGGTACCCAACAACCACCATTCCAATCTAAGAGATAAAACAGACACCTTAGACATGAGTGAATCTTTGCAAGCTCGCGAGTTGCAGAGATAAGCTCCTCAGGAATGAAGCGCGAAAATGGTCGGCAGTATTCGGTTCGACCTTTTAGGGTTTGTTTTTTTTTAATATTTTAGTAGTGCATGGCGGTGGGAGGACCTGGTGAGGACAGGTGGCCTTGATGCTGCCGGTTTAAGGGTAAAGTAAGGTGGATAGGTTGGGTAGAGTAAGACACATAGGGTAAAAAAAAAATTAAAAAAAAATAATAGATAATTAATTGAAATTATTAAATTTTTTATTTTGTTTATTATTTATTTTGAATTTTGATTATTAAATGGAGTTTAAAATTTACATAAAGTTGTTATATATCCTAAATTACAGATTGCTTTGTTTTAGATAGTTAGTTATTTAAAATTTTATTCAATTTTAAATGTTTAAATTTAATATCCATATAAAATATTTTAAATTGTGGATTTTTCTTTATGTTAACCTTAAATGTTACATATTGTTTTAATGGTTTAAATATAAGGTAATGTAATTAATTTGACATTATATTAGATAAATGACATATATTTAAGAGATTAATTAATTAATTAATTAAATGAATCTTAAAATTGAACTCTATAATCAATTTTATAGGGTTAAGATGCATGCCAAATTTAGTACCGAGTTAGTAGAGCTTAGACAATCTATCGAGTTAGTACAGCTTAGACAATCTGTCGTGTAAGGCATTAGCTAGTATATTTAGTACTAGGTGGCCTCAAAATGGCTTGATCAAAATGCCCCGAAATTATAGACCTTTGTAAAACAACCCACAACGTATGTTGCCTCGCAATTTCATTAGTGACACTAGTTATAGTGATCAATTATATCGTGTATCCATAGCCTTTCCACAGAGTTTCTCCCTTAGTATGAGAAAGAGAATTGTCCTCATGAACGTAGAATTGAGAATGTGTTTAATTACAACTTGTTATGACTTAAATTACGACGATTTGATGTGTAGTCGTGAAGCAGTAACCATCATGGTTAGGACACAAGGAGGTCGAGATCGATCATATATTAATGTTCAAACATGTAAAAGGATAACAAACAAACAACAAAAATAAAATTTAATTAATTGATTGGTTGATTATGGTAATTAGAAGAGGGTTAGAGATGGACCTCATATCCAAGATAAGAGAGTAGGCTATGGTGTTTAATTTCCTCATTTACACAAGTGTTATAGATGTCCTTTTCAATAGACGAGAATGGGCATGATGCAATTGTGAAACTTATAGCTGGGATCATTGCCTCAACAAATTTACTTACAAAGCATCGATTAATGTATTCAATTTGTTTATTTTAGTTTTTTTTTTTTAATAATAAACATTTATTCTACATAGATTAAAATAAATAAATAAGAAAAAAAAACTGATAAATAAATAAATAAAGAGACTTGTTATTTGCTTATGACGACAATATATCACTTAGGAGATTCCTTACGACTATTTCCATGTAGTTTTGGGTGTGAATTATGATGTAAGATGAGGAATATGTTATGTGACTAGATCCTAAATTTCGGAAGGCAACTACATGTCTTCACAATATGCCTCATTATTTTGTGGTCTACGATATTATGTAATTAGGTTTTATCTATAGACATGATGATTAGGTTGAGTTATAATCAGCTATGAGTGGAGTTGTCGAGTTTTGTACTCCGGTGATCATGTTGAGGAATGATAGTGGAAATTGTTTATAAAAAAACAAAAAAAAAAGAAAAGAGAGAAAAAAGAAAGAGAAGAGCTAAGACTAAGAAAATACATTAAATATTCTTTAGATAAGATAATGGATGGAAATAAATTTGCTTAATACAAGGACCGAGTATCCTTTTGAATCACATTAAGGAAAACACCATGTACTTAAACAAGGAGATTGCATACAGAGTTCGTTAAAAGACTATTTTATGAAGAGGGAACATGGCTTTGAAATAATTAAGTTAAGAGCAATAAGGAATTGGAGTAATGGTGTGATATGTTTTTTTTGAGAAAATTTTGGATTAATGATACCTAATATAGTGATGATATTGGGTAATAATAAGAGAGTCATAAATCTTAACACAATCCTCAGCTTAACTCAATTAAAGCAGTGGTTATGAAGTTGTAATATGATTGAATATATTAAGTAAAGACGTTTGGTTCAACTTGTAGGATTAGATTAAGACCTTTGCAAAGTAAATGAAGGTTGCTTGTGTGTGTAGGAAGAGTGGTGATTTACAGAAATACAATGGTATACTAGGATAAATACAAGTAATTACCTTTGCGATTGTGAGGGTGGGAACAAAATGGCTATGAAATTCTTAAGGAATTGAAGAAGTAATGGTTCCCAAACAGATTATATTAGTTTGAAAAGGAGAGAATAATAAATAAACATGGTAACGTTTGTATTTTGATAAAAGATAGTCATAAAAACCTTGTAAACAATAAAATTCCTCCTACTTTAATAAATGTTACAATAGTTTTGTTATTGCTTATTACCGAAAAGGAAATAATAATGTATGACCTTAGGATTTAAAGGAAATGAACCTTCTTCCCCCTAAGAGAGGTATGCCAACCTTAAGGTTCCTTGGTAGTTGCGTGTCGAGGGAATACAAATTATGAGTTCTAAAGACCTCCATTTTAAATCGTTGATTATTTCATGCTAAGTTGGATCAATATAAGCTTTTGTGATGAGTAAAACCCCTCTAGATGTTATAACTTAAAGGATATTGCTAAATGGTAAGAAGTAGGATACTAAGGTGGATAGCACTTGATTATAACCTTAGGCATTCTAGATATAATACTGAGATTCGATAGAAGGATTAATCTAAATGTTTCTTTAATTATTAGAATACATATCAGGGGATAAAAGAAGTAAAACCATAAGATAATATCGACATATTCGGTCAAGTCAAAGCTAAGTAGGACAAGTATGGTCAACATCTACTACTTGGAAGAATGAAGAGATTATGCATCAAGATTTTCCCTGCATTATTATGACCATAACTTCGCGACGAAGTTTCCTGAAGGGTGGGTGTATGTAACGCCCCATATTTTGACTAGGCGTGTTTATGAGTTAGACACCTTTCACTTTATTTGCTTATTATCTGTTCAACTCAGCTAGACAGAGTGAACTATATTCTCGGCATGTTAGACATGATGATATGTTGCTACTATGCTTAGGATGTTACTGTGCCCATGCTGATACTACGGTTATGATGTTATGATGTTACCATCCTCATGATGTTATTTGGTTTATGTGGTTACTATGTTGTAGTTATCACGAGATTCTTTTATTTCATAATGACAGTATATGTTTAATAATCGTCCTAGATGAAATGTGATATATATGATGTGGTATTTATGCTATGATCGATTTAATGATTTTATGTGATGAAATAGATGATGTTGACAATATGGATCAGACAATGATAGAATGGAAATATTGTTATAAATGTATGGCTACAAATTACTATTCCGTAGGACACCAGGGCTATGTAATAGTCGGATACCTGATACGAAGTATGGTATAGTACCTATTTTGCAAAGAGCCTTGTTTACCAAAGTTGATGATACAATGACACAAACCAATAATATCGAGAGCAACAAAGTATGAGTTTATAAGGGCGTACACCTAGTATGTTGAGAGGGATGGATGTATTGCCCACCCTATGTTTCTATGATACCCGAGGTCGTGGGAGGGTCGTGCTGAGACACGCTCCCCAAGTTGTTGTGATGAAGATGGTCGGATGCCCGCTAGGAGAGGTTAGGTCCGCTAGTTAGCCGACGCTACCACTCTCATGTTCTATGTGGCTAGGTCAGTATAATTGACATCCACTTTTGTACTAGCAGAGGAAGGATAGGGAGGATGCGGACGCAGGTTAGGATGGGAGGATATTTGGTTAGTACCATTGAGGGTTGGGTATTTGTTGATCTTGAGTTAGTGGTAGTAGGTAGCTTTCCTTGTACTTGATTGATTGAACAAATGTAATCATAAAGATAATGAAATGAAATATTAAAGGTTAACGGATATAATGACCGAATATGTTTTAGTAATGTTATGATAAATATATACTTGTTCTGTTTGCATGAGGTATTATTAGTATTAGTTATTTGTTAAGCATAGGAAACATGATGTATGTTTATATTACTTGTCAGACCTGTCCATACGCTGGCCACGCATGCACATTTTGTACATGTGCGATAGTATCAGTTTACGACATACTTATCAATACTTAACAATGTTATAAGTTGTCATAGATAACTCAGTTAAGGTTTGGGTAAACGACATGAGTAATAGATGATCGATTTGCTTATGTATAAAATAAGTAAATTAGTCTTATATGTAAACATTGTAATGAACAATTAAAATAATTCTCATCAAGTGAAGGTATCGGGAATATGAAGTATACCAGATAAACATTAATGCTGGAAGCATGTACTATCTAATTGTTAATATTGATTAATTAAACCCTTAAGAGTACTTTGTTTATCAATGAAAGTATGTTAGATTAGTGCTAAGGTACTTAAATCGCCATTAATATTTATTATTATTATGATTATTCAATATTATTATTATTATGATTATTCAATATTATTATTATTATTATTTAATATTATTATTATTATTTAATATTATTTTTATTATTATTATTTAACTAATGTTAATAATGATAATATGTCCTTATTGGAATAAAATAAATCATAAGTGGGTAAGCGAACATGTTGGAATTATTAAATTAATTAAATTATTTTTATGAAACGAGAAAGGAGTATTATTAAATTATTAAATGAGGGAGGTTAAGATAAAACTCAATTAAATTTACATTCATAAATTACTGTCATGTCAGACAACCGATCTGAGATTTGTATTTTTATATATATTTACAATTAAAACAAACTACCACTTCAAATTTGAAAGGGTCAACATGATAGTATTTAAGTATTATTTTAATCAACATATTAAATGGAGGATAAGACTAATATTGAATCCACCGCTTCGTGAATGTCTTAAATTGAATATTTCAAGAATCATTAAATAATGTACATTCAACCCATCAAATCCAACCTAACTAGTCTTAATACCATTGAACTGCTCGAGAAAAGAAGTACTATAAAATAATATTTATTTATGAATTGGATTGTAAAACAAGTAATCTATTTAATGTTTTGGGGTCTTGAGGGTTCTTATCGAGGGCGGTGGAGTAAACAGGAAGGAAAGTGGAGGAGGAAAATGGATCTATAAAGCAATGGTTTCACGTAGATGAGGGGGGTTGGTTTTTGGGAGAAGTACACTTAGTATTTTGATGAAAAGGAGGAATGCCAAGGAGGGGGAGAACTCGAAGCTTTGAGGAGGTGGGAAACTCAAAGACGAAGTTGTGGTTAACTCTTGAACGATGGAAAGGTACTAAGGAAAGATGCTGTCGGGATTATTGGTTTGTGGGCTCGGGGGCTAGGAAACCCGCCGGTTTCCTAGGGCCAGCATGATAAGAGCTGGTCGGTAGGGTGGATCATCTATTTTTGGTTACTAACGCTTGGACCAAAGGAGCTACGAAGTCGATAGGGGCAATCTACAACCTACATCGGTTCAGGTATTCTACTGGTAGTTAGAAAAATGATTTATATTTCCATATACTGAGTATTATGCAAGAAATTACAATTATATGTATGTTGTTAAAATTACTATATGTAGGTGCACTGTATGCTGCTAGACATTTTCTAATCACTAAAATTATGCAGAAAATTAGCATAACGAAAACATAATGATACTTATTTATTATTGAAATAAAAAGAAGGAAAAACAACTCCGTAGGAGCTGGTTACAAAACTTGATTTCAAAATCTAGAACTTCGGTGGCCTTTCGGTTAGAGGGGCACTGCATACAATACTAAACATGTTATTGATTGGTCCTTATTACAGGTGGAGCCCGAAGGGGAGTTCGTGCCAGAACCACTCCACATTCTAGACAAGAGAGAGGTTCAGCTTAGGAGGAGGACCATTACTTTGCTGAAAGTGCAATGGAGGCACTTTGGACCAGATGAGGCCACTTGGGAGAATGAGGCTACCATGAGAGAGGCATACCTCGCCTTGTTTCATGATATCATTCCTAGTCCCTAGAAACATTGGGATAGTGTTGTTCTAAGCAAGGAGGGATGTAATATCCCAACTTTTTGACTAACTATGTTATGATGTTATATCGGGTCATGGCCCCAGTATGTGAGAGTTATTATGTTTGACATAGCATTAGTTTGTTTTTATTTATTCCTTCGTGAGTTGATATATTGGGCATGGACCCTAATTTGTTTTCATTATTGATATATGCGGGGTAGGAAATCTCGAATGAATAAACTATGTTGCATTACGAGAATTGGTTGCAAGTTATGATATACTGAGATTATTCCTTTTGTTACATTATATTGTGCAGAGCATGATTTACATGGTTGATTATTTAGTGTGTTGAGCATGGACTCAGAAACACATGAATGGCCTATATACTGGGATTCAACCCCAATGTATTTAGAGGATTCTATTTCATACTGAGCCTAAGCCCCGATGTATGTTGAGTGTTGGGCATGAACCCTGGAGCACTCCAAGCTTGAAAGAAATGATTACCGGATCCGAGGCCACTTAAATATCCTAGATGTGCCTCACAACCACATTCTAACTCTAGTGTTGAGCAGAGGCTCTAGAATTGCACTAGCGTAACGCCCATGTGAGAGTGTTGAGCACGGGGGGTTCACTAGTGAGGCAATATCATATCACGTCCATTCATATTGGGGGGTTGAATACTCTTAAAAACCTCAAAAATATATTGCCCCGTATTAAGGGGTCAAGGGGTTTTTTTTATTTGACATAGTAATATAAATATTGGGGGTTATTTTATTTGGGAGTGTTGAGGAATAACCTCCAAATCGTGGGATGGATTCATACGTCCAAATCACGGGCTCAATTCATACCCACCTAAGACTTAAGGACCTTCCATTTTTATTCGATATTGCTTATGATCCTAAGTTTTGAATAAATTTGATAATAGTGTACCAATGATAATATCGATGGAAGTCTCTTTGGATTATTGTCCTTGAGCAATGTAACATCCCGATAATTTCATAAAAAAATTTTAAAAAATTATACTAGCATTAAATGTTAAAATTGTGATTGCGGAAGTAATAAATGCTTGTTAAGGCAGTATTAAATAATAAAGTCATTAATGTATATAACAATTTAACTACTATGTCCTTTTAACTAATGATGCTTTAAGACAGTGATGTGTCTTACCTCCATAAAAATGATTACGACACTAATTTGTTTGTAGTTGTAATAACTGAAATTTCAAAACAATATAAGACAGAGTTCTCCTTGACAAGGTACTGACAGTTTTAATTTCGGGATGGTGATGAAAGGGTTCCTGCAAGGTGCCCCGAGACTTACTTAGCTAATTAGCTAAAGCATTTGTACCTATCCTTCTTGCGAATATTCGTAGGTAAGGATAACAATGACAAAACAATGTTTAAGAGTATTTATATTTTCCAATTAGTCGTCTTATTTGGTTAAAGAAATTATAAGTACCTCCTTGTTTCAGGTATGGAATTCTATCCAAGTTCTAAATGTATTATTTCGAAAAAAAAATACAAGTTGTAGAAGTTAATAATATTTAAACAGGGTTCAAAAGTACATTATCTTGGTATAAATATCTATGCTTAAAAATCTTAAGATTAATTACTAGATTTGAAGAATGAATTGCTAATATGATTCTGCCAATATTTTCCAATTCATGAAACCTTTTACTACCAGGTGAAACGATTGATGGAAAAATTCAATTTGAACTTTATTCCTTTATTATAACATCAAGTTTCACTTACTATTTCAATGCTTGGTATTTTATTTAAGATAACTATGGTAGCTTCTACTTTCTCCATTTATAATATATATATATATGGATATAGTCTTGATATTTATAAAGTCAAAATCATATCTTATTTAAGAACATAATACAATATAAGTGTGGACCCTTTTTAACTATAGGGTGAACCATTATAATGTGATATTGGTGCATTATTATAATAAACAAATTTTATATGGTTTATTGTAATAATATTACAATGTACCGATACTATTTTCTAACCTAAGTTCTAACTATCTAAATCTTATATGCATGCGATTATTACCAATACAAACTTTTGATTTATGTAATCATGCATTTGATGGTTAATACCATAGCGATGAAGCGATATACAATGCAATCCTGACCTTACTCTATGTATTGATAATGAACGACATTACACCAAGCATTAAATATGACACTGGTAAGGAAGTGACGGTCATTAATGTCGCTGTTGCATCGATCGATGGTGTCTCGTCCAAACATTAATGGTTTGGAACCAACTCTTTAGTGGAGTGTAATGTTGTCTATCCACGTTGTCAAACCACGTGAAGCCTGGTTAAAATGTGACTCACGAAATCGAACTATGCATAGTAAACAAGCAGCTCTCCTCCGAACTGTACATGGGATTGACTCCTTGGCATGCAACGTTGGCATTGTCGTAGCTGTTACAATAAATGAGGTATTTATGTTATGGTTGCCCGATTCTCAAAGCATCAGGCTGTTACCTTCTCGCTCGTCGATCACAATAGATCTGGGTCGTTGAATGATAAACCCTAAATTCTCGTTGTAAGTAATGCTGGAGGGTTTCTCAGTCTTCACTTTCATGTTTTGGAGTTAGAGTGTGAGGCCGACACGCTACTAAAACTTAGGGTTAGCAAGTTTGCTTGGAGTTTGGAACCCGCGACCTCTGCGTTATTTTAATGGTGTTTTGTAGACCTGTAAGTGAATGCTCAGTATTTGATACCACGACCTTGATGTGGTTTCTATTTCAGGGTGAAAGTCTATTTTTACAGTGCTGGGGTTGGATCTTTGGCCTTTCCACTCAAGGTAATACATCTTTATGTTCCATCATTGAAATTTGAGTATTCATAAATCCTTTATTTTGATTCATTCTAATTTATTTAGATGTATGTTTCACTTGTAGGGTCAATCAAAGGTCTAACATCCAAGCTTGCTGGACAAATGAACATCGAGGACTCCGCCGTCTTGGTAAGTCTCGGGTTCATCCATAACCCTGGACTCGTCGGAAGTTAAAACGTTCTACTCAGTAAAAGAGTTAGGTTAATCCGTAAGCAATGATAATGTTTAGACTGAGTTTTTGTGTTGCCCAGGCTTCAAGCCTGCATTGTAAACTCAAAATATTTTACAATGGAACTACTGTACCGGTACGATGAATTCGTAAACTTTGATTCTTATATAGACCATTTCGAACCCTTCCTTATACCAGCGGATAGTAGGGACCTAGAATCAACCGGTGTAATCTGACGGATGCTTCAACTAATTGCGAAATTGCCACGGATTCTACTATTGCAGCAATGGAAACTACTATTCACCCGCCTACTTTTGTGAAGCCCCAATACTGTGGGGAAATCCTTATTAATTACGATGTCTAATGTAGAGATCAAATCAAGGACAGAGATGTCATGGATAGGGTTTCCTTATTTGAGTGTAAAAACATTATAGTAAGAAGAGACGTGCTAAAATGGTGGTATTCATTTTCACGTAGCTTGGCTCTGTAGACAAATCCCAAAAGCCTTTCATTAGGGTCCAGAAACTTGAGCTTTCTTAAGGGCTGGCTTATTTCGATTATGCCTTACTTTCCTTCCTAAAAGTAAAGGTGACTTCAAAGGTGCTGGGGGAACCCTCGTTAGATATGGTGAAATATGAAAAGAAAGGGCTCGTGCACATACGAATAAAATAAGAGCCCGCCCGGATTGAACCGGAAACTCCCGGCCCAAGCACACTAAGACGATATCATTAGAGATTACAAACTAGCCATTATAGTACTAATTATTACTTAACATATTCCTTGTTTGCAGACATGAAGCGGGCGGATAGAACCAGCCTTGTATTGGATCGTCTCACCTAGGCCTCGAATTTGACGGCTTGTAGGACGTTTTTCGTTTGGTGGGATGTATTTGACATGTAGCTAAAAAATAAACCTGTCAACTGCTACCGGCATGTAAATTTTGAAAACGTCATTTTGACGTTTAACTTCTTGCATAACCTATCATAAATTCTAATAACATTGTAGGTTAGGCATAGCAGGCTGTAGTGTGGCATAACATAGAATTTGGTTGATGGGATAGCCAGGTTCATCCACAGACAGCAAGCGTTGTACGCTCTCTTCTCACTGCCATGTTGGAGATCAGACTGAGACTTCCAAGAAAGCATCGAGTCATCAATAGATATCAGTAGTTCTCCAATGTAGACGCAGACAACAAGAAAGATAAAGATGTTGTAAGCATGATGTGGGGGAAGGAATTAGTGATATATATTATTAATCAAGTCACTCTGGTGTTAGTTCTAAATATCGATAATTTGAGTCGCAAATCTACTGACAGTTTAAAGTAGGAGGGATAGTTTAAAGTACCATCATGGTTGAAAGCAATACCAAACTTATGATGGTGAAACAATAAATGCAATTAAATGACAGAATACAAGAAAATAATAATTAAAATGAACAAAATCCAAGAAATAGATACTAGTTTAAAAACATGTACTATTGCATTTATTGCAAAATATGACACACATTAAGAAATTAGGAAGAACGGGGAAGTGGTGTAGTTTGAGTTTCTGGTAAACAAATCTCGAAAAACTCATTAAATCCACACTAATCTCTTTGTCATAGGCGTTAACGAATGAGAGAGACTTCAGACTTTGGTTTGATCCCGAGTTCCAGACATATTCTCTTCTTTGGAACTGCCACAACATCCTGTATGTTCCATGTTCTATCTTTTTCACTGCCTCCTCTAATTATGTGTTAATGTTTTTCGACCTATAACATCATCGCTTCTTTATTAATCTTATTGTAATCTTGTTTTTCTGGCACGCAGGTTCATAGTGGCTAGATTGTGAGATTCTTAATATTTTATTTTAAAACTCTCAAAATTCCTTACCCATCATCAAATCATATGCAAGTTATTACAAGTCTTTGGAATAGTGAAAATCAGGTCATTGAAGCTAGAAGATAAAGTAGAAGCGTCTCATTTCATAGCCACTTTCCAAAGATTCTTGGTCCTCTTCTTTCTATCTATTCTATCCTTCTCTAGAGCGGTGGCAAGAGGCTTTGGGCAGCAGACAGTTGAATGTAGAAAAAATGAAATAGCTAAATTGAGTGAGGGGCAAGCCTGGAATTTGATTGTTATAAGACTTGTTTTTCCTGTGGAAGGTATCTGGTATCTAAATACTATTGGAAACTATGTACAGCTCGATCATCTCCTTTCACATAGTGTGACTTTTAAAGAGAGCTTTTGATCCAAAAGTATGACATTTGGAAGAGATTTTATTTTAAAAAAATTACCTTATAGATGATTAAGGAAGAAGGATTAGTTGCTTGAAATGCTTAGTTTTTTTAATATATAAAAAAATTGGTTTTTTATTCTTTTTATATTTTTCCTTTGCTAAAATGGAATAACCAAATAACCACTGTTATTGAAGATTATGTTTACTGATAGTATATTATGTAATTTTTTAATTTAAAAAAATTAATGATATAAATTATTATTATTTTGGTTAGAATTTTGTTATTATAAATGTTAGTATTTTGTTATTATAACTATTATTATTTTTTAACATTTGTATTTATATAATTCCAAGAAAATTGTATAAATAAAATTTAAAGAAAATAAAAAAATTATAATAGTGAAATTGATATATAAAATTTAAAGAAAATAAAAAAAATTATAATATTGAAATTGATATATAAAATATAAAAAGAAATTGACATTCATAAATTCAAGGAGAACGTAAATTGAAAGTCATAAAAGACACAAAACCGTCATAAAATTTTAGTTTGATAGGTTAAAAAATTCTAAATTTCCAGGCCTGGTCTCACCTAGCTCATATGTCAAGTCGAAAATTATGCTTGCACCTTATACGTACTATAGATGATAAGTACGACTTACTTTATATACTATATATGAGGCAGCTGTACTTAGTAAGTAGATTCCTAGATTAATGAGGTGACTATCTATGGATCAAGCTATAACTCTATCCCAACATTTATTTGTAGGGAGGTTGGAGAGACAGGTAAGTGCGTGCTGGTGAGTGCGAGTGATCTTCCGTTCCAATTATTTAGCAGGATACAACTTGCGAATTAAGGACAGGAATCTCCCTTTCCCGGAAGATCGAGCCTGCAAACGAGTGTAGTTGTGGCGAGTTAACTTATAGTGCTTTTTGTACATATCCAAGAGCCCTTGAAACGGTTAAGTGCCCCTATCTTGTTGTGTCTAATCGACGTTGAGTGCATCTATTGCATGTATCTCCCCCAACTTTGACCTATTCCAATCTATTGAAGGCGAGCTCACCCTATTATTATATAAAAGAAGGCGAATGCAAGCAACAAGCTATCTTAGTAAACTAGTGAACATAGGGCTCCTGTTTGTTACAACTTGATAATATGATATAAAGGGGGTGTTAAAAATGGGTTGATAAAAATGGATACCTACAATATATAGTGAAACTAGGGGTTTTCTTAATTGGAAAGGCATATTGGGAGGGGGGTTCAACAATACAATTTTAGGATGCATTTTCAAATATTTAGTGAAATTAGGGGTATTCTTTAATATCATGTGAACGATCGTGCTATGCAACAAGTTCATTGAGTGAACCCCCCGTGGTGTTGAGTTAAAATGCTTTGAAGAGCACTCGGGGTTACTAATCTCAAGTGTTGAGTCCAGAGGACTCTGAATAGCACTTATGTGTCCTATCACAACTATTTTGACTTGATTAAATAAATATTATTATCATCATCTACTGCGGGAACTACCATGTTAAAACGAGGGAATCTGACATGCAAAGGGAGAGACTAGAGGTGCCTTTACTAGCTTACTGAAACCATCCTAGGAAGTGGACCCTTTCCTTAAAAAGAATTAAAAGAAGCATCATGTGAAACAAAATGCTAAGGACCACAATGCTAAGTATTATATTTAGGAGTTTCAAATATATTATTGTTGTCTATTACATGTATACTTATACATAAGTGGGCTGCCACTTATTAATTATTAGTTATTAATATTTAGACAAGATTGTAATTATTTTATATTATTATTATTATTATACAAAGATTTAAATAGCAAAAAAAATTTAATCAAACAAAGTGAGAAGTCCTAATTCCAAATTAACTAGCATTTAAGTAAACAAATATTATTTTATAATTTAAATAATTTTAAAGAAACCAGTAAAATTCCAACAGTCATAATTCAAGATTTTTCCTACTTAAGGAGGAGAGACCCCAAAGTTTGGGGGATCTTTTTTCCTTTGGTATTATTATGCCAAGAAGAACTCTCTGCTCATGGAAGTGAACTCTTCCCATATATTTTTGAGATTCAAACCAGCTACACACCTAGGGCCTCTACTTCTCAGTTTGCATGTTGGAACCAGCTCGGGGGGATTCATACTGAACCAGGAACGGTTGTAGAATCATGGTTAGGAGGAACGTGGTATTGCCAAAGTCATCCAATCCAAGATCAATTCAGGTTAGCTAAGAGTCAGTAGTTTCCCTAACTAGTTGGTTGAGTGTGCAGGTCAGTATCAGCAAGAACAAGTTACCAGGATCATCAGGACAAGCTATAGAGATCAACGGGTATGATTATTTATAAAACCCTCCTACATTTTATATCCCTGTTATAAATGCAATGTTAAAATAACGATGTTCTTATTATCATTTTTTAAATCAAGTCTTACAGAATCGAATGGCATTCCCAGTAGGACTAGCGAGCTAGTCTTTGCTAGTCATTTGTATTGCTGGATTGTTAAAACAGGCGAATCGTTGATTTGAACTTAGAAAAATATTTGTAGTATTTTATTTCACTTATGATAGTATTTTATTTCACTTATCTAAACCCTTGTTTTAAGTCGTCAATAAAATCGCCTAGCTATAGAAATCAACCCATAACAGAAATCTTTGAACAACATGTAAACCATTCGAAATCCCAACTATACAAACCACAGCAAAAGAAAACGCAGACATCATTGTTTATTATAAATATTCTCCCTATAGTCCAATTTTGTATCCAAGACTGAGTTTATTACACATTTCTCTGCCCGATCTATTCTTTTGGTTTTCTTCTCAAACCATGCATACCATATTTTAAAACAAAGATACCATATATGACAGAGATCGGATATAGAGTGTTGTCCTATTTACATTTTCATACCTACTGCATCAATAACCCTACGCTAATCAAATAGACACACCCGAGACCCTTTCCATTTCTTTTCAACATACAAACCTACGATAGCCAACTACAGGAAATATTCAAGTTTCATTTCAAATCAACAAGAAGATGCAGGAATAAGTTATTCTCTAGGGTCAGAGTTTCATAAACATCAAACGCAGAGATCAATCATAAATAGAGGCAAGAGAAACGCATTTCATATGACCACCACGAAGATGCCTATTGAAATCTAGGACCAAGGTCAATTCCCGTGGCCTTCATAAAGAGCCAAAATTCATAAGTTATTCCTACATGATACAAGTCGCTACATAAAACCAAAACGCTGAGTACAGCCTTGAAACCCTTGCCAGGCAAGCATGCATTCTACCCATGCAACCAGCAAGTAAACAAGATCTTCTTATTTACCGTCTACCCACATTACAGAAACAGAGGTGTAGAAAACTTCGTTTATGTCTTATATCTTACCACAGGCAATACATTGTTCACACATAAACACTGTAGCAATATCCAACACAAATAGCAAGTGCAAATGAAATCAACACATGAACCAGAACCATATTTAGAAGCAGAAAAGGCGCCAACGGCCCTTTATAATGTCTATATTGTTTGTACAGTAATTTACAAAAATACCCAGGAAACCCATAACATTAGAACTCTTAAAGTTTCAGCTTGAATGCTTAAATACACACAGGGAAAAATAGAAATGTACCATTCGAAATCATTGTAACTATACAAGAGTCATATCCAACAAAAGAGCATTTCTTTTGTTTACAAGATTTCACACAACCAAATAACCGGTGAAACCTAGCTGCTACCTAGTCCTTCTATATCACAGTCCTAGTACTTATTCCGCTATTTAAGTTACATTGAAACCCCATTCTGTCTAGTCTAGCCAAGTAGGCGACTATTTTGGAACTGCCCAAAGTGAATCAGTAAGCCAATGGCTTACGGGAGTCTCACTCTAAAAACACCAAGCCAAACACATACAGACAACACCAGAGCTGCAGGAGATAGAGCACGAATGGGAAAAGCAAGACTCACCATTTATCCTAGCCAAACCTGCATCACCTCGAATCTTAGTAGCTTCCACAAAGCATTTCCCTCTGTCATAAACGATATATAAGATTGGTTAGTTCAACCATGTTTTTCAGACAACAAAAGAAAGATGAAAATATCAAATGCGAATAGAGAGTCTTCCATTACCTATATGGAACAAGATAGTATTACACCATAAAACGAGCTCAACACTTAACAAACAGGCTAACAACAAGCAGAGCTCAGGTCAGTACCCAACACACTAACCATATCAACGAAATGCAGAGCCAAAACGAGGAACAAGTCGAATGCAGGAGTGTCTGGCAAAAGCCCCAAATCGTTTTCTCCAAACCCTCGTGACAAGCTGTCTTCCATACTCAATTAAAGTGCATTAAATGGTACACCAAACTCACCCTAGTGGAGGTGAAATTTATTCATAACAAGCCTATAGTGAAGTCGTGGAGTCAACTCTGTTTAAAATTACAAAGGACTCGATTTTGCACTAAGTTTATAGGCAAAATTTATGAAACAACCCACCTTCGTTTATATTACATTAAGCTTCTAGTCGTGAACCTTACAATGGGTAACCTTTCATGTTGTGAACTCCCATTGTAGTGGGATAACCACCTTTCTCTAATACCTTAGCAATTGCATGGTGATTTAGTACTAATAGTAAACTAGGCACCAAAAAGGAAAAGTAGGGCATTAGTAAAACGCTAAGTGAGTCTGGCAACCATCACTATTACCCATACCTCCCAGCAACTCTGCCGAGGTATGTAATTACCTATCTGGGAGTATTAGAGAATCCCGATGTGAAAAACATACCATCATCAAAGGAGCTCATCACCTGATGGTGTCATTAAACATTTATAATTAAAATCACATGATTCTTCAAACATTAAGTAGTGTTATATTCTACCTATTGAACCAGCACTTACAACTGCAATAAAAAAATGATCTCATTTATTTTCACACCGCTTCCACAATTCTAAACTTACACACATATTAGATCATGTAAAACAGAAGTATTAGGATTATATTTGTTTCGTGCCAGAATGGATGTTTTAATGACTTTAGATTTAATGTATGAGTCTTTTACTGTAAATTGACGAATATTGCAAGCAGGAAAAGTTTTAAATTTTTTCTATTTTTTTTTGGATATTACAGAAACCGTCTTGTGATATATACTGCGCATTGAACATTTTAAGGGAGAGAGAAACACCCCTTGAAAGAGCCAGTGTGACAGATAGCTTAAGATGCAAGAACACATGTAGTAGACTGGAAGAGCAGCTCATCTTTGAATGGTTATGACAATGCCTATTGGAATATGAGTGACCCAAACAACGCTGCTTATTGTATCTGCATGTTGACCTCCTGTCAATGTTGTTTTAGTTGCCTCAAGGTGCCGCCAGTGCTTCTCCTCAAACTTATCGACATCGACGTCAAATGTAGTTTAGCTGGATAGAATAGTGAATTCAAAACCCTTCTTCATTTGAGTATGTGAGTAGATCAGGAGCAGGAAGCCGTGCATGTCTCTGCATTGGCACAAATGCCAGGGTTAGTATGCTTTCCTATTACTCTTTTCAATGCATTTTCCTTTAGGAAATGGTCTACCAAAGTCAGCTCTCCATACCCTTTCAATATTGTAATTCTTGGCCTAGCCTCTCCATACATACCGTGTTGGAGCTTCCTCAATTCCATAGCAGAGATAAATGGATCATTAGAAAAAAATTATGGCCAAGCAAATGTAAAGCACTTTGCCACTATTAGTCAATATTCTTTCACAATCACCTGGGCCTTTGATGTTTCTCATATACAACGTACCCATTCTCTCAAAAGTGAAAACGAATCTTGGCATTTGTCTAAATCTTCTGTAATTTCCAAGAACTACCCATAATTTTAAGAGGTAAGGCACGCTGCAACAACACGCCTAGACTGCTGATGCTGGATGGTGCGCTACACCTCTTTGACGAGGCGAGCAATCACTTTAACAACTATCAGTTTAACCTCCCATTGCTCACTGCCTGCCTGAAGGCGAGAAAAACTTCTCAGCAAAACCATGGATCCTTGAAATGGCAACGCCCACCGATAACTTCTGCAAACTTCTGAGAGGGAACCTTCTCAGCAAAACCATGAGAGGGAACCTTCTCAGCAAAACCATGTATCCTGGAAATGGCAACGCCCACCGATAACTTCTACAAACTTCTGAGAGGGAACTAAGATGTGAAAACTTCTGACGTCTATTACATCTCTTAGGCTTTTGTGTGGTCTCCTGGGAACCTGGCGTGAAAAAGGACGCTACTACACAACGTTGTGCCTTCTTTTATTTTTTAACTTTGGGCAATAATCTCACATGCACGACAAGGAAAGTTTCTTTACCCTTTAAATACGCCACTACCTCTGTTACATGTCGGTAACAAAAGAAGGCAGGTTGTTGGACTGTAATGTTGGCGTGGTGGTTGACTTTCGATCTGGACGCTGGCTCGGGCTAGGCCGAAAAAATCCTTTTGGTTAAAATTAAAACCTTGGTCTTTTATAAAAGTTAAAATTTCGCCCAAATATAAAGCCAATATTTGCTTATACAAACAAATTTTTTGGCCACTTATAAAACATTTTTCCATTCTTTCTCAAAGTCCATTTACCCTTTTCCCAAATTATGAAGACCCCCCTTTTCTTTTTCTCAAAGTCCTTTTAATCCTCTTTTGCTTGAAGCTCCTTTTACTAAAATTTTGGCCCATATCCAAAAAAATATTCAAAACTTTAGTCTCCATTAATAAAACCTTTGTTCCATAAAAAACTCAGAGCTTTGGCTTTATAGAAATTTAAAACTTTTGTTCTCAATTTTCACAAAAGCTTAAAACCCCTTTTGAAAAAATTCAAATGGTCAACCTAAATATATGAAGCTAACATAGGTTTATAAAGTCCATTTTTTCTTTTTTCCATGGAGACCTTTTTCCCTTTTTATTTGCTAAAAGTATTCTTTTACTCTTTGACATTTTTGCTAAAATTTTGGCCCAAATATGCAACCAACCATCTGAAAAACACATTGAAAATTTTCTGAAATGAAACTTTGAAACTAAACACTTGACTGTACATGCTGCAAACTGAAATTTTTTACCCTGCATATCTGAACTGCACATGCTGAAACTGAAGAGGTTAAAATCAAAACCCAAAATTGCACTATACATTGGGAAATCTGCTGAAAAAGATGCTCATTGTGAGCTTATTCAAACTAGCTACCTACCCTACTTCACTGAATGCAAATGCTGAATCAAGTAACTTCACATTTGCAATAAAGCCAATCAAGCAAATGGCTGAACAATTTTACTCCTTCACCGTGCTTGAAATAATTCAATGAGAGAGGATATGGCATCATAGGATAGCAATGATTCTCTTCATCTTCAAACTGGAAACATGGCTGCAAATTCAAACTGAAAAACCTTTACATGTATTCCCTAACAGGATCATAAAAATTACTGATGTTTGGTTGCCTCCCACAGTAGTTTATAACTTGGTCATCACACACTAACTCCTCATGTGTGTCTTCTACTTGCATATATTGTTTTGGATCATAAAACTCATCTCCAAACACAAAACATTCTCCCATATGGACATTTAGAGGCTGCTGCAAAGACTTTTCAAAAGACAAGTGAAAGTCTTGGGACTGAATTTGATTTCTAGGGATTCAAGTTCTCCATTGAGTTTTTCAGCAAACTCTCTTAAGAAACTAGCCTTATCTTCATAAGAACATTTACATGATTTCAAGTATCTGGTTAAAATTTTTGAGAAAGCTTCTTTGATTTCATCATCATCATACATATCAAAATATTCTTTAAAACGCTCAACATAAGCAAGATTTTCCACATACCTTGCCATTTTGATTTGATGAAGGAACTGGATCAGCCCTTCAAACTTTGAAGCTTTCTAACAATGGAGTTGCCATGAAACCTTCAACATCCCAATTCTGATATGGAGTCCTCAATCCTCCGAGTGGAGTGACCAGGTGAATGATACAACCTTCTCAATGTTTGACTGTTGTTCACCATCAACAATCAGGTCTGAAACTTTGTCGTTCTCCCTGGGATGATAAGACAATCATCCTCGGCAGCGACGCCAATTTGTTAGCACCCAAAACGTACCCCAAGGTTGTGGAGAGGCAGAGTCAGGGTAACAACAAAACCACTTTAGACTTGTGCTACTGACCCAGTACAGTCAGAGAGGGATCTCTCTACAAATCTATGAAAGACTGAAAATAATCATTAAACTTACAGCCATGAGGAAATACACAGATTTGAAAGAAGACTGAAAATTATCAATGAGCAACCCACAGCCTTCTTTCTTAAGATATTCAATCATAGCATGCTCAGAAGGTCATATTTCTGATAGGATAAGTGGTTTTAAAGGTTTGGTAGGACAAATCATAAGAGAAACTATTGGGCTATGGGGTCAAAACACAATTGCATGAAACAAATAAAGTGTTGTTGCATGAGATATCCAAATAGAGGCAAGGAAGCTACCCATTCATAGTCAAAGAGCTTTTAATTTGATGATTAAGAAGAACAAATGAACAGTCTACCAATATAAAGCATGGAAACATAAATTCTATATTGATTTTAGCATAAACTACTTGTGGAATACTTGGTATGATAAGAATAGAGCATAATCACTATGAATTCTGTTCTAATGCTACACTGAACCAAGCATGAAAAAGCATTATAGAATGGATTAACAATGAAAGGAAACATAATTCACATGGGAAAAGAGAAGAAACAGACTGTAAGGAGAATGACACAGGAATCTCAGTCAAAATATATCTTCAGACACTGCAAATATATTAAAGACAATGTTTCAAAATAGAGCAAAGCTCTCCCAGGCCTCAGCCCATTGATTTTCCCACCTGTTGTTCCTCTATTACAATGAATTTATAAATCTATTTGTCCTTAGGGTCGAGCTATCTCAATAGGAAGGTGGTTACAGATGCATTGGCACCTAGCTAAAAGATTGTCAGCTCTCATGGAGTTTGTTATAACCAAAAATCTTCATTCTCGGTCGTGGGCTGCTGAAACTAGCTTTCGAGGCCCCGGATGTATATCTCAAATGATTATAGTTGTGTAAAAATGGAAATATTTTTTTGTAGTCAGGGTCTTGCTTGACAAAACCCATGTTCCCATTTCCTGAGATTCCCCTCTAGCCGGTGGGGATGTGACTTTGAAGTTGATGACTCACGGAGAAAACGTAATTTTGGGAAAATCAACTTGTGAAAAACTCTTTGTTTCTCCCAAATGATGGAACCTGTGTAAATGATGAGAGAGGTTATTGTAAAGGATCTTGTGTTGGAGAAAAACCTCTCTTGGTTTCCCAAAATTCCTCCCGGTTTGGTGGAAGCAGCTGATTGAAAAACAGGACTAAAACGGTCATTTTCACTAAAAACTGGAAAATTACCCTGTAAAGATCCTTTCGATTCTCCCAAACCGTGACACCTGTGTGAAAAATGAGAGAGGTTATCTTATATTGGCCCATGTTGAAGACAAACCTCTCTCCGTTCCTCCAAATTCTCCGTAGTTTGGCAGAAACAACTGGCTGAAAAATGGTGACTAAAACAATCATTTTAACTAAAAATCACCATGTTCTTCTCATGAAATTTCATTGAGTTTTGATTTTGTCCTTTCTTTGCAATTTGAATTTTTTGAGACTTTGGAAGCCTGCTTTCTCACTAATTTGATTTCGATGCTGATGTGGCAGGTGTATGGAGTGGTCATCGAAACCTCTTGGTGACGGGCTTGAACTTAGCATTATTGAGTAATATTTCACCTTAGTCTTAGGAACAAATGCTTAGTAGGCTTGGTTTTCATCATCATTGGTCACATGGCTCAAGGAACTGAGGCCTTGCTCATTTCTTCACGGATCTGGACCCCTCCTAACAATTAGCACAATTCTGGTGCTAAGAACTATGTCACCACTAAGATTGACGATACTTGTAAGTTGAACCGAGAGTCATGAAAAACCATGGCTTGTACAACTAGCCACCGATACCAAACAAAAAGTCTTCGAACTAGTTAGAACTTGTGAGATAGATTTGAATGGGTTCCAAACTAGGATGGATTTAAATATTCTACCAGTAGGGTCGTATGATGTACTTATAGGCATGGATTGGTTGCAAGAACATCATACCATGCTTGATTGCTTGAACAAGTCAATACCATGCACGGATAACTAAGGGAATCAAAGAAAGATTCAGGGTATATGTAAGAAAGTTTCAGTAAGACAAATATCTTCCTTGCAAGCAAAGAAGTGCGTAAGGAAGGGTTGTAAACTCTTTGCAGTCAACATTTAAACCGTAGAAGCTGATAGGGAACAAAAGATTGAATACTTCCTAGTACTTGTAGAACTCAAGGATGTATTTCCCGAGGAAATACCTGGGCTACCACCCAAACGAGATCTAGACTTCTCCATAGAGCTAACACCTGGGTTCGTACAAGTTTCCAAAGCCCCTTACCACATGAATCCATTCGAATTGGTGGAACGCAAGCTTCAGTTACAAGAGTTGATCGAGAAAGGATATATCCGACCAAGTGTGTTCCCTTGGGGAGCACCGATACTCTTTATCAAGAAGAAGAATGGGACGATGCATATGTGCATCGACTACCATCAACTCAACAGGTTGACCATCAAAAACCATTACCCACTCCTTAAAATTGATGACTTGTTTGACCACGTTGGAGGAGCAAAGATCGACCTACTATCCGGATATAACCAAGTAAGAATCCACGACGAGGACATCAGTAAAACGGCTTTTCGAACCCGATACGGTCATTACGAGTTTGTGGTAATGTCGTTCAGATTGAGGAATGCACCTACCAACTTTATGTGTATGATGAAAAACATCTTTAGTAAATACCTAGACAAGTTCGTTCTAGTCTTCATTGACGACATTCTGATCTACGCCAAAAGTGAAGAAGAACACAAAGAACATCTCTGGATAGTGCTATAAGTACTATGAGAACACCAACTCTACGCTAAGTTTAGCAAGTGTGATTTCTACAAACCCCATATACAATACATAGGTCACATCATTTCAGAAAAGGGGATAGCAGTCGACTGTGAAAAGATTAAAGCCATAGAAGAATGGCCTATAGCCACTTGCATGACCGACATCAGATCATTCTTAGGGTTAGTCAGATACTACCGAAAGTTCATTGAGAACTTCTCGCAGATTGCTTGTCCTATGATGGCCTTGTAGAAGATGACAACCAAGTTTCTTTGGACAACCAAATGCGAATAAAGTTTCAAAAAGTTAAAGGAGCTTTTGACTAGTGCACCCATCTTACGGATTCCTGAACCTAATTGGGACTTCGTAGTTTGCACAGATGCAAACAAGGAAGGGCTCAATGGAGTCCTTATGCAAAATTACTTCTCTATCTGCTATGAGTCAAGGAAGTTGAAGGAACACGAATAGAATTACCCCATGCACGATCTTGAACTAGCCACCGTTATCCACGCCTTGAAGATGTGGAGGCACTACCTTATGGGAAAGAAGTTCCTATTAAAGATGAACAACATGAGTCTGAAGTACTTATTTGACCAACCCAACCTAAATGCAACGCAAGCCAGGTGGCTAGCCTTCCTTAGTGAGTAGCACTTTGAGCTAAAGCACATAAAAGGAAAGGAGAACAAGATCACCGATGCCTTAAGTCGATGTGCTCATATGTTATATGAGGTAACCGTAAGTCAAACCTATTCAAATTTGCATGAGAGGATTAGAACGACATGTAGGAGTGACTGATTCTATATCGAGATCCTTAAAAATATCCAAGAGGATAGGTTATTCCATCAACAAAAAGAGTATAACATAGACGATTCAGGACTGCTACAGTCGAAGGAGAGACTTTATGTTCCAGAAAGTAGAGACATTAGACCTAAGATCCTCACAGAGTTCCATTAGAAACCCTATTCAGGGCATCCGAGATATCAAAAGATGATATTAGCAGTAAAGAAACACTTCTTTTGGCCTAAGATGAAATCCGACATAGCTTTATTCATCACTAAGTGTCAGGATTGCCAACTGGTTAAAACAGAACACCAGCACCATTTAGGATTACTGCAACCATTACCCATTCCAGAGTGGAAGTGGGAGATCATCAGTATGGATTTCATCACGGGTTTACCCAAGAGTCAGAGACAGAATGACTCCATCTTTGTAGTAGTAGACAAGTTATCAAAAGCAACACATTTTATACCAGTGAAGTCTACTTACAAATTTGTTCACATCGTGGACATCTTCCAAAAGGATATTTTTCAATTGCATGGGATACCCAAGGAAATCATTTCCGATCGAGACACAAAGTTCACTAGTAACTTTTGGAGGGCATTTTTCTTCAGTTTGGAGACACAACTGCAGTTGAGTACCGCGTATCATCCCCAAACCGATGGGAACACGGAATGGGTGAACCAAATCGTTGAGGATATCCTTATGATGTATGTTATGAACAACCCCACCAAATGGGAGGATTACCTACACCTCGCAGAGTTTGCTTACAACAATGGATACCAGACATCTACCAAGATGAGTCCCTTCGAGGTGCTTTATGGCAAAAAATGTAGGACACCGGTGACTTGGGATAGTCCAGTGGACAGACTTATGCTGGGTCCCGACTTACTAAAAGACTTGGAGAAGCTAGTAAACAAAGTACAACAAAAATTGAAAGAGGCACAAGGCCGCCAAAAGAGTTATGAAGATAAGAAAATAAAAGACAAAGATTACTAAGTTGGCGAACATGTCTTCTTAAAAGTGAAAGCAAAAAGAAGCTCTCTGAGCTTGGGGCGATGCAGGAAGCTAGCCCCCATATTTTGTGTACCCTTTGAGATATTGGCCAAGAAAGGGCCAGTAGCATATGAGTTAGCTTTACTAGCACATGTAAAAGTTCATAATGTTTTCCATGCATCTTTATTAAAGAAATATGTCTATGATACTAAACATGTGATTGATTGGTCCTTATTATAGATGGAACCCGAAGGGGAATTCCTATTGGAGCCCCTCCACATTCTAGATAAGAGAGGTGCAACGTAGAAGACGGACCATCATCCAGTTGAAGGTGCAATGGAGGCACTTCGAACCAGGAGAGGCTATTTAGGAAAATGAAGCAACCATGAAGGAGGCATACCCCGCCTTATTTCATGACTTCATTTCTAGTCCCTAGAACACAGGGAGGGTGTTGTTCTAAGCAGGGAGGGATGTAATATCCTAAATTTTGACAAACTATTTTAGATGTTATATATTGGTCTTAAGACCCAACACATATGATTTATTTTTTTATATTGGGCGTAAGCCCCAATGCACATGATTCATTTCTTTTATAGATATACATATTTGGGCATGGACCCTGACTGGTGCAGACTATTGTTATATACTAGGAGGAAATCCCTAATGTATTGATTTATGTTTTATTATGAGATTGGATACAAATCCTAATATACTGAGATGATCTTTTATTACATTCTGTGCAGAGTTATGATATACATGATCGACTTGTATGATGTGTTGAGAGTGGACTCTAGAACACATGGATGACCTATGTACTGGGCATAAGCCTTGATGTACATAAAATATTTTATTATGTACTGGGCGTAAGCCCCGATGTACATAGAGTGTTGGGCATAAACCCTAGAGAACTCCAAGCTTGCTAATAAATACCGGATCCGAGGCCACTTGTATATTCTAGATGCGCTTCACAAACACATTCTAGTACTAGTGTTGAGTCGGAGGCTCTGGAATTTCACTAGCGTAATGCCCATGTAAGAGTGTTGAGCCAAAGCTCTGAAGAGCACTCGGGGTTACATGATCTTGAAAGTGTTGAGTCGAGAAGACTCTAAATAGCACTACTATTCATCACAAATATTTAATTGGTTAAATGAATCATTTCTATCTTTCATCAAAGAACTGTAGGAACTACCATGTTAAACGAGGGAATCCAACATGAAAAAAGGGACCTAGAGGCACCTAACCAAGCCAACTATCCAAGCTTACCAAAAGACCATGTCCAAAGAGTTGGACCTTGTATTTAAATATTTATCAAAGATTTATTATGATATTTAATTAATTAAATCAAAGAGTTATTATGATATTTAATTATTAAATAATATGATTCGTTATCTATAAAAGAAAGCTTGTTTATATAAATAGTATGCATAGGATATTCTTATATTATTTTTATACTTAAAAGAAAAGATTAAAATCTAACTGAAAGATACATCTAGTTGTAACAAAATAAAAGTCATAGATAAACTAGGAATGAGTAATTAGTAAAATATCTTTTATAAATATTATAATTCAATTTAAATTAAAAACTGAAATATTATTATTTTAAACTCAGCAGCTATATTCCAAACAAGATCACCTATATAAAGAATGACAATTCCCAAGGGAAGGATCATCTTTTATTCTATCATTCTCTTATGGTAAGATAAGAGAATTTGTTTCTACAGAATTGAAGGAGCTTACTACTTTCCCAAGATCTGATCAACAGTCTATCCTACGTCCTCTACTTTTCCTATTGCATGTTGGAACCAGCTCGGGGGGATTCAGTTAGAACCAGTAATGCTCTAAGGGTCATGGTTGGAGGAACATGGTAGTCCCAAGGTTATTCAGTTAAATATCATTCTACAGGTCATCCAGATCAATACATAAATTTTCCATTAACTAGTGTTTGAGTGTGCAGGTTCTACAAGGGAAAGGAAAGCTTAAAAAACTAGGTACAAAATTACAATTTTTCTGTTCAACTGAATAGATTTCAATTCTAAATTTAAAAATACTATACATCACTTTTGTTTCTATAAATTATAAGTTTGATTCCCTTTTTATGGAGCAAGGGCCAATGACATGGGATTCCCAGGTTAAAACTCTAGTTCAAATTCATCTATATTTATGTTTAGAATCTTTTATATTTTTAAAACCCTACCCTAATTTCTTTCCTTTAAATACTAAGAGGATCTAACAGAGCTAGCATCGCTAGCCTATGCTAGATACCTACATAGATAAAACCACTAATACTAGATTATCATTAATTTAATGAAGATACTTGCTCTATACTACATTTTACCATTTCAAACGAATCGCATTACCAATCTTATACACTGCACATTTAATTTTATTAAGACACGAGGAGTTTAGGGTTTGATTTTATAAAGAATATAAATTATCAAAATAATCATCCATCATTCAAAACTACAACAGAGATCTCTCAAGGATCCACGAGAAAGAAACGTAGTTAACTTAGCATTCCTGTTTATTAATTTAGTTTAAAGAACTAAAACATAGGCCGACCATTTAAAACTGTCCACCAACGAATGTCACGTAGGATCTCAGAGATAATAAAAATATCAACACATCACGAATTCTATCATACATATAATCTCCAAACGATTTAAATTACCAAGGTTATTACTTGCAAGGTCTCAGTAATCTTCCCATATAAAAAGAAAGGGAACTAATCAATGTATGGGTACACCCCATACGACTCAACATGGAAACTAAACAAAGGGTCGAAAACTTCTTCCATTAAAACTGTAAATACCTTGCCCATTAAAAGAATAGAAACAGGAAATCTTCAGGGTTTCAAAAGCTTCCAAACTCAGTTAAAGAAATCGCAGAGCCATCCATGGCTTCAAATAGTCAAATGGAATTTCAGACTTAAAATCAAGAAAATCTTCCTTTGTAGATTCCACCTGAAAGATTCACGATTTTTACAAACTAAGCAATTAAATTGCTACGTATGAGAACTAGAGGGTAGAGAAATTAATCAGAAGCTTTTTTAAACCAACATTTTCAAAACACCAGTAACTTTTTAAATAGAAAGTCATGCTAAAATAGAGATACGAATAAATCCCAATTACCCAACATATCCCATTAAATCCCCAACGCTGAGAGTATTTTTCCTGTAGACGTTAAGCGAAATATCCAAGTACCATTTCAAACCATAAGAAAATTGATAACATAACTTACAGTGTTCATAAAACGAAAACCATTAAGGGTTTATCCCTACATCTGAAACCCATCACTGCTTCAACTTAAAACATTTAAATTTCATTTCAAACATTGGCCAGCATGCCATAAGTCGAGAAGACCCAAAAACAAAACCCACAATCCCCAAATAACTACGCAAGATAGACTGATCTTAAAGCAAAATATTATTCTAGAAAACTAAAGTCTCGAAGGGAAGTTCCTTTACAAACCCAAACTCAGAATACAGAGTATGCAACCATAGCTGCGACAGGTAGAAATGAGCCTTGAGGAATCCTGGGCTTGCCAGGGTTTGTGGTGAAGGCATTCTCCTTTTCCATAGCAACACCAACCCAAAACGCAGACACCCCTTCTCACCAGAAAACCCTTCCAATAAATAGTCAAAGAAAATCAAATTAGACAAACTTAGCAATTACATTATACAAAGTTAAACTTTTTCTTAAAATCACGATTATTGCAAAGGACAGCTCACCTCCTCTTCAAATCAGGTCCTCCTCGTCTCTACACAGGACTCCAGGAAGCACACTGACCATGAGCGTAGCTCAGGTAAGGCATGGATCACCATTAAAATCCAAGAGCAGCATAAGGATTGCTTCCAACTCAAAAATGCATAAAAATGTTATTGTTGGTCATTAGGATAGTGTATAAACTCTCATCCCCATTGGTAACAAATCATGTGAAAGTCATATGGTATCATTCAATGCTACAATGACCCACTAGTGCCATAATATTTACCCAACCTCTATAGTTATGGTCATGCTTAAAATTTTCAGCTTTCACTCTTTTATTTTGCAACTTCTCTTCTAATGTTTTATTTTGACCCATCTCATGTTCATAAGATTAGGTTCCTAGGTAGCAAAGATTAGGGAGTTTAGGGTAGGACTCTTATGGTACACCTGTAAAACATTTCCAAGATATGCTTTAGCAAAACTTTGCTAAGTAAGCCCAGGATAATCTAGTACTCATCCCTTACCTCTCAGCAGCCCTGCCTGTAAACACATTCACCAACTTAGACTTCAAACGAATTATTACTCAGTGCATGTAGTCCATCAATCTTGAGTTATTAAACATAAGGATTTCAACTCTTAGAATTTCAAGCATACATACTTTCAAACTATGATCAAAATATAGACATAAGAACTATTGAGATGATTTACAAGCATGGAAACTAGTCGATCAGACGAAGATATTATTTATTATCTTTAATTACCATAACATCACTTCTATAGAAACATAAAATAGAAGATGATCACATCCAAGAAAATCAAACAGTATATTGTAAACCAACTTCATAAACCATGTATTCTCATTGTGATGATGAGAGTTGAATTTATCTCCTAGTAATGAAGTTAATTTGTTAAATATTTACTTGAATAGACAATGATAGCAGTGAGTGATTTCTTAAAAAAAAAATTCTGATTTAGGGACATTTCGAGTTACAATTTAAATACTAGTAGTTCATAGAATTAGAATAGGTCTATTTAAAAGACATCGCCTGGATCACAAAGAAGGACCGATTTTGTAAAAGCACAATTATATTTTTATCATTTGAAAGAGCATCATAACATTTTTTAGACTTATTATGATTGACAATGATTTTTAAGTAATGAAGACTTCTTTCATCCTATCTTATTGAGTAAATTAGTGCTCCTCAGTTGCTATGGGTAAGGTCCCATCCATAGGAAATAACGGGGGTATCTGAGTTAGATTAGATTTATTTTCTTTTGAATGAATAAGATAGGTTAAAAACAAAACAGTGAATATTCATTATAGTTTGTAGCCAATTTATAGTATGTTGATAGAGTAGTGCTAAATAGATTATTTCTGCAATTTGAATTCAGTTTGAATGCTTTTCATTATTTTTGTAATTTATTAATTCAACATTTATTTTATGAGACATGGTATTTGATTATATGAGTTCGGTTAAACATAATATTTCTAAGTTTACTTAATTACTCACTTGGACCTTGATGTCACCTAAAATTCGTAGACTTAATGTGTAAATGAGAAGGTAGATCAGGACTCACTCCTCAAAAGGATTGCCTAAATCTCGACGAGATTTATCCTAAAACTAGTTCATAAACCATTGATAAAGGGATAGGTACCTAACCACATAATGGGATCCATGTCCCTTGCAACCCCTAAGTCATAGATCACAATTCCATTTTTCTTTTTATCTGCATTTTTCCTGCTTTAGAATACTACTAGGCATCGTTAGAATTTTCTTTGTAGTGGCACATATTGTGTAGGACCCTCATAAGTTTATACGAATAATTGGTTTGATGATTAAAGGGAAGGTTCGGATACAACACCTTTGCTGGTGTCTTGTTCTCAGATGATATTAAAATGCAGTATGAGTAGGAAAAACAATAGGTACTAAATGAAAACCTCCTACTCAAAAGGGATTTGGAAGGTTGTGAAGTCGAGCTAAAGGATGAAATCAGAGAGAAATCCAAATAAAGGGAACAATATAAGAAAATATTTAACATTATGAAGAAAATCATTTGATGTATGCCACCATCAAGGTTGTATTCAGTCTTCTTGAAAGAGAGATGGATTTGGTATTAGCTCATGAGGATACAAACTGGAAGATCAGAAGAATTGGATACCCCTAAAGACTTGATAGATACCTATTGGGGAGTAGGAGAGCGTGGAAAATACCATCTTTGTGAGTTCTACCTCCATAATTTTATCCTACCACACCCCTACAGATGGTCATTGAATACTGATATGAGAGATGTGCAACTCAGAGCACTCGAGTTTTGGCTCACCAATGAGGATAAAAGGACTACTAAAATTCTCCATTACTGCGAGACAGAGAAGGACACCCAATTTTGGACAAGAGTAGAAGCACCCAAAGTAAACAGTTTCCTCACTTCCCATCAACTATTGGTCCATGACAAGGACATGATACCATTCTTAAAAGAGAAACAAAATGCTTCCATTTCTCACTTTAAATACATAACAACTGAGGAGAATAAGAACTAGATCATAAATCTTGTCACAAAGAGATGGAAATACATCCCCCTCGAGCTCCAAAAACTTGAGATACACTCACCTTCTAACATTGAAAGAGCCCTATACAAGTCCATTATGTACCTTCCCACAGTAGAAAAACTAGGACTACAATGTGTTGGGCTTTAAAGATTCTTCCCACAACTACTTCTCTCCAATGATAATCAAGAATGGAAGTAGGAGGAGGAAACAACAAATTGGGAACAAGTTAGAAAGAACAGATGATTTTACAAGTTGGCAGTCATTAGCAGTTGTTATGCTTGTAATATCAGACCTACAAAAGTACCTGATCCCACAGAACACCCAAAGTCAACAATTGGTTGCACAGAGACATGCAATTGAGATAGTTGGGGGGAGATGATGGCTCCCATTTATAGGTAAGAAAATGGACCTAAATAATTTTCTCAATCACTCAGATTGTTTCAAAAAGAAGGTATTATGGTATCAAGTTTGTAAAAGATGAATGAAACCTAGTTATATTTATAGAATATTTCAATTTACATATTATGGATGATGTAGTATTCCTTTATAGCTTAAAAGTACACATATGAAACTAATATGGTTGGTTGTTAGCAGCACCCTTTTAGACACGGGTTTAGAATAAATACATTGACCTAGTTTTGCTAGAAGGGCGTGAAAGAAGAGAAGTTTTACTTTAGTTAGTTGGCGTAGGTTTAAGGAATGTCAAAGATCAGTGTGCAGGACAAGTGAGATCCCAAAGAGAATATCTAGTTACTAAGAAAAAATACGGTGTTCAGTGATTCTAAAGAAAAATCAAATTGAGGCCTAGTCCGCAAGGATTGGACTGACCTTAGTTGGACTGCCAGTATGCATCATCCTCGATAAAGCACCACAAGCAGTTATGATTTAAATACTAGTAGTTCATAACATTATAATAGGTCTATTTAAAAGACATCGCCTGGCTCACAAAGAAGGCCTGATTTTGTATAAGCACACTTATGTTTTCATCATTTGAAAGAGCATCATAACAGTTTTGAGACTTATTATGTTTGAAAATGATTTTTAAGTAATGAATACTTCTTTCATCCTATCTTATTGAGTAAATTAGTGTTCCTATGTTTCCATGGGTAAGGACCCATCAATAGGAAATAACAGGGGCATGCAAGTTAGATTAGATTTATTTTCTTTCGAATGAATGAGATAGGTTAAAAACAGAACAATGTAGATTTATTACAGTTTGTAGCCAATATACAGTATGTTGACAAAGTAATGCTACATAGATTATTTCTGCAATTTGAATTCAGTTTGAATGCTTTTCATTATTTCTTCAATTTCTCAATTCTGCTTTTATTTTATGAGACATGGTATTTGTTTATATGAATTTGGTTAGACATAATATTTCCTAATTTTCTTAATTACTCACTCAGATCTTGATATCACCTAAAATTCCTAGACTTAATGTGTAAATAAGAAGGTAGATCAAGACTCACTCCTCAGAAGGATTGTCTAAATCTCGGCGAGGATCATCCTGAAACTGGTTCATAAACCATTCATAGAGGGATAGGTACCAAAATAGATAATGGTATCCATGTCCCTTGCAACCCCTAAGTCATAGATTAGAATTCCCTTTTTCTTTTTATCTGCATTTTTCCTTCTTTAGAATACTACTAGGCATCGTTAGAAGTTTGTTTGTAGTTGCATATATTTTGCAGGACCCTCACAAATTTCTACGAATCCCTGGGTTGATGATTAAAGGGAAGGTTCAAATACAACACCTTTGTTGGTCTCTTGTACTTACATGATATAGTATTGATTGTTGATTAATTGATCCCGTCCAAACCTATTGGAAAATGTTCCAAGGTTTACATCATCTTTCTATGTGCACACTGAATATCCCTTAAAGGAAGGGGTCTCTTGAGGGACTGTTAAATAGTGAAGGGGTACCTTATTGGTGTTGTGTGGGATTTCTATGCACACACCTGATAGCACCTGGAGGAAGGTGAGGGACTATTAAGAAGTGAAGGGGTATCTTCTTGGTGTTGTGAAGGTATTGTGGACCCCAAGATGGATAATTTTGATTGAGATTCTTTTGACTATGAGCAGAGTCTATTAGATTATCATTTACCTTCACTATATTTGAAGCCTGCTAACCCATTAGAGACTGGCTTGGATTGAGAAGTGATTCTATGTGACTGTGGACAACCCCTTAACATAAAACAAGAAGGCTTGGTCATTTCTATGATCTTATTTAATTGTGAAGCATCTTTGGATAGTCCCCATTTCCTTAAGGGAATCATTCCATGTGCGGGAGTGGCCTCTTAGAAAAAATACTATATGCTAAATAGAGTTCCTATGGTTGGGTGGAATGTTTCTCTTATGTAGATGGTTGCTTGGAGAGGCTACATTTAAGGTAAGTGTTTATTGTTGTTATGTTTTTTGAAGCTTTTGTTGTTGCTGGAACCAGTTTGTATGGATCTACAACTACTTGATTTGAATTATTTGGTCCGAGATATTACCACTGGGATCAAGGATACTTTCAGCAAGAAATAGATCGACGAGTTTGTGCTAGTTCGGCTGAAAATTTGATCCTATCGGAATCCTCGTAAAAAATTCCCAAGAAACTCACTTTTTATGATTACATTGGTAATAACCCCACTTTTAATGTCTAAATTATGCTATCTCATTTCCATTGTATGAATGTTGATCAGAATTGGTGAAGATGCATGTTGAAAACAAATACTAAGAATATGAATTGCTTAGTTAGAATTAATCATGATTCTTGATATCTAAGTGTTCAATATGTGATGTTGTACTTCATGAAATGCTTCCATATAGATTAATTTGAAGTCTCATTACACATGTAGCACTAACTTTGCATAAATTCAATGACTTGTCATTAGAATTTAAGGTGCTACATGGCGGTTATCTTGCATAGTGGCTAAAGGAAGTCGGGCAGTGGATCACGCAATAGTCTAGATTCATATGCATAGTATATGTGTGCAATAAAGTATTGACAAGCATTAGAGTGTGCTAGGTTAAATTAATGTGTGCAATATTGTTTATCGAATAAATTATTATGCATGCAATGCATCGCTTAGTGAATTAATATTAGGTGGTGTAGACAACTACATAGTATATTAAATAAACATTAGACATAGAATTATCTTGGTATCAAATGTAATAAATAAATAAAAAGATCCCTCGTGGTCATGATAGGCAATAGAGGAGGCTAGGGACCTGACAAATTGGGATCAAAGCAATGGTTTCAATACTATAAATTTGAGTGCAACAAGAACATAGTGTGGTAACATTAAAGCGATTACTAAGGTTTATTATCTAACAATAGAACAAACTCTCCATTAGTCACAACACTAGTAGCAACAACAATACCATCATATCGAAGGAAAGAAGGAAACAAGTTGGAGAACAAGAAAATTATCTAGTCAAATGGTCATCATGGATGATGTCCAAGATCCCTATGATCATGAAGAAGTTTTTATGGGATAGGATGGGCATGGAGGTAACACAAAAATAGAGTCCAATGGAAGGAGGGTGCAAATCATACCTTTGGGTATGGATGAAGATATGAGTAGTTTCAACTAAATGCTTACTAAGACACAAGAAGAGTAACATCAAATCAACACTTCCATACTATAGAGCATGATAGACCTTTAGTAGAAGCTAAATTGGGATCAAATCAAAATAATGGAAGCAAGGACAGAAAGAGTGTGAACATTCACTCTAAATAAAATATTGTGACGTCGAGAAAGAGGTGCATATAGAAGGAGAATGATTATGTCTCCACTGGAAACCTCCAGATTGAGAAATTACGGATATCAAAAAATTGGACACCTTGATACACCTCTTTGTAATCTTTTTGAGCATAGGAATGAAATTTTACAATACACCAACTAACTTCTTTCTTCTTAAGGTCCAATAGACCAAAGTCGGTCCTAGTGGATGTTATCTATCATCAACATCATCATCATATATAAATTTTAATGAATTTTTAAAATTGATAACTCACAGGATATAGAATAGACGATGAATAAGTGTACTATTAAAGCACTTATTGGGTAAAATTCACCGATTCGAAAGTTTATGTATATAAACCTTAAAATAAAAATAATTAATATTGCTTATTTTCAATAATTTTGCATTTGTAATTAATTTTCAAATAAACACTACATTGATATTAGCATTAACATATTTAATAATATTTAGTTTTTAACTATTATATATAATTATAATAATTATATTAATATTATTTTTTTCAAATTTTTTTAAAGCACATGGTGTTCACATTAAAACCTTATATACCATTCATAATAAACTTCTTATAAAAATATAACATTGTATAGGTTTTTCACTATCTGTTATTTTAAGGTGGTTTAGATTATATAATTATATATAAACATCCTTATAATATATAATCTTATTAAATATGATATGTATTTACTAGTTTGTTATAGCAATATTTGTTATTTTGTGGTGATTTTTTTTTTTAAGTTAGATGTAATCCTTTTATTGCTGAAATTAGTGAAATACAGTCAATAGTAAAAACATAGCCCTCCCTACATAGGGAAAAAAGGAAGAAAGTAGAGAATCTGGGCCCTCCCCACATCAAGAAAATAGGCTTAGATTCTTTAAAAAACTAGTTTGATAGTCTACCACAGAAACAAACTAAACCGAACCATTTACATTGCGAGTTCCTAAAGATAATTCTGTTACTATGCTTCATAAAACAAATATCACAAAAAATAGAAAACCGGAGATCAACCCGGGTTTGAGGGGGCTTCATTACTGCCATTCAGAATGATGTCGAGGTGAGCAGCAATCTTCTGCACATTTTGAGTAATATTGTCCAGCTAGAGGAGGATGTCTTGGTGAGCTTAACCTCGTTCCACTAGCGCATTCCCCATGAAGTACTTCTGCTACCAAGCTATGTCCAAAGTCTTCAGATACAAAGAGACTTTGCCTTGAGCATAGCCAAGGTCCAGGAGCAGGGCTTCAAATTCCTTTCAAAAATATAATAATTTCCACCTTGATATCATTCAGAATTTCCTCATTGTATAGATGCATAGTGTGGGTAATGTCTCTCATAATTCTGGTGTTCTTGGCGAGGGGTATGGAAGAGGAGCCAACTTCCTTGGCTTTCCTATGACGATACAAATTCAAACGCACACACATATATATATTTATTTTAATTTTGTTGCTTTTGCACCACAAAATTCCAATCTATGTAGGATTAGCTTTGGTGTTTTGCATCATTAAATTTAATTTACCTAGAATTGGTTTTCGTTGTTTTCACCATACACCATGGAATATCACATAATTATTTAACATTAAAACTAACATTTTTTACAATCTCCACTTTTCCACAACAAAGCTTAGTACAACTTTCATAACCTCATATTAAAACCCTTCATTTACATTCTAAAAAGAGATTTACATATATTTGATCCTTCTTGAAGCTTAGTAAATCATTTTAAAATAGATCTATGCTAATTTATAAAAATTGATTTATAAACATTGATTTACCATATTAATTAAAAAAATAACTATATCAAGATTCTTTTTTAATCTTGTTATTAAAGTAAAGTTAAGATTATAATGAAAAAAGCCGGTAAATATAATCAAACATACATGATAACCTTAAATGTCAAGAACAAAGAGATAAATAGACTTATTAATTAAGGTATTGAGACTTAGATTATACATTTAAGCTTCTAAAAATCTAGTTTTATATTTAAAATGTTGAATTGAAGTATATGTAGCAAAGGATTTAGAAACCAATATGCAAGCAAAATTTAGATTTTATTTATGGATAAGAAATATTATAATTGCAAAAATATAATAAATTGAATATATCATGGAGATCGATATAATTAAATTATTGAGATATAGATTATACATTTAAGCTTCTAAAAATTTAGTTTTATATTTAAAATGTTAAAACAGTGTAATTAGAAAAGCTTTTATTTACAAATTGTAATTAAAAAACTTCTAATTATGCTTTTGAGTTCCGAAGCTTACGTTTACTTTTGGACATGGCTACCCTGATATTGGATGCCAGTACCGCAATTTTGATGTGAACGCACTGAGCTGTGTTGCGAACACTTTGACAATCTGTACGATGTTTATTCACATCATTAATGTTTAAACACATAATTAGTTTCAGATGTTTAAATTTATCTGAAACTATATCCAAAGATTTTATAGCATCAGCGAATGGGCGGTCTTCGTTAAGTATACCATTGATAATCAAAAGGCCATTTTCAAGAGCCTCCAAATTATGTCGCTCCTGCTCTTGTGCTTCAAGTATTTGCAGCTCACTAAGACGACATTTATCAGGAGTCTCAGTTGCTCTAGCGATGGTCATATTTATAGCTTTCACTATTGCTTTTACATGATTATCATCTAATAAATTTAACCCAGCTCTTCGCAGAATTGAAATCCCGTAATTCAAATCTTCACTACTGATCTCCGTTGCTCGAAAATTTGATAACTTGTCCATGGCAAGTAATCTTGCCAGAGTAGTCAGGCTGCTATGACTGGTGCGATCAACTTGCACACTGTTATCATCAAGCGCACAAATCAATCGCAATACAATGGACTGGAATTTCGGATAACCCTTACTGCTTTTGTACGCAGTAGCCAAAATTTGTAGTAAACATGCAAACTGTGATTCTCCCATGGAATTTTCTCCACCGATGTCAGATGATCTGAGACCAATGATGTCAACAGTCCTCACAATTTCTTTACAAACCTCTAAGGCGGCTTCCTTGATCTCCCTTTTCTCATCGTTTCTTTTAATATCGATAAGAAGTTTCAATGTTCGAACATTGAGTTTGTGTAAATATCTGAAGCCATTTAAATCTCTGAATGTTTGTATATTCTCATCACGATACTGAGAATACAACCTCAGCAGATTGATTTTCTTCCACATCTTCTCCCAGTATTGTTTTTCTAAACGCAAACTGTCTGTAACACCATCACTTATCATGGTCAAATGTTGCTCCATCTGTGGCTTCTCTAAAATTTTCGTATACTCTGGGATTACATCGAACTCTGCAGCATCTACAGAAAATTGGTTATTTTTAAGGTGGTGTTGCATTTCTACCCTAAAGTCTGGCTGTGTGATGACACTTTTGATGTGGAACCATTGTCTACTGAAGGGGTTGCTGGCTTTGTGGGTAGTTTCCCAAATTGTCTCTAGGGTTTTCCGATTATAGATGGATTGAGTTGGATCTTGATCGATCGGTAGCCGGACAGGATCGTAAGCAAAATCGCCGGTGATTATGTCCATGTATTTCTCAATATTTTCATTCTGCTCCTTCAGTTGTTGCTGATCAATGGAATTAGCAGCGGTCATTCTCTTTGTTGTGTGAGGCTGATATATTTGCTGACCTTCTGTTTTCACATAAAGCAAAATCATACACAATCCCACATAATTAGATAAAGTAAAAGCATAGACAAAACCACATAATTAGGTTATGTTCTATATAAAACTGAACAAAGAGAGTGGAAATGGAAATACTTCTACGGGATTCAGAACGCTCCAGAGAATACAGTATCGTCTATGCGCCACTCTATGAAACTGCTTTCGGAATCTCATCCAAATATTTTCCGGGCCAGTACATAAAATATGATATCGAAGCAGTGCACCCTTTCAAAACAACTAAAAACATGTGTGTGGGACTAGGAAATAGTGTGTTTAATGGAAATGGAAAAACAATATCAACTAGTGTGGAAATTGTGGGACTGTCCAGAGGTTTGGGCTTCCGTGTCCTGTAGCATCTCTATAATTCAAATTTCAGAGATAGTCGGTATTAATAAATTTTATGGGAAAGAGGCATTAGCCTTTGGTGCTTCTATTCATTCATAATAAACATGATAATGTTTGATTCATAACATTAAACTTAAACTTTACTCTTAAACTTAAATTTAACTAATTCATATTGTATAAATTAGACCTATAAGTCACCAAACTTAAATTTAACTAATTCATATTGTATAAATTAGACCTATAAGTCACCACCAGACCCATTTTAAAGGGGATCTACCAAGTCTCTAGAGGGATCAAATCTCTTTGAGGTGCAAACCCTTCCTCATCATTTGCAGTCTAGGCATGATTCAAATGTATAATACAATGTCTATGGTTTTAATCTATCTAATTTGTATTTTCATATATACATTGTCCTAAAAGATTTAAATCTAATTTGAGCTGCCATTTTATTTTTATAATATTTTATTATTTTTTAAAAAGGATACATGTCAGTTCTATGATGAGCACTTAAGGATTTACACATCTACGTTTACGAGGCTATAGAATGGACCTCTTTGGTACAAAAAGATACTGGTTGTCTATGCATCAACTACTTATTAGATGTTAATCCACCCCAAATTCTAATATATAAATACCTATAGGTGTAAGTAATTAAAACTCAACTAACTACTTTAGTAAAAGTAATTAGCATTCAGGTCTATGTTTTTCCATACATCTTCGGATTTGATAGGAGCTGTAGTATTTGATGGGGATTTGAAAGGAGGGTCTTGGGACTGATACTTTATTTTAGCCACACACGAAAGCACATAAAAACTTCTTACTACTTTTGGAACCTTCCTGAAAACTCGTCGGCGGTTTGGTTCCCAAATGTTTTGTCTTTTCGTTCTACCGATCAATTGTCGACATCTTCTAGTTTAGTAGAACCTCCTCTTCTTTAGTGATTATGTCCATCGTATTTCTTGGCTATACGAACTTTTAAGTGATTCATATAAGCCTCATTTATGTTTATATGGTTGGTTATTTAATACATAGTTACCAAGTTCGAATTGGTATTCGGTATGATTCGGAAAAAAATCGAAGACAGTATAATTAAACCAGTAAATAGTAAACATTTCTCAATAATATCAAGTTGCAGGTTTATTGAATTTATGGATTTACATAAGTAGGAAGCTTCTACTTTTGAAATTTTCAAATCTATGCTCTCCAAAGTGGACATGGGAAAAGCGGACATGGGAAATGGGTGTTAGGTCATTTCTATATGAACAAAGCTATTTTTGAGTTCTTTCTAAAAATATGTAATTTAATTATGGTTAAGGGATTGGAGTCTATTTTCTAATCTCGATTAATGGATTATGGATTTAGATGCTACATTATACCTATATTTCTATTGTGAGTGGTTAATAATCAATATGAGAAAATAAGAGGTGGGGCTCTACAATATACCTATATTTGTATTGTGAGTGGTTAATAATCAATATGAGAAAATAAGAGGTGAGGCACTAAGTTTTGTTGGTTTTCCCGGTGAAAGGTTTCTAGGGTAAATGTTTGTGTATTATGTGTGAATGTTGTGGTGTAATCTCTATTTTGCTTAAAATAATTTGTATGATTTGCTTCTCTACAACACGTTTAAAACTTACACTAGACATGGTCAAATAATTAACAAATACAACTTCCTAGTGGGTCCTAATTAATAAAGAGACCCTTTTTACATTTATTGATGAACATTAACTTACTCATCCTAAATTCAAATATATGTCCTTATACAATTATGTGACTAACACCTAAAGTAAGGCGGGCTAGGCTAGGACCCTAACATGCCCTCACCCTTCAAAAGAAGCATTGTCCTCGATGTTGAAGTTGAAAAAATTGTTGTAAAATGCCAATTTGGTTAGCAAGTCACATCTTGTAGAGTCATATCTTTCCATTAGATAAAAACTTTGATCATGTTCCTTTGCAATTGTAGTTCCCTAGAAGCAAAGATTATAGTTGGTTGAAGCCAAATGGAACCTTCCTCCTCTAGTTTTGGTAAGATGGTCTACACTTTACAATTAGATCCCACCACTTTCTTGAGTGATGATACGTGGAATATTGGGTGAATATTGAAGTTGTATGGAAAATAAACCTCGTATGCTACCTATCTAATGCACTCGAGGATGGTTTAGGGTTCATAGAACTATCGAGAAATGTTTTGATGGATATGAGCCTTGAATGATGTATGTTTATAAGGTTAGACTCAAAGAAACACATGATTCCAAACAATAAAGGGGCACACAAAGCGATGTTAATTAACCTATTGATTTATTCTATTTTGAGCCAATGGGTGTCCTTATTCAAATAATATGGCTCCTAGGACATGGCCCAAAGCATGACATTCTGAGATGAATGTCCTAGTGAATTTTGAAATGGATAACATATGCATAGTACACATATTGTCCTTTAGTGCTAAGAAGACCAACTCTACCAGCTCATTCCAGGAGTATGAAAGAATTATTTTTTAGCAATGAAATAAGAGGAGTTTAAATATTCCAATTGTTTGGAACAAACTTATGGTAGTAACTAGTAGTTCCAAATAATCCTCTCATGATCTTAATATTTTTGGGCCAAGGGCAGTTCCTTGTAGCTTCCACTTTCATGGGATCCACCTTGACCCTGTCCTGGTTCACAATATGACCCAATTGTTTGGCCTCATTCACCCCAAAATCAAATTTTGATCAATTCACAAATAACTTTGGTCGTATATTAATTGTGAAATACATGCAACATGTTGGAGGTGTATTTCTAATGTGGGCTTATAGACCAAGATATCATCAACAAAAAGAAAGACAAAATGGTGGAGGAAGGGGTGGAAAATCTTGTTCACGACACACTAAAAAGTGGAGGGAGAATTGGAGAGGCCAAGGGCATGACCAAGAACTAATAATGACCCTTATGAGTGCAAAAAATGGTTTTGGGAATATGCACCTGTTTCATCCTAATTTGATGGTAGCTGAAATGAAAGTCAAGTTTGGTGAAGAATTTGGAATGAAGAGTTTATCTTTGATGGCTATTTTGTTAAGAGCCCAAAAAGTAGGACACATGTGCCAATCAAATTCCTTTTGGAGAAAAATAACCACTGGTGAAGAATAAGGCCTTATGCTAGCATGAATAGCATTGATTACTAATAATTCCTAAATGTTTTTTTTCAATTTCATTCTTGTATGCAAAAGGGTGGCAGTAAGGGTAGGCATTAGGAGGTTTCCTACTCGAAACTAAAGGAATTACATGGTCACGTTTCCCATGAGATTGAGGTAAAACATTGGGTTCCATAAAAAAAATTATATTGGGAGAGAACATGTTGCAAATTGGGGTGAATATCTCATGTGGGCATTTCCATAACTTGGATGGAATGGGAATGAGTAATGATATTGGAGTGGAATTTTTTCAACAATTTCTCCATAATTTCCAAAGAAGTAGGTGTTATTCAATGGAGGTGATGTGTGTGCTTGGATTGAGTAAAGATAAGAGAGAGTTTCGTGAATTCCATTATGATAGGACCTAAGGTTTTCAACCATTCTACCAACAAAATTATCTTGCAACCACCCACGTCAATAGAAAAATATTGTCTTTTAGATGGTAGTCCCATGTTTGGTGTTAGGCATTTCCACAATCACCACAACATTTCATTGTACCCAAATTTACCACATACTTTGGAAGGTTGAAATGGTATGTATATATCAATGGGTTTCTTCAACCAAATGATGATTGATGAAACTATGGGTACTTCCATTATCATTTAAAATGATGACTTTTTTGTTCTTGATGTAGCTTATCAATTTTAGTGTATGAGGTGTGGAAAACCCTAATAAAGGATGGAGTGAAATATGTTGTTTTTCCTTAGGAACTGGCATATCAAGAGCATCTTCAAGGGGAGGAATTTGGTCACATACTTCAGTTTCATGGCATATCAAGAGAATATTCGAGGGGAGGATTTTGGTCACATACTTCAGTTTCATGCTAAGCCTCCAATTTTTGGTCCTCTAAGGCCTCATGGGGATTTTCCTTAATCTAGAATAATTTATTTTCTTTGCATTTATACATAACTAAATATTTTTCATTATAGTTATAGCAAGTCATATTTAATGCCATGGAGAGAAAAATAATGTTCCTTTCGGTTCACTCAACCTAATGGGTTTGAACTATCAAATTAACACATTTTAATCTTCATAAATTTGTGCCATGAAGTTTGATCCTCAAGGAGTGATACTATTTTCTTGGGACTAGATAGTGAGAGCTTTGGTCCTTAGTGGGAACAAATTAAAATTTTAGAGTGTCAAATGGTGGAGTATATCTAGCATGTTTCCCAATATAAGTGAGAAAAATATCCTTCTTGGTAATCTTATGGTCAAGTTTCATAAGTAAATAGGTCATTGTTTGACAGTTAGGAGGTGGAGTGGGTTGGTTTGGATATGGTTGGGTTGTATTCTAGTTGGTACTCTCCATGTTAGGTTGGTTGTGGGTGTGATCCATGGGAGAAAAAAAGTATGAATTGCAAAGGTATAGGGGTCAGGTCTACCAAAACATGATTGTGAGATCGATATATAAAAATGACCAGCATGATACAAGGAGTCCTTTGAAATAGAAAAAAATAAGTATTTTTCGGACCGCGTGAAAAAATGTTATGAGAGATACAATTCAAAATGACCAGTCCTACAATGCAAGTATTTTAATGAGGTAGGTCATAAATAAGGATTTCCGAGAACCCTAGTATTTTTTTAGTCTCATGCGACTATTAATATTGGTTGGATGTTACTACAAGAAAATAATTCCCTGACTGTTACTAGATTCAAAGATGTAAGTACTTCACAAGCCTCCCCATAGATAATATGATTTTTTCTCTTACATAATGAGGAATTTCAAAAACATGTTGTAGAGATCAATGTATCTAGGTTCTCTAGGGTTTTGAAGACAACATGTTGTAGTATATCGCCCAATATCTTAGCGTGATAAATAAGGAGGTGCAACTATGCCATTACTCATACTAGTAAACTACCCAGGTACATCAAAGTATCTTCCCAAGCGTTCTTCTTAACATCAATATAGCAATAAGACAATTGTTGTTTAGTTTCAAGTGACATAGCAGAATTCCAATATACTTAAGGCCATGTGGAAGTTATTCTATGTGTAGGATTTGTCTAATATAATATTACTCGAAGGGGTATCAATGATGGTAGCTGTGGTGTCCATTAATTGCACCAACCAAGATTACAATGTGACTAAGTATCAATTGTATTCACTTCTTGTAGTGTTCCCCAACTATAGGTTTAAGCATTGAATGATAGATCTCTATGGTTATTTAAAGACACTAGGGCACATCTCTAGCCTACGAGAAAAATCTATAAAATATTGGAATTTTTTTGGCTCAAGAAGGTGGATTTGAAATCACTTGTGGTTGTTTTTATCCATGTAACTTAAAACACCAAAGGATATACATAAGTTAAAATGAAATAATCCAAAATTTTATAAACAAGAACAAGACATATGAGACAATCAAAATGTAAAGATGGGAACATATCATCTTTATATTGGGAGAAAACTTATAGAATCATTGTTTGCATGCTTGTTGAGTTAGGGAGACCTTACACTTGAGAAGATACATTATAATAATATTAAAAAAAACTCTCCATAGCCTTGTACCTTTTTAAATGGGCTTCTATGATCCAAAATAGTAACTACTTGACAATGTCAAATAATTAACAAGTACAACTTCTTAATGGGTCCTAATTAAAAAAAATACACTCTTTACATTGATCGATGAGCATTAACTTGCTTGACATTATTTCAAAGATATGGCCTTATACAATAATGTGATTAATTCCTAAAGTAAGGTGGGTTACAACAGGACCCTAACATTATATGCATTCTTATTTCTATACACACATTTACATCTAACAAGTTTTATTCCTTCTGGAATAGCTACAAGATGCCAAATATCATTGGAAACTAAGGAATGTTACTTTTCATTCATTTTTGAATCTCAATTTGGATGGCTAGAAGCTTCTACAAATTCATTCTCATCACTATTTTATGAAATTTTTGTCTAAAGAGAAGAGGGCCAACTGAATTATGAATGAGTTCAATGTCAATTTGTAGTACCATCAACAATATCGCCACCTTCTTCTTGTATTGTATAGATTCATCTAGGAAGTGGTTTTGTGGTGTAGGTTCATGTTCAATGGACCCTACTGGAGGAATGCAAATAATTAGAGGTAGATTTTCATCATCTCTCTAACTTTCTTCCCTAATAATAATTTCATTCTATTAATATTGAAGAATTCTATAACCTTTGACATATTCAGAATGTCCAACAAAAATGCACTTCTCACTCTTAGGTTGAATTGATTTCTATTTTTTATGAGGAATGTGAACCCATGCTTCACTACCAAGCACAGAAAATTAACTTACATTTCGTTTAATTTTACTCCATGCTTGTTCTAGTGTTATATATTTTAAATCATTTGTGCTAGTGTGATTGACTATGCAATTGGAACAATTAATGGAATCCTCCCAAGAATCTGCTTGACTATGTTGTTATAAATATCTTGTGAGAAACAAGTTTTCAGTTTATTAGCTAAATGTTGTCCATAAGTTTTTTTAGTGCCCAATAGGCCGAAGTGTTGTAACTACAACTCTGATACCATACATGTAACATACCTATTTTTTTCTAATTAAAAAATTCTTTTGTACTTTATAGTGGTCCATTTTCCTTTACTCTTATCATAACTATACTATAATTTTAAGTACTATAGTCCATTGTATACCTTGTTGTCACTTTTTATGTCACATATACATTTACATTTGAACAAGAAAACACTTGATTTCAATATACTGCTACTTGTAGTGAGAACAATTTCTTATCAAAGGTTATTTTGTCTTATCTATTATCTATATATATGTTATTGTAGAGGTACGCCATTGAAACCTACTATACAATAATGGTGCTTCATTAGGATCAACATGGTTACATATATCTATTTTTTCTTTTCAAATGTCTTAGTTATACCCTTGTTTGCAACGCCTAACTTCCTGGTGTAGTCCACATGTTACTTATTATTATAATTGTTGGAAAGTGGTGCACATGTGGTCTCTTCTCTAAACCGGTATAGATCCATCTTAAACCTAGATCTACAAAGCAGCAAGAGGGATCCATACTTTTGTTACAGTTAACATGTAATAAGGAAGCACTAACTTGCACTAGCACATATTTTTATGTTTTATCAACATATTTATGATTGTTTAACATTTTTATCATTGTAATTTGTAGTTTAGACTCTAAAGTCATTCCTATTTATCTATTAAGTCCATATAATTTTATGTTGTATCTAATTACTTGGACTATGACAACCCCATAGCCAACTAGATAACTCAAGAAGGTTGGTGGGTTTATGAATGCCAAAGTTAAAATTCATTTGCAAGTTTGTGCTTAATTATTTATTTATATTTATAGATAAATTAGCCTTTGAAAAGAAATATAATCTATGTATATGCTATTCTTAACAAGAATATTGTTTTTACACCATATGGAATAATCTTTCTCCCCAATTTGACATTTTTTAATTAGTGAATATGTCATGGCTACAAGAAAACATTTTGGGACTAACCTTTCTGTGAGACTAGCCACTGGGATTACCTAGGAAAGTTAAAAGTTGCTTGATATTACATTTATCTCTAATATTTGTATTTATATATGCTCTTGACAAATGAAAATATGGTCTTATGTAATTTTTGAAATGTGTATAGAAATTTGATAATAGTTATAAACATGGAAAGCTTATATTTTATAATGTAAACAATGGATTTATATTCATAAAAAGTATTTAATTATTTTGATATAAATAAGCTTCCTATAGAATTTAGTATATTTTGACACTTTCTCTAATTATATTTTTGTCTCACTTGATTTAGCTCATGTCTTAAATCATCTATTTTTTTGCAATGTATTAAATGGTTCCTTCACAAAACAAGTTATTTTTTATTGTGCATGATTTAGGTATATTTGATTTGTTGGGCCGAGGTTGAGATAAAGTTTTGGAAGCACCTTTTTGAGGCAAGCAGGGAAAGTTGAGCTGAGCGTAGCTCAGAAACACAATTTTTGCTAAGTATTGAGGATGCTACAAAGTTGCGCGCAGCATCCAACTTTTGACCAAACTGCGGAGTTGCGCGCAGCATCGAAGTTTTGGCCGTGATGCGAAGACCAGTACTGCGCCGAAGCAGTGCTACGGAGTTAGGAGGCCACATGGAGCCAGCAAAGCGGTGTGCTAGACAAGTATCAAGTGTAGCTACCAGCTCGACCGGTAGCAACCATTTTTGGAAAGATATTTCAGGAGTGCCGAGCGGTGGACGTAGGCAAAATAGGAAGGCGGCCACGTGTGGGTTGTTAAGGAAAGCGACATTTGGCACGCTTAGAAGGTAAAACCATTAGAGAGAAATGGTTTGGCAGAAGTAGCCTGTAGGAACACGTGCAACAGGAAGGCCGGGTAGCGGCAAAATGAGGACGTGGAGATCTGCCATGATCAAGTAGACGCTACCAGGAGCCAGCAAGCCGGTTTGGAAAACCGGTGCAGTTTTCGAGACCATTAGGGTTTTGGGCTTTAGGTCTTTGACATTGTACAGACATGACCTTCGGGCATGATCTATTTAAGAAGACATTTCTGTATGGGATGGGGGTTCTGGGGTGGTTGTTCTCTTTTTGGATTATTGTTATTATTTTGTTGTTGCTGAGAACTTAAGGAGATAACCTTTTTGTATTGTAAAATATCTCTGAGCTGAGAATATTGAAAAGGCTTGGCAGCTGTGTGTGTAGACACCTAACCGAGAGAAAGAAGAGTCTGCAGCTGAGTGCGTAGAATAAGAACAGTTTCCCCATCCCTTTTGAAAGAAATATATTACCAACTGTTCTTGTGGACGTAGCTTTCAATCCAGGGAAGTGAACCACATTAAATCCTGTGTTATGTGATGATGTTTATAAATGAATGACTGTCTGTATTTTCTGTAGAATGAATGCTTGAATGTTTCCTTGCATGCTGTAATATGAGAACTTTGATATGCATTTACCAATAGGAGAAGTTCGGGAATGATATGCTTGGTTCCACGGAAGCAGATGAATGGAAAACATTTCAATTCTACATTAAGGTCATGACTCAGTCATTTAAGTTTAAATAGTTTCTTAAGCACAGTGAAGGAATGCAGCACAATTAATCATGTTTATCATTTCACTTCACATTGTAATAGTCCAAGTTCTAGAATGAACGCTAGAAAGATAACCAGTAAGTTCCTGAATGAATGGATGAGTGATATTCAATTTAGTGCCTTAACGTTTCCAAGATCTTCCAAGTAAAGGATAAGTGTGGGTGACTCACTGTTCCAGAAGAAGAGTCGCAGTAGTAAGAAACCCTTAGTGCGGGCCGCAGTGTTGCCTCCACTGTGCAGTACTGCTCACAACATAGATTCTGATGGGCACCACATCACTTTGCCCCGCAGTGCCATCCTTCTGTCCTGCGCTGCACAGCTTGTTCAGATAAACAACTCATCATTTACTGTGGAAACCTGATTCTGCAGTACCCCATAAGATACACCTCGGTGAGACCTCAACCTGCTCGCAGGTTGTTGCCGAAAGGGCCAGTGCAAAGGGGTTTTGTTGGTCAAAGGGATAACCGCAAAGAACCTGGGTCTAATTGGAAACCTCTAGGTCTGTTTAAGCCAACAAATGGTTTCGTTTCCACGCTAGAATCCATGATGAGTTGAAATGGTTTCGTTGCCGCGCTAGAATCCATGATGAGTTGAAATGGTTTCGTTGCTGCGCTGGAATCCATGATGAGTTAAAATGGTTCCGTTGAGTTGAAATCATGATGTGTGAAGAAGAATATCAGTTTCGCGAAGGATCTGACTATTGGCATCCTGAAAAGACAGAAATCCAAGCTTGGTGGGATAAGACCATAAGCGATTTTAACAGACAAGAAAATAGACATTCGTGTCTAAGCGACACAAAGTGGTCAGATAGATATCTGTTGGATGACATTCACGAGATCTTCTGGGAATCATTTCCAAACGAGCTGCATGGATGGATCTCGCGACTCGCAGAGAAGAAAAACTGTTTCCAAGGAGGAGTTCCTACGGAGTGTACTTCCGAGATCATAGCGTAGCTTAAAGCGTTAGACAGCCCATTGTCACACGTAGTTGATTATTGGGTTGATCATATGCTAGAAGGCTTTGTAACAGAATTTGCTGTAGACACACTCAAATCCTACAGCCAAGCAGAAGCACATTTTTTTGGAGGATTCCAAGGTAAGTTTTTGAACAATCTCAATCTATACATTAAGATGCTATTAGCTGAGAAAGGTGTTCTAAGAATGCAGTAATATGCTTGAAGTTTGTCATGATAAACAGTACATATATTGATTCTGGCAAAGAGACACATACTCTTAGAAGTGGTAAGATATATAAAATTAATAAGAATTTGGAAGGCCCTAAACTTCATATAGATATTGAGATCCCTTGAGATCTTGATAGCAAAGTTGCACAACCATTTACCCCTAAGAATCCGTCGGCTACACAACCCACGCCACCCTTATCGCAGAACCCACCCGCTACGTAGCCCACCCCGCAGAAGACTTAGCCTAGTCCAACTCTCCCGATAGTCCCATTTGTATTTACTGCGCAGATCCCTTTACACCAGCCGCAGACTAATCTCGACACTCCACCACCTAGTAGCACAATGGAAAACACTGATATGAAACTGCCAATATTCAGAGGAACTGGCCTAAAAGACCCTAATCAACATTGGTTCCTTTGTGAAGCCGTATGGAGTGTAAGACAAATCTAGGACGATGCCGTGAAGCAAGCACAGCTCATCACCACTTTCAAGGATAGAGCGCTACATTGGTTTATGAAATACTCTACCGTACAGGCGAGAACCTTGCAGAAATTAAAGTCACGCCGGTGGTGGAGTTCAAGAAACCTAAGTCTGAGTCTCAGTGTATAACTGAGCTGAAGGAAATAAAGTAGAGAGCAACTGAAATGGTCTGGGAATTTGATCAGAAATTTAAGACCTTACTAGACCAAGTAAGTTTTGTTATACCACCAGAATAGCATAAAGAATGGTTCATTGCTGCACTATTACCTCATATCAGATTACCATTGATGCAGTAGAAGGTTCTATCCCAGGCAAAGGCCTTGGAAATTGCAATGAAGCTAGAAGCTTTGCCGATTGGTGATACTAGTTCTGGGATGTCTCAGATCCAGAACCAGCTGACCACCCTGACACTTGAACTACAAAGTATGAAAAATGGTAAAGAACAAAGATATGAACCTAGACAGGAGGTCTAGTGTACAAGTTGTAAAGGAGAAGGTCATGACCGTGAGCATTGCCCTCTATTCCAGGACTATATTAACAGTGGTGCGCCCAACCCATTAAATCATAATCAGGCCCCATGGTGTGAAATTTGTAGAACCACAGGACACAGACCTGAAGACTGTTACCTCATCCAGAAATATGTGAAAACTCCTAAGAATTTATACTACAATTTATGTAAATCAGTTGGACATGATGAATCCAATTGCTACGCATATGAATTAATGAATGAAAGAAAAAGGGATATGGACTCAATGTGAGGCGCTGGCTTGTACCGCGTACAAGAAGATACCCAGCCAAAACAAGAAAATGTACAATATGACCAAGGAGGATACATAGGTCATGGTGGTGGATATCGTGGTAGAGGAAGAAATGCTAGTCCGACACAAGGAAGAGGCCACGGCCAGGTCATTTTTTATAACTGTGGCCAACCCGGGCACGTGTCTAGAGATTGTGTTAACCCATGCACTATGTGCAACTATTGTAAATCGTTTGAGCATGTCATTGAAGATTGCCTAGTATTAGAGGTGGAAATGCAGAAGAGAAGACAAACAGAGGCTCCGAATCCAAACGTCCAGTGGATCGCATTAGAGAATAGACTAGTGGATCTGAGCATCAATGTAGTCACGCGCAGTGGTGCTGAGACAGGTCGCGATAGAGGAGCGGAAGCTTCAACATCAGGGGAGGCACATACGAAGAAGGATCCCCTTGAAACAATATGGATAAGCAAAGCTCCAGGAAAAGCACCCCCTCTTAACCTACAGAAGAACAAGGAGATCTTCATTGACGCGCGGGATACCTTTAGAGAACCAACAGATAAGTCATAAAGGATCCCGTTGCACAGTGAAACAACGCATGTTGAAGACATGCCGGCCCCGTATGATAAAACAAGTACTACAAAAGATGTTTGTACTTCTATTGTGCAGTTCTTGCGAAGCTACATGAAGTTACTAAAAAGCGAAAAAGCCATAGTAGAGCTCCAGAAGCTTATCAACTAGTATGAACCTCAAATTGCAACAGAGAATCCAGATAGCATTGTACATCATTTAAGGAAGCACAAAAGAATAGGCCGAGAGATGAGGCTTACTGCGCAGATAGGAGATTTTGAGATGGATGAAGTCATCCTTGATCTGGGATCAGAAGTGAATGTCTTGACTAAGCAGACATGGCAGCAGATGGGTCGACCAAAGTTGCTCTGGTCACCTATCCAGTTACGAATGGCTAATCAGGAGAAGGTCATACCTTTTGGTCGCTTAGCTAATGTAGTAGTTGGAATTGACAGAGTACAGAGTCATGCAGACTTTGAGGTTATTGAAATTGTGGATGATAGTCAACCTTTTCCAGCAATATTGGGAATTGATTGGGCTATGGATAACTTAGCTATCATAAACTTGAAGACAAAGAAGATGATCTTTGAAGGGAAGCATTTTAGGGTCATCGCACCATTAGATCCTAAAGATGGTGATAGATACAGTGAGTTGATTCAGGAGGAATCCCAAGCTCAAGATTTAGACCGACTATACCAGCTGACTGCGAACAAGGAAGACTACATTAATCCTACTGTGGACGGTACGCTCAGCTGCCGATGTGACACTTCTTGTATCTCTGACTCGGATATAGGACTAGATAATTGGCAAAGCCGTATGCATGAAGTATCAGCAAGAAGATGTGTGCATGTTACAAAATCACTGCGCTGGATCAGAAAAGAGGTGAGTCCTATTCCCACATATGATGGTTCTTCTAATGTTTACAATTTCATAAGGGAATATACTGCAGTTATACCAGATGAGCTTAGACTGCCAGCTTTAGATATAGCATTGCGCGATACACGTGCAAGATGGTGGAATGCACATAAGAAAACATTGACCACTTGGGATCAATACAGAACTAAGATGCAGATCCGATTCACCGAAAAGGTTACCTTACCCTTTGAAAAGTATAATGGACAGACAAACCCTAGTTAGCACATTGAAATCTGTTCAAAGGCATGGGTGGAAAGACCACTTACAGAATGGGTACGTTTATTTGTACATACATTGGATGCGGGTATCCCAGAAAAATGGTACCTAGACCTGGAGTTGCGCAATGAACTCATTGATTGGGAGCTGCTCGCTGTGAACTTCCGGAAGGACTTAAGTTTTGAAGATGAGAATCCACTAATCTATGAAGCATTATAACTAATCAAGATGCACATATTCCAGGATGACTGTCATCATCAAAACATAACATTGCAGGTGTTTTTGGGACAGAGTGCGTTCTCGCGCACCTACAGTCAGAATGGAAGGAACATGAAGAGCACTTGATCGAGTGTTACAAATTAGCTGAAGATACCAATGATACAAATGAAGACAATGAGGACGACCTGTGCAACATAGATATACTAGAATTAGAAGGCACGCATGAGGTAGAAGGACCTCCGTTGGAAATCCCAGATATGACTGGACCAGTAAAAACAAAAAAAGTGAACATTCGCATAGGCAAAGAGCTGAAGTTAGAATCAATAGGAGATTATTGGGACGATAAGACTATTGCAGAGATCGCAGATACCTTACATGAGTATCAAGAACTATTTCCAACAAAATTTACATAGATGAAAGGAATTTTGGGAGACCTAGGGGTTATGAAAATACCTTTAAAGCTAGGTGCTAAGCCTGTCAAGCAGAGGCCATACAGATTGAGTCCGCGCTACAAGGAAAAAGTCCACATAGAACTCGATAAGATGCTAGAAGCAGGAATCATTGAACTAGTCGAAGAATCCGAATGGATTAGCCCCATGGTTGTTCAAGATAAGAAAGCAAAAGGCGATATCAGGATTTGTGTGGATCTCAGAAAGCTGAATGATGCTTCCATGCATGACCCATTTCCTACTCCATTCACAGACGAAGGGCTTGATAATGTTGGAGGAAATGAGGCATATTCTTTCACTGATGGTTTCTCTAGTTATCTTCAGATTAGGATTGATCCTACGGATAGGCATATGACAACATTTGCTACAGAATAGGGGTCATTCCAGTACAATGTCATGCCTTTTGGGCCGAGGAACGCACCTGCCATATTCTCTAGAGTCGTCGTCGCAGCATTTAAAGATTTTATGCACAAGTTTTTAGAAGCGTATTTTGATGATTGGACTGTATTTGTTCTATTGAAAAATCATTGCGTGAATCTCCACATGATGCTCGAGAAGTGTCGACAACATCAAATATCCTTGAATTTGAAAAAGTGTATTTTCTGTGTGCCTTATGGAATTTTACTTGGCCACATTGTCTGTAAGCAAGGATTGATGCTAGACCCTGCGAAGATTGCAGTTATTGCAAACTTAACAACACCAAATTCAGTCAAGATGTTGTGATCTACATTAGGCCAAACTGGATATTACAGGAAATTTATAAAGGGTTATGCACAGATAATCGCAGCAATGGAAGAGCTGTTGAAGAAAGACGCACCGTTCATTTGGAATGTAGAATGCGAACAAGGTTTTGACACATTAAAAGAAAAGATGGTTAGTGAGCCTATTCTAGTATTTCTAGACTGGACGAAGCCATTCCATGTCCATACTGACGCATCATGTATTTCCCTGGGGATCATGTTAGCTCAGCCAGGAGAGGGAGGTATTGACCACCCTATTGCATTTTCTAGCAAAAAGATTTCAACAGTAGAGAAGAACTATACTACTAGTGAGAGGGAAGGTCTTGCGATGGTACATGCCCTACAGAAATTTAGACACTACTTGCTGGGATCGCACTTCCTTATGTTTACTGACCATTCTGCGTTGAAATATCTGGTCAACAAACCAGTGTTAGGGGGATGCATATGCCGATGGCTATTGCTATTCCAGGAATATGACTTTGAAATTATTGTCAAACTAGGTAGGCTAAACTTGGGACTTGGTCATCTGTCAAGGATCGAGTCAGGAGAGGAGTCGACGAATATTGAAGACAGTCTACCTGATGCGCAGTTATTTAGTATACAGGTTGCCGATGATTATTACAAGGATATCATTGACTTCCTAACCACGGGGCTGGCACCCCAGGAATTCTCGGTCTAGCAGAAAAAAACAGTTAGTGGTGCATGCTGCAGACTTCACTATAATTGTAGGCTAGTTATACAAACTTGGGATGGATGAAGTCCTACATAGGTGCGTACTTGATCATGAGAAGCCATTTATTCTAGCTGATGCACACTTAGGAATCACGGGAGGTCACTATGTAGGAAGGGCTACTATGCAAAAGATATTGCGCACAGGGCTATGGTGGCCTACGCTCCATAAAGATGCCAAAGAACATTGTAGGAACTGTGATGTCTGTCAGAGGATAGGAAAATGATCACACCAAGATGAGATGCCATTGAATCCACAATTGACACTGCAACCATTTGAAAAATGGGCAATAGACTTTGTGGGTCCTATAAACCCACCAGGAAAAAGAATGGGTGCAAGGTATATTTTTACTGCTACAGATTACCTCACAAGATGGGCAGAAGCAAAACCAGTTAAGGACTACAGTGCAGTTTATTTTTGAAGAAATACTCACCAGATTTGGCTGTCTGAAGATTTTGATGAGTAACCAAGGTACTCACTTTCTGAAGAAGACAATTGCGGCGCTTACAGAATAATTCTACATTCATCATCAGCGCAGTACTCCATATCATCCACAGGCGAATGGTACTATAGAGGCTTTCAATAAAATATTGGAGAACACACTCACTAAGGTGTGCAATGTAAATAGAGACGATTGGGACCTGCGCGTCTCATCTGTGCTATGGGCATACAGGACCACATGCAAGAAATTGATAGGACAGACACCCTTTCGGTTGGTTTATGGGCAGGAGGATATAATGCCTATGGAATATATTGTCCCTTGTTTGAGAATCGCTGCATTCACAGGGATGGCAGACTACGAAGCTCTAGAAGAAAGATTACTACACTTACTGGGCTTGGAGGAAGATCGCTTCATTGCAGGCTTCCACCAACAAGCTTAGAAGGACCATGAGAAAGCATGGCATGATCGCCATATAAAGAACAAGTGTTTTCAGGTAGGTAATCTAGTCCTCCTGTATGATAGCAAATTCATGAAATTCCATGGTAAATTTAAGATGCATTGGCTTGGCCCATATACTGTGATACATGTTACTAACCTTTCTGCAGTCCAGTTAGCCAATTTAGCTGGTGATACCTTACCATCTTTGATAAATGGAAGCAGGATAAAGCTATACCATGATATCACTGCTTCGCAAAACCCTGAAAAACGAGCCAAGGAAGGAAGTTCTAAGTGTCAAGTATAGTTGAAAGTGGCCAATAGAAATGAAAACGAGTCTGTACATGTATGATAAAAGGAAGAAGGTATGATAAGAAGAATGATCTATGTACCACACAGCACTATTGAAGCTACGCGGAAGGAAAAATAAAAAATAAAAAATATATATATATATATAGTGGAAGCCGCACAGTTGGAAATTTTCAACACTGCGAAGTAGCCACGTAGGGTTGCAGATGGCTTGCCGTGGTTCGGTGCAGCACTCAGATAAAAATAGTTGTTGCATGGCTTTTCAGAAAAATAGTCGTTAGATGACCGTTGCAGCAACCGCTTCAACATTTAAAGAGAAGATGACAGAAAAGACTGAAGGATCCACTCAAATTCACCAACAGACACCACAGTAAATGCTTATCTAGCCATTGAAGGGCGCGGGAGAGGGTCTACTGCACCTATAAATAACACCATTGGGAGACTCGCGGGCATTACCAAGCACTTAGAATTTTCTTGTGATTAACCTCTCTGAGCTAGTAGCCATCTGTATTCTATCTGCCTTAGTCGCTACCTCATTTATGAATGTCTGAACCTTCCTTTAGAGAAGAAGAACTGACCCTTGAAGAAGCACTAAGGATCTTCAAGCACGGAGGGATTCAGCAGTTAATGAAAACTCCAGTTAAGAAGGTCGCCATAGAACAAGGTGAAGGATCTTGCAGATCGCCAAGAATTAATCCGATGATGCAGGAAAAAGAAAAAGATAAGGGAAAAGTTGTAACTGTACCTTGATCCAACATCATAAAGATGGGATCCTCGACACAGAAATCTCCAGTCTTTCAGACAGAACCTTTGAAGATGACACCTAAATATATCTCCTCATGGGCACTAAATGCCCTTGTGTTTAAATTGTCTAAGAATGCGAGATACGACATCCCGCTGTCGCCTATCTCAAAGCATGTAAACATTGCTAAGAATCTACTGGGAAAGATAGCAGATTGTAAATGGGATGATTATGACCTCTTGGGAATGAAGAAAGATGAGCCAGATGTTCCCAAATGCCCATATTTTCAACCAGACCAGTATATGTGCTGGAAAAAGGATGCCAAGGGAACTCTAAACTTGGTAGCTGACAGTTGGCTAGCACCTGTCGTTCAGTCAGGGCTACTGAACTTGCTGAGATTGCCACATTTTGACCGTTCTCCAGAACTGGATATCGTGGTTCGCACACTCATGGCATGAATCCATCAAGGTTATCTCTGGCTGGACATAAACATTGATATTAACATCGATTTGATCCACCACATCACCGGGCTAAGCAAGCACGGTAAGGATCCTAAGTAATTCTTCCAGGGGAAGAGCGAAGAAAAAGAGGCTATTGAGAAGATGAAGAAAACCCACTCAGTGGTGAAGGAAAAAAGAGGATTCCCGACAGAAGATATAGAGGATAGAGCAACAAGATTTGAAACGCAGTTGCTCGCAGGCAAGATGCTCAAAACAGCTAGGCCTTCAGAGGTGCCTACGGGTGCAATACTCCTTTGTGCTGCAGCGGCCGAAGGAAACAGCTTCAATTGGTGTCAGTTTCTGTTGAATGAGTTCCTCGAAGAACTCAACAACACCCAGGTGAATGGACGCTAGTTTCATTTCACTTGGCTCATCACCCTAATCACTTTGTGCGGATGGAAGGAGCCACAAGATTATGTGGGCGTCATTATGGACACCAAGGATCCTAGAGGATTTAAGTTCATCAACCTCTGGGAAAACACAAATGCAGAGCGCCAGCATGCAACATCATAAGTCTTTTACCAGTACTATATTCAGCTGCATGACGGAATCACGAAGACACCCCACATTACAAAGCAGGTCACAGCGAAGTATATCCACATCGTCGACTTTGAGGCGAATATGAAATGCATCTTCATATCACCGAAAGCACCAATGAGGAAACTGGAATGGTTCCCAGGAAAGTACATCATGTGTGAGCAGGATATTGAGGACCTCATGAAAGATTGGCTAGCAGAGTTCCACGTAGAGGTCATGGACGTGGAGACAAATTTAGCAGAAGATGAGCCAATCCCGCTCTCATGCCCAATTATTGAAGAAGCAAGGAAGAGAAAAGAAGCTAAGACTTCGGAGAAGCCAAAGTCAAGGAAAAAGGTGAAGGCTACAAAGATTCAATCGGAGGCAGTCCTCAATGATGATGACTATGAGATGATAGCCGAAATAGTCTCTTATGGTGGCTAAAGAAAAGAAGGACATGGTGGCTAAAGAAAAGAAGGACATGGTCATCCAGGATGACCTGCACCAGATGCGGCTCGCAATGCAAGGCCTAATGAAGAAAATGGATGATGTACAGAAAATCCTTATTGTGCCGAAGGAAGTAGGGGCTGAAAGGAGGTCGATAGGAACCTCGCAGCAAGGAAGACAACAGCTAGCAATAACGCTGCCATCGAAGACTAGGATTGTCCATGTGGACCCATTCGCTGTTGTGTTGCCAATGGTAGAGCAAGTTGTCTTGGACACAAAGGGAGTCGAGAGGGTAGAGCTCGACTTAGCCAAAATCCCTTTACTAGGATTGCACTTCATCCACACGCAGATCATGGAGGAGATGCATGAACGGATAGTTGAATCAATGAAGTTATAGGCAGAACTCATCGCAACAAACAGACAAATTCAGCAGAAGGCAGAAGTACAGCTATGCAAGGAACAAGACTGCCGACAAAATTTGGAGACCACCATATCCAATGTGGCGAAGGATATCAAAGGCATAGAAATCCAGGATGATCCTGTGGACCCAGTTCTAAGGATCGGAGATAAGGTGAGATCCTTCCAGATAGAGATGCAGGATAAAGAGATTTATTATGAGGCCGATATTGCTACATTGAAGGATAAGCTGAATAAGCAGGTGCCATTAACTGAACAGCAATTCAGAGAGCAAGTAGTGAGCGCCGCCTCGAAAAGCATCACAAGTCAGATGGCTAAGTGCCAATCTCTCCTGGATAAGGTTTCACAGGAAATCATGACCCTTGAAGAGGATCAAGGGTTGCTGCAGGTCAAGACCGCAGTATAAGAAAAACAGACCGTGTTGGATAAGTTGAATGTAGAGGTTAAAGCTCTACCACCCAGAGAAAGGCTGCCGAGATACAAGGAGATATCTATCTTAAAGAAAGAAGTACAGGAATTATGACAAAAAGAGACTAAGAGGGATAATCAGTCGCAGCAGCTCCTGGAGAATGCGATGGTGGTATTGCAGCAGATTGAAGATAAGTTAGTAGAACTGCGCAATAACTAGGAGCAGGTATAAGATCAAATTGGACAAGAAATAACTCCAACACTGCTTGAGACAATTAAATAGGTTGAGGAGGATACAAGAGAAGCAATGGTGCAGTTGTGTGGTATATATGACGAGTTCGCGGCCAAGTTCGTCCCACCGGTCGTGGCGCAGAGTGAGATAGCTGAAAGAATCAGTGGCTCAGTGGTGAGCCACATATAAGTGTTAGGGGCATGTTGGGCCCAAGTTGAGATACAGTTTTGGAAGCAACTTTTTGAGGAAAGCAGGGAACGTTGAGCTGAGCGCAGCTCAGAAACACAATTTTGGCTAAGTATTGAGGATGCTGCAAACTTGCGTGTAGCATCCAACTTTTGACTAGACTGCGGATTTGTCTGCAGCATCAAAGTTTTGGCCATGATGCGAAGACCAGTACTGTGCCGAAGTAGTGATACAGAGTTAGGAGGCCACATGGAGCCAGCAAAGTGGTGTACTGGAAAAGTATCAAGTGTAGCTACCGGCTCGACCAGTAGCAACCATTTTTGGAAAGATATTTCAGGATTGCCAAGCGGTGGACATAGGCAAAACAGGAAGGCGGCCACGTGTGGGTTGTTAAGGAAAGCGACATTTGGCACGCTTAGAAGGTAAAACCGTTAGAGAGAAACGGTTCGACAGAAGCAGCCTATAGGCACACATGCGATAGGAAGGCTGATAGTGATAGATTGAGGACATGGAGATCCACCATGATCAAGCAGACGCTACCAAGAGCCAACAAGCTGGTTTGGAAAACTGGTGCAGTTTTGGAAACCCTTAGGGTTTTGGGTTTTAGGTATTCGACATTGTACAGACATGACCATCGCGCATGATCTATTTAAGAAGTCATTTTTGTATGGGATTGGGGTTTTGGGGTGGTTGTTCTCTTTTTGGATTATTGTTATTCTTTTGTTGTTGCTGAGAACTTAAGGAGATAACCTTTTTGTATTGTAAAATCTCTCCAAGCTGAGAATATTGTAAAGACTCTGCAACTGTGTGTGCAGAGACGTAGCTGAGAGAAAGAAGAGTCTGCAGCTGAGTGCGTAGAATAAGAACTGTTTCCCCATCCCTTTTGAAAGAAATATATTACCAACCGTTCTTGTGGACGTAGCTTTCCATCCGGGGAAGTGAACCACGTTAAATCCTGTATTATGTGATGATGTTTAAAAATTAATGACTGTCTGTATTTTTTGTAGAATGAATGCTTGAATGTTTCCTTGCATGTTGTAATATGAGAACTTTGATATGCACTTACCAATAGGAGAAGTTTGGGAATGATATGCTTGGTTCCACAGAATCAGATGAATGGCAAACATTTCAATTCTACGTTAAGGTCGTGAATCAGTCATTTAAGTTTAAATACTTTCTTAAGCACAGTGAAGGAGTGCGGCACAGTTAATCATTTTTATCATTTCAATTCACATTGTAATAGTCCAAGTTCTAGAATGAACGCTAGAAAGATAACAAGTAAGTTCCTGAATGAGTGGATGAGTGATATTCATTTCAGTTCCTTAACGTTTCCAATATCTTCCAAGTAGAGGATAATTGTGGGTGACTTGCAGTTCCGGAAGAAGAGTCGCAGCGAAACGCTTAGTGCGGGTCGCACTGTTGCTTCCTCCACGCAGTACTGCTCGTAGCATAGATCCTGCTGTGCACCGCATCACTTTGCTCCACAGCGCCATCCTTCTATCATGCGCTGCACAGCTTGTTCAAATAAACAACTCATCATTTACTGTGGAAACCTGATTCTGTAGTACCCCATAAGATACACCTCGGGTGAGACCTCAACCTGCTCGCAGGTTGTTGCCGAAAGGGCCGGTGCGAAGGGGTTTTTTTGGTCAAAGGGAGAACCACAAAGAACCTGGGTCTAATTGGAAACCTCTGGGTCAGTTTAAGCCAACAATCATAAACAAAAATGTTGGTTTCCCTATAATTATTTTGATATAACTATTTTGAACTTGCAAACAAAAATATTGGTTGCCTCCCACTATTCTTAACTCCAAGATAAGAAAAAAATTACAACTCATTTAAATCTTATCATGGAGTTACCATAAATGATTTAACCTATTTACAATGATCATAATTATTAAGTATTATAATTTAGTAGAGAATTAATAACTAGATAAACTCAATCTTTTGGATGAGTTCATTTCTTTTCAAGAAAGTAAAATTCCAGTATCTACTCATATTTTAGAAAATCTTATCATCTAGGTCCTATTGACATTATTATTTTATTTGGAGAATAATTTCAACTTTGTTCCATGAATTTCCTCTCAAATATTTTGAGCCAATTTGACTCAATTTAATACAAGTGTGTAATGTCTCCATCCAAATAAATCACTAGATGGGAAAATTCCACCAATCTACTAGTTTCCTAGGTTGTGGTGGAAACATTAGATTTGGAAAAAGAGAACTATAAAACCCAAAATGGATTGAAAAAAATATCTTGAAAGGGGGATAAATAGATATTTAAGATAGGAAAATACAATGGCACTTGGTCACGAGGGCACATTGGTGGTGTGGGACCCACACAAGCATGATTCTCCATGCCACATGGCATCGTACTCTCACCCATTTCGAATCCAAGGTGTATTCTAATGTTATTGGGGGAGTTGGGCATTATACTTGGCATGAATCAATGAGGGTCGAATTTGAGAGGAAGAGTAACTCCCATGGAAGAGGAAGAGGCATCTTGGAGGTATTATGACACTTGGGATATATTCCTTAGCTTCTATGACAACAATGATGAAGATTCTATGACACTTATGACAACAATTAGACCTAATTACTGACATATGACCTATATGACATGTCAGGGATAAAACTAGCCTCCAAGAAAGCGCACAAGGGAGTTAGGGAAGCCAAATATTCCTCAATTCGAATTGATGGAAGAGGGAGGCTAGGAATTGTTGGACAAGTGGTATAGATTGGAATCTCTCCCCAATTTGAGTTAGCGTGAAGCTCATGGAGGGATTGGGAATCTAATAAAATACAATAATCAAGAAGGAGAGTGGCTTTTATCATTTCTCATTTTGCAAATTGGAGAGCATAGCTTGTCCATGCTAGTGGAGTGTTTACTCTACTTGCCTTAGTACCAATTTCGAGGGTGAAAGATTCCCATCCTAATTGGAAATTATAGAGGCAATTCAAAACTTTTACTTGGAGCTACAATGGATTCATTTGTTGTAGGTTGAATCTACAAGGCTGCTTGTGATATTTTCTTCTTCAACTTTCTCCCACATCTCTCTCACATTTCTCTTCATATTTTGGCTCTTAGAGGAAGGGAGTACATGGTGAGATGTTGGTATATTTGGGAGAGTCTAAGAGGCCTCATTTATTTTTAATATGATGTATTCAATCTATATTTGATGATCAGAAGAACCTCAAGTCGAAAATCTTGGTGAAATTATGTAAAAATGACAAACTATGTATGAATGGTGCCATTTTCCCCTCTATCTTGTTGTCAGAGCTTGAAGTTGTTTGGTTTCTATTTGTTTCAGTAAATATATGTGATTTTATTGATGTATGTAGGGCCATTAATGTACTGAAGAAGTTTCATACGCATTACACATGTCCTTGGAACATTAATCTCGAAATTCATAGCAAGTTGTGGAGTTTTTCTATCATTTCCCCCTATGTGAAGACATGTATACAAATATCTGATTTATGGTAGTTGAAACAGACTTTAGGAACTGATTAATGATGAATTTTGGTTCCCATGGAATTAATATAACTAATCCATGTCTCTGTTTTGAAATTTGGGAGGGTCATACTGCATTTGGGAATCCATTATTGACCTCTACTCTTAGGGGTGTTAACCGCGAAATTACTAGTAAAATTCCCCAATTTATCATAAGTTAAATGAATGTTGCAGAAGTATTTTGAGAGTATCCAAGAGCCCATAAGATTCATTGTTATGTCTTAATACCTTTCAAACACCTTTAGAACCAATTTGAGAGCTTTAGGATCCATTTTGAAGCATTTGGGTCGTCATTAGTCTAAGGGTCGAATTGGCCCAAAATTGCAATTTTTCCCAATTTTTCATATTTTATAAAAACGGACACTACAAATGGTATCAGAGAATGGACCTTGCACCTGGTTTGGGTGACCATATATGAGGTCAATAATTCATCCCCCACCCTTAGAGACAGAAACTGAAAGTACCTTTGGTGAAGAGGAAGAAGAAAGAGAACAGGTTCACTCTGTTGAGACTATGGCTAAGGATGAGAAAGGAACTTTTGATATGGAGGAGAAAGAGGAGTTTAGGAAATTCATGAAACCATTTTTTGAAGACATGACAAGGCAGATTGTAACATCCCAGAAATCACAAAATAAAAAAAATAAATTGATATAGCCTATTTTATAAGTTAAATGCTATCCGCGGAATGATAATTAATGTCTAAGAGCTAATAATGACTTCACAAAATTGTTGTATTTAATTTAAACATGAAAATGCACTTAGTTGTAAGTAAGATGCGACAAAACAATGTTTATTTCTTTATGTGTAAAGATTTGGTAAAAATACTGATGAAGTTGTTTGCATAATTCTGAAGGGGTTCCTACCGGGAGCCCATGGGTTTACTTAGCTTTGAAAGCTAAAGCATTGGATTCTTTCACAGATTTGCAGGTAAGTTTATAGAGTGATTCCAGTTTTTACAAGACAAGTTGTAAGCTTTAGCTTGTCGTCTCTATGTTTAAGATAATTGTAAAATTTGTCATGCATGAAGATGTCGATGGTATGTATCTTCAGTTTAACTTCGCCACTTGTATCGTCTTTATGGTAATAATTGCATGTGTCGCTGGAAATTTTAAACACTATACTCGCTGTAACTGTTGGTGAGATCAGTGGTAAAATAGCTTAGTTTATCCATCTGAAAATTGTAACAAGTTTGATCTTATGAAAGATAATGTTATCAATAGAATAAATGACTCTCCTGGAATGACGACTGCCAAGTAAAAAGTCTTGGAATGCTATAGTGATGGTGTTTGTTTTGTGCCAACTAGTGAATCAAAATGTTGTTAGACATAATAGCATACGACATAATAGAGTTGTTGTCAAGCCCTAGCTTTTGATATAGTGTACGGTTAGATTCTCCTTACAATAACCTTATGTAAGTGACATAGATATTATAAAATGTAATTTGGCATAGCTATAAACATAATGTAATGCTTATTTAATTGCATATATTAAATGTTAGACCTTGTGATAATCCATACTATACTATGGTATTGTATTGGTTTAAAGCACATAGTTGATATATTAAATATATCGATTCCAAGTTTGATAACTTATGGAAACTATATTAATAACATTGTTGAAATGTTATATGTGAACTTAATGGCGTGAATATTAATATGGAATTGATTTTGTGTAAACCCTATAGTTTGGGTGTGCAATACATATGTGTGCTATGTAAACTTTGGAACAAGGTTATTGCTCCTAGCGTGAATGAAATGTCATGATAACCTTATGAATAGAACCATGCATCGTTGTTTAAGGTATTGGTATGCATATATCCTATGATTATTAACTTATAACGTGGTTGTATATAGTTGTAAGGCAATGTTTCTATCCCGATGACTTCGCTGTCACCATAACTCGAACTCTGATATGAAATAAATGTTGATGCAGTCGAGGCTCTGGCAAAATTCTCCATGAGATCTCAGCATTAAATTCGATCCTGTGTGGTGTTAGTGACTGCTGCGCTGGATCTTACGTGTCTGTCTCCATGGGATAATCGTGGTAACGAATGGTGATATGTCACCGTTCTGTGAGCTCAGCTTTGGATGATATGGCATCCAACTATCCTGCAAATTAAATGTAGTCATTGATTATTATTTGATCGTATCTCTTCCTTTGTTCCATCATAGCTTCCTGGCTCAATCTCGATCATTGATCTTATGGTCTCAGTAGTTGAGATGTGTAAACCCTAGCTAGACTTGCCTTAACATTTTTTTGCCTTCATCCATTCATTTTGTGGTTTTTGTTTGGGAGAAGGAGGCCGACAAGCCGTTGGTTTACAGGGCTCGACCCTGGGCGGTTGTGGATGGCACTGTGCCTCCAATCTCTATAATGTCGATGTGAAAATAGTGTATAAGTGCTTGAGTGTTTGCTGTGAGAGTAATATTGAAACCCTGTAGCTTTCGTCCGGTGGAAAAATAGGTTAGTAGTGAGGTTTGACTCCGAGTTTGGTTGTGGTTCAGTTGCATGTCAACTTCACTGCGTGGATGAAGGATTTGGAAGCTAAGATCATTCCAATCGACTGTTTGAAAGCAAGGTAAGTTTTCTTGTTTCTTAGTTATGTAATGTGTTTCTTTGTTTTGTCAACTTTCAATGATATTGTTACTAACTCCTCACAATTCTTTGTGGTAGGTAATGCCATTGTTCTGTATTGAAAGCTCTGGGTTTGGTGGCAAGGAGTTCAGTGACAATGGATAGAAATGCAAATAAAATGGTAAGCCCAGTGGCAAACTCTCGTAGGTTCCCCTCGCAGAAATCGTGGAAAACATTTGTATTGCCAAATCTGGAAATCATGGTTGTAAACCCTGGGTTGTTTTCTTAGTTTGTAGAGTCGATGTAATAGTTGATATTTGTACAGGGTTTGAGTTCTGGGTTTCGAACTTGCCAACGTTCCTTTGTTTTAAATGGGGTTTCAGACTCTGTTGAGATGATAATATAAGATCTTTTTGCAGAACTTAAATGGCCATGACTGTTTTGTGTTTGTAGTGTTGGGGCTTGGCCCGTGTTTGAAACTTGTCACTCGTTGATTCAAGAAATGGAAATAAATCTTCTTTAAACAGTCTCTGTGTAAACTGATAATGTTTTTGCAAATTAGGTTTTAATCGTACCTGTGCTATCGTGTTTCGTTCTAGACTATAATCTTATGAATGTTTAAAAATGAATTCGTATGCAAAGTGTGTATGAAGAAAAACGCTACTACTGTTTATTAAATCAATGTTTATGTAACAAGTGATGAATTCTACCTAATGCCTCATCGTTGATTTGTATGATACATTTATGCTTTTGTTTTAAAAAATTATCAGCGGTTAGCTTTTGACTATGCTTAGATGTTTGATGTGCTTGTTGATGTGTTTCAGCATCAACTAGGGTTGTGACTTGTTAACTCTGCTCCTACAGACATTGTAATGTCTTAAACTTTTGGATTGATATTTGAAATCAATAAGTTCGATCTACAATAATGATTTTGATTGTAAAAAAAAAAATGCTTAGTCTCTCTATGTTAGTAAAATAAAGAAATGACACGGAGCTTGTTCATCTAGCTCGATTCTGTAACAAAATTGCACTTGTGTGTTTATGGTTATATGAGCATGTGAAATAGGAAACCCTAGGTTTGTGATAAGAGACTTGTTTGCTTATCTGTTCTATGTGTACAATAATGGAAATATCAATAGTAACAGTAAACTTGAAAATATTTAAATGTAAAATTACAAACCTTAACTTGAAACTAGAAAAGATATATCAGATCTGTTATGATGAGATTTAAACAATCATTACAAATTATGTATTCGACAATGGTTTCAAAAATAAATATAAAGAACAGTGATAATCTTTTAGGATAATAAATTTCTATTTGATGAAGTAAAAATATGGAAATAAAACAATAATATTTAAGGAAATGTAAAATAATACTAACTTCTATCAATAGTTAGATTAACTGAATATGTAAAAATGGTACTTCTATCACCATGGCAGTTTGTCTATCGTAACTTATCTATCTTAATCTGTTTCTGTACTGGAGTACAATGTTGTTCCTTTTTGCATGGGGAAAAATACAGAAACTAAATTTATTCAATCACTTCGATTTATACAGAATTATAAAATTTAACAGGACAACTGAATTAAACTTATAAAATGAATAGTGATAGTTAGGATAACAACATAATTGTAATATGCAAAAATAAATAGCAGAACTTAATGATAAAATAGATAAGACAATAGAACCTATAACTGACGATAGAGCCGACAAACACCTAAGGAGGCATGTTGCTCCCAACCTGCTTCAGAAGAAGCAGCTCAACTGCTGACTTCTAGTGAACCCCCAAGCCTGATTACTAATCCAGTAAGTGGGTGGAATCTGTGTAGAAGCAAGGCACTCAAAAATACCTTCTCCACTTGGTATTAACCTCCTAAAATAAAATGCCTTCTCCACTCAGCATCAACCTCCTGAACTCAATAAGAGTTTGGAAGACTCACAACATGATCAACAACAACATATCCCCTCATCAAATCTCTTGGGTGCAAACACAGCAAAACCCCAAGGTAAATTTCCTCGTCAGGAAAAGTGATGAACCTTAGTTCAAAATTTGATGGCTATTATATAGACTGCCTAGGTCTTTTAGTGGTCAATTTGGAATAAATGAGCCTCAAGGTCCAGTCCCATCTTTCATGGCACTATGACCACATTTTAAGGGAGTTGTCCCATACCAACAGCTAGTTAGTTGCATCATGATGCTGTCACTTGTCCATTGCCTTCTACCCTAGATTCCATTCCACCTAGTGGATCAATAACGACCCTTTCAATAGTCCTCTTAGGTGTTTGTCTCCTATTTTATTTATTAAATAATAATATATTGTGCAAATTACAGTCATCCTTGGACACCTGTCCAACATGAACTTTACAATAAAAGTTATCATAATGTTTCTTAACACAAAATGTTTTCCAACTTAAAGGGTATGTTACATAGATAATGCAAGCGTTCATATTGATGGCTAGTCAAATTGGTAGCAAATTTTCAATAGGATGCAACAGTAGTTCCTCTAGTGAGGAAAAGAAGGAAGTTGGTGGAAGCATTTTCTAAAGGATAGGGCCTCATAATCGACCCAAGGAATTTCAGAGCTCAATAAGAGCCACCACACCCAAGTTTCTTGAAACTAAATAGGACCTTCACACCCCAATTGGAATGCAAGAAGTTCTAGTAGAATGGCAGCAATTGAGTGAAGATTGTAGGGGGACCTTACCATTTGATCAATTCTTTACTATCTCAAACAAGCTCAAGATGAGGGGAGGAAATAGAACTCCTTTCCAAAACAAGGAATTGGAATATTCCATAGGTAAAATTCCATGGGAGGAACATTATTACAAAGAAATGTTAGCCATCATAAATTCATCCCCCATTTATGATGAATATGTTGGTAAAATATTATGACAAAGAAATGATAGCCATAATGCATGCCTTGTCCAAGTTTAGACAATACTTGGTGGGTAAAAAGTTTGTGGTCAAGAATGATCATAACAGTTTAAAGCATTTTCTCACACAAAAGGATCTCAATGAAAGGAAACAAAAATGGGTAAGTAAGGTCCAATATTTTGATTTTGATATTGAATATGTACAAGGGAACAATAATATTGTAGCATATGCATTGTCTAGGAGACCTTCATTTTCCCTTATGGACATTTCGAAAGATTGGAAAGATATGCTAATAGTTGAGTATGCCAAATATAGTTTTGCTTGTGATATGTTAGATTGGGTCAAAGGAGATGATAGATACAAGATTTTGAATTGCCTAATATACTATAAGGATCGAGTATACTTCGTTCATGGTTCGAATCTAAACCACAAGATTTTGAAGGAAGCTCATGATTCTCCTTTAGCAGGCCATCCTGGTTTCTTCAAAACATATAGGAAAGTAAGGAAAATGTTCTCTTGGAAAGGGCAAAAGAAAGATGTTCTAAATTATGTGAATGAATGCAATATATGTCAGCAAAACAAAGTTGAACACACACATCTTGCTGGTCTATTGCAACCATTTCCAATTCCATAACAAAAATGAGAAAGCATCTCAATGGATTTCATCACAGGTTTTCCCAAGGATTTGGGTAAGGATTGTATTTATGTTATGGTGGATAGACTCACCAAATTTGCTCATTTTTTTTTTACATCATCTTTTACTACTGCACAAGTGGTTGATCAAGGATAACATATTTATGAGTGCTTTTTGGAAAGAACTCTTCAAGATGGTGGGAACTCAATTGAATCCAAGCACAAGCTATCATCCTCAAACTAATGGCCAAACAGAAAGAGTGAACCAATGGTTGGAGGCATACTTGAGGAACTATGTCGGTGAGCAGCAGAAAGCATGGGTTAAATGGCTAAACTTGGGCGATTTTTGCTACAATACTACTTTCCATATGTCCATTGGATGTCTCATTTCAAAGCACTTTATGGTTATGAAGAACATCGATTTTTTTAGCACATTTTTGGTGATAGTGGAGCCCTAAAGTTTAAGGATTGGATTGATGAAAGTCAAGAGATTTTGAAGCTTCTAAAAGATGATTTGCAGGTTGCCCAAAATCAACAAAAAAAATATGTGGATCAACATAGGGAGAAAAGAAATTTCAAGTGAATGATTTGGCCTATTTGAGGCTACACCCATATAAGCAAACCTCCTTAAAATGGAAAGGATCATAAAAGCTTAAACAAAGGTATTATGGTCCATATAAGATACTTCACAAATTTGTGGAGGTAGCTTATGAGTTGGAACTTCCGGAAGGTAGAAAAATACACACTATATTTCATGTTTCATGCCTTAAAAAGGATATCCTTCAACAAATTTCTATTTCAGAAACCCTCCCTCCATTAGATGATGAAGGAAAACTCATACTTATTCCATAAAAAAATTTGAAGGAAAGAGAAAGGAAACTGAGGAGCATAACCATAAGAGAATATTTGGTACAATGGAATGATTTTCCAAGTGAGGATGCCACATGGTAAGAGGAACACATTTTGCAGCATCCCAATTTGGAATTTCTTGATGGAAAGCAATGTTGGGTGGGGAGGACTGTAATGTCCCCATCCAAATAAATCACTCGAAGGGAAAATTCCACCAATCTACTAGTTTTCTAGGTTGGGGTGGAAACATTGGATTTGGAATAAGGGAACTATAAAACCCCAAATGGAAATTAGATTGACAAAAATATATTAAAAGGGGGATAAATAAATATTTAAGATAGGAAAATAAGGTGGCACTTGGTCATGAAGGCTGTCAAAAACCCAAAATTTGTAAAAATTTAAAATTTTTCTAAGTGGTCTTATTTTCCTTCAAAAGGGTCTAATTGCCATTAAAATGCTTTGTGGAATTATAAGTATATAATCAATATCTAAATTTCTACTTAACAAATGTGACATGCAACGCTTCATAAAATTTATCATTGAATATTTATGCAAGGGTGTTAGTACAAACTTACAACAGGTCGAAATTACCTTTTTATCTTAAGTGATTCTTATGCACTTCATTGGTCCTCGTATGACACCTTTGTATGTAAAGAGTCAAAGTGATTGTATACTATGTTTACAAAAATATAAATTTAATCATAGAGACCTTCCAAGCATTGATAACATACTAGCATATATTTAAATACTATCATTCTAATTTGAGGATTTACCAACTTGAACCAAAATAATACTTACATCTTTATGGTCCTCTTTTGAACACATAAAAATATCCTTAAAACAACATTTAACATGAAATATCGTTTAACATCATTATCATAAAATATCATTTAACATCAACTATTAAGATAACTCATATGAGAGGGATATCATACCACTGTCAGCAAGACACATACACATATAATAAAGATCACAACAAACACATTAGAAAGAGACTCTTTTCACGTGGTTCACCTGCATCTTGGGCTACGTCCACAAAGGGGGTTGTATTATTTTTTTAGCTATCAAGATAAGGTTTACATCTACAACAAACTTGTTGCATTCATCAAATTCCAACCTTCCCGAGGTTTTCTATCCTTCTACATAGTTGTTTTTCCATCAACAAGAAGAAATAAACATTTACATTCTAAACTTCAATCTTTGCCATTGGTCAAAAGGTATAAACTCCAACAACTAATAAACCTGATTGAGTATTGTACATACAAAACCTTAGCCTTCTTGGGTCATTATTTTTTTTTTAAATAAACATAAAGCAAGCTATATAAAAGATCAAAGCAATAAGATAACTATAATCTATTTTCTAATATATATAATGAACTATATGTATAACATAACTATGATCTATGTCTTGACTTTCCCATAATCGCCATAACCATATATTATCTTCTTTTCCATAACATGCATCTATATGTGTAAGTTTGGCTTTATACACAAATCCTTTTGATAATATGCTAAAAGATACTATTAATCTATGATCTTCTTAGTCGATCCTATACCCAAGTATGTATAATTCAATATCATGATTTAAAGGAAGCATACCTTACATCTAAATGCATTTCCTTCTTATAAAGTAAAACTTTACTAAGGGAAACATCTCGTTTGTCTAATACTTACTTCAAGATATAGATTTATAATCATAGAAGCTTCTTCCATCTAGCATAAAAGTGCCCTTCTCAACATTAAATAAATTTATATAAAAGTAAATATATAATTATCGGCCATAAGTTTCTACCTACCACAAAATTTACAAAGAACGCAACGATGCTACTGATTTATGGTTATGCTCTATCTTTGTCCAACAATAAATAAATAAAAACATTGGATATAAACTAAACTAGGATAAATCCTTCCTAAAAACCCTTCCGTATGGATCCATGGTGGTAAAAAATAAAACCTGAAAGGATTTCACAGTAAACAGAAAGTGACAGTTCGCTATCCTAAGGGATCTTACAGAAAAAAAAAACGAGTCGGGTGTTCATATCGCAGGGAGTAAGGGATATGCATCGGCATATACCTAAACAAATGAAATACAATAGGAGAGAGTTCTGGTTTTCAGATGGCAAAGGAAGAAGGCGATTCGGTCCACAAAATACAACAATATGAACGAGATTTTTTTAAATGAAATGTTATTGCATTTGAGTGTCCTCCGTCTTCTGATAGGGATCTATATAAAACACTGTAGACATATACCGAAAGGAGAACTACGTGATTCCTAGAAACTCTTAACAATACACGGAAAGAACATACGTGGTCTACGCATTTTTACCAGGCGCGTTACAGTGTAACCTTAGGTATGAGACCTTGCGCAAGAAAAATTATAATACTCCAGCTCAATACTGTGAACTATATTTTTCTCTAATTACTATTAAAAGAAAATTACCAGAAATGAAAATATACGAGGGTTCACACATTCACATCCACACCCCCACAGTTATCAATAATAAAATGAAGACACATGTGGGATGTGGCTCGTTTTGCCGAGCTGAGTCTTCGCTGTACAACATCTCGACCAAGGAATACTTAATCATTTTATACAAAGCATACTTAATCATTTAATACAAAAATGAATACTTTATAAGGGTATAAACTTTATAGAGATATCTTTCCTTATTATTCTCATGTATGAAAACTTTTGACTATCTTTTAAAATATTTTACTTTTGCATCCAAAACCTAGGGATGTGTCTTCACCATTAATAATCCCATAGATGTATGAAGTGTAATATAATTTGACTTAGGATAGTGGTAATAGTGGTTAGTTTTAGGCTACTTATAAAAATTTTAGCTAACTTCTTTCCCGGTAACTTAGTACATAGCATTTATTTTGTTGTTATAGATTATAGCTATTTTCCAAGCAATATTTTATCTCTAATGTTCCTTTCTCTATATATAAATAATGTATATATGCCCATACCAGATTTGACATTAAGGTAATGACATACATCTATATCCATAATTTTATTTATCTCTTTTATCTTTTTAAGCACTTTTGATATTGAAACGAGATAATAATAATGATGATCACTTAGTCTTACTTAAATCCGATTTTAAATTATGTTAAGTCCATTCAAACATATTAAAATGATGCTCATCATTATAGTCCTTAAAATGCTTTTGTTGTTGTGGCATATGAATATTTATGTATGTATATGTATATTTATATTGGATGTTTCTCTAATATCTTTTAAATATGTAGACTTCTCTCATAAAGGTGTATGTATAAGGTTAATTACTTATAAGCATACTTCTCACACACCTGTATATATATATATATGTATATATATGCTTACACACACCTATTACACATAAAAGATTATAGTAGTAGTACTATTTCTTCATAAGTACGCTTGTAGACTCTTAGTTTTAGCTGCCAATAATAAAGTGGTATCTAGTTTAGGCTAACAATAGCCATAACTTGACTCTCATAGATAATGACTTCTCTCCCTTCCTAGAGGATTTAGTTTACTTCATTTAAGTAGTGTCATGTTCTTAGTAACATTTAGGAAGATGGCGTAACAATACTTCCAAGTACCACTGGTGGGGCCTTGGCCTTGAGCTACTCACCAGAGCCATTTACAATAATTATTTACTTTTAAACAAAAATAAACAATAATAATAAGGGTCGAATTTGAGGGATGTTACAAGGTCACATTGGTGGTGTGGGACCCACACAAGCAAGATTCTCCATGCCACATGGCATCCTACTCTCACCCATTCGAATCCAAGGTGGATTCGAACGTTCTTGAGGGAGTTGGAAGAGAATTATACTTGGAATGAATCAATGAGGGTCGAATTTGAGAGGAAGAGTAACTCCCATGGAAGAGGAAGAGGCATCTTGGAGGTATTGTGACACTTGGGCTGGATTCCCTAGCTTCTATGACAACAATGATAAAGATGCGGTGACCCTTAGGACAACGATCAGACTTGATTGCTGAAACCTGAACTATATGACATGTTAGGGATAAAAATATCCTTCATGAAGGTGTGTAAAGGAGTTAGGGCAGCCAAATAATCCTCCATTCGAGTTGATGGAAGAGGGAGGCTAGGAATTGTTGGACAAGTGGCACACAGTGGAATCTCTCCCCAATTCGAGTTGGCATGAATCTCATGGAGGGAATTCGAACGATGTAGGGATTGGGAAGCTAATAAAATACAACAATCAAGAAGGAGAGTGGCTTTTGATCATTTCTCATTTTGAAAATTGGAGAGCATAGCTTGTCCATGCTAGTGGAGTGTTTACTCTACTTGCCTTAGTACCAATTTCGAGGGTGAAAGATTTCCGTCCTAATTGGAAATTCTAGGGGCCATTTAGACCTTTCATTTGGAGATGAAATGGATTCATTGGTTTCATGTTGAAGCTATAGGGATTCTCATTATCTTTTCCTCTTCAACTTGCTCCCACCTCTCTCTCACATTTCTCTTCATATTTTGGCTCTTGGAGGACGGGTGCACATGGTGAGATGATGATCTCTTCAGGGGAGTGCAATGGGTCCCATTTATTTTTAATATGATGTATTAACTTTGTATTTGATGCTTAGAATAACCTCAGGTCGAAACTCCAAGTGAAATTATGTAAAAATGCCAAACTATGTATGAATGGTGTAATTTTCCCCCATATCTTGTTGTGAGAGATTGATGTTGTTTGGTTTTGATTTGTTTCAGTCAATATATGTGATTTTATTGATGTATGGAGAGCCATTAATGTACTGAATAATTTTTATACACATTACACAATTCCTTGGAACATTAGTCTCGAAATTCATAGCAAGTTGTGGAGTTTTTTTATCATTCCCCCCTATGTGAAGACATGTCTACAAATATCTGATTTATGGGAGTTGCAGAAGCCTTTATGAATTGATTAATGATGCATTTGGGTGCCCATTGAATTCATTTAACTAATCCACATATCTGTTATTAAAGTTAGGAGGATCGTACTGCATTTGGGAATCCATTAGTGACCTCTACCCTTGGGGGTTTGAACCTCGAAATTACTACTAAAATTCCCCAATTTCTCTTGAAGTTAAGTGTATGTTGCAGAAGTCTTTTGAGAGTGTCCAAGCACCCATCAGCTTCATTTTTATGTCTTAATACCTTTAAAACACCTCCAGACCCAAGGGACACTACAAAGTGTGATAAAAATAATTAGTTTTGCAATGCAAAAATTTAAAACTAAATAAATAAATTTATTTAGTTATAACCATCCTCTTTATGTTTAAATTTATACTTAGATTTTAAATATAAATTTAAACTTATAATAAACACTTAAGGTTCATACAACAATACACTTAATAAGATTAATATACTACTTAAAGAAATTAATTTTAAACAAATAGAGTAATAATCATTCATTCCAATTAACCAAACTAAACTCAATTCACAATTTTCTAACTATATTATAAATTAAACATTATATATTAAATTTATGTTGTTATGTGACTAAACATTTAACCCTAAGTAATACTTCATAAAATTCCCTTTGTTCTTCCATTAATTTGAAAAATAATACATTAAATGTGACGAGTTCTTTGATTAAAACATACATATTTCAACATAAAAAAACATCTAATGCAATATATTTTAAAATTTATGATCTTCAATTTGAACCAGCTCAAAGCTAATGGCAATATTCTCAAAACATAATAAATAATAACAGGTCAGTTGGACCTTCCTAAGCATTAATAAAACTATTATACAAAAGTCAACCTTGAACAAAAGTTAGACTTGAAGTTAATCTCAAAGTCAACCTTGAACTGAAGTCAACGTTAAATTCAACCTTGGATTGAAGTCAACTTTGGATTGAATTCAACCTTTGATTGAAAGCAAGCATGGATTGAAATCAATATCAGATTTGAGTCAACCTTGGAGTGAAGTCAACTTTTCTTAAAAGGAAACTATGGATTGAAGTAAACCCTAAATTGAAGACAACTATGGATTGAATTCAACCATGAATTGAAGTCAACCTTGGATTACATTCAACCATGGTTCAAGTGTGGTTGTGGATTGAAGTCAACCATGCTTCAAAGTCAAGCTTGGATAGAAGTCTACCCTGGATTGAAATAAATGTTTGATTGATGTTGACCTTGGAGTGAGGTCAATCTTGGATTGATGTCAACCTTTAAGTCAACCTTTGATTGAATTCAACCATGGATTTAAGACAACCTTGGATTGAAGTAAACCTTGCTTAAAACACAACTATAGAATGAAGTCAAATATTGAAGTAGTATATTGATGGAAACATTTAAATCCTTAAAGAAATGGGTTAAAGGCAACTTCAAATCTAAAATAATGATTTGGTCCCATAATATTTACATAAATCTACCTCTCATCTCATTCATGGTACATAAGCAAAAAAGAAACAATGTTTTATATGAAAATATTTGATTAAAGCAAACATGTTGATTAAAGTCAAACATAGATTAAAGTCAACCTTGATTAAAGTCGACATGGATTGAAGTCAACATTGATTAAAGTCAACTATGGGTTAAAGTCAAACAACCTTGAATTGAAGTCAGCCTTGGATTATAGTCAATGAATGTGCTTAAAAGTCAACTTTGAATTGAAGTTAACCTTGGACTATTATTATCTATGGATTGAGGTAAGTTATGGTTGAAAGTCAACCTTGTTTTGAAGTCAAGTATGTTTTGAAGTCAACTATGCATTGAAGTCAACCCTACAAAAACATGGTATAAATAATTGAAATTATGTTATTAATAATTATTTAATTTTTATTTATTTATTTATTTGTATTATTTATTTTCTATGTTTTCATTTATAAATATATATTTTTAAATAATAATAATAATTTATGAATCCTTCCCTGCAACCCTGCAATCGATTGTTGATATACGTCGATCTACCTATATCAACTATTTTTAAAAATGTGGTTAGCTAAACATTCCTAACTATATAGAAGTAATGCACACAACTATTTATATTGATCTAACTGAAGTGAAATCGTGAACATATATTTTGTTTGAGTTTTGATAGGTTGCGCTGCAATATTTTATGTAATTGAGCTTCGAAGCTTTATGCTAAATTCCTACAAAACATAGAGTGTGACAATAGAGAAGACACTGAAATACTACAGGTGGAACAAAGAATAGAGGAAGATTCAACAAATGTCGCCAACATTGAGAAGTACATAGACATAATCACCGATGATTTTGTTTACGATCCCGTCAGATTATAGATTGATCAAGATCCGACTCAAGCCATCTACAATAGGAAAACTCTGGAGACCATTTGGGAAACTACGCACCATGCCCAAAATCCCTTCACTAGACAATAGTTCCATATCAAGAGTGCCATCTCGTAGACAGACATCAGGGAAGAAATGTGCCAGTACATTAAACTTCATGAATTTTCCAGATGTTGAAGCGTTGGATGTAATTGAGGACTATACGAAAATTCTGATGGAGGAATAGATGAAGGAATACTTGAACATATTACGTGGTTGTGCTTCAGAGAGTTTGAGTTTACAGAAATGATACTGGGTGAACTTGTGGAAGAAAATCAATCTACTGTGCCTCTATTGTCAGTATCATGAAGAAAACATACAAACATTCAAAATCTTAAATGGTTTTGGATTGTTAACACCCAAATCGTACCCCCTGAGTTGCAGGAGAGGACAAGTCGAGGTAACCACTAACCAACTTTGGACTAATGCTACTGACCCAGCATAGTCAGAGAGGGATCTCTCTACAAATCAGTGAAAGATTGGAAATATCCAAAGGCGTCAACAGTGAACAAATAGACCAGCCTTCCTTACTCAAGAATATCCAATTAAAACATGCACAGAAGGTTAGATTTCTGATGGGTCAAATTGTGTGGGAAAGTTGGAGGGATAATCACAAGGAAAAACAATTGGCTGATGGAGTCAAGGAATTACACATAAATCATATAACAGTGCCATACTATGGACTACTCTAATAGAGGCAAGGTAGCTGCTCGCTTGACGTCGTAAAGATATTTTCTAGTGGTAAATAAAGAAAACAAGAACAGACCATTGATATGAGCATCCAACAAAGATGAATTCAATATCAACTTTAGTAGCAATATTTTGTGAACACGTGAGATAATAGCCGGAGCTTGTTTCCAAGAATTCCAAACTATTATACACTGATCTCATGCATGAAATGAGAAACATAATGTAAAGGCATCACACGAAACACATGCACATAAATAAGAAGGAAAAAAATGACTACAAGTTAGAATGACGCATGAATCTCTGCAAAACAGTCTACCATAGGCACTGCACATTGTATTAATATGAAAATCTCAAAACCAGGCTTTCCTCTCAGGCCTTAGAAGAATGATTTTCTAACCCTTAATTATTCTATTACAAAGATTTTATAGGCTCTCGGCCTTGAATTGTTCCTTAGGAAACAAACAAAATTATGGTGCCACCTTGGCAGCTCCATATTTGTAATATTACATACGTGTCAAGTTCAAAACAGACGGATTTAGATGGGAAACAAAATATTATGAGCAGGGCACCACCTTACTCCCAAGTCCTTAATCGGCCTTGCGAATAAAAGAAATCCTCCACCTCTGGAGAGCTGTCAGCCTGTGATTCTTCAACAGGAGGAGGAGGGACCACTTCCTCAGTGGGGAGCACAAGGTCATGGAAAATCCCCTTGTCTTGCTGGACATCTTCTTATTCCCCTAGAATCTTCTCTTTTCCTCAACGTCGAATTCTTTTGTGCACATATCGCCCTTCGGGGTCCTCCTCGTCACTACTGAAGCTCGATTCCAAATGGTTGAACATCATAGGAGACAAAGGAGCATGCTTTTCCTCCACCTTAGCCCACACCTGTTCGGGCATGAAAACCACTCCGAATTCTTGCTCTTTCTCCCTGACATAATTCTAACTGAAAGATTCCCCTAATTGCTAGGTGTACCGTCCTCTCTATATACCAATCTCGTAAAGCGGATGAAAAAACCATATCGATAACTGCTGTGATGATGACAGCGGATACGTGTGGCCATAATTGCCATGATAACTTAATCGGACCTCTTAATCAAGTATCAATGATGCCAAAGGTCTGAGCTGACCTAAAACATGCTTGGTGAAGACCTCCAAATAGACGGTGGAGCAGATGATGATGCTGAAGTGGCCTCCATTGCATCATCAATCATTTGGGTTACCATAGAGATGCCTTTAAGCCGCCTATCCATCAGGTATTGTCTACGTCACAAAACTCCCCATCATTTCTCCTTCGTATGCTGAATGACATGGGTCACATCACCCTCGTAGCTCCTCAGGCCACCCAATATTCTGCTTAAATAGAACAACCAAAATTGATCTCTCGAGATGCTCTCCTAGCTGGCTGCCTCCACTAAAATTCAAGCCCTGCATTAATATGTTTATAATTCCTTGATAACTTTACCTTTGCACCTGTATGGCTGGGAGTGATGTCTCCCTCGTGTACTAGCCTCGCTCCTCCTTCCTCATCTAGGGCTGAGGCCTGAAGTCACTAGTACTAGAGAAACCTGTCACTTGGGGATGGATACCTTTGGTAAGAAACTCTCCCAAACTGAGGCTTGGTATTTCCCCACTCTCGATGTCGGACGGACCAAAATATATTTTGAACGACCAACAAGGTAGGGGAGCTATCATCAATGTCGAGGACAAGCCCAAAACAGGTGGTTAAGGAGGCCCGCCAACTCTCAGGAGGACTTTGTCGAAACAAGGCAATGACTGACATCTTCGGGGAGACCTCGAGACCCAAATGTCTGGAGCTTCGAGAGATAAACAGAGAACGGGTCAGTTTGGTCTAGGATGAGAAAAATACAGGACCCATGGAACTTTCTGTGCCCGGCTACATCTGTAGGACCTTCAGACTTCTGCTAATTTTGGCAACAAGATGCTGAACTTCTGTAACAGGACGAAAACCCTATCTTCCAGAACAATCCCAAACCCTGAAGTTTGTCGGAGACTGGCTCCTCATCGTCCTTCCTGGTGACAAAATACATTTCCTTCTTCGACCAAACTGTGACCAGATACTGCTCGGAGCAAAAAGGCTCTGGGAAAATAAAAATGCCGCCTTTACGCATTGACGACTATATATATAAAACTTGTTCACTTATCCTCTAGGATTCTTCATTAGCAGCTTGTCAATTCCAGTCATTGATCTCTCACGTGCGCTACTCTCGGTCGTCTAGATATGCCCACCTTTTGTAAAATCTAACTCACAGCAGAACCTAGCTACTATGGATTCCTCACTAGTGAAAAGATTGCAACACATTTACAAGAATGAGCATAAATCTGTAAAATGAAGAACAATAACACATGAAATGGGTGAATAATGTAAATATTATTAACAATCCAACCTCAAAATAGGTTAAGAACCTCCTTTTATACAAATCTGGAACAATTTGAATCCATCTAGAGTGTTCACACTGATCTAGATTAGAAATAGATCAAACCCCCTTAGGTTGACCAAAATATCCCAAACCATCCCAAACTGGTTCAAAACTGCTATGTGAACATTGGGAATGACTAGACAGGCCCATGTGACCTCACACATGTGGAGAATCTGGTTGGTTAGAGGTTAGGCAACTAGAATTGGCTAAAAATGGGCAAAGGAGGCAAGTTTGTCCACATTCTGAGCATGTGCGCCCTTGGTCAAAGAGAATCCAACAAAACAAGGAATGAGGGTGCCTTAGGCATGCAGGAAGTAATAAGTGACTAGGAGGGCACACCCAACAGCTAGTTTGACTTGGCACAATGCTCATTTTTGTCCACATTGCCAACTGGTTCAAGCTAAATGACCATTTACTCACTAACCAACTTGGGGATGAAATTATTAAGATGTTTGGTACTAATTAACCATCAATTAATAAATGATTAATGTACATAGGTGTAATAATGTTCTAACACCCCCCCTTAAGCTAGACTTAGTGAAATATCAAAATGCAGGCCTTGGCAACTAGGCTCAAGTCACCTTTTACATCATAAAAAATTATTTGTCCATGTAACCAAGGTAAGGAGGAAAACCACATGGAAAATAAAACCTCCCCTCTAAAATGGACATGTGGAATATATCAGAATACACCAATCATCACCATGCATCACTCACCCCAAGCAAGATCTGAGGTAAGTGAAGGTCTTCTCGGTAAAACACTTGGTGAAGATATCAATAGTTTGCTCACATGAAGGGCAATACTGCAATGCTATGGTCCGGTCATGCACCAAACCCCGAATGTAATGCATGTGTATCTCTATGTGCTTGGTCCTTTGCCTCTGAACTGGATCAGTAGAAATCTTGATTGTACTTTGATTATCACACCAAAGAATAGTGGGTAAATAAAAAACAATCTTGAACTCTGCAAGAATACCTTGCAACCAAACACATTGTGTGGCTGCATTTACTGCTCCCCTGTACTCGGCCTCAGCTGAAGATAAGGAAATAGTATGTTTCTTCTTGCTTGACCATCAAATAGGTCCACATGCAAGCATAAAAACATAGCCGAAAGTTGATTTCTGATCAATACAATCACCATCCCAATCAGAATCAGTAAATCCTACTAGTTCAAGAGATGAACCAGCAGCATAATGGATACCAAAGTGCTTAGTACCCTGAACATAATGAAGGATCCTCTTGGCTGCCTTCCAATGGATCTCATGAGGTTCTTGCATGTACCTAGAAACAACCCCAACAACATATGACAAATCTGGTCTAGAATGAGTAAGATATAGAAAGCTTCCAATAAGTTGCCTATACAACAAGCTGTGAACCAGTGGAGAAGAACCCCACTCATTTAGCTTAACTCCTGAAAGAAATGGAAATTTTGCAGACTTACATTCAGCCATCTTAAATTTCTGCAGCAAATCTGAAGCATACCTTGACTGACATATAGAAATCCCATTCACAGTTTGGTTTATCTCCAAACCCAGAAATTGTTTTAGTAATCCTAGATCGGTCATGGAGAATGCATTGTGCAATGCTCTCTTAACTGAGTCAAGTTCTTTGGTGTAGCTACCAGTGATCAAGATATCATCAACATATAGTACAATAATCAATATAATATCACTAATATGCTGCATATAAACATTTGGATCAGACTTACACCTCTCAAACCCCAAAGATAGCAGAAAATTGTTCATTTTTGCATACCATGCTCTAGGAACTTGCTTGAGCCCATAGAGTGACTTGTTCAACTTGCAAACAAGTGTATGATCAGAAATAAAACCTTCAGGCTGCTGCATGTATATCTCCTCATTCATATCCCCATGAAGAAAGGCACTTTTTACATCCATGTGATGAACCTCCCATCGCTTGGAAGCTCCAATGGCCAAAACTAGTCTTATGGAGTCCATCTTTGACACCGGTGCAAATGTCTCTGTATAGTCCACTCCTTGGACTTGAGGGTAACCCTTATCCACCAACCTAGCCTTATGCTTCATATCAGAGCCATCAGATCCAACTTTGGTTCTATAAACCCATTTGCATTGCACTAGTTTCCTCTTGGGAGGAACAGGGACCAAATCCCAAGTTTTGTTCTCATGGAGTGAGTTCATCTCTTCTTGCATGGCTGATTGCCATCTTGGGTCTGTAGATGCTTTTGAATATGAATTTGGATCAGATCCAACCATTAAATAACATGCATTACTCATATCAGAATTATCACATGCAAAGGAATTGTGAAATTGAGATCTAGTTTTCCTAGCATCTTGGGGATCACCCACAAGTTCTCCAGCAGCTTGAATTGTTTTCTCTGCCCACTTGGGCCTTGAGAGAGGGACATGATCAGATTCCATACCAACATCATCTTCATAAATATCAGAAGAAGAACCACTACTTACTTCATCATCAAGAAGAGGATATGTGCATTCCCCATCACCTTGTTCACTAGCTTGTAAAAACTCTTCTTCTTCAAATTCGACACTTCTTTCATTGAAAGTTTTGAGAGTGGATGGATCAAAGAGCTTGTATCCCTTGGAATCCTCTACATTCACAACCATGATTGACTCCTTGCTTTGGGGCTGCAAGGCCTTTCTCTTCTCTGGTGGAATTCTGGCCCAAGCCCTTGAGCCAAAAATTCTGAAATGTGAAACATTGGGTTTGTGGCCCATCCATGCTTCAAATGGAGTAATTCATTGCAATGCTTTGTGTGGTGCTCTATTTTGAACATATGTATCACAATTCATAGCTTTAGCCCACAATTTAGGAGACAAATCCTTTGCTTGCATCATTCAAGTTGCCATCTCTTTCAGTGCTCTATTTTTGTGCTCTGCAACACCATTTTGTTGTGGTGTGTAGGGCACTGAGTGTTGCATCTGAATGCCATGCTCTTGACAGAGCTGCTGCAGATTCTTATTGACATACTCCTTTCCATTATCAGTCCTCAAAAACTTCATGGCTCTCCCACTGAATTTCTCAACCACACTCTTGAAAATTTTGAAACATTCAAAGACTTCATATTTTTGCTTAAGGAAAAATAACCAGCAGTACCTTGAGTAGTCATCGATGAAAGTGAGCACAGATTTGCTGCATCCATAGGAGGGAGTGGGGAGTTGACCTATAATATTAGAATTCACTATCCCAAGTGGCCGATAAGCCCTCCTTGCCTTCCCTTTTTCATACTTCTTTTCAGGATGCTTCCCAACCATGCAACCTTTGTATGTTCCATTGGAAAAACTGATGGTTGGCAGCCCTTCTACCATCTCTTCTTTACTCAAAGCTTGAAGATATATGTAGTTTAGGTGACCATACCTTTGATGCCATAGCTTGATGGTTTCATTCCCATGTGACAGAAGTGCACTTGGTGAAGAGAACTTGAGAAAGTGGGAGAACATGTACATCTTCATATCATGGCCTGCAACACCCATTGCAACAATTTTTTCGATGGAAATTTATGATATCTCCACATCATTCTGAGTGAAGACAACTTTCTTTGCTGCTCCAGTATGTGTCATTTGATATACAGAGAGAAAGTTTGCTGCAATATTTGGTACATACAACACATTGGAGAAGAACCCATTCTCCATAGAGATTTTCCCAATGCCATGAGCAGGGATTTCTGAGTCATCTCCGAAGCGAATGGAGGGACCACTGTAATGTTCAAGATTTGAGAATGAATCTCTTGAAGAAGCCATGTGCCTAGAGGCACCTGAATCAATGATGAACAAGGATGACTGAGATGTACAAGACACCAAAGCATGGAAGCTCTCCTTGTCTTCAGAAACGCTCTCCTTCTTCTTGGAACTTTCAGGAAGAGGAATATTGTTTTTCTATAGGAGATGGGTCATCATGTCTATGGTTTTATTCATGCATGAACTCTCTAGGTGAAAACCCCTTTGACAATAGCCACATTTTGTCTTCTCAGCCTTCTTTCCCTTGTTCTTGGCAGGATTCAAAACCCCATTAGTGGATTTGGGCCTCTCATCCTTCTTCTTCTTCTCTTGAGGTTTCGGCCCCTTTGGTTTTTGCTTGCCTCTTTCATTTTTCAAATCTCCAGCTGCAAGAACTTGGTCTTTTTGCTTGATGGTGCCCATAAAGACTAGCTTGTCTTTCTCTTGAGTTAGCATCTCCATGAAGTTAGCCAAATGTGGCATCTTCCAACCTCTAACTGTGAGCCTTGTGGAGTTGAAGGAAGACACAAAAACTGAGTATTTAGAACCCAGTTTGGAGAGAATGGACAACACCAACTGTTCTTGTTTCTTCTCTATGCCACATTGTCAAATTTGCAAGACCAAGCTTTTGAACTTGGTGAAGAAGTCCTGGATGGAATCAAAATTCCCTGGTCTCAGTGAAACAAGCTAATTTTGGAGCTAGTGGCCTCTCATCTCATCAGTCTTTCCAAACAAGGACTCAAGCTTGAGCCAAACTTCATTTAGAGTAGCTAGACTTTCAACATGATACAGGAGGTCTCTTGAAATGCTAAGACAAAGGAGGCCAAATGCCTCATCCATTCTGTTAAAAAGCTTGGATTTCTCCACAACTGATTTTGGCTCCACCTCAGTGCCCATCGTAATTCTGTATAGACCCTTAGATCTTAGCAAAATCACCATTTCTACCTTCCAATCGAAATAGTTTAAGGGAGTAAGTACATTTGGGTGAGATGGCTCCATTCTTCTTTGCTGCTCACGCACTTGCTTACAATGTTGATCTTCAATACCTGCAAACAACTCTCAAATAAATTAGGAGGGATATACACTAATAGATTCGAACCCTGTTTGATAGTGGGTGCATTCAGGAGAGCATCACACCTAAGAAGAGACACTAGATTTCTCCAATGGACTCAATGCAATGGCTTGAGGAATTCTGTGGTTTCTCCACTACTTCTGGCAAGCCACTATAACAATATTGCTGGTTCAAATAGTAGCTCTAAGAGCTCTGATACCATGTAAAATCCAACTCACAGTAGAACCTAGCTACTATGGATTCCTCACTAGTGAAAAGATTGCAACACATTTACAAGAATGAGCATAAATATGTAAAATGAAGAACAATAACACATGAAATGGGTGAATAATGTAAATATTATTAACAGTCCAACCTAAAAATAGGTTAAGAACCTCCTTTTATACAAATCTAGAACAATTCGAATCCATCTGGAGTGTTCACACTGATCTAGCTTAGAAATAGCTCAAACCCCCTTAGGTTGACCAAAATATCCCAAACCATCCCAAACTGGTTCGAAACTGCTATGTGAACATTGGGAATGACTAGGCAAGCCCAGGTGACCTCACACATGTGGAGAATCTGGTTGGTTAGAGGTTAGGCAGCTAGAATTGGCTAAAAATGGGCAAAGGAGGCAAGTTTGTCCACATTCTGAGCATGTGCGCCCTTGGTCAAAGAGAATCCCACAAAACAAGGAATGAGCACACCTTAGGCATGTAGGAAGCAATAAATGACTGGGAGGGCATACCCAACAGCTAGTTTGACTTGGCACAATGCTCAGATTTGTCCACATTGCCAACTGGTTCAAGCTAAATGACCATTAACTCACTAACCAACTTGGGGATGCAATTATTAAGCTGTTTGGTACTAATTAACCATCAATTGATAAATGATTAATGTACATAGGTGTAATAATGTTCTAACACCTTTAACTAATTTGAGCCCCCTTTTGACCCTGCCGTTGGATGGCTCTAGATGTCCCAATCTCCACCATCCGCTGCTAAGCGTCGTATTCTAACTGAGTGGGATCGCATTCCCCTAACTGGTTTTTCTTTACTACTCATCCCCTTGCGACCATCTCTGGTGGTGACACATGGAAAATTGGTCTGCCCATCATGACCACCTTCCCGTCTATCTAGCGTGCAACTTCCCAATGCAAGGATCATCGTGGATTGTCGATCCTCCCAAGACCATCTACACCATTTATTTGGTCACATTGTGTTTACCATTGTGGGGCCCTTAACCTCGACCGTAGGATATTACTCTGCCTCTATGGACCGTCCACGTGGCCAAAGATCTCCTTTATGATTTGGAGGTATCGCATGCTTATTTAAATGATACTGCTTACCGCCTATCATCCCCATGACATCTCCTCCAGCTGCCATCTATCCGGCGGCATTCACTATTATTGGCTGTAACTGACCCAGAGGTTTTCTATAAGACCCAGGTTCTTCATGGTTTCCCTTTGACCAACAAAACGCCTTCACATCGACCCTTTCGGCAACAACCTCCGAGCAGGTTGAGGTCTCACCCGAGGTGTATCTATGGGGTATTGCGGAATCAGGTTTCAACAGTAAGTGGCAAGTTACTTGGACATATGTACTGTGCAGCGCAATAGTGGTTATGCATTGCAAAGGGGGAATTGTGCAGCGATGAGCAACACTACAGTCCACACCACTATGTTCTTCTACCACGGGACTTCTCCTGAAGCTATGAACAATGCAGCTTTACTCTATACTTGGATTATCTTGAAAAAAATTAAGGCACTGAAATAAATATCACTCATCCACTTGTTCAGGCACTTAACTGACTATTCTTCTAACATTCATTCGTTAAGTTGGAATGTTGTGATTTGAATATATATGACTATACAATCCAACTATTATGCATTCTCTTACTACGTATTAGAATGTGACTAACTAAATGACTGATTTGTTGTCTTCAAATACAACACTAAATGTTCATTATTCATCTGTTCATACAGAACTTAACATATCATTTCCATACTTCTTCTGAAGGAAAATGCATATCAAAGTTCTCTCATAACAACATGAAAGGAAACATCTAGACATTCATTTACAGAAAACACAAATAATCATTCACTCATAAAACAAAATCGCACAACACAATGTTTAACGTGGTTCACTTACCCGGGTGGGAAGCTATGTCCACAAGAACGGTTGGTAATATATATCTTTAAAAAGGGATGGGGACAATCGTTCTTAGTCTGCGCACTCAGCTACAGACTCTCCTTCCTCTCAGATAGGTCTCTATGCACACAGCTGTAGAGCCTTTCCAATCTTCTTAGCTCAAAAGAGATTTTACACTATAACATCCAGAACCCAAAATTCTCACAACAAAAAGTAACCACACAGTAACCCCATCCCATACAAAATTGTCTTCTTAAATAGACCATGCCCGAGGTTCATGTCTTTACAATGCCAAATATCTAAACCCAAAAACCCTTAGGGTTTACAAAACTGTGCAAGTTTCCCTAAAATGGCTTGCCGACATCTGGTAGCGTTTGCTTCATCGTGGCGGTTCTCCACGTATTCACTCTGTCGCTATCGGTCTTCCTATCGCACGCTTTCCAACAGGTCTCTTTCACTGAACTGTTCATCTCTAACGGTCTCACCCACCAAGCGTGCCAAGTCGTTGCTTTCCTTGAGCTATCCTTCCCTTAACAAACTCATGCATTGGACGCCTTCCTAATTTTCTCATGCCCACCGCTCGACACTCCTATAGCATCTTTCCAAAATTAGAACACCACTAGTCCATCCAGTACCTGCACCTGATCCTTCTCCAGCACTCTGCTTTGCTAGCTCCTTGTGGCCTGCCTACTTCACAGCACTGCTTCCTCATAGCGTTGGTCTTCGCAGTGCTTCCAAAATTTGGATGTTGCGCACAGCTTCGTAGCATCCTCAACACTTAGACAAAATTACATCTTTTTCTTAGCTGCGCCCAGCTTAGCTTTTCCTTCTTATCAAAAATGTTATCAGAACTTTGTCCCAACTTGGGCCCAACATGCCCCTAACACTTACATATGGCTCATCCTCGAGCCACTTGCTTCTTCGGTCATCTTGCTTTGCTCCATGACAGGCATAAATAATTTGGCCGCGAACTCATTAAATGTACCGAACAATTGTTCCACTGCTTCTCTAGTATCTTGTTCAACTTGTTGTACTGTCTCAAGTAGTGCTGGAGTTATCTCTTCCCCAATCTATCCCTGCACCTACTCCTGGTTGTCTCATAGCTCCTTTAGATTGTCTTCTATCTACCGCGACACTGCTGTAGCATCCTCCAGGAGTTGCTGTGACTGATTATCCATATCAGTCTCTTTTTCTCTTAATCCCTGGACTTCCTTTTTCAAGCCTGATATTTCCTTATACTTGGACATCCTCTCCCTGGGTGGCAAATCCTTGAGCTCTGCGTCCAACTTCTCTAGCACGGTCTACTTTTCTTCTACTGCAGTCTTTACCTGCAGTAGCCCTTGATCCTCTTCAAGGGCAGTGAATGCCTTTGAAAAAATTTCCAAGAGATCTTGGTACTTAGCCATCTCACTTGTTATGCTCTGCGCGGCAGCACGCACTGCTTGCTCTCTTAACTACTGCTCAGTTAATGGTGTTTGCTTATTTAGTTTTTCCTTCAAAGTGGTGAGATTGGCCTCATAGAAGATGTCCTTATCCTGCATCTCCATCTTCAAAGATCTTACCTTTTCTCCGATCCTCAGAATTGTGTTTGCAGGATCAGCCTGGAGTTCTAGACCTTCAATATCTTGGGAAATAGTAGATATGGTAGTCTCCAACTGTTTGCGGCGGTCCTATTCATCACGTAGCTACATTTCTGCGTGCAAATCATGCTTCCTGTTTGATGCGTGAAGCTCCGCTTGTGACTTCATTGACTCTACTGTTCGTTCATGCATCTCCTCTACTATCTACGTGTACAAAAAGTGTAATCCTGGCAAAGGGATTTTGGCCAAGTCGAGCTATACCCGCTCGACACCCTTTATGTCCAGGATGATTTTTTCTAGCATTGGCAATGCTATGGTCAATGCATCCAGATGGAAAACCATGGTCTTAGAGGGAAGCGTGATGGCTAGCTGCAGCAACGTTTACTACGAGGTTCCTACTGACCTTCCTTCAGCAACTATGTCATGCGGCAAGGTTAGGCTCTTCTGGACATCGTCCATTTTCTTCATGAGACCTTGCAGTGCGAGCCTAGTCTTTTGTAGGTCATCCTGGATGACCTTATCCTTTTTGTCTTTGTCAGTCATGAGCTCCTACATCTGTTCTGAGACTCTTTCTGCTATCATGTCAAAGTCATCTTCCTTCAGCACTGTCTCAGCTTGAGTCTTTGTGGCATTCATCTTCTTCCACGCCTTCGGCTTTTGCAAGGTCTCAGTCTCTTTCTGGTTTCCTGTTTCTTCAACAATAGGGCATGACAACGGGATTGGCTCGTCTTCATCAGAGTCTGTCTCAACATCCATGAATTCAACACAGAAGTTGAAGGGCCAGTCCTTCATGAGGATTTCAATGTCGTCCTCATACATATGGTAGTTACCCTCGTACCATTCTTGCTTCTTCATCTTTTCCTTGGGTGAAATAAAAATACATCTCATGTCAGCATGAAAATCAAGAATGCGAATGTATTTCGACGTTACCTGCTTTGTGATGCAGGCTGTGTGGGTAATCACATCGCGCAGCTGAGTGTAATAATGATATAAAAATTCAGTTGTCGCTCTGTGTTGATGTTTTCCCATAGGTTGGCATAACGGAACCCTCTAGGATCATTGGTTTCTATAATTACATCCATGTAGTCCTTTGGCTCCTTCCATCCAGAAAGGCGATGAGGATGATTAGCCATGTAAAGTGGAACTGACCTCCATTCTCCTAGGTATCATTGAGTTCTTCCAGGAACTCATTAAGAAGATACCGACACCAATTGAATTGGGTTCCTTCAGCCGATGTGACATTGAGCAGTACTACGCCCTCAGGCACCTCCGGAGGCCTAGTTGCTCTGAGGATTTTTCCTGCGAGCAACTGGGTGACAAATCTTGTCATTCTGTCTTCAATTTCCTCTGTGGGAAAACCTCTTTTCCCTTTTACCAACGCATGTCTTTTCTTCATCTTCTCGATAGCTTCTTTTTGCTTACTCTTCCCTTGGAAGAACTGCTTGGGATCCTTACCGCGCTTGCTTAACCCTGTGATGCGGTGGATTAAATCAATGCTGACATCGATATTTCTGTCGAGCCATATATATCCCTGGTGGATTCGCGCCATCAGCGTGCGAACCAATACATTAAGTTCTGATTAATGATCAAAATGAGGTAGTTGGAGTAGGTTCAGGAATCTGGACTCCATTACCAGTGTTAGCCAACTTTCAGCAACCAAGTTAAATATGCCCTTAGCATCCTTCTTCTAGCACATGTACTAGTCAAGATGGAACTGTGGGTACTTAGGCGCATGGGGTTCTTCCTTCTGCACTCCTAGGAGGTCAAAGTCTTCCCACTTATAGTCTGCGATCTTTTCGAGTAGGTTCTTGGCAACCTCTACATGTTTTGAAATCGACAATAATGGGATTTCATATCTAGCATTCTTTGTCAATTTAAAGATTGGGGCATCCAACACCCAAGGTGATATATACTCTGGTGTCAACTTCAAGGGTTCCTTCTGAAAGACCGACGATATTTACGCCGTCTGGCTCGTCTTTTGAATCTTGCTTCATGGTGCTGTTACGTCTTTCCCTTTGTCTTTCCCTTTGTCCTGCATGATTGTAGTATGGCAAGGTGATCTTCTGAATGCTTGACCGAGTTCGAGTACAACCTTCTTGGAAGGGGTTGTCATTAACTCTGCAATTCCCCCGTGCTGAAAGATTTGGATTGGTTCTTGAAGTGTAAGCTCTTGTTCATCACCTTGTGATTTGGACATTCACTAGCGAGAGTAGGAAATTGTTTCTGAGATATGACTAAGGATTGCTAACACAAGAATGAAGGCATGAAAAATTATAAGTGTCTCATAATACCCGCGAGTCCTTATGCAGCGTTATTTATAGGCACAGCTGAGTCCCCCCATGCCTTCCAATGGTTAGCTGAGCATTGAATGAGGTGTCCGTTGGCCAATCGAACCAAATGCTTTGGTCTCGTCTTTCGTGAGTGTGTCTAGAATGACTATCTTTTTGTTAAATGTTGAAGCAATTGCTTGCAATGGTCACCTAACAGCTATTGTTTTTCAAAGGCAGTGCGACAATAATTTTTCTAAGTGTTGCGCCGAGCTATGCGGAAAGCCATATGCGGTCCTACACAGTTACTTCACAGTGCTACTATTTTTCAACTGCGCTGTTCCCTTTTTCTTTTCTTACTTTTTTTTTTCTTCTGTGCAGCTTCAGCAGTGCTGCACGGTACACACGTTGTTCTACTTATCATACATGTACAAACTCCTTTACATTTCCAATGTCCAATTTCAACTGTACCTGACACTTGGAAATCTCTTCCTTTGCTTATCATTCAGGATTCTGCGAAGCAGGGCTGTCATGGTACAACTTTAGTCCGCTTCCATTTATCAAAGTTGGTAGGGTATCTCCAGCTAAATTGGCTAACTGGATTGCACCAGTGTTAGTAACATGTATCAGAGTATATGGACCAAGCCAATGCTTCTTAAATTTACCAGGAAACTTCATGAATTTGCTATCATACAAGAGGACTAGGTCACCTACCTGGAAGCACTTATTCTTTATATGGCGATCACGCCAAGCTTTCTCATGGTCTTTTTGAATTTGCTGGTGGAAGTCGACAATGAAGTGATCTTCCTCCAACCCAACAAGGTGTATCAACCTTTCTTCTAGTGCTGCGTGGTCTGCTATCCGTGTGAATGCAGCGATCCTTAAACTAGGGACAATATATTCCATTGGCATTATAGATTCCTGCCCATAAGCCAACCGAAAGGGAGTCTTTCCTGTCAATTTATTGCATGTAGTCTTGTATGCCCATAACACAGAGGAGATGCACGGATCCCAATCATCTCTATTTACATTGCAGACCTTAGTCAGTGCATTCTCCAGTATCTTGTTGAAAGCCTTAATAGTTTCATTCACCCATGGATGATATGGAGTACTGCGCTAATGAAAAATGTGCAATTCCTCTGTAAGTGCCTCAATGGTCTTGTTCAAAAAGTGAGTACCTTGGTCACTCATCAAAATATTCGGACAACCAAATCTTGACAATATGTCTTCAAAAATAAATTGTGCAGCTGTCCTTTACTGGTTTTGCTTCTTCCCATCTGGTGAGGTAATCAGTAGCAGTAATAACATACCTCACACTAGTTCTTTTCCCTGGTGGGTTTATAGGACCCACAAAATCAATGACCCATTTTTCAAATGCCTGCAAGCTCAACTGTGGATTCAATGGCATCTCATCCCTTCGCGAGGGTTTCCCTGTCCTTTGACAGACATCATAGTTCCTATAGTGTTCTTTGGAATCTTTGTGGATCGTGGGCCACCATAGCCCTACACGCAATATCTTCTACGTAGTGGCCCTACCTGCATAGTGACCTCCCGCGACCCCTGAATGTGCATCTGCTAGAATAAACAGTTTCTCATGATTTAGTACACATCTGCGCAGGACTTCATCTGGTCCGAGTTTGTATAACTGACCTGCAATTATAGTGAAGACTACGGCGTGCACCATGAGCTGCTTCTTCTGCTGGATAGATAATTCCTTTCGTGCCAGCCCTGTTGTTAAAAAATTAATGATATCCCTATAATAGTCATCGGCAACTTGTATAGCGAATAGCTGTGCATCAGGTAGACTATCTTCAATGTTCGTCGGCTCTTCTCCTAACTCAATCCTTGACAGATGATCGGGTCTCAAGTTCAGTCTACCTGGCTTAACAATAATCTCAAACTCATACTCATGGAATAGAAACAGCCATTTGCATATGCGCCCCCCTAACACTGGCTTACTAACGAAGTATTTCAACGTAGAATGGCTATTGAACATAAAGAAGTGCGCACCAAGCAAGTAATGTCTTAATTTCTGTAGGACATATACCATCGCAAGGCCTTCCCTCTCAGTAGTAGTATAGTTCTTGTCTATTGTTGAGAGCAACCTACTCGAAAATGCAATAGGGTGGTCAATACCTCCTTCCCCTGGCTAAGCTAATAAGATTCCCAAGGCAATGCATGATGCATGAACATGGACATGAAATGGCTTCGTCCAATCTGGAAAGACTAGAATCTACGCAATCACCATCTTTTCTTTTAGGGTATCAAAACCTTGTTCGCATTCCGCGTTCCAAATGAATGGTGCGTCTTTCTTTAGCAACTTCTCCATTGCTATGGTTATCTATGTGTAACCCTTGATAAATTTCTTGTAGTATCCAGTATGGCATAAGGTAGAGCGCAACATATTGACTAAATTTGGTGTCGGCAAGTTCACAATAATGGCAATCTTCGTGGGGTCCATCATTAGTCCTTGCTTGCAAACAATGTGCCCAAGTAGAATCCCATAAGGAACACAAAAAATACACTTCTTTAGATTTAAAGAGATCTGATGCTGTCGACACTTCTCAAGCATCATTCTGAGGTTCGCATAATGGTTTTTCAATAGACCAAACACAGTCCAATCATCAAAATAGTCTTTGAGAAACTTATGCATAAACTTATTGAATGCTGCGAAGACCACTCTAGAAAATATGGCAGGTGCGTTCTTCAGGCCAAAAGGCATTACTGTGTACTGGAACGACCCCCATTCTGTAGCAAAAGTCGTCTTATGCCTGTCTGTGGGATCAATCCTTATCTGATGATATCTCGAAAAACCATCAGTAAAAGAATAGGCCTCATTCCCTCCAACATTATCAAGCACTTTTTCCATGAAAGGTGTAGGGAATGGGTCGTGCATGGAAGCATCATTCAGTTTTATGAGATCAACACAAATACTGATCTCACCCTTCGCTTTCTTGTCTTGAACGACCATGGGACTAATCCATTCTGATTTCTCAACAAGTTCAATGATTCCTGCTTCGAGCATCTTATCCAGCTCTGTGCGTACTCTTTCTTTGTAGCGTGGGTTTAGTCTGTACAGTCTCTGCTTTACAGGCTTTCTGCCTGGATTCAAAGTTATTTTCATGACTCCTAGGTCTCCCAGAATTCCTTTCATTTCTATAAATTTTGTCAGAAACAACTCCTAATACTCATGCAAGGTGTCTGCGATCTCTGCAACAGTATGATCGTCCCAATAGTCTCTGATTGCTGCGAACTTCAGTTCTTTGCTTGTGCCAATATTCGCCTTCTGTGTTTTTACTGGTCCTCTCATATCTGGGATTTCTAATGGAGGTCCTTCTACATCGCATGCACCCTCCGATTCTAGTATGTTTATGTTGCACAAATCATCGTCATCGTCTTCATTTCTATCATCGATGTCTTCAGCTAAGTTGTAACACTCGATAGAGTGTTCTTCATGTTCCTTCCATTCTAACTATAGGTGCCCAGGAACACTATCTGCCCAAAGAAATCCTCCAATGTCATATTTCTGTGAGGACAGTCTTCCCTGAATTTGCATTTCCTAATTATTTGCAATGTGTCATGGATCAGCGGGTTCTCTTCCTCGAAGCTGAAGTGCCTTTGGAAGTTCGCAGTCAACATTTCCCAATCAGTAGTTTCCCTATGCAACTCCAAGTCTAGGTACCATTTCTTTGGAATGTCATCATCCAACATGTGTACAAATAGATGCACCCATTCTTCATGTGGCCTTTCAAGCCATGCCTGTGAATAGATTTTACTGTGCTGACTAGGATCTGTCTATCCATTAAACTTCTCAAAGGGTAAAGTAAACCTGTCGAAAACCAAATCTGCATCTTAATCCTGCATTGGTCCCAAGTGGTCAATGTCTGCTTTTGCACATTCCACCATCTGGCGGGTGTGTCACACAGTGCCATATCCAATGCTGGTAATCTGTGCTCATCTGTAATAGCTTCAGTGTATCCTTGGATGAAATTATAAAAATTAGCAGAACCATCATATGTGGGAATAGGACTTACCTCCTTCCTGATATGTCGCAGTGATTTTGTAACCTATGCGCATCTTCTTGCTGATACTTCATGCATTCGGCTTTGCCAATTTTCCAGCCCGGCCTCTGAGTCAGAGACGCAAGAGCTGTCACATCTCCAACTGAGTGTACCATCTACAGTAGGATTAGTGTAATCTTCCTAGTTCGCTATGAGCTAGTATAGTCTGTCCAAGTCTTGAGCCTTGGATTCCTCCTGAATTGGCTCGCTATATTTGTCACCATCTGCATGATCCAATGGTCCGATGAACCTAAGATGCTTTCCTTCAAATATCATCTTCTTTGTTTTTAAGTTGATTATAGCCAAGTTATCAATATCCTAGTCAATCCCTAGCAGTGCAAGTAGAGGTTGACTATCATCCACAATCTCGATAACTTCAAAGTCTGCATGACTTTGGACTCCATCGATGTCGACTATCATGTCAACTAACCATCCAAAAGGTATGACTTTCTCTTGGTTAGCCATTCTAAACTGGATAGGTGACCATGACAACTTCGGTCGACCCATATGCTACCATGTATGCTTAGTTAAGACATTCACTTCAGATCCCAGGTCAAGGATGACTTCATAGATTTCGAAATCTCCTATATACGCGATAAGCCTCATTTCTCGGCCTGTTCTTTTATGCTTCCTTATGTGATGTATTGTGCTATCATAAGTCTCTGTTTTGGTCTATGGTTCATATTGGTTTATGAGTTTCTGCAGCTCTACTATGGCATTTTCACTTTTGAGTAGCTTCATGCAGCTTTGGAAGAATTGCGAAACGGAAGTGCTAACATCTGTCGTAGTTCTTGTTTTATCCTAGGCCGCTGGCATGTCTTCAACATGTGGTGCTTCATTGCGCAACGGGATCCATTGTGACTCTGTTGCTAGTTCTCTGAAGGTATCCCGCACGTCGATAAAGACTTCCTTGTTTTTTCGTAGGTCAAGAGTAGGTATTTTTCCCGAAGCTTTCCTTATCCATACTATCTCAAGAGGGATTTGCTTTATGTGAGCCTCCCCTGATGTGGAAGATTCTACTCCCCTATCGCGGCCTGTCTAAGCGCCACTGTGCGTGACCACATTGATGCTCGGGTCTACTAGTCTGTTCTCTACTGCGATCCACTGGATATCCGTGTTTGGTGCGTCCGTTTGTCTTCTTTCCTGCATTTCCAACTATAGTACTAGGAAATATTCAATAACATGATCAAATGATTTACAATAATTGCACGTAGTGAATGGTTTAACACAATCTCTAGATACGTGACCTAGCTGGTGTTAACACCTAAAAAGTGCTCACTAACTCATTTCCTTATTCACATGACCCATTTGTCCACTTTTCCACCATTTGAGCCTCTAAAGCCACCAAAAGGTCACAAAAAGACCTTAATACACCCATTTTTCCACTCAAAATGAATATTTTTCTTCAAAAAGCATTAAAAACCCTCAAAAAGGGTCCAAAATTCCCAAAAATATTAAAAAGGGAATAAAAATATTCAAAATATTCAAAAAAGGAAAAAGGAAGGAAAAGGTACCTAAACCATGTTGGTCAATACCATTGGTTTCCACAAAACCATAATGGTATTCCCCACCACCAAAAACTATAAAAAGGTGGTAAGGGCTCCTCACTTTACATCCATCCATCTTCCTATCCTCATGCTACCAAAATCTCCCATGAGTTTTTGGCCATTGTAGCTACCTTGGAGAAGGGACCCTTTGCAGTTTGGAGCTGCTCACCCTTGGAGCTACTCAACAACCTTCACCATTTGGAGGTATTATCATTGCAAGCACTTGCTTGCCCTTATTATTAATACAATGTTATTCTTTATTCTATTTCTTGTTCTTGTTTTTCAATTCAAAAATGTATTATGATATGTACATGCTAGTTTAGTTTAGTTTTAGTTTTAGATTTACAATTGTTTTTGCTTTAATATTTGAAACTGTTGCTACTAGTTAGCAGGTGCCCATAGCACTAAGCTTGGTTGCAAAACCAAGCCAACAGTTTTGGCGACTCCGCTGGCTTAGAACTCTTAGATCTCAAATTTTGCTTTAGATCTTAGTTTTTGTTAGTATTAGTCAGTTTAATTCATAGATCTGCCACCCTAGACAGTAGATCCATTGCTGTTCTATATCTTGGCCCATTTTATTGCCATTAACAACCCAGAATTTTCAATTTTTGGGTTCGTTTTTCGGCGTCCGTTTACGGCTTTCGCCTCGCTGCTTTTTTCCCAACAGTCACACGGCTCATCACAACTGCGCGGCTCTTTTCCGTGCGGCTCACCGCGGCTACGCGGCCAATTTGCACGCTGCACATCGCGGCTTCGCGGACATTTTCCGCGCTGCACATCGCGACTGTGTGACGAAATCCCACGCTGCACATCGCGGCTGAAACCCGCGCTGCCCATCGCGACTATGTGACAGAAACCCGCGCGGTCCATCGCGACTGTTCTGTCAAAACCCGCGATGCAAATTTTTTCCATTCGGCCAATCCGTTTAAAAAATTAATTTTTTGCTGTATTTTCTGCCCAATTAGCACATTTTACAGTTTTAAAATTCCTGCATTTTTTACAGTCATAGAAATCTTTTTACTATTTAGAATGCTCCTTTAAAAAATCTTTTTAAAAATTTTCAGAAATTGAAAGAAGGATTTATTTGCATTTTATCTAGATAAAAAATTTTACTGTTTACTTCCTTGATATTTTTCCCATAGCAAATTTTAAAAGAAATCCATTTATTTCTTGAAGAAGTCATATTATTTGCTTTCTTATTTCAAGGATCCTTTGTTTTTTAAATATTTTCTGCAAAGCATTTACATTTTCAATTTCAGTTTAAAATACCACACGTGCACCCACTCAAACACATAATTTAAACTGAGCCTTAAAATTTACCCGAAATTCAACCAACTTTTAACCCCACTTGGGGAGCACTTAAAAGAACTTTGTAGCTAGGTAGTATTGAGGGGATAGGTGTTCCAATAACACCCCTCAGTTATTACATTTGAGACATAGCTGTTGTCCATTAGGGAACCAAAATCTCCTAGTATGTTTTGGCACGGTCACAATCAGTTTATCACAAGGCCTCTACCCTAGGAGGGTTGAAGTCGCGAGGATGGTTCCGGAAGCCTGAGTGAAATACCGAAATCCATTCAGTAACCGAAGGCTACCATTCGCAGTTCTCGGGATATCCCTGTATGGGGGTATTGCGGTAAAAGGACCAAACGACAGATTTACCTTTTCTGATCGTGTCATGAACGGAGTATCCTAGTTGCCATACTTTAGGATTGATTACCCGGTGTCCCTCCCAGCAGGGGGATATCTAGCCGTTGATTCAACACTCAATATTGTCTGACTTGGATTTCATCACCTTGCATAGAATATCGTTTGTTGATTCACAATAATTTTAGTTAGGTGTTTGCATGATACAATCCATCTTTGGTCTAGTAGCACCTCTTTTTTCTAGAAGCTATTTGACTGTTGATATTCTGTCCATTTTTGCATCCCTCCACTTATTATAGCACAACTACTATAATAAGTGATTTTTGAGGTTGATTTTTTGGCCTGAGAGCCTTTATTTTCACTCCCCTTCTTGCACCCTTGGTTGCATTAGGGTTTCGAGTTTTTTATACATTACCACCTTACACTAAACAATTTTTTCACAAAAAACATATTTCTCACCATTGAGAATTTTAAACGATCTCGTCGTCTCCAGGGTGAACCCCCAGAGTTCATTCTACTTGGCTCTCCACGTCACCGACGTCGAGCCTTATCCCTTGACTCGACCCATCATCGGTCAAACATACAATCATCTGATTCTGACACGCCTCACTTCACATCTGATTCTGAGGCCGAATCCAAAAACCCTACCGAGTTATTACCAACCAACCTCATGGCTGGAACACAATTTGACGCACTTTTTACTAGTACCATAGGAGATACATCCACAAACCCTTCTACTGCGGTGCCATCCATGGCAACCAACACCCCCCTAGGTATGCATAATATGGGGGACACCCCACCTTTAGGAATGCCCAACACAGGACTACCTCCTAGTATGGGTATGCCAAACATAGGGGTCACACCCCCTTTCATCACCACAACCCAGATTCCAGGAATTCCTACTACTATTCCTAACCCCGGTGTAACCCATGTTGCACTTGGAAGCACTGGCCCATACCAGACCACACCTGTTGGAGGACACATACCTTCAATACCTAGCATACCCTTAGGGGCTACTGGACCACTACATCATGCCACCATGAATAGTCATGTCCCAGTCATTATGCCACATCCATCTTCTAGTTTACCTTACATGGCGAGTCTGAACTTACCAGACTTAGCCAGGCTAACCAATGATCCTATCAGACACGACCCTGCGTGGCCTCACATGCCCACCAAACTCCCCTCCGACATCCCTAAGTTTGAGGGCAAGGCAGGTGAGGACCCCCAGAACCATATCATGTCCTTCCATCTATGGTGTTCCTCCAACTCCATAGTGGACGACTCTGTCCGTCTCCGTCTGTTACAGCGCACCTTCACTGGCTCTGCAGCTAAGTGGTATATCGAGCAGCCCCATGGGACCCATGCAACCTTTACCTCCCTTGCCTCGACCTTCCTGCAGTTATTTCAGTTACCTGTCCCCTATGATGCAGGAGTCGAGATAATACTGTCTTGCAGACAGAACACGGTCACCCACATCATTGAACACATTCATGAGTGGCGTCGACACCGAAGCCTCTGCAAAATCAAGTTAGACGACCGTATCTTCTTAGATTGGTTTCTAAAATTCCTCCTCCCTCTCATTGCCAAGGATGTGGCATCCGAACGACCCCAGTCTGAAGAAGAGGCCATCCTCAAAGCCCAACAGTTTGACCTCATTTACGCCCAGCCAGGTTATCTGTATACCATTATACTAGACGCCCCTCGGGGCGATTCATCCCAACATGATGCGTCGGGGGCATCCCATGCCACAGATGGCATCATTGGTCATATGGCCTCGCATCCCCAACCCTTTTCCATTGCACATCCTAACCATGTCCCCGACCTTTTGCGAGCTACATCTCAATCTAGAGCAACCAATTCATATGCTCCCATGGCACATCACCACCATACCCACGGACCTTCATGTCCACCTCAGTGCTTTGGTCATGCACCACCTGCATACGCCCCCCCAGCTACACCTCAACCAATGTATTACCCATAGGAAGCGGCGACAGCTAACACAACACCTCCAATAGCTCAGGGTTACCAACCCCAATAGGTAACTGGACCACCTCCAGCCCCACCAGCTTATTATTCACTGCAACCTGCTCCTGCACCTGCGGCAAACCAAAATCCTCCTGCTGCTCAAGGGCAAGTGTACACACAACACAATCAGCCCCAACATCAAAACAGCTAGCGCAACTAGGGTGGGCAACAAAATCGTGGAAGAGGATGTAACCGTGGCAACAACCAATAACATCAGCAAGGTCCACCATCTCCCAATCCCCTAAGTAACAACAATGCTGCTCCTCCCAACCAGAATTTGGATCGTCATCCCAAGCATCCCAAAAACAATAACCTTAGAACAAACCATCCTTGTTCTATTTGTGGGGTCTATGGCCATTACACACATGCTTGCCCACATTTGGAGCGAGCTCGACAACTCTGGACTGATGATGCCCATCGTCAAGGGCAAGCGGCTCCTCAGGTGCCACCCAACCCTCCACCACCTCAACATCAACCTTTGGTGCTGCAAAACCCCTTTCCAACCCAAGGTGTAGTGAACACTCAGCCGTTAGCTCCCCCTCAGGGCAACGCGCCACCACAACAAATCACTTATGCCGCTCCTGATCAACCCATGTTCGATTCAGATACCCACCACTTGTTAATGTTGTCATCCGCAGATGCCAACATCCAAACCCGCCGGAACCAATATGGCTCCACCCCTGAAGCCCCTCCCACCAACAAGAACACTAATGTTCATCCCACAGATCAGACGTTACGTATACCTCCGGATCCACTCGATGGTGCTTCTAAAGCACCTTGCTTCCCACTTTGTCGCATCAATAATAACCCCAATGCTCACGTTGCATCGAATTACAACATCGTAGATGACTTAGCCCAGTCTCCTGCAGCCATGTCTGCTTCAGAAGTCTTAAAAAACTGTCCTTCACAGCGCAAGACTTTTCTCTCTGCCATTGGTGCTATTGACCCCAATGATTCACAACTGATGGCATTCGATTCAGACCAATCCGAACCACGCCTACCTTGCACTTTAGCATTCCAGGTTTCTGTTTTTGTTCGGAATCTTGTCATCCATCGGTGCATTATCGATGAAGGTGCCTCTACATGCGTTATGTCCACATTCGTTTGGCAGAAGTTGGGATCTCCTACTCTCCAGCAGTCCACCACTACATTGCAAACCTACGACGGCAGTTCGGCTCAACCCCAAGGTCTCTTAGCTAATGTCCCCATCCAGCTGGCTAGTAAAACCGTACTCATTGACATAGAGGTCATCAATGCCCAACTTGACTATAACCTCTTACTTGGCCGCATCTACATGTATGCCATGCGGATTGTTGCCTCATCCATTTTTCATACCATGATGTTCCCTCATGACGGATGCGTGGTCAAGGTCGACCAACTCACCTATTACGATCCCAAGGCCCCCGCTGCACCTGAAAATGTTCTCCCTATGGTTGAACAACTTGTTTGTCGTGCAACTACCTCGTTTGTTTCCTCCGTGGGACCCAGACTTTACTTCGACGCGTCGATGACTTCTACATTCCAATCTATTCCACCACCGTCACCGGAGACCCACGTCGCTGACCTCTGTACTCTTTCACACAATACACAAACACCCAACAATCAAACATCCTTGTTACTTAAACCACCATTGGTCCCTAGTCACATTGGTGTTACACCCATCCACTCAATCCCCTTTCTATTCCCTCCCTCAGGCGTAGTAAGCGCTCCGGTTATGGCTACCCTTAGTCTCCCCGGGTTAACATTGGGATTACCCGTGTGGTATATTTCACCTCCCGTTCCCCTGCCGACACCAAATGTTGTCCTGCAACTGGTGCAACCCATTGTTACTTCTACCTAACCACCTCCCGGTATCACTACCCCTTCGTCATCTATGAATCCCCCTCCTCTCATCAGGCCCATTGGGGGCAGAGGCCCACAACCATACACTGTGGCACCCCCACCCAAAGAAGTTAGACCTCCCCCCGTATTCCGTGCTCCTCCTAAATGCTCATTGTGTGATGAGTTAGGCCATCCAACTCATCAATGCCCACAGTTACCTGCATTACAGGAACACATGCAAATGCTTGACGATGACCCCAACGTCCCAGTTGTCAAAATCGACTCAAACCCCAAGACTCATGACAAATCACTGCGTACCAACCACCCTTGTGCGATATGCGGTATTTATGGCCATTACTCACATCACTGTCCCGCTATCCCAGATTACAGAGCAGCTCTCTACAAGATGAATAATTTGGACCTTGAGATGGCGCCCCCCACAATTGAGGAGATCTACCCTCCGAAATCATCCACTTCAGAAGAAATCAATACTATCTATATGATTTCAACCACTTTCAAACTAGAACCCCTTGATTTATGGTCTAACTACTTCCAAACTGATGAGCAAATTTTGGAAACACTCACTGCACCTGACTACCCTTGGGACAATATGCATCATCGCTCATACTTCCTCCCAGAGGCGTCTACATCCACCGCATCTAATCAACTATCGGTCGAATCGAAATATTTCATACCCACTCAGGTCGATTGGTTCAAGGACCCCATCCCAGCACCGGATGCCTTCGAAGAAGGGAACATGTCAAACATTTCCCCCATTATACAAATTGACATTTCCACCACACCTGGGAAACCTGAGCTCATCTCGCTGGGTGCATCTTGCACTCAAGCAGAAACTGAGGCATACAAAAAACTTTTCCAAGAATTTTGTGATGTCTTTTCCTGGTCCTATACCGAAATGCCTGGTCTTGACCCCGCCATTATAGAGCACCACATTGACACATGGCCTGATGTCCCCCCTGTTCATCAGAAACAGCGACCCATTCATCCTTCCAAGCTCCCCGTTGTTAAAGTCGAGGTTGAGAAACTTCGCAAAGCAGGATTCATTAATCCTATCGCTTATACCACCTGGGTTTCAAATCCTGTTCCCGTCAACAAAAAACAAGGAACCCTTAGAGTATGCACTGAATTCCGTGATTTAAACCATGCTTGTCCCAAAGACAATTTCTCCACGCCATTCATTGACCAACTCATTGATGCGTGTGCGGGACATGAAGTCCTATATTTCATGGACGATTTTTCTGGATACAACTAGATTTAGATCCGTAAGGAGGATCAGTACAAGACTACCTTTACCACCCCATGGGGCACCTTTTCCTATCGTGTCATGCCTTTCGGCCTCAAAAATGCTGGTGCCACCTTCCAGTGGGCCATGACCTATTATTTTTACGACTTGGTACATATCCTGCTGGTCTATCTTGACGACCTTACAGCTCGTTGCCGGAAACGGTTAGACCACCTTAATGACCTCCGACAAGTTTTCCTGCATTGTCGCAAATATAAAATCCGCTTGAACCCACACAAGTGTTCCTTTTGCATTCCGGCAGGCCGGTTGTTGGGTTTCATTATTTCCCAAAATGGAATTACTGTAGATCCCCTGAAATTCAAAGCCATCTTAGACCTTCCCTCTCCGCGCACGCTTCGGCAACTCCAGAGTCTGTAGGGATGGTCCAATTTCCTTCGTCATTTCGTTCCTGATTACGCCACCAAAGTTCATGGATTCTTACACCTACTTTGTACCCAAATAGCCTTTGTTTGGGATGAGCAAGCAGACACGCCATTCGATGCTCTCAAGAAAGCTCTCACACAAGCCCCCTTGATCTCCCCTCCGGATTTCTCCCAGGACTTCATCCTTTACGTCTCGGCATCCGAACATGCCATGTCCAGAGTCTTGGTCCAAGAAGATGCCTCTCACCAAGAGCATGTTATTTATTACGTCATCCAGACCTTGTCTGGCCCACCCCTACGTTACCCATATGAGGAAAGATTAGCCCTAGCTGTAGTCTTTTCCGTCCAAAAATTGCGACACTACATTCTACTCAGTCATACCACAGTTGTTGCCAACTCCAACCCTATGGTCTATCTCCTAAACCGGCGGTTCCTACAAGGTCGTGTTGCTAAATGGGCCATTATGCTCCAGGAATATGACCTCACTTTCAAAACTCCCAAGAGCACCAAAGCCCTCGCGCTGGCCCAACCCATCACTAACCTCCCATCCTCTTCGTCATCACTCGCTATCCAAGTGGATCTGATTGACAATCACAACTTCATCATTTCGTCTGACGACCCATGGTATGGTGACATCTTAATTTATCTCCACACGCAAAAATTTTGACCCCACATCGATCGTGACGGACGCCGTCGTATACGACACCATGCTCCCCGATACCTCTTGTTAGGAGATGTACTTTACCGACGCAGCGTTGATACCATCTTACGATGTTGCTTATCCCATAGTGAGGCAGAATAGGTCCTTAATGATTGCCACAGCAATGCCTGCGGAGGCCATTTCTCCGGCATGGCCACCACCCAAAAGATCATTTGCACAGGTTACTTTTGGCCGTCATTATTTACTGATTGCATCACCACAGTCAAACACTATCAAAACTGCCAACTTTTTGCCCCCAAAACAAGAACCCCACCCGCCCCCCTTCATCCAGTCGTCACTGCCGGACCATTCTACAAATGGGCCATCGACTTCCTTGATTGCAATCCCACGTCAGCCGGCGGTCATAAACACATTATTGTGGCCATAGATTACTTCACCAAGTGGGCAGAGGCCATGCCAACTTACAATGGCAAGGTCGACATTGCAGCACGGTTTTTTCTCAACCATGTTATCGCTCGTTTTGGAGTGCCAAAGCAACTCATCTCAGACCACGGCTCTCACTTTGAAGACGCTGTCTGGAGAGAACTATCAACCTTACTAAAATTTGGACACCATTTCTCCTCGGCTTACTACCCCCAAGGAAACGGCGAGGTCGAAGTGATCAACAAAATTTTGAAAACCATCCCCCAACGCACTATAGACAAACACAAATTAAATTGGCACCACATGCTCTTCCCGGCACTATGGGAATACCGCACATCAACTAAAAATGCCACAGGTTTTACCCCTTTCCACTTAGTTCACGGTGTCGAATCCGTCCTTCCCATTGAGTGCCAGATTCCAACCCTACATATGGCCATTGAACTCCTACCGGACACTGCCCCATTTGAGCAATGCTTACTACTCCTAGAGCAGGCCGATGAAGATCGGTGCATAGCCCTCCAAACCATGGAAGCAGCCAAAAACCGATCCAAATTAAATTATGATAAACATGTCCACCCAAGAACTTTTTCTGAAGGAAACCTTGTCCTCGCCTACGATCGGGCTCATGACAAAACCGGGAAAGGAAAGTTTGTGTCCATGTGGCAAGGCCCATATATTATACACACTTGCCTCGGACAGGGGGCATACATTCCGACCAATTCAGAAGGCAACACCCTCCGCAACCCACGCAACGGGTTGTACCTCAAGCGATTTTACCCATATTAAACCGGATGGACACCACCATCCATTACTGAACTTCATGACAGTTCTTTCCTTTTCCCGTTTTCACCAGGTCCATTTTTTGACCATTTTTTCACACCCTCGTCGCCTCGATTTGCGTGCCACATCGGCCATCATCCATTTTTGACGAGTCTTACATCGTCGGATTCAGTTTTCCACGCTCATGATGATGCTTGAGATCATTTCTCGCTCTCACACCCAGATTTTTTGGGCATTTTTTCCATGCCCCCTCATCACCTCGATTTGCGTGCCACATCGGCCATCGTCCGTTGTTGACAAGCCTTATATCATCGGATTCAGTTTTCCATGCTCGTGATGATGCTTGAGATCATTTCTCGCTCTCACCTCCAGATTTTTTGGGCATTTTTTCCCATGACCCCTCGTTGCCTCGGTTTGCATGCCACATTGGCAGTTGCCCCTTTTTTGACAATATTTATGTCACCGGATTCAGTTTTCCGCACTCATAATGATGCTTGAGACCTTTTCTCGCTATAATCAATCCCTTTTTGTTTGGTATAATTTTATCCCTTTTTCGGGTTGAGCAATCCCTTTTACGAAAAAGGCACTTAGGGAGTTTCTGTTAAGCTCTTTTCTGACTCCTAAAACAATGAAAAGATCGCCGAGCAACCTTGCTTCCTTTCATGCTCGCTAAACGTATCTGAAAGGGCATCTACCTGGTATAAGTTTACCCATTTTCCGGACCTTGTAGACTAATTACGAAAAAGGAATACTCTAGTCACATCGGCTAGAAGAGTTCTCCATTTGCATCATTTTATGCTTTTTCGGGCCTTGGAGACTAACTTACGAAAAACAACACCAATGGAGTCCACTTACCGCTTTCAGACTCTCTAAACATGAAAGTGACCATGAGCAATCACCATCCTGGGCTCGTAAAACCAATAGGACAACAATCATAACCATTGCAGAGTCTTCTTATCGTTTTCAAACTCCTTAAAAATGAAAGCACCAATGAGCACGAACAGTCCTAGGCTCACAAAATCCACAGGACAGTACCATTTCAGAGCACACTTTTATACCTTCTTGGAGCTCATTAAAACTACGAAGAAGGACCCAATGGTGCTTCTCGGTGCCACAACAAATCACGTCTACTCATATGGCAGCTTCCCCATTTTTGGTCGCCTTTGTTCAGAGTATTTTGCAGTATCTCACCCTGAGAATCCCTCGACAGCACCCATCAGCTTGACCCCCCCAGAGTCAATACATACCTTTCAATCCTTAAAAGCAATGATACCCACACCTACAAGTCAGTTCCCTACGCTTCCAGGGCAACCATGTCATCATGCTCTGAACAAAGGAAGTTTTAGTCTACCCACTCTATGACCCCAGTTACTTCCCATCCCCACAAGTATGTCATTCCTACCATCAGTACTACCACACTTCAGTTCTACACCTAGTGCTCCTATCAAGGAAACATCATTGCCTTGCTAGTTGTTGGTCTCCCTCTGTCGACGACAACCAAATTTATTCCAAAGCATAGACCTAGAGGTCCCTGTGTCTTGGACTCATCACCATTTATGATGAGTGCCTACGAATCATTTCGAGAAAAGTCCTCAGTGCCTCTCCAAATGGTTGTTTCTCACATGCTCGACTTCAACACTTTGATCACATCGTTGAGACTTGCACAGGGTATTGGTCCTTTCAGTTATTAGTCGAATACCCCGGATACCTCCTAACTCTTCCACATTTGAGAGTCTACTTATGGAAACAACCAGTTACATTTTTTCTATAGATATCCGGGTTGCGCATGACGACAGTATTCATATGTACCCGAGTTTTATACTCCCTCGAGTATATAGTTACATGTACATGTAATTCTCAGAGATGACTCTCAGTCATTGAGTCCCTACAGATGTTGGACACCTCCAGTTTCAGCAGTTCATCAACCCTTCTCAGACCTTTGTCAGAATGGTTGTTGCTTTATTCCAGTGTATCAGTTATTGAGATCAGTCATGTTATGATCATGAGTACATCCCAAAATGATGTACCCTCTGGACCATTATGATGTACCAGCAGATTTTTTATGTATTTTTCAGGTCCCCCTTCTTGGGACTAATTGTTTATATATGTCTTGATACGAGCATGGGTATGCGTGCCTCATCCATTATCAGAGATCATTCCTCATTCATATTGAGGCCATGTAATATTTTTTGTTTTTTGCAGCTTCCAAGGGCCGTGGATCCAGTCTCCAATCGGTCTCTTCTCCTCCCCAAACCCCAGAAAAATGACAAAAGAACTATGATGTCTATCAGCCATACGATGAGCTCCAGCCCTCACACATCAGGGGGCAATCTGTTAACACCTAAAAAGTGCTCACTAGCTCATTTCCTTATTCACATGACCCATTTGTCCACTTTTCCACCATTTGAGCCTCTAAATCCACCAAAAGGTCACCAAAAGACCTTAATACACCCCTTTTTCCACTCAAAATGAATATTTTTCTTCAAAAAGCATAAAAAACCCTTAAAAAGGGTCCAAAATTCCCAGAAATATTAAAAAGGGAATAAAAATATTCAAAATATTCAAAAAAGGAAAAAGGAGGGAAAAGGTACCTAAACCATGTTGGTCAATACCATTGGTTTCCACAAAACCATAATGGTATTGCCCACCACCAAAAACTATAAAAAGGTGGTAGCGGCTCCTCACTTTACATCCATCCATCTTCTTATCCTCATGCTGCCAAAATCTCCCATGAGTTTTTGGCCATTGTAGCTACCTTGGAGAAGGGACCCTTTGGAGTTTGGAGCTGCTCACCCTTGGAGCTACTCAACAACCTTCACCATTTGGAGGTATTATCATTGCAAGCACTTGCTTGCCCTTATTTTCAATACAAAGTTATTCTTTATTCTATTTCTTGTTCTTGTTTCTAAATTCAAAAATTTATTATGATATGCACATGCTAGTTTAGTTTAGTTTTAGTTTTAGATTTACAATTGTTTTTGCTTTAGTATTTGAAACTGTTGCTACTAGTTAGCAGGTGCCCATAGCACTAAGCTTGGTTGCAAAACGAAGCCAACAACTGGCCACAGTTATAACAAATGACCTTGCCGCGGCCTCTTCCCTTCGTCGGGCCATCATTTCTTCCTCTGCTGCGATATCCAACACCACGACCTCTGTATCCTCCTTGGTCATATTCTGCATTCTCTTGTTTCAGCTGGTTATCTTCTTGTACGCGGTACAAGCCAGTTCCTCTCATTGAGTCCATATCTCATTTTCTTTCATTCATTAGTTCATATGTGTGGAAGTTGGATTCATCATGTCCAACTGATTTATAGAAATTGCAATATAAATTTTTAGGTGTTTTCACATATTTCTGTATCAGATAGTAGTATTCAAGTCTGTGTCCTGTAGTTATACAAATTTCACACCATGGGGCCCGATTCTAATTTAATGGGTTGCCGCACCACTATTAAGATAGTCACGGAATAACGGGCAATGTTCCCGGTCATGGCCTTCTCCTTTAGAACTTGTACACCAGACCTCATGTCTAGGTTCATACCTTTTTCCTTTGCCATGCTTTGCAGCTCTAGTGTCAGGGTGGTTAGCTGGTTCTGGATCTGAGACATCCAAGAACTAGTCTCACCAATCAGGGAAGCCTCTGGCTTCATTGCAATCTCCAAGGCCTCTACCTGCAACGTAACCTTCTATTGCATCAATGGTAATCAAATATGGGGCAAAAACACACCAATGAACCATTCCTTGTGCTGTTCCAGAGCTATAACAAAGCTTACTTGGTCCAGTAGGGTCTTGAATTTCTGATCAAATTCCCAAACTGTTTCAGTCAATTTCTACTTTATTTCTTTCAACTCAGTTATACACTGAGATTCAGATTTGGGTTTCTTAAACTCTGCCACAAGCATAGCTTTAATTTCTATGAGGGTTCTCGGCTATGTGTTAGAGTACTTCATGAACCAATGTAAAGCTCTATCCCTAAAAGTGGTGATGAGCTATGCTCTCTTCACTGCATCATCCTGGATTTGTCTTACACTCCATACGGCTTCGCAAAGAAACCAATGTTGATCAAGGTCTTCTAGGCCAGTTCCTCTTAATATTGGGAGCTTCATATCTGTGTTTTCCATTGTTATATTAGGTGGTGGAGCGCCCGAATTAGTGTGTGGCTGCTATGAGGGGCTCTCCGCAGTGAAAACAAATTGGCTTATTAGGATAGATGTACTGGGCTGAGTATTCTGCGGGGTTGGCTGCATAGCGGGTGGGTTTTAAGATAAAGGTCGTGCAGTCTCTACAACCGGTGGGTTCTCAGGGGTAAATGGTGGTGCAACTTCATTGTCAATGTTACACGGAATCTCAGTATCAATATGGAGTCCAAGGCCTCCAAGATTATTATTAAATTTATATCTCTTACCACTTCTAAGATTATGTGTAGCTTCGTCACAATCACTATATATACTGTTTACCATGACAAACTTAAGAATATTACTGCAATCCTAAAACACCTTTCTCAGCTAACAGCATCTTAATGTACAGACTGAGATTGTTCAGCAACTTACCTTGGAATCCTACGAAAAAGTATGCTTCTGCTTGGCTGTAGGATTTGAGTGTATCTACAACAAATTTTGCTACGAAGCCTTTTAGCATATGATCGACTCAAAAATCAACTGCGCGTGTCAATGGGATGTCTATTTCTTTGAGCTGCGCTATGAGCTTAGGAGTCCACTCTGTAGGAACTCCTCCTTGAAAACAAGTTTTCTATTCTGCGAGTCGCAAGATCCACGTGTGCAGCTCGTTTGGAAATGATGCCTAGAAAATCTCATGAATATCTTCCCATAGATATCTATCCGACCACTGTGTGTTAGATAGACGCGAATGTCTATTCTCTTGCCTTGCAAAGTCTCTTCTGGTATTGTCCCACCAAGATTGAATTTTTGTCTTTTCAAGATGCTAGTTGTCAGAGCATTCCGGGAACTGGTATTCTTCATCACACATCACGATTGCAACTCATTACGGATTCTAGCATGAAAATGGAACAATTTGTTGGCTATAACTGACCCATAGGTTTTCTATAAGACCCAGGTTTTTCGCAATTTCCCTTTGACCAACAAAACCCCTTCCCACCGGCCCTTTCGGCAACAACCTACAAGCAGGTTGAGGTCTCAACCGAGGTGTATCTATGGGGTACTGCGGAATCAGGTTTCCACAGTAAGTGATGAGTTTCTTAGACAGATGTACCGCACAACGCAACAAGGGGTATGTGCTGCGAAGGGGGAACTGCGCAGCGATGGGAAACGCTGTGGTCCTCACCACTATGTTCTTCTACCACCGGACTTCTCCTAAAGCTGCAAACAATGCAGCTTTACTCTATACTTGGATTATCTTGAAAACACTTAAGGCACTAAAATAAATATCACTCATCCACTCGTTCAGGCACTTAACTGACTATTCTTCTAACATTCATTCGTTAAGTTGGAATGTTGCGATTTGAATATATATGAATATACAATCCAACTATTATGCATTCTTTTACTCCATATAAGAAAGTGTCTAACTAAATGATTGATTCGCTGTCTTCAAACACAACACTAAATGTTCATTATTCATCTGTTCATACAGAACTTAACATATCATTTCCATACTTCTTTTGAAGGAAAATGCATATCAAAGTTCTATCATAACAGCATGCAAGGAAACATCTAGACATTCATTTACAGAAAACACAAATAACCATTCACTCATAAAACACAATCACACAACGCAATATTTAACGTGGTTCACTTCCTAGGGTGGGAAGCTACGTCCACAAGAACGGTTGGTAATATATATCTTTAAAAAGGGATGGGGACAACTGTTCTTAGTCTGCGCACTCAGCTACAGAATCTCCTTCCTCTCAGATAGGTCTCTACGCACATAGCTGCAGAGCCTTTTCAATATTCTTAGCTCAAAAGAGATTTTACACTATAACATCCAGAACCCAAAATTGTCATGACAAAAAGTAACCACATAGTAACCCCATCCCAAACAAAATTGTCTTCTTAAATAGACCATGCCCAAAGGTCATGTCTTTACAATGCCGAAGACCTAAACCCAAAAACCGTTAGGGTTTACAAAACTATGCCGGTTTCCCTAAACCGGCTTGCTGGCATCCGGTAGCGTCTGCTTCATCGTGGCGGTTCTCCATGTCTTCACTCTATCGCTATTGGCCTTCCTGTCGCACGCGTTCCAATAGGTATTTTTCACTGAACTGTTCATCTCTAACAGTCTCTCCCACCAGGCGTGCTAAGACATCGCTTTCCTTGAGCTGTCCTTCCCTTAACAAACTCGTGCATTGGTCGCCTTCCTGATTTGCTCGTGCCCACCGCTCGGCACTCTTGGAGCATCTTTCCAAAATTAGACCATTACTAGTCCATCTGGTACTTGCATCTGATCCTTGTCCAGCAGTCTACTTTGCTGGCTCCTCGTGGCATACCTACTTTGCAGTAGTGCTTCCTTGCAGTGCTGGTCTTTGTGGTGCTTCCAAAATTCGGATGCTGCTCACAAATTCACAGCATGCTCAACACTTAGACAAAATTACATCTTTTTCTGAGCTGTGCCCAGCTCAACTTTTCCTGCTTATCAAAAAAGTTATCAAAACTTTGTCCCAACTTGGGCCCAACAAATGTCGCAACTGCTCTTATGACTATTCCTCGTGCGCCTCATCCATGTGACAATCAATGAGGACCGTTGATCTCCCTCTAGTGCTCATCCAATGGTGGAAATTGGCTCGATAGTTACCTTTTCCTCTATTTCCTTGGGACTATAGACTTAGGCTCTTTTGGGCTATTTTGGTAACATTTTAATGCTTCCATCCCCAATATTTGCTCCTTCCTAGCATATTTAGCACCCTCACATCCATGTTTCTCATACTTTTAGCATCTGGTCTTGGAAAGCAAATGCCACCTCTGGTTTTTATCAAGAAATTTTAGGGCTATCCCTTTATTCCACCTCCATATCCATGCTACGAAAATCAAGTGCTAAAAACTGGCTCGAACCAGGGATTCTATCCTCCCTATGAGATAGCAAAGAACCTCATAGACCGGATGCGTGATCCATTTGGCGGCTCCTGCAAGAAAATTTTTCTCGGTAGACTGCTTGGGAGGGTTTTCTTGTAAATGTTCATGGAAAAACCTATGGTGATTTGGCTGTGCAGTATATTCTGTGGTGACCGGAACCCTAGCCAAATGCTCTATCCTACTGCAGACTAGAGACTCCTTAAAATCAAAACCCAATAGTGAAGCTGTACATTCTGAAAACTGACAGGAAAATGCTATAAATTTAAATTTACTACTGAAGTTTGAAATGCCAAAACTTGAGGCTTATTTATATACAGACTACTCTACGTGAGAGGTCGTGGCTCTAGGCAATGTGAAAGTGCCAGTGTAACCAGTCTAGCAGCCGACACTCTAGATGAGTCTTCTCATCCTGCTCGACCGACTGGATAACAATGAAGGTCCATATCCCAAGGTGATGGCGATGGATGAGGACCCTTCAAGTGAAACCAGAAACCTTACTCCAACTGTGGAACTTCTCCATATATTGTTCCACTCGATCGTAAAAAATATGGTACTGTCCACATACCTCTTGCACCACAACAGACTTTCTTTCAAAAAAGATGTATGGATGCCATTTAGCCTCCCCACTACTCGGTTTAGTTCCCAGGGTTGCATACCTCTGAAAAACCTCCATCAGAACTTGAAACTCATGCACGTCCAAACCCCTGCATGACTTGGTAAAACTAAAAAAACCACCTGCGACCAAATTTCTTTCCAGGCTGCTTAGGATCCTTGGGTGTAAGACCCAGTTCTGCTCTGGAACCCTAAGATAAAGTCCGCCCTGTCCTTTGAAAGGGTCTAGGAAGGGCCATTCTTCTTGGAAAATGGACTCCAAGCTTGAAAATTCTGCACGAAAATCCTGCTCCTCTGCTTGGTCTCCTTCAAATGCCTCGATCATCTAGTCGGCTAACCGGAGATATTGGCCAAGCCTGAATACTTCTCCAAGGAGTCTATAATCATCTTCGGTCTAGGGGGGTTCTGTATAAGAATCATGCGAGCCACCCTGTTGACCTTCTAGCCTCTCAGCTATCTGGTCAACCTGTGTGAGCTATTTTTTGGACCCAAGAATTTCTTTGAGAACCCCATATTTCTCTTCAAGGTTCACATATTCTTCCTTAAGGGTTCTATACTCCTCTTCGAGGACTGCGTACTCCCTTTCATCTCTGATCTGAAACGATGTCTCTGAATGCTGATAATTGCTGATTTGATGAGTCTCAATGGTGGGCCCAAGACCCACCACTAGGTTTTTCCCTTTGGCTAGCCCTCCCAACTGGTGAAACTGTCTGCCCGAAGATTCAACTTTATCCCCAACTTCAAAGAAGCCTATGAATTTCTCTAAATGGTCTTCTCCATATTCATCATAATTCAGCAGACTGAAACCTTCATCATGACCCTCATCAATAGGAGTCTCAGCAGATTGAAATATACATGAAACCAAACGGAGTTACCTCCTTCTGGTACCTCACCGAGCTGATCAATTCTCTGCTCATTCTGGGAAAAAATAGGCCATAAGGGAAATTCCCTTTTCTCATGTCCTTCTTCAAACCTTAGTTCTTCTTTAACCCTTTCATCGTGCTCCTAGTTTGATAGCTTTCCAAACATCTTAATATTTTCTTCCACCTCCATTGCATCAACAAACATATGTTGTAGGTCACAAGACCTTCTCTCCAAAAGATGAAGAGCCAAATCCGGAGAAAAAATAGCTGCATAGTGCAATTTTGTAGCATTCTCTGAGGGCTGAATTTCCTTTGGCATATTATAATAGAAACTGCCATAGCTTCTGTTGAAGCAAGACATGCCTTCGTCCTTTCGCCTCCATATGGAATGAAAATCTGAAAGAACTAGATCCCATGGCCTTCTCTTGCCCCAAAACCCTAGAAAAACCTCAGATAATGCTCCCCATGTATCAATAGACTCAGGCTGCAAATGCCTAAACCATCTCTTCACATTTCCTTGGAGGGATTTTGCAAAATCCCTCATAGAGACATTGTCGTGTTCTATTTCAAAGAGATCCAGAAAATGCTCAAAACTTTGAACATGTTTCTCTCCAGTAAGCATCTCAGACTCTCCGTAAAAAACAGGGACGTGTTTATGGTAGCCCAAGGGGAAATCATGAAGGACAGGGGGTAATTTTAGAGGGCTGTATCTTAGCTGGGCTCTGGAAGGAAAAGGAGCAGATGGAGGGGGCGTATCATTTTCCTTGATCTCGAAGAATGCATGAGGCCGGTTATGGTTTATACAGGGTTCAAATGAAAGGATGAGATCAAATGGAGGAGTAAAAGGAGCGTGTACATTTTTGAATTCAAGTGAAGGATATACAAAAGAGGCTCTCTCATGACTTAGAGCTCTCCGGTGAGACCAAATTGTTATGATATATATAGACAAAGGTAAAAGGATGCCAACACAAAAGAATAGGGCTTCTTTGAAGATATTGATATTTTGATACCAAGAGCTTAATTCTTCCATGTCTAAGGTAGCTGGGCTCGTTTTCCAGTGGAGTCTGTGGATTGAACTTTTGAACAAATGACTAGAGTCGCTAGGTGGATGATATGCAACTCTTCTGGTGTCTGATTGTTGTCCACCATCAACAATCAAATCTGAAACTTTGGCATTTTACCCAGGATGGTAAAAGAATCATGTCCTCGGCAACGACGCCAATTTGTTAAGACCCAAATCGTACCCCCTGAGTTGCGGGAGAGGGCAAGTCGGGGTAACCGGTAACCAACTTTGGATGAATGCTACTGACCCAGCATAGTGAGAGAGGGCTCTCTCTACAAATCAATGAAATACTGAAAATATCCAAAGGCATCAATAGTGAAAAAATAGACTAGCCTTCCTTACTCAAGAATATCCAATTAAAACATGTAGAAAAGGTCATATTTCTGATGGGTTGAATTGTGTGGGAAAGTTGGAGGGATAATCACAAGGAAAAACAATTGGGCGATGGAGTCAAGGAATTACACATAAATCAGATAAGAGTGCCATAGTATGGACTACTCTAACAGAGGCAAGGTAGCTGCTTGCTTGCTGTCATAAAGATATTTTCTAGTGGTAAAAGAAGAAAACAAGAATAGACCATTGATATGAGCATCCAACAAAGATGAATTCAATATCAACTCTAGTAACAATATTTTGTGAACACCTGAGATAATAGCCGGAGCATGTTTCCAACAATTCCAAACTATTTTAGACTAATCTTAGGCATGAAATGAGAAACATAATGTAAAGGCATAACAGGAAACACATGTACATAGAGAAGAAGGAAAAAATTGATTGCCGGTTAGAATGACATAGGAATCTCTGCAAAACAATCTACCATAGGCACTGCACATTGTATTAATATGAAAATCTCAAAACCAGGATCGCCTCTCAGGCCTTAGCCGAATGACTTTCCAACCCTTAATTATTCTATTACAAAGCTTTTATAGGCTCTCGGCCTTGAATTCGTCCTTAGGAAACAGAAAAAATTACGCTGCCACCTTGGAAGCTCCATATTTGGAATATTACATACGTGTCAAGTTCAAAATAGATAGATTTATACGGGAAACAAAATATTATGAGTATGAGCCACCTTACTCTGAAGTCCTCAATCGACCTTGTGAATCAAAGAAGTCCACCTTGGGAGAGCTGTCAGCTTGTGATTCTTCAGGAGGAGGAGGAGGGGCCACTTCCTTAGTGGGGAGCACGAGGTCATGGACAATCCCCTTGTCTTGTTAGACGTCTTCTTCTTCCCCCGGAATCTTCTCTTTTCCTCGATGATGAATTATTTTGTGCACCTGTTTCCCTTTGGGCTCCTCCTCATCACTACTGGAGCTGGATTCTACGTGGTCGAATGTCGTAGGAGATGAAGGAGCATGCTTTTCCTCCACCTCATCCCACGTGTGTTCAGGCATGAAAACCACTCTAGATTCCTGCTCTTTCTCCCTGGCCTAATTCTAACTGAAAGATGCCCCAAACTACTAGGTGTACCATCCACTCTATATACCAATCTCGTACAACAGATGAAAACACCATATCCATAACTATTGTGATGATGACAGTGGCTACATGTGGCCGTAATCGCCATGATAACTTTATTAGACCTATTAATCAAGTAACAATTGTTAAGATTTAATATGCTAAGATAGAAAATAGCAGCATTACATTCCATTTCATAATAATAGCATATACAGGATCATTGAAGAAACAACAAGCATAGCATAAACACAAGAGACACAGATTTATCCTGGGAAGCCCTCATGGGGTAGAAAACCCAGCAAAGTTTCCTCAATATAGATGACCAGCAATATATAAAGATGCAAACCAAAGACATGATCTCCTCCTCCACCATAGCAGACCTCTCCTCCACAAGTGCGCCTCTCTCTCAAGTGACTGAGTGTATCAAATGAGGAATACACTTCCTCTATTTATACACTACTCCGACTTGTCTTTTACACAAGAACACGTAGGCTCGTATTTAACCAATGGGTTAAATACCCCACTACAACTGACTGGGCCGACCCCTATAGGGTGGTCTAATAACCCTTTGACCCACATAACACATACAGGGACGACCCCCACTAGGGAAGTTTAAATATCCCAAGTTACCACATTCTGATGGAGGAATAAACATCTCCGGATATACAATAAGATCTTTACGGAGGAATGAAACATCTCCGGAATAATAAAGTAAAAATATAATATTCTTTGAAGTTACAATATTTCAACACTCCCCCTTAACGAGAAGGATATTATAACAGTATCTGCATGAGCAAGGAGTCATCAAAATCATACAAGATACATCTATAAATCATTGGAAGCTTTCTCAACATCATCAGTAACTCAACCAGTCACTGGAACATCTTCAATACTGGAACATCAACATCTTCAGTACTGAGTCTTTATCTTATGCAGCACTCGAACAACTACAACAACAGCATCGTCATCTCACGATCATCAGTATCGTCATCTCACGATCATTAGTATCGTCATCTCACGATCATCAGCATCGTCATTACATGATCATCAGCATCGTCAGCATCGTCATCACACGATCATCAGCATCGTCATCATACAAGTATCCATATTGATACAAGTAACCACATCATTAATACAAGTATCCTACCGATACAAGTGACCACATCATCAATACAAGTATCCTACCGATACAAGTAACCACATCATCAATACAAGTATCCTACCGATACAAGTAACCATATCAACACACACAATCATATTACAGGATGATCATTCATGTTCTCTTTAGGACATAGGTCCATGGATGATGCAATCTTATCATGTACCTTTTGAACCGAGGTCCAAGGACGATCCAGTCCTACCATGTACCTTTTGAACCGAGGTCCAGGGACGATCCAGTCCTACCATGTACCTTTTGAACCGAGGTCTAGGGACGATCCAGTCCTACCATGTACCTTTTGAACCGAGGTCTAGGGACGATCCAGTCCTATCATGTACCTTTTGAACCGAGGTCCAGGGACGATCCAGTCCTATCATGTACCTTTTGAACCGAGGTCCAGGGACGATCCAGTCCTATCATGTACCTTTTGAACCGAGGTCCAGGGACGATCCAGTCCTATCATGTACCTTTTGAACCGAGGTCCAGGGACGATCCAGTCCTATCATGTACCTTTTGAACCAAAGTCCAGGGATGATCCAGTCCTATCATGTACCTTTTTGAACCAAAGTCTAGGGACGATCCAGTCCTATCATGTACCTTTTGAACCGAAGCTCAGGGATGATCCAGTCCTATCATGTACCTTTTGAACCGAAGTCCAGGGACGATCCAGTCCTATCATTCAATTCTCGGATACTTCATGTCTATGGTTCAATTCAAAGGACTAAAGTCCGAGGATGATCCAATCCCCTTACCTGTTCATTCAGGATTTTGTTCTCAGAGACATCATGTCTACGGCTCAATTCAAAGGACTAAAGTCCGAGGACGATCCAATCCTCTTACCTGTTCATTCAGGATTTTGTTCTCGGAGACATCATGTCTACGGCTCAATTCAAAGGACTAAAGTTCGAGGACGATCCAATCCCCTTACCTATTCATTCAAGATTTTGTTCTCGGAGACATCATGTCTATGGCTCAATTCAAAGGACTAAAGTCTGAGGACGATCCAATCCCCTTACTTATTCATTCAGGATTTTGTTCTCGGAGACATCATGTCTACGGCTCAATTCAAAGGACTAAAGTCCAAGGACGATCCAATCCCCTTACCTATTCATTCAGGATTTTGTTCTTGGAGACATCATGTCTACGACTCAATTCAAAGGACTAAAGTCCGAGGACGATCCAATCCCCTTACCTATTCATTCAGGATTTTGTTCTCGGAGACATCATGTCTACGGTTCAATTTAGGACTGAAGTCCAGGGATGATCCAATCCCCTCAAGTCCACCAAGGACTTCATTCTCGAAGACATACGTCTACGTCTCTCTTTAGGACTGAAGTCCAGGGATGATCCAATCCCCTATATGTCCATCAAGGACTTCATTTTCGAAGACATACGTCTACGGCTCTCTTGAGGATGATGCAATCCTATGTGTCCACCAAGGACTTCATTTTCGAAGACATACGTCTACGGCTCTCTTGAGGATGATGTAATCCTATATGTCCACCAAGGACTTCATTTTCAAAGACATACGTCTACGGCTCTCTTGAGGATGATGCAATCCTATATGTCCACCAAGGACTTCATTTTCGAAGACATATGTCTACGGCTCTCTTGAGGATGATGCAATCCTATATGTCCACCAAGGACTTCATTTTCGAAGACACACATCTACGACTCTCTTTTAGAACATGTGTTCAAGGATGATGCAATCCCCTTGTCACCTTAGAACCTGTCTAAGGACCATCCACCAACCTCTCTGTCGGCATCACTAATATAGGTATTCACATCATCGACCTCACTGTCGATGCAGGCAATCTCATCATAAGTGATCACATCACTCCCCCTTTCGAGGAGGGTCCTTCTGGACTATATTAAGTTTGTCTCGGAAAACTTTACTTGAGGTAGAGGTTTGGTTAGTACATTGGATTGGTAGAGGTTTGGTTAGTACATTGGTAACTTGTTACAAATTTGAACTTTAATTCCTATCTGCACCATATCTCGTATATAGAAATGCTAGATCTCTATGTGCTTTTGACTTATCATGGAACACTGGATTCTTTGCCATTTTAGTACAACTATGTTTGTCACATAGGATCATAGTTGGGTCCACCTCTAAGTCAAACAATTCTGAATCCATGTCGTTTCACAATTAGCAGAGCAAGCAACCATATATTCCACTTGTGCTAGACTGCTTCTTGCTAAACCACAAGATCATGGCTGATCCTAGACAATAACATCTTCTCGATGTGCTCTTCCTGTCTGATACACTTTCTTCTCAATCAATAACTGTGTAGAAATCTGAATTCATGATCTCCATAGATCAAAGTCTATTGTATCCTTTAGGTACCTTATCTCATGCTTTGCAACTAACAGGTGAACACTTCTAGTTTCCACTAGATACTGACTCAAGGTGTTTACAGCAAGGCATATATCTGACCTAGTATTCGTTAGACACATCAATGACTCAATAATTTGTCTGTATAGAGTTATATCCACTAATTCTAATGAGTCACCTGATAAGAACTTCAAGTTGGAATTCATGAGAGTGACCATTCCAACACATCAAGTCCTTTTAATATTTCTCAGCATACTTTCCCTATTTGAGAAAGATTCTTTCTGAGCCTTGCCATACTTCCAGACCTAGGAAGTAATGCATCAATCTGAGATCTTTCATTTTTTCATTTCTGCAGCCATCTTCTTCTTTCTTTTCATGATCTGATTCTCATTCCCTATCAGAAATATATCATCTACATACAATAATAGTATGATCCATAACCTTATGGTAAAGGTTAAGAACAACTTTACTTTTGGTAAAGCCCAAGCTTATCAAGAAACTGTCAATTCTCCCTTTGTGACATCATTCACACCCTGCATTGAATGATCTTCTGCATATCTATCTGTGCCATCTCTCGTTGCTGATATGGGCCTCAATATTATTCGAACTATGTGGTGAGTTCCTTCTTGCATCCATGCCATCTGTGTCTAGAAACCATATTCAACCTTGTAGCAAAGGTTGAGATCCACATTACCCATGGTGATCATTAAGCTCATCAATTGATTATCGATCCTGGGCACCCATACAGAACCTGATTCACACTTCTTCTTTAATTACACCATTAAGAGAATGGTCTTATCTAGCCACTTGGAGCAAACATCTTGTCATGATTCTCTTCCTCTTTATAAGAGAATCTTCTAGCCACGAGCCTTCTGTAGTGTGTTTGATTTGTAAATCCTTTTGTTGAACATCCATCGCTTGTTCAGTGTTCATCATTTATCATGATGTTTCCTACAAATCAAAATTAAGTACATGATTAGTAATACTTCATAATCATCAAATCATATTGACATGATAACCTATTATGCATACAGATATCATTTACATATTTGTGCAACTTATTTTTACCAATACTTTGGCACAACACTTTCCCATATCTTGTATGCATACAGTGGCTATCTAGATGCCTTCCATCTCTACCAGAACATACTATCGAGAGTGTGCACAGCTCTCAGCATGTCAGCAAAGAGGTTTCATTCTAGACAAGCAACAATGGAATGTTTGTCCAACTTACCAATCATATGCATATTAGTAGTATACTGTTCAATGCTCTATGAATGTTTACACTCAGCATCATATATTCTATGCATACAACCTATTACAGGCAATATCATTTACTATTTCAAATAACAACTCAAATACTTATCTTTTATGTTTGTGTGGTTGCCTCCCGCTTGATCTTCTGTATGTCTTTTGAACTTCTATTCATTCTGTACCACTGTGCATTCTCAAGTGTGCACTAGTGTCATCCTCATGATCTCATACACAAACATACATTCATTAGTATATTCTCAAAACATTCTAATTCTAAATAATCTTGAATATGTATAGTCATGATCATTAGTATTCAGGGTTTCAAGGAAGTCTTCTTTTACTCATGCATATTCTTGTTTGATCATCGTACTCTTCTAGTTAGTTAAATCATCAATCAAGATAAGAGACATAATGTGCATAAACCCTTGATTAACTTTATTAATAAGCATAACCAATCATACCAAGTATACTTATATAGGGGATCCTAACACAAGGTAAGATTCTAACTTGACATAGGAAAACATACCTGGATTAGTATACCTGCTTAGTTATGTACAACATACCTAAACAATCTCTTCAATGATTTAGAGATCCTGAGCTAGAACCTGCATGTCTCATAGGTTAAGCATAATATATCAAGGTCATACATACCTCGTAAGTAGAACAAAGATTATGGATGAGTCTTTGTCTTCATGTGGAACTTGATTTGTCTTTCGTGATGTACCTGAATCTTGTTAGCAGACAACATCAACCTCACACAACACCATAATGCATTAGTACAATCATATATCCCTAATCAATGAATGTCTTCGATCATTCACATGCATTCATACTGTTACTAGGGTGATAATATAAGTCTAACATTAATCCAGATTGTACTAACAAATAATATGAAGACAAACACATTATGATTTAATCAGGAATCAGATTTCAAGATATACCTGAACCTCCTTAAGTCATACCTGTCGATACTTCTTGCAGTCTTCTTATTTAAGGCCTTAGCCTCCACTCCCCCTGAAACTTGATCTGGAGCTTGATTAGGGTTTGCTAGGGAAACCCTAAAAATTCAATCTTTGACTTTCACACTTCCGAATGAATGGAAGGATGTGTCTTGCTGAGCTGATCAAACTACCATACTTCAATTTTGAAATCTCTAAAATTTGACCCCTCAAAATTGCCTTTCAAACTTCTGGATCTTCTGGACAGGATCCCGAACTAGGGTTTGATGAAGCCCACCCTTCTGCTCAGTCAAAAGGTTTGATCCAAGGCTCTAAACTCTTATTTTTCTGAGGAGCTTCCAGCCGTGGTTACAGACTTAAAAAATTCTAACTTTTGCTGAAGCCCTAATTTTCCATCTTTCCGATCAAAATCCCGAGCTAGGGTTTAATCAAGCCCGGTCTTCTACCCAACCAAAAAATTCGATCTTGATCTCTAAATTTCGATTTTCCTGAGTGGCATTTAGCCATGGATTCCGATTCCAAAAATTCTAACTTTCTCCAAAACCCTAAATTCCGGAAGCCATGAATAAAGGTGCTCCAAAAATAATTATGTTTTGACAGAAATATGTACCTGATTGTTTCTACTATAACTCCAAAATTTTTGCTCCACAGGGTCTGAAAACTTTTTCTTTAGTAGCCTGACCTGTCATCTTTCCATCCTGATAGGTCCTACCTCAATTGGATTTTCTGAGAGAGAGTTATGCCAAATGTCGCAACGTGACCTGTTTTGGGATAATACAGGATAGCGAACTTGTACGGGGTTCCACGTGTCACTGTTTGAACTTCGGCCTCTGAAAACTTTTCCTGAGATAGCTCGCCCTGTTAGCTTTCCATCCTGATAGGTCTGACCTTAATTGGACTCTCTGAGAGAGAGTTATTCCAAGTGTCGCAAAGTGACCTGTTTATGGGATAAAACAGGAGAGCGACCTTGTACGGCGTGCCACGTGTCACTGGTTTAGCTTCAGCCTCTGAAAATTTTTTCTAAGATAGTACATTCTATGTACTACCTATCACTTTTTACTAAATTTCATTTAGAGCTTCCTAGCCCAAGTTATGACCTTTTTTCCTAGGTCACCTGATTTTGATTGAGATCTGGAAGAGGCAGAAACCCTAACTTGTACTGATCATAACTTACAAAGTACAATGAATCTGAGGGTGCCCATTGGATACAAGATACCTGGAGATTTTATCTATGACCTTTAAATATTTCAGATCCTGAACCTTCTCCAAAATGGATTTATAGTGAAAGTTCCACGATGACTGGTTTTTGCTATATAAAACCCTAACCTTCAAATTGTCGTAAGTAAAGCAAGTGTCGTAGGTGCCATACCTTGCCTTCCTTCAGTTTAGCTCTGATACCATGTTAAGATTTAATATGCTAAGACAGAAAATAGCAGCATTACATTCCATTTCATAATAATAGCATATACAAGATTACTGAAGAAACAACAAGCATAGCATAAACACAAGAGACATAGATTTATCCTGGGAAACCCTCATGGGGTAGAAAACCTAGCAAATCTTCGTCAATATAGATGACCAGCAATATATAAAGATGCAAACCAAAGACATGATATCCTCCTCCACCATAGCAGACCTCTCCTCCACAAGTGCGCCTCTCTCTCAAGTGAGTGAGTGTATCAAATGAGGAATACACTTCCTCTATTTATACACTACTCCGACTTGTCTTTTACATAAGAACACGTAGGCTCGTATTTAACCAATGGGTTAAATACCCCACTACAACTGACTGGGCCGACCCCTCTAGGGTGGTCTAATAACCCTTTGACCCACATAACACATACAGGGCTGACCCCCACTAGGGAAGTATAATAACCCAAGTTACCACATTCCGACGGAGGAATAAACATCTCCGGATATACAATAAGATCTTTACGGAGGAATGAAACATCTCCGAAATAATAAAGTACAAATATAATATTCTTTGAAGTTACAATATTTCAACAACAATGATGCCCAAGGTCTGAGCTGACCTGAAACACGCTTGGTGAAGACCTCAAGATAAACGGCAGAGCAAATGACGAAGCTGAGGTGGCGTCCGTTGCATCGAAAATCATTTGGGTGACCATAGAGATGCCTTTAAGTCTCCTATCCATCAAGTATTGTCTACGTCACAAAACCCCCCATCATTTCTCCTCCATATGCTAAATGATGCATGTCACATCACCCTCGTAGCTCCTCAGGCCACCCAATAGTCCGCTGAAACAGAACAACCAAAATTGATCTCCAGAGATGCTCTCCTAGCTGGCTGCCTCCACTAACTTTCAAGCCTTGCATTAATATGTTTATAATTCCTTGATAACTTTACCTTCGCACCCGTATGGCTGGGAGTGATGTCTCCCCCACGCACTAGCCTCGCTCCTCCTTCCTCATCTAGGGCCTAGGCCTGAAGTCACTAGTACTGGAGAAGCCTGTGACTTAGGGGTGGATACCTTTGGTTAGAAACTCTCCCAAACTAAGGCTTGGTATTTCCCCACTCTTGAATTCGAATGGACCAACATCTATTTTGAATGACCAATAACGTAGGGGAGCTATCCTCAATGTCGAGGACAAGCACAAAACGGGCAGTTAAGGAGGCCCACCGACTCTCAGGTGGATTTGACGAAATACGGCGATGACCAACATCTTCGGGGAGACCTACAGACTCAAATGTCTCGAGCTTCAAGAAACAAACACAGAACAGGTCGGTCTGGTCTGGGCCAAAAAAAATACAAGACCCATGGAACTTTCTGTGCCCGGCTACGTCTGCAGGACCTTCATAATTTTGCTAATTTTTGCAACAAGATGTCGAACTTTTGTACCAGGATGAAAACCCTATCTTCTGGAACAATCCCAAACCCTAAATTTTTCCAGAGACTGGCTCCACATCGGCCTTGCTAGCGACAAAATATGTTGCCTTCTTCGACTGACCTGTGACCAGAAACTACCTGGAGCAGACAGGCTCCGGGAAAATAAAAATGTCACCTTTACCCATCCACGGCTATATATATACCTTGTTCACTTATCCTCTGGGCTTCTTTGTTAGCTTTATGTCAATTCCAGCCATTGATCTCTCATGTGCGCTGCTCTCGGTTGTCTAGATCTGCCCTCCTTCAACTGATTTGAACACCCTTTTTCCCCTGCCGTTGGATCTCTCCAGATGTCCCAATCTCCACCATCCGCTGCTAAGCGCCGTATCCTGACCGAGTGGGATCGCATTCCCCTAACCGGTTTTGCTTTATTGCTCATCCCCTTGTGACCATCTCTGGTGGTGACACCTGGAAAATGGGTTTTCCCATCATAAGCACCTTCCCGTCTGTCTGTCATGCAACTTCCCAATGCGAGGATCATCAAGCCTCCCAAGACCATCGATCCTCCCAAGACCATCTACACCGTTTATTTTCTCACATTGCGTTTACCATTGTGGGGCCCTTAACCTCGACCGTAGGATATTACTCTGCCTCTTTGGACTATCCACGTGTCAAGATATCTCCTTAATGCTTTGGTGGTATTGTATGCTTATTGAAACAATACTGCTTACCACCTATCATCCTCGCGACATCTCCTCCAGGTGCCATCTATCCGACAGCATTCACCATCGCAACCGCTCTTATGACTATTCCCCACGCACCTAATCCAGGCGACTATCAATGAGGACTGCTGATCTCCCTCTAGCGCCCATCTAATGGTGGAAACTAGCGTGGTAGTTACCTTTTCATCTATTTCCTTTGCACTGTAGACTTAGGCTCTTTTGTGCTCTTTTGGTCACATTTTAATGCTTCCTTCCCCAATATTTGCTCCTTCCTAGCATATTTAACACCCCCACATCCATTTTTCTCATACTTTTAGCACCTAGTCCTTGAAAGCAAAGGCTAGTTTTTATCAAGAAATTCTAGGGCTATCCCTTTATTCCACCTTCATATCCATGCTACGAAAATCAGGTGCTAACACGGATATTTACACAAACTCACTCTTCAAAGGCATGAACTTCTTGACACTAATTCAACAAACGACGACAACCAAGAAGAAAAGAGTTCGAGGAAGCCGTTTCCATGGTTTGTAAGGAAATTGTGAGGGCTATTGTCGTCATTGGGCTCAGATCCTCTAACATCGTGGGGGAAAATTCAATGTTAAATTCAGTGTTTCAAGGGGTTGTAAGAATTCTTAGTGAAGTTTATTATAGCAATAAGAGGAGTCTAAAAATCTAGTCTATTGTATTACGATTATTGACTGAAATATATTGTGAGAATGCTGTGGATAGTGGGCACGTCTCTAAAATCACTTGTCAGCAGCTACCTACTCTACGGGTTACGGTTTCCCTAAATAAATTATCTCATTACCAAGCAACAAATATCAGTAGTGAAGATTTGATTTACGGGATTGCCATTCTGCGAAGAGCCTGGAGCTTTTCATCAATTTTAAAATTCTATGTGATTAAAATATTTAGTCATGTTGTAATTATCTGCATCGGTAGAGTAGTCGAGACATCTGATAAACGAGGTTTTATTGATTTACAACTGATGGAAGCGTAAGAGCTCAAGGGAAAAGCACCCCGTGCAGTCAAAATATTGAACTGCGTAGTAAATGAATAGTTTCTTTTCTTTGCTTGGATTTAGGACTTCGCTTCTCCTAGAATATGCTTTGTGAATTATTCTTCTAACTTTTACTTCACAAATTAACTGCGCATTTCAACTTTTTACTACGTAGTTGAGCTTCACATAAATGTGTAGTTCTTTAACTTCGTAGACTGCTCAATTACTTTGCAAATCCTTTTTACTGTGTGTTACTCTTAACTCCACGAGACCCTTAAACAAACTTTATATTGAAATATTTCTTGTTAGGACATAAGAACCAAAACATTTACTATGAAACTTATGCCTAGTTACTCGATTTCTTTTACACACAGTAAATGTAAACAACATTCATGCAAGTAAATCTTGAAAAGAAGTGCGACATGCAATATTCAACATTCTTGAGAATGAATACATAAAACTATGAACTTATATATTACCGTAGTAAACTGGGCAACTTGCCTCAATACATGAAAATGAGTACTCACTTTGATCTTTTACTTTCATAGCTCTTGGGATCTTCATACACTTCAAATCTCTTCACTTCTTCTCTTCTTCCCTTACACATCTCTCTGTGATTTTCAATTATCTTCTTCCATATATAGGAATTGCTAACCACCAACTTAAGATCGCTTCACATGGAAGCTACAGGGTTTCATTAAAGATTGTAATAAATTTCTACCTAAGAATTCTTGACTTGCGAAATACAAACGTGGTTACATAAATACTAACTTGACGTAAGTTGGATTGTCTGCAAACTTACTGACTGGCTGACTGGCTGACATTACAGACTGACTGAGTGTCTGACTGAGCCGACGAAGACTTGATACTCTATCAGCTCTTTAATTACATTTTTCCAACACTCCCCCTTAATTATGAGTAGATGGGGATCATTAAACAAAAATAAAATATTACAAAATATTTCAGAGCTGAAACATGCTGTATGCATAACAAACTTAACTATGCAGAACTTGTCATTCCCAAACAACTTCGCATAAATTGGAATGGGTCCTTTGCCAATGGTTTGGTACAGATGTCTACTACCTCATCTTCAGACCTGCAAAATTCTAATCAGATTTCTTTGTTGTTTATCAATTCTCTGATAAAATTATAGCTTGTTTCGATGCGCTTGGTTCTCCTATTGTACACATGATTCTTTGATAGTGCGATAGCTGAATTGTTGCCACAGTAAATAACTGTGGGTTCTTGCTGGTTCTACAAAAAATCACTTAACATTCTCCGCATCCAAACATCTTGACATGCAGCGCTTGTAGCTACGACATACTATGCTTCTGCTAAAGAAAGAGTTACTATGGGTTGTTTCTTTGAATCCCATGATACAACACCTGTTCCTAAATGAAACGTATTCCCAGATGTGTTTTTTCTGTCATCCATGCTACCTCCATTATTGCTATTAGTGTATCCAATGAGTTTGAAATTTTCTGAGGTTTAATACAAAATACCAAAGTCTTTTGTTCCACTTACATACCTCATAATTCTTTTACCTGCTTGCCAATGTGATTCTTTTGGTGACTCCATGAATATTGAGATTAAAATGACTCCATACATGATATCTAGCCTTGTTGCTATAAGATACATAAGGCCGCCAACAATCCTTTTAAACAACGAAGGATCTACATTGGATCCATCATCATCCTTGCTCAATTTCAAACCTGTTATCACCGGTGTTGGAGCTGTCTTACAGTTTAACATTTTAAATATGTTCAAGGCATCACTTGCATACTTTAACTAAGATATAAATATCCCATTTTCAGTCTATTGGACTTCAATGCCCAAAAAATACTTCATTAGCCCCAAATTAGTCATTTCAAATTCACTTTCCATGACTGATCTAAATTCTTCTATGCCAAAATCACCACTAAATATTAAATCATCTACATACAAGAAGACAATCAGCTTATTACCTTGGTTGTATATTTTTGTGTACAGCATTGGCTCACATTCACTTCTTTCAAATCCATTCTGAATGAGGTAAGAGTCAATGCGATTGTACCAAGCTCTAGGAGATTTCTTCAAACAATAGAGTGCCTTTTTCAACTTGTATACTTTGTGTGCTTGTCTTGGAGACTTGTAGCCTTGTGGTGGCTCCACATATACTTCTTCCTCGAAATAACCATTTAAAAATGTAGACTTAACATCCATTTGGTAAACAGGCCATGTTTTATGTGTTGCGATGGCCAAAACTATTCTGATAGTGTCCATTCGTGCTACAGGTGCAAAAGTTTCATTGAAGTCTATGCCAGGTTGCTTTGTGAATCCTCTTGCTACTAATCTTGCCTTGTGCTTCTGCACATTACCATCAGCATCTTGCTTGGTCTTATAAATCTATTTGATGCTTATCACATCCTTGTCCTTAGGAACATCAACTAATATCCATGTTGGATTCTTCTCAATGCATTCTATTTCTTCATCCATGGCTTCTTCCCAAACTTTATCTTCTACATCTTCTTCAAATGTTAGAGGATCATTAACTTGCGAAAATAGTGCAAAAACTGAGAATGAATTAGGTGTACCAGTCTCATATATCTCATGCAGAGTTCTTCTCTTTGTCGGAGTTGCTGGTGTCAAACTGTGCGATCTGCTTGATGGAGTTTGTTGTGCACTTGGTGTGCTTGTAGAAGTTGATTGAACTGCGACTCGTGTCAGAGTTACTTGTGTTGAAACATGCTGTGCAATACTAGGAGTAGTCGGAGCTGCGACATTCTAATTCACATGTGGAGTCTCAAGCACATCATTTACGATGTCATCATGTTCAATATGTGGCACGATTTCCACATTCTTCTCTACAGTTCCATCCCATGCTTCATTTTCTACAAACTGAACATATCGACTGATAATAAATTTTCTTGCAACAGGATCATACAACTTGTATGCTTTTGTGTCTTTAGAAAACCCAATAAAAATGCATTTATGTCCTTTATTATCTAATTCCCTTCTTAGCTCATTTGGAACATGTGTGTATGCTACACAGCCATAAACTTTTAAATGTGAAGCACTATGTTTCATACCTATCCATGCTTCCTATGGAAATTTTTTCTTCACGCTCTTCGTCTGACATCGATTCATGATGTAAACAACAGTTTCCACTGCTTCTTCCCAGTATTCATTTGACAGATGCATGGTTGTCAACATACTGCGCATCATCTCCATAATGGTTATGTTCTTCCTCCATGAAATACCATTATGCTGCAGTGTATACCGCATAGTCAGTTGCTTCTATATGCCATGATTTTTGCAAAAAATTAAGAAATAATTTGAAACATTTTCACCACCTCTATATGTTCTTAATATCTTGATGTTGTAACCACTTTGCTTCTCCACGAGTGCCTTGAACTACTGAAAACAACCAAATGCATCAGATTTATGTTTTACAAAATATATCCAGGTTTTTCTTTTGAAATCGTCAATAAATGTGAGAATATAAGTGCATCCTCCCATGGACGGTGTTTGCATCGGTCCACAAATATAAGAGTGCGCAATTTCAAGTGGTGTGCACGCTCTGTATGAATTTACGACTAGAAAAGTCTCTCTATGTTGTTTTCCAAAAATATAGCCTTCGTAAATTCTCTCTGGATTTTCAATCAATGGAAATCATTTCACGATGTCCTTCATGTGCAGTAGATTCAGCGCACCAAAATTCAAATGTCCAAATCTGAAGTGCCATAACCAGGATTCATCTTTTATTTCTGTTTGAAATGCTGCTTGCATTTCCTTGCTTTATTTTTCTTCCTTGTCGCAGTGAATGTCTGCTTCTCTGCTTTCTACTTTGAATGCAGCTCTAGAATTTTCATTCTGTCTTTCATGAACAACTTGAGTTGTTTTTCCTTTTACGATTGGCCTTATCCTCAAAGGAAACAAACAATTTCTTGTCATCTACACTTCAACTATTAATTGATTTCTTGGATATATGTCCTTGATCAGACAATGCTTTCCTATCATATGAACTCTGTAACCTTTTTCCATCAGCTTTCCAATGCTCATCAAATTATGATTCAAACATTGAACATAATAAACATCAGGCATAAATTTTTGCTCCCCTTATTTGGTTAGAATATCAACAGTACCCTTACCCAAAACAGTAGCTTGAATATTATTTCCAAGTGTGACATCAGTTTGAATTGATTTATCTAGACTAGAGAATAGATTTAAATTACTAGTCATATGATTGCTACAGCCTGAATCAAAATACCATATGTCATTTGGACTTTCTTGGACATCATTCCATTCAAGTGGAGATGCACATGATAAGAACAATGAGCTGTTTGGAGTGCTGTTGTTGCTTGACTGTGTTTGGCCTTGCTTTCCTTGGGCATACTACTTCCTGCATTCATATGCGAAGTGTCCAAACTTCTTACAGTAATGACATTGAATTTTTTATTTATCATACCTTTGTCCACTTTCCTAACTGAGGATTTGATTATGGCCTCTACCAGCGACATGTGCAGGGATGCTGTTGCGTCCTCCTCTGAAAGAACTTCTTCCTCTGCCTCTAGATTTTTATCTTGCCCCGCCTCTTCTGCAACTTATGGATGACTATGATGCGAATGCACCTTCAATTGATGTTTCTAAACTACTGATTCTATGTTCATGATTGGGAAATGAGGGTTGCAACTCATCAATAGTAAATTGGGACAGATCTTTGTTTTCCTCCAAGCTCACAACTAAAGATTCAACTTTCTTTGGAAGAACTCTAATAACTTTTTCAACTACCCTTTGGTCCCCTATATTTTCTCCATGAGACTTTATTTGATTAACCAGAACAACAACACGAGTATAGAATGAGTCACCTAAATTTTCATATTGATTAAGATTTAAATAAGCTTCAGTTAAGCGGTGGTTAAGAAAAGGGGTATGTTTATTAAAAAGTATTTTTTTATGTTTATACTAATTAATTTAACGTTTATGTTAGTTTAATGTTTATGCTAGTTTAATATTTAACTTTTGTTTAACAACTAGCTATTTCCACAAAACTAAATGATTGGCCACTTTACTTGTGGTTGTGCTAGTAGAAATAATTATTAATAACTAGCTCTTATCTCTGAGTCTAAGTTAATTGAAATTTTATAATTTTGTTTATTAATAGTAATTTTGGTAGTAAATAACATGTCTTAACAGAAACAAATGATTTTTAATGTACATTTAAGCTATATTCATGTATATTTGATTAAAAGTATTACATATATGAAGTCTACTTCCGCATTTTATCCCTATTGTTTGTTACTTATTTTTCCATATCGAATGAATACATGTATGAATACTCCTCTACAATATCGAATCGTATTTGTACCTGTATTCATACTCCTCTACGATATGAAATTGAAGTGTTGGTTAAATTGGAGAAGTTGAAACCCTTAGTTGTTAGGTATTTATATTCTATTTTTGTAACATTGAAGAAGCAGTTAGAATCTCCTTCACTACAATTATTGACCACCAAAAGATTATGTTAAGTGAGAGCGTAATCTATGTTGAAAAAAATTGAGGACATAGATACGTAGTTTGCACTGCAATCCATACTGAATGATGAATCCCTTAGCGATAATATTTTCTACTGGGTATTGAGCAAATAGTTGTATTTGTGAGTGAATTGGTTGCATTGAAATTGCAGGTGTGAGGATGATTAGAGCTATGCAATATGAGAACCAATGCAAATTTGAAAGATATGCCATTTGGACATGGTACTCGAGTTCTCTAGATAAAAAGACATTGATGGAGAGCACTATTGTGAAACAAAATATATACATAAGGTCATGATATTTCTATGGAAATATTGAAAATGTCCGTTACTTTCAAATTTCATTCCTATGAACTCCAATTAAAAAATAAAACTTGAAATGAACTTACAGAGTAGTATACTGTTATAAAATTTAAAGTAGCCATTATTTCTTTAAGGGAGGAGGATAGATTTTTAATTTAGATAGTGTGCTAGACTAAAAATTAGAGAATCCCAAAATTACAAGAGTTAAAGCTTTGATTTTAAAACCTACGCATATAAGAGCTAGACCTAGAATTAACAAGGATAAAGGAGTAATGGATTCAGGTCCTATTGAAAAGACTAAATTTGTCGAATCAAGAACAAATGAGTAGTTTCAAGAACTTAAATAATTTCAAGAAGTTGTTAATGAAGGACTAGATTCATCCATGGAGGTGGAAAAGAAAGTGGCAGAATTTTTGACTAATTTGGAGAAAACCATCAATGTAGTCCCTTGTTCACCTTTGGCTCGTCCCTGTATGCCGATGGCCTCTGAAGAAAAAAATATTTACACTGTGTAAAATTTAACAATGTTTTTCAACGATAGATAGAAGTCTCAGTTTTGCTAAGCTAGGAAAACTGGTTGATGAAAGCTTACTACAACCTAAAGGTGAGAAATTTCAAGTTAATCAAAGGCTCGAAAAGAAATTGAAAAAGTATAAAGGCTTGATTAAAGAGATGCAACTGGAGAATAAACATGTACACGATAGGTTGAATAAGAGAAATAAAGAATGGAATAAGTTGCTCATGAAATACAACAAATTGTGTAAATTCTCTCAAGGGTTAAAGAAAAAAAGTGAGAAACTTCTCGGGAAGAAAAATTACTAGAAAAAGGAACGCTTGCTTGAAAGGAAGAAACATTATGTCAATAATGATAAATTAGGTATTTTAATTGAACTAGGCACTCATATTCTTCAAGATATGGTGCAGAGTCGAGGAGTTGGTCCTCCCTTGAACCAAGGAGTTGAAGAAAAATAAATGTACCCTTGATTCCACCAAGAACAAAATGGAACCTCCAGCTAATCGAAGACTAGTTTTATCTCTACTATGAATCATGAAGACTCATCTTTATTATTTTCTGAATTTGAAGTTTCAAACTTAAGTTTCTTTTGTATATTTGTAAAGGGAGACTTGTTTTATGTAGTTAGGTTTTGTTAAAGATTGTTATCCAGCAGTTAAAACATTCATAAAGTCTAGACTCAAGATCAATATGATTTTAGAATTTTTAATTTTGATTTTTGAAAGTTGGTTATTAGTTATGAAAGAAGTTTCGAAACCCTAAAGAAAATAGTCAAGAGGAATTTATGTATAGGAAAACTAAGGTTTTCGAGGGGGTTCGAATTTTGGATTAGCCTCTTAAGAGCTCGAAAGAAACTGTAAGTTTTACATATGATAATATAGATATAGTTCAGAGATAATTTGCAAATGAATACATTGTACCCCGTTTCAACTTTGTTGCTAGTTTTTCGATTGAAAGTGAATATTTCTATGCATTGCATAATTATTCATTTCCAGTTTTAATGACTTTAAGCTTTATTTGTTCATTAAATTGAAATTGTTTTGCTTTTTGTTATTTTTAGATTGTAACACTGTTATAAAATGAATACCATGAATGTATAAATGTCCTATGTGTTTAAATTCTAGCAGTTTGTTGAATGGTAAGTCCTCCATATTGGTATTTGTAAAGCCTCTGAATATATGATATATTACTGTTTTCTTTCTATTCCTTCACCCAATTTTTTGAAGACTAATAAAATTGTCAACCATAGAAAACCTAAAATCCATTTTTAATTCCAATTTACATTTAAATTCCTTAGATTTCCCCTGAACTAATCCAATGCATACCTTAGGGACAACAGTTGGGGTGGATTCTGGTTGATACTCTCCATGTTGGATATGTTATGGGTGTGATCCATGGGAGAAAAAAAATATGAATTGAAAATCTATAGGGGTCGGTCTACCAAAACATGACTGTGAGATTGATATAAAAAAAATGACCAGCATGATGCAAGGAGTCCTTTGAGGTAGGAAAAAAAGGTTTTTTGGGACCACATGAAAAAATGTTATGAGAGATATAATTCAAAACCACCAACATGATGCAAGTATTTTAATGAGGTAGGTCATAAATAAGGATTTCCCATAATCCCCAATCATTTTTTACTTTGGTGCGACCTCCTGGTTGAATGTTACTACAATAAAATAATTCCCAAATTGTTACTAAATTCAAAGATGTAAGTACTTCGTGAGCCTTCCCATAGAGAATATGATTGTTTCTCTTACATAATGAGAAATTCCACAAACATGTTATATAGATTAGTGTATCTAGGTTCTCTAGGGTTTTGAATACAACATATTGTAGTATTGGTCCCAATATCTTAGTGTGATAACTAAGGAGGTGCAACTATGCCATTACTTGTACTAGTAAACTACCTAGGTACATGAAATTATCTTCTCAAGCGTTCTTCTTAATGCCACTATAGCAAAAAGACAGTTTTTGGTTAGTTTCAAGTGACATAGAGGACTTTAGATATACTTAAGTCCATGTGGAAGTTATTCTAAGTATAGGGGTTGTCTAATTCAATATTACTCAAAGCGGTACCAATGAGAGTTATAGTGGTGTCCATTAATTGCACCAACCAAGGGTACAATGTGACTAAGTATACCATGTATTCACTTCTTCTAGTGTTCCTCAATTATAGGTTTAATCATTGAATGATAGATTTGTATGGTTAGTTAAAGACACTAGAGTACATCTCTAGCCTAAAAGAAAAATATATAAAATATTGGATATTTTTTGCTCAAGAAGGTGGCTTTGAAACCACTTGTGTTTTTAGTCATGTAACTTAAAACAACAAAGGATATACAAAAGTTAAAATGCAATAATCCAAAATTTATAGAGAAGAACAGGACATATGAGAAAATCAAAAGATAAAGATGGGAAAATATCATCTTTATATTGGGAGAAAACTTATGGAATCATTGTTCACATGCTTGTTCGGGTAGGGGACCTTACACTTGAGAATCGAACATTATAATAATATTCGAAAAAACTCTTCATATCCTTGTAGCTCTTTAAATAGACTTCTATGATCTAAAGCACTAACTACTTGACAATGTCTAACAATTAGCACGTACAACTTCTTAATGGGTCCTAATTAAAAATAAAGACACTCTTTACATTGATTTATGAACATCAAATTACTTGACATTATTTCAAAGGTATATCCTTATACAATTATGTGACTAATTTCTATAGTAAGTTGGGTTATTGAAGAACCCTAACATTACATTCATTCTTATTTATTTACACCCATTTACATCTAACAAGTTTTCTTTCTTTTGGAAGAGCTACAGGATGCCAAGTATCATTAGCTACTAAGGAATGTTATTTTCCATTCATTTTTGAATCCCAATATGGATTGCTAGAAGCTTATACAAATTTATTTTGATCATGATTTTATGAAGGAACATTCGATTGGATCCATTGAGGTTAACATAGTGTTAAGCCATTTCCCAAGGTTTAACACGAGCTTCAAATGAATGAGTCTCTGCAAGTGTTGGTCAATTTTGGTAGAATAATTAACATTCAGACCTAGCACCTAAGATGAAGGCAGTTTGCTCTTTGCAGTGAGGTTAACATAGTGCTAAGCTATCTACCAAGGTCTAACACAAGCTTCAAATGAATGATTATGTGCAAGTCTGGTCAATTTTGGTAGAATAACTAACATTCAGACCTAGCACCTAAGATGAAGGCAGTTTGCTCCTTATAGTGCAATTACTCGTGATATTGAGGTAAATAGAGTCTTACTCCATCCACCAGGGTTCAGCATGAGCCTCAAAGGAATCAAGCAATTTTGAGAAAATAACTACCCCTCAGACCTCGCACCTGAGATGAAAGCAATCAATCCACTCTCTGTGGTACAACTACTTAAACATATTTATTCAAGCACATCGCCAAAAATCATCCAACACGTTTTCCAAGCATGTCAAAGACTATAGCATCCGTCCGATTTTTTGAATGGACAAGGATTTAAAAGTTGGTTGGCTATCCCTTAAACTAAACTAAGACTTTGATACATTGGTTATTTTATATCCAGTTTTCTTTTGGTTCAATATGGGTAGGAGTCTCATCATTTTACCCTGATACAACACTTCGAAAACATTGCTTCTCCAACTAAGAGTTCAAAACTTAATAGCATGTTGGCTTCTCTAATCATGATTGGAAAAAACTTACATTTTAATCCTGGTCTGGGAACATGTGTAACTTAACAACACGTTGGCTTCTCCAATTATGATTGGGGAAAACTCAAAACTTACATTTTAATCCTGATCTAGGAACTATTCAACTATGGTTCGGAAAATAATTAAAAAAGAAGATGCAAATAATTTGTTTTTCCATTTAGAGTTGGCCCAAACAAAGAAATTTTTTAATCGTTCACGCCAGGATATCTGAGTATCCATTGTTGCTGTCTGCAGAGAATTAAAATCACTAACCTGATTGTATGCAATCTGTTCAATGAATTTGTGACAATAATACCTTCATATAATGCCTTGCAGATTACAGTTGATGACTGACTCTGCATATGGAGGGCATTTTATTTTCCAGAAATAGATGAAATGATGACATTTATGGAGAGTTCTGACAGTAACAAAATAGCCAGTAAATTATCTTATACAGCAGCGGACTCTAAGGAGGAATAAGTAGTATGCATCCAGTTCTCTCAAAGGAATTGCAGTGTCATAAATGGGTCTGAAACTAATCAGTAAATTGTTTAGATCCTTCTATAAATATGCCCAATCTGAACTCTGTTGAATACAGTTTTATTAAGAATTTAGAAAGCTTTTATAGAAAATACATAACAGTACTAGCTTAGCTTAGCTTCTGTACTTGATCCCATAAAAAGATCTTGCATGGTTCTTCTGGCTTGATTTGGTAACCAAGTTTAGAAGACACATTAGAATATCTACTCAGAATTCAGGCTACCCAAATTGAAATATTTCTACTCAGATTTCAAGCTACCCAAATTGAAATGCTAATTAAGTACTGATTTATCTATCTAATTTTCACTTTTCTGCATCTTCCTTTCTCATCCTCTCTTCTTCTTCCTTATTGTAGATAACATTCAATTGATGCTCCAACTGTGCATTCTTGCCCTTTATTATATGCAATTCATCAGAGAGGGTGACAACCTTTCCTCCCAAAACACTGATCTGCTGCAAAAGCTCAGACTCTCTCTCCTGTGCCGTTTTGTGTTGTATGGCCATGCTGTTGGCCTGACTTGAGGGGGAACTGACTTGTAATCTCCTACTATGGTGTTCACGAGTTGCGACAGCATGACGCGCTGCCTGTTGGTGGATTGCACAAGGTTGCTCAGATGTGGAAAAAGGGCACATATGGATATCGAATGTGAATTGAAATCATGCGGCCGCTGATGTGGAGAAGATTGGATTGAAGGAGAAGGAAGAGCAGAAGGCTGTAACCCAATGGTGCTCTCAGGCTCTGGCATGCAATTGGCCTCAGAAGGAAACTGGGTATTATTCCCAGGCTCTAGAACACAATTCGCCTTTGAAGGAGATCTTCCAGTAATCTACCAACTAGATGAAGTTCCACTTCTTGGATTTAATTTCAACTTCCGCTGGGAGCCCTAGCGTCGCAGGTCCATTTCCACTAGGGTTTCAGCTACCGTTCTATTGATTTTGGACAACGTATGAACTTCCATTCCAACGGGAACGTATTGACTTCCATGCCCTTGGGAATTCCCAGGGCATTACCAATTGTTTCCAAAAATTGCAGAAGCAGATATTGTGCACGTTGAAAACCAAGGCTATCACAACCATCCTGTACGTGAAATGCAATGGCAATGGATATACTAAGCAATATGTCGTCTCCCTACACCATAAAATTGGGGAAAAATACATTTTTGAAACACTTGATCCCAAAATCAAAACATTTGTTCTTCTATTCTATTTGGAATCTATTATCAGCATTCCGTGGAAGTCCATAATCTGCATACACAGTATGCTTCTTACGCTACCCCAATCAAAAATAGATTTTTTCTGTGTTTTGGATCGCTAACTCATGCGCTTACAATCAAAGGGAGAGGGATCTCTGCTATAGATTAGCAAGTGTGCTTTCTATGTTGAATCGAGACTGAATCAAGTAACTCACTTCATGATTGAAATGCATTACGTTTCTTTTCTTTTATGCAGAAAAGAGTTTACCTGGAGATGCGGGGCAATCTGAAACTGTAGGGAGATGCGGCAGTAGCTTGGTGGCCAATGTAGCTTGAGCTTGACTATGGGGAGATGCAGCAGTGGAATGGTGGTCGATGCAGTGGACTGGTGGACGGGAGTGCAGGAGTAGGATCTCGATCGCGGGAGTGCAGGAGTAGGATCTCGATCGCTGGAGTGCAGGCCCGGTGGATGAGAGATCGATCGCTGGACGCAGGAGTTCGCAGGACGGGAGCAGGGGAGGCGGGATCTTGCAATTTTTCAAATCTGTGCAGTTAATGCATGAGGTAACGTGCGGATGGCCCGCTAAAAAAGTCAGGATTTTGTCAGTCTCTCGATGGCACGGGGTTTTCAGACGACGGTCGAAGACGGAACAATTTGCAAACGCCGTGAGGCCTCTCTCGACGGCACCCGGTGGGTCCCGACTCCCGGGTGCATATGGTCGAATATTCTTTGTACGGCACGCTGAAATCGGACAACATTCACTGTACGGCACATTTCTATTGAGCCAGTCTCTTTCTGCCATCTAGCACGATGCCATTGGGCTAGTCATTGGGCCACGTGCCACATTTTCGTTGGGCCAGTATCTCAGCTCCACGTGGCCTATTATGGTTGGGCGAGCCTCTCACCTCCACATGTCAAATTCTGGTTGGGCCAGTATCTTACCGCCACGTGGCAAATTCTGGTTGGGCCAATATCTCCCAACCACGTGGCAAATTCTGGTTGGGCCAGTATCTCCCCGCCACGTGGCAAATCCATCCAACGGCCTTATCGGAGGGGCCATCACGTGACACTTGGCGCCCATCCAACGGCGTTATCAGATGGGCCATCACGTGACATGTGGTGCCCATCCAACGGCCTTATCGGAGGGGCCATCACGTGACACTTGGCGCCCATCCAACTGCCTGATCAGAGGGGCCATCACGTGACACGTGACGCCCATCCAACGGCCTGATGCGGGGCCATCACGTGCCACGTGGCAGCCATCCAACGGCCTGATCTGAGGGGCTCACGTGACATGTGGCGCCAATCCAACGGCCTGATCGAAGGGGCCATCACGTGACACTTGGCTCCCATCCAACGGCCTGATCGGAGGGGCCATTGTGTGACACGTGGCGCCCATCAAACGGCAGGATCGGAGGGGCATTTGTGTGACACGTGGCGCCCATCCAACGGCAGGATCCTAGGGCTAATTTCGTGGCACTTGGCGCCCATCCAACAGCCTGATCGGAGGGGCCATTTTGTGACACTTGGCGCCCATCCAACGGCAGGATCCTAGGGCTAATTTCGTGGCACTTGGTGCCCATCCAACGGCAGGATCCTACGGCTCATGTCGTGACACTTGGCGTCCATCCAACGGCAGGATCCTAGGGCTAATTGTGTGACACTTGGCGCCCATCCAACGGCAGGATGCTAGGGCTAATTTCGTGACACTTGGCGCCCATCCAGCGGCAGGATCCTACGGCTAATTGCGTGACACGTGGTACCCATCCAGCGGCAGGAGCCTGGGGCTAATTTCGTGGCACTTGGCGCCCATCCAGCGGCAGGAGCCTAGGGCTAATTTCGTGGCACTTGGCTATGGAGGCAAGCTTAGTTTTTCGCTATTCCTCACCAGGCGGATGGCTCTGGCTACCAGATTGTCATAAAGAGGAGGTAAGCAATGACAAAAACGGAGAGCTTAGATTCCACTCCACTGTTATCTGGGATTGCATTCAATCTTCTCCCGGAATCCCAGATTACTGAATCCGATCCATGCGATATAAAACAGTCGCACGACACAGAGGAATGGAAATCTAATGGAAATGCATCAAAGCAGCCATAGAGACCTCTGCTAAATTGGAATTACGGACTGCTACATATGTTTCGAGTGACAAATTTGCGTCAATACAGGTGTTTCCATGAATTAATAAAGCCAGGCGAGGTTATTTGCAATGTGTATTTTTTAAAATCAATTTAGTTTCTAACTTTGTAATTATTGAAACATTCAAATTATAATGATTAATTTCATAAACTCGTTCATTTTAAACTCTTTTTTCAATTTTAATGATTAATTTTATAAACTCATTCATTAATCTCATGAGGCTGGATTCAATGTTGTTTCGATGCAGAAATCTCATGAGGTTGGATTTAATGAGGAAGGATTCCACTCCACTGTTATCTGGGATTGCATTCAATCCGATCCCTGCGATATACAACAGTCGCACGACACAGAGGTTTCTGTGAGTTCCTAAATGGAAATCTCATGGACATGCATCAAAGAAGCCCAACAGAATATTGATTTCGATTAAATATACCATTAATAAAACCTCGATCAAATTTAACAATATCTAAAAACAATACCAATAATATTTGCTTTGTTAGAACTATTAAATATAATACGTAAACAAAATCTATATAAATTCACTATTAAATATAATAATATGTAAACAAAATTTATATAAATTCACTATTATCTATAATGATATGTAAACAAAATCTTTATAAATTCACTATTAAATATAATATGTTAATCTATATATTCATATAATGATTTCAAGGATTTGGAGTAATACATCTCTTACTTCCATGAAAATTTTCATAATCAGGAATGATAAAATCCAAAATCTATTTAAGATTTTTTTCAGTCACTCCTGTAGCTTTATGTGTATTCTTGCAGTAGTGATAATTTTTATATTCGTAATAATTATTGTTTTTAAACTGTCTCTGTAAAAAGATTCCTTCAAATTTAAATATTTCATAGTTTAAATTAAATTAAATTAATAAAAGTTCAAACCATTCTTGCTTTATTCTCAATGTTTTTTCTAAATTGTATTAAAAAATAAGAGGCGTTGAAATGTCTAACTAAAATATCTATTTCTGACAATAAAATATCAAGATTTATTTGTATTTAAGATCGATATGTCATCATTTATAGACATTGAAAATGTATAAACTGACATTAAACAGAGTTGAAGAGTTATTACTTGGAATTACTGAAGTATTTATACACTTTTTCTGTGTATATTTTATTTTTAATGTTTTTTCTAAAAAAAAATTTAGAAATAACAAGAATTCGAAGTCAAAATAAAATATCTAATTCTCACTATAAAATATAAAAATTCATTTCTATTTAAAACTGCTGCACTATACAATATAAAAATTCATTTGTACTTAAAATTATATCATTTGAACAAAAATTAAGTTCAATATTGAATTATAAACATTAAAAATTAAATAGTTGAAGAATTACCTACACTGCTACAGAGAAGACAACGATAGCCGGACCTCACTTTAAAGCATCCGGCTTTAACAATTTTGCAATTTTGCATGTGTTCCTCTGAAATTCACAATTATCGTATAAATTTCATTGTTGGAACTGAAGATTCCTTCGGCCTTTCCTCTGTTGTGCTGCCAAAGCCTTTCCTCTGTTTGGCTAGACGAGATATGCTAAATGCATATTGACCCCTGGGCTACATGCATCTGTAAACCCCATTAACGTTTAACATAAATCTGGGCTAAATGCATCTGTAAACCCCATTAAGAACACCAGTGCTCAGACAACAAGGTTTGATAAAATCCAGATTTCCTGAGAACTTTGAAAATGAAGTAAAAATGCCAACGATGCCGTGGTCTCCAAATTAGAGTCGCTGTTTGGCCATTGCTACCTTCAAACGGTCCACAGCCACTGTCACTGTCCACTTTTCATTTCTTCGGTGGCATGCAAAATACCAGTTTCGCAACAAAATACCGTCAATTATTCGTCAAAATACTTCACTGTGAATTATTCCGTTTCCGTCGGAGTCTTTTCATATGAAAATACCAGTTTCGCAGCAGCCGCCTCATTCTCCTTATTTCAGTGTTGAAAAACGAGATAATGAACAATTAATTTTGCATTTCATATGAAAATACCAGTTTCGCAGCAGCCGCCTCATTCTCCTTATTTCAGTATTGAAAAACGAGATAATGAACAATTAATTTTGCATGCTTTCTCTCGGAGTCTCGGGTGAATGAATGGCTTGTCTTGCTTAATGAATGCCATTCAATGAAGAATGAATGCCATTTAATGAAGGTACTGTGAAATCCTTACGGAGATATCCAACTAATTGTGACAACTGACAACCCAACTGTGAATGCCATTAATTGTGACAACTGACAACCTAATTATAATTTTCTTGAAATTTTCCCAAAAACTGTGCTATCGGTTTCGTGAAAGTCACTTTGGTGGTTTTGTCAAAGTCTATTAGAGGAGATATCGGTCAAAAAATTATTTACAAAAATATTTTCATAAAATTTACTAACCTATTTACATATATTATACATCATACTTTTAAATTTCCACACCCTTCTAGCTTAAATTTTTAAATTTCCATTGTTTTTAATTAAAAAAAAATAATATTTCAGATTTTGACATTTCAACTATATTTTATATTAAATTAATATATTTAGATTTATTATCAATTATATTTTCAAATTTTTATAATTCTCTATTTTAATAACCATGAATATTAATCAAATACTAATAAAATTAAGACAATATTCCAACTTTACATCCAACTATATTTTACATTAAAAATTGAAATGGTTCTTCATGATTCATACACTACATAATCATTTAATCTATATTTTAATTAAGAATTAGAGATATCATTAGAATTTTGTTAACTCTCAATCTAAATATGTCATTAGAGCCTTTAATCTTTAATCTATTAAGACTTGATTTTTAATCTAGATATTTTCATGGTCCATACATAATACCAAAAAAATATAACCACATATACCATCTCTTGGGAAACAACAAATAGATAACTACTAACCTTCAAATTTATTTTAGTAAAGACACAACAAAATCTCTCTTGGGAAACGAGAAATTGATATTTATTAGCCTTCAAACTTATTTTTGTATTTTTTGTAAAGACTATAATAACCATCTTCACCTAAGCAAAATCAAAAATCAAAAATCAAAAAATTAAAAAGCTAAACAAAAATACCTCTTTCTCTCTTTCTAGTACCCTAAATCTCCAAATCTCCATAAACAATCTACATTCTCTCTTTCTAATACACTAAATCTCCAAGATTTTAAACAATGTACATAATCATAGGCTTACTTACTATAAGAAGCAGCCCTAGATATATTCCTTCATAAATCTCCAAATCCCCAAGATTTTAAACAACGTACATTCTCTCTTTCTAGTACACTAAATCTCCAAGATTTTAAACAATGTACATAATATCACAGGCTTACTTCCTATAAGAAGCAGCCTTATATATATTCCTTCATAATCATAGCACCCAAGTATTTTTAAGGATAAGAAAAATCCCTATATATTCCTTCCTCGTAGTAGCTAATGGGATTGGCATAGCTAATGGTATTATATTGTTCTAGATATTTGGTGGGGAAGAGTTGAATGCCATAGAGTTGTACATACTTGGTTAGCTCCCTTTTCTTTCATCATGTCCCTTCATTAGGATGTGGCACTTTTTCTTTTATTATTATAATTATTATTTATTAATGCTAATGTGTGTGTCTCCATTATATTTTATTTTCCTTAGAAATGGTTTTTCCCTCTAAGCATATTTATGGAAAATACTTTTCTTTTCTTCTCACTTTAAATGCTTTCTCGTGACCCTTTGTGCTTCTTGTTCTCCTTCAAAATGGTTTTTCTCTCTAAGCATATTTATGGAAAATACTTTTCTCTTCTTCTCGCTCTTAATGCTTTCTCGTGACCCTTTGTGCTTTTTGTTCTGATAGTTGATGATACAAGATAATACGATTTCCTAAAGTGTTGAGCATAATTATTGAATTGTTAGGATCTTTACTTGTATTAGTTCATTGATTCAACCTTAAATTATATTTTCATCTATTCGACCATCAGAATTTCTATCAAATCTTTATTTTCATCTATTCGACCATCAAATTTCTATCAAATCTTGTGATCAACATTTCACAACTCTCTAAATATTCATGAAAGTTCCATCCCCTTTCTTATCAAAAACATTGAACGCTTTCACCAACTCCCCTTAAATTATATTTTCATCTATTCGACCATCAAAATTTCTATCAAATCTTATGATCAACATTTCACAACTCTCTAAATATTCATGAAAGTTCCATCCCCTTTCTTATCAAAAACAAGCTTAAATCTGAGTCATGCGTAAATCTGAACACAAACATATATACTAAATAAATAATTAACCATTCCATTTATAATCACTCTTAATACATAATATTATGTAGTCTGTTTAGTCTTGTGCTATCGATCCATATAATCGAATCATGCATAAATCTGAAACACAATATATATTCTAATTATTTAACAAGTGTCAATTAATTTTAAGCCGGCGCTGGAAACAAGCTTAACGCAGTTTTGAATTAAGGAAAGGAGCACGCAGTCCCTTATAGAGATTACGCATAGTTGCTCAGGAAAGAGGCTGACTTCGGGGTTGTCTTCCCTTGACTAGTGGATCGCAACTCCATGTCCGACTTCCAGGATAGCCATCAAATGCTCGGATTCGGTTTATCATGATGTACAAGGATGTCGATAGGGTTAAGTGGTTCATTCGAGCTCGGGTTATGCACAGGGTAAGATATCAGAACATAGATCAGTTAGAAATAGGAGAAAGGTAAGCAACATATTAATCTTGATTCAGTTAAGCATGGTTAAAGGAATTTATCAGACAGAGGTCCAATAGAAATTCCTTAATTGTTTTACCTAAACAATAACAACAAGTTTCGAAGGCATTAACCCCGTTCTGGTATGAACACGATCTATAAGGAAAATTATTAGACCGCGATGAGCTCAGGAACTTTATTCGGCTTTCTCAAATTAGAAGCAGACAGAGATCAAGATCTTCACTGAGATCCGATCCACCTCCCAAATTCTGAATATGCAATACGACTTCAATAAACACGAATAGAGTTTTAGGATCTAAGCAATCGAAGATTTGATTCTCATCCAGATTTGGAATGCAATTCGATTTCGAATTTAAGCAACCAAGATTCATTTCTCATCAAAATCTGGAATGTGAATCCTTTCGAAATTTTAAACAACAGAGAATTAAAATCTCCCAACCGAGGCCAAGATCTGGAATGTGAATCGTTTTCGAAGTTTTAAAACAACAGAGAATTAAAATACAAACCACGCCCACGCTTGCATCGCACAGCGTTGATTTCCAAACTACAAAAACTACTCGCACATCGAACCAGCAAGTCACATCAAAATACTTTACAATGGTCAAAGCGAATATTCTTTGTACGGCACGCTGAAATCGGACAACTTTCACTGTACGGCACAGTGCCATTGGGCCAGTCTCTTTCCGCCATCTGGCACGATTTCATTGGGCCAATTGCAATGAAACTTGGCACGATGCCATTGGCCGAGCCTCTCCCCTCCACGTGCCACGTTCTGGTTGGGTCAACCTCTCACCTCCACGTGCCACGTTCTGGTTGGGCCAGTCTCTCTCCTCCACGTGGCCCATTCTGGTTGGGCTAGCCTCGCCTCCACGTGGACGCACGACGGCCGTCCGATCTAAGCCATTGGATGGCCGCCACGTGGACGCACGAGGGCCCTCCGATGAAGCCGTTGGATTGCCGCCACGTGGAGGCACGAAGGCCCTCCGATCTACGCCGTTGGATGGCCGCCACGTGGACGCACGAGGCCCCTCCGATCTAAGCCGCTCGATGGTCGCCACGTGGACGCACGAGGGCCCTCCGATCTAAGCCGTTGGATTGCCGCCATGTGTACGCACGAGGGCCTTCGATCTAAGCCGTTGAATGGCTGCCACGTGGACGCACGAGGGCCGTCCGATCTAAACCGTTGGATGGCCGCCACGTGGAAGCACGAGGGCCCTCCGATCTAAGCCGTTCGATTGCCGCCACATGGACGCACGAGGGCCCTCGGATCTAAGCCGTTCGATGGCCGCCACGTGGACGCACGAGGGCCCTCCGATCTAAGCCGTTCGATGGCCTCCACGTGAACGGACGAGGGCCCTCCAATCTAATCCGTTGGATGGCTGCCACGTGAATGCACGAGGTCCCTCCGATCTAAGCCGTTCGATGGCCTCCACGTGGGCGCATGAGGACCCTTCGATCTAGGGCGTTCGATGGCCGCCACGTGGACGCACGAGGGCCCGGCGACCCCCTACCTCCTGCATCCCGGCCACCCGCTGCCGTCTGCAACCCACCTCCTGATTGAAGGGAACGAATCGACGTTTCCGGCTACTTTGCAGAGACAGTTTGTCGGCGTTGCTACAGTTCCGCTTCTCTATTATTTCTACTGCGTTTCATCTTCTTCAAATTAACCCGAGTTTCCCTTAATGAATCCATCTAAGGTCTTTTCATTAAATTAGCCCTAGTAACAGTCAGTGACTGAAGAAGGGTGTTTCGACAGCAGCACACCAGAAGCTTTCATTAGATTTTCTTCATTTGGAGATATGATCATGGCCGGGGCGTGGGCCACGTTATACCCATATACTTCCCAATATACTTCCTCAATTTGGAACATCTGTTGCACCGATATCCATATCAAACGTTCGCCTTAATAAACATGTAAAAAACGCTGCTAGATTGCCTATGCAGGTTACTCCTGCCGCGCGAAATCTAACGGATATCAAACTAGGCTAAAGCGACACTGGATAGCCATGCCAACAAACAAACCAACTTCAAAATAAACAACATCATGCATCGGCTTCCCTGCCAATCCTTGAAAATACCAACAGCCATTTCAAAATAATATTAACAGTGAAGTTTCTCAACAAAACAGTTACTATGAAAGGATGACGCATCATACTGTGAGAGAGTGATGAATACACAGAAAAGTTAAAGGATTGAAAGAGAAATTAGATACTATGAGAGAGTGATGCCGCCGTCGGATGGAGCTTCTACTTCCCCTAAATCCCCTCCCCTTGTCGCACAGCTCTTGCACAATAATTAATGGATAATGAGTTTCCATTCTCCACTGCTAGTTGTTGAATCATAGCTAGTCACCAGCTTATGGACCAATGGTCAATTGAACCGGCTCCAGCTTATAAACCAATGAGAACTTAGATTCCACTCCACTGTTATCTGGGATTGCATTCAATCTTCTCCCGGATCTACTGAATCCGATCCATGCGATATACAACAGTGGCACGACACAGAGGAATGGAAATGCATCAAAGCAGCCACAGAGACCTCTGCTAAATTGGAATTACAGACTGCAGCAGATGTTTCGAGTGACAAATGTGCGTGAATACAGGTGTTTCCAAGAATTAATAAAGCCAGCCGAGGCTATTTACAATGTGTATTTTAAAAAATCAATTTAGTTTCTAACATTAAACACTTTAAGATCGATATGCAATCATTTATAGACACTGAAAATGCATAAACTGACATTAAACAGAGTTGAAGAATTACTACTTGAAATTACTGAAGTATTCATAAACATTTTTTCTGTGTAGATTTTATTCTCAATGTTTTTTCTAGAATTTCTTTAAAAATAATAGGAATTCCAAATCAAAATAAAATATCTAATTCTCATTATAAAATATAAAAATTCATTTCTACTTAAGGCTGCTACACTATACAATAACAAAATTCATTTGTATTTAAAATTATATCATTTCAACAAAAATTAAGTTCAATATTGAATTATAGACACTGAAAATTAAATCGTTGAAGAATTACCTACACTGCTACAGTGAATACAACGATAGCCGGACGTCACTTTAAGGCATCCGGCTTTAACAATTTTGCTTGTGTTCCTCTGAAATTCACAATTATCGTATAAATTTCATTGTTGGAACTGAAGATTCCTTCGGCCTTTCCTCTTGTGCTGCCAAAGCCTTTCCTTTGTTTGGCTAGACGAGATATGCTAAATGCATATAGACCCCTGGGCTAAATGCATCTGTAAACCCCATTAACATTTAACATAAATCTGGGCTTCTAAGAACACCAGCGCTCAGACAACAAGGTTTGATAAAATCCAAATTTCCTGAGAACTTTGAAAATGAAGTAAAAATGTTAGCGATGTCGTGGTCTCCAAATTAGAGTCATTGTTTGGCCATTGCTACCTTCAAACGGTCCACAGGCACTGTCACTGTCACTGTCCACTCTTCATTTCTTCGGTGGCATGCAAAATACCAGTTTCGCAGCAATATACCGTCAATGATTCCGTCAAAATACTTCACTGTCAATTATTCCGTTGGAGTTTTTTCATAGGAAAATAACAGTTTCGCAGCAAACTCCTCATTCTCCTTTCAGTATTGAAAAACGAGATAATGAAAAATGAATTTTGCTTGTCTTTGTTTAATGAATGCCATTTAATGAAAAACGAGATAATGAAAAATGAATTTTGCTTGTCTTTGTTTAATGAATGCCATTTAATGAAAAACGAGATAATGAATAATGAATTTTGCTTGTCTTTGTTTAATGAATGCCATTTAATGAAGGTACTCTGAAATCCTTACGGAGATATCCCTTCCATTAATTGTGACAACTGACAACCCAATTATAATTTTCTCGAAATTTTCCCAAAAACTTTGCTATTGGTTTCGTGAAAGTCACTTTGGCGGTTTTGTCAAAGTCAATTAGGGAAGATATCCGTAAAAATTTTATTTACAAAAATATTTTCATAAAATTTACTAACCTATTTAGATATATTATACATCATATTTTTAAATTTCCACACGCCTTCCAGCTTAAATTTTTATGATTTATAATTAAAAAATAAGATAATATTCCAAATTTTTACATTTCAACTATATTTTATATTAAATTAATATATTTAAGTTTATTATCAATTATATTTTCAAATTTCTATCATTCTCTATTTTGATAACAAAGAATATTAATCAAATACTAATAAAATTAAGACAATATTCCAACTTTACATCTAACTATATTTTACATTAAAAATTGAAATTGTTCTTCATGATTCATACACTACATAATCATTTAATCTATATTTTAATTAAAAATTAGAGATGTTATTAGAATTTTGTTAACTCTCAATTTAAATATGTCATTAGAGCCTTTAATCTTTAATCTAATAAGACTTAATATTTAATCTAGATATTTTCATGGTCCACACATAATACCAAAAAAATATAACCACATATACCACCTCTTGGGAAACAACAAATAGATAATTACCAACCTTCAAATTTATTTTAGTAAAGACTCTATAATGAAAATCTCAACTTAAGCAAAATCAAAAGATTAAAAAACCAAATAAAAGTTCTCAATCCATACATAATACTAAAAAAAATAAAATCCAATACACAATCTTTCTTGGGAAACAACAAATATATAATTATTAGCCTTCTTACATACAACATCTTTCTTGGGAAACAACAAAATCTCTTTTATTAGCCTTCAAACTTATTTTTGTATTTTTTGTAAAGACTATAATAACCATCTTCATTTAAGCAAAATCAAAAAATTAAAAAGTTAAATAAAAATACCCCTCTCTCTTTCTAGTACACTAAATCTCCAAATCTCCATAAACAATGTACATTCTCTCTTTCTAATATACTAAATCTCCAAGATTTTAAACAATGTGCATAATCATAGGCTTACTTACTATAAGAAGAAGCCCTATATGTATTCCTTCATAAATCTCCAAATCCCCAAGATTTTAAACAATTTACATTTTCTCTTTCTAGTACACTAAATCTCCAAGATTTTAAACAATGTACATAATCACAAGCTTACTTACTATAAGAAGCGGCCCTATATATATTCCTTCATAATCATAGCACCCAGGTATTTTTAAGGATAAGAAAAAGCCCTATATATTCCTTTCTCGTAGTAGCTGATGGGATTGGCATAGCTAATGGTATTATCTTATTACAGATATTTGGTGGGGAAGAGTTGAATGCCGTAGAGTTGTACATACTTGGTTAGCTCCCTTTCCTTTCATCATGTCCCTTCATTAGGATGTAGCACTTTTTCTTTTATTATTATTTATTAATGCTAATGTGTGTGTCTCCATTATATTTCCTTTTCCTTCAATAATAGTTTTTCCCTCAAAGCATATTTATGGAAAATACTTTTCTCTTCTCACTTTTAATGCTTTCTCGTGACCCTTTGTGCTTCTTGTTCTCCTTCAGAAATGGTTTTTCTCTCGAAGCATATTTATGGAAAATACTTTTCTCTTCTTTTCGCTCTTAATGCTTTCTCGTGACCCTTTGTGCTTTTTGTTCTGATAGTTGATGATACAAGATCATACGATTTCCTAAAGTGTTGGGCATAATTATTGAATTGTTAGGATCTTTACTTGTATTAGTTCATTGATTCAACCTACATAATTAGTATGACAATAAGGCATCATTGTATATTAAGTCATACGTTTGGAACCTTTGACATTTGATTTCGGATTTTTATTGGTTGATAAAATTTTGATTGGATTTGTATTGGTTCCTTTCTCCAATGTCTCGATTTTTATAATTGAAGACGATTTACTAAAGCATAATTGTTGAATTGTTAGGATCTTTACTTATATTAGTTCATTGATTCAACCTACATAATTAGTATGACAATAAAGCATCGTTGTATATTAAGTCATACTTTTTGAACCTTCGACATTTGATACTTTCGGATTTTTATTGGTTGATCAAATTTTGATTGGATTTGTATTGCTTCCTTTCTCCAATGTCTCAATTTTTATAATTGAAGACGATTTCCTAAAACATAATTGTTGAATTGTTAGGTCTTTACTTGTATTGACTCATTGATTCAACCTACATAATTAGATGCCAATAAGGCATCTTGTATATTAAGTCTACACTTTTGGATTTTTATTGATTTTTTCAATTCAAGACTTTTGTATTTCAATATGGTTGATCATTGTTTCCTTGTCGATTCTTGGTTCTTTGTTGATAAATTACTCTAGTTGTTACCTTAAGTTACTTTAGGAGCGTTGTTTATCATGTATATTTATGTTTGGAGACAATACTTTCCTTGTACATACATATGTGATGCACCTCCCCCCACCTTAATTTCAAAAACAATATCCCCTGACACTTGCACTAAGTATGTGTATTTTGTGTGATAGAGAGAACTTGTACACTCAAGATTAACACATCAAAAACAACTATTTATGAGATAAATTAGTTACCTATCTTTTGTTACGCCATTTCCTTTTGTCTTTTTAAATTTGCATGTGAGAAAGAAAAAGTACGTGCATTTTGTGTGGTAGAGAGAACTTGTACACTCGAAATTAACACATCAACAACAATTATTTACGAGATAAATTAGTTACCTCTCTTTTGTTACTTTAACCCCTTATCCACCCACCCAAAGTATGTGCATTTTGTGTGAGAGAGAAAACTTGTCCTCTCAAAATTAACACATCAACAATGGCTCTATCTATGACATAAACCAGGGTGGATCCATCTTAAACCTGGATCTATCAAGCACCAAGAGGAATCCAATTTCTTATTTCTTGAGGTGTAATTTTTTTTTGTTAGACACGAACGTTACAAAATCTCCCCCATACTGAGTTGTAGAGCACCTCGCTCCTCTAGGTGCAATTAGCTAACTATCTATGACATAAATTAGCTTTTTATATGCTTGTAATCTTTTATTATGCCTTTGTTTGTATATTTTTTGTTTAAATATTTTCACTTTAAATTGAAGTTTCCTTTAACCAATAATAAAATAAATCAAAATTTATTAATATAAATAAAATGATAAAATTGATCAAAGTTTAACCATAACTATTAATAGAAATAAAAACTATTAATATAAATAAAATGATAAAATATAAAACTTAAAATAATTAACACATCATGACTATATCTACAAGATAAATATAAATAAAATGATAAAATATAGAACTTGAAATAAATTAACACATCATGACTATATTTACCAGATAAATTAGCTTGTCACTTTAACTATTAATATAAATAAAATCATAAAATACAGCTTAAAGTAAATCGAAGTTTGATTTAATTATTAATATAAATCTTTGTATCTTTTCACTTTAGATTAAAGTTTCATTTAACTATTAATATAAATAAAATCATAAAATACAAAACTTAGAGTAAATTAAAGTTTCATTTAGTCCATTGATTGTAGTTTGGGTGATTGGGAGGAAAGCTTGTTGCCCTTCCCACCCAGGTTCAATTCTTGTAAGTGACATGATGTTCTTGTTAAGCCCTATTGTAATGATTGTATTTTAAGCTTTCCTTGATTCCTTCGAATAGCAGGAAGGTGATTAATTTCGTGATGGATGTAGCCCTCTAATAAATGGTGAACCATCTTTGAAAAAAAAAAAAAATTAACTAAGATACAAAGCTTTTAACTATTAATATAAACCAATGATAGTACATAATTTAAAGTAAATCAAAGTTTCCTTTAATTATTAATATTAAATAAAATGATAAAATAGAGAGCTTAAAGTAGATCAAAGTTTCCTTTAATTATTAATATAAATAAAATGATAAAATAAATAAATTAAAAAATTTCTTTTAATTTTTAGTATAAACCAATGATAATACAGAACTTCAAGTAAATATAAACCAATAATAAGCTACAAAGCTTTTAACTATTAATATAAATCAACGTAAATATAAACCAATGATAAGATATAAAGCTTTTAACTATTAATATAAATCAATGATAATACAGAATTTAAAGTAAATCAAAGTTTCCTTTAATTATAAATAATAAATAAAATGACAAAATACAGAGCTTAAAGTAGATCAAAGTTTCCTTTAATTATTAATATAAATAAAATGATAAAATAGAACTTAAAGTAAAGTAAAAAATTTCTTTTAATTTTTAATATAAACCAATGATTATACATGACTTAAAGTAAATCAAAGTTTTATTTAATTATTAATAATAAATAAAATGATAAAATACTGAGCTTAAAGTAAATCAAATTTCATTTAATTATTAATATAAATAAAATGATAAAATAATGGACTTAAAATAAATTAAAAATTTTCAGAGCTTAAGGTAAATCAAAGTTTCCTTTAATTATTGATATAAATAAAATGATAAAATAAAAAACTCAAATCAAAAAGTTTTTTTAACTATTAATATGATAAAATAAAAAACTCAAATCAAAAAGTTTTTTTAACTATTAATATGATAAAATAAAAAACTCAAATCAAAAAGTTTTTTTAACTATTAATATAAACAAATGATAAAACTTAAAGTAAATTAAAGTTTTTGAGAACTTAAAGTAAATCAAAATTTCTTTTAATTATTGATATAAATAAAATGATAAAATACAAAACTTTAAGTAAATTAAAGTTTTTTTAACTATTAATATAAACAAATGATAAGATACAAAGCTTTTAACTATTAATATAAACCATCGATAGAATACAGAGTTTAAAAAATTCAAAATAACACATCAATAATGACTCAATAACTATCCGTGACATAAATTAGCTAGCGACTTTCTTCGATAACCATCTCTAACATAAATTAGCTAATTTATACTATCAACTAATTTAACTTTTGTTATTAACTAATTTATATTATCAACTAATTTAGCTTTTGTTACATGACTTCTTTGTTTTTTTAATTTATGTTTCTTTAAAATATTAATATAAAGGAAAGATGAAGTTCATAGCTTTAATAAAAATAATATAAAGGAAAGATGAAGTACATAGCTTTAATAAAAAAATAGGCGGCCAGTAAAACAACCATATAATAGTATAAAAAGACTCGGGATATCTAGAACACAAAAAATTCCTGAAAATTTACTCTTTTTAGTGAAGCATGTTCTCTAAGAGAACAATTATCAGTGCTTTAACTATTAATATAAATAAATATACAAAAACATTGTGAAATCTACTTGGATGAATGTACTCTTTTTACTAAAGCATGTTCTCTAAGAGACAATAATCAGTGCTTTAATTATTAAAATAAAGCAATGATAAGATACAAAGCTTTTACATATTGATATATATATAAACAAATGACAAATAATAAGATACAGAGTTTAAAAAATTCAAAATAACATACTACTGTGACATAAATTACCTATAAGATACAGAGTTTAAAAAATTCAAAATAACCTACTAACTGTGACATAATTACCTAGTGACTCTGTCTATTTACATATTGACATATATATAAACAAATGACAAATAATAAGATAGAGAGTTTAAAAAATTCAAAATAGCATACTCCTGTGACATAAATTACCTATAAGATACAGAGTTTAAAAAATTCAAAATAACCTACTAACTGTGACATAATTACCTAGTGACTCTGTCTATGAGAAAAACTTGCTAATTTAGCTTTTGTTACCCATTTATTTATGTATTTTTAAAGTTCTTAAACCATTTCTTTGTTTTTTTAATTTAAATTTCATTTAAATATTAATAAAGGAAAGATAAATTACTATTAATATAAAGGAAAGATAAATTATTATTAACATAAAGGAAAGATAAATTACAGAGCTTTAATAAAAATAAGCTGCCAGTTAAACAACCGCATAGTCCAAAGAGACCCATGGTATCTAGAACATAAAAAATTTGCTGCCCGTTAAACAACCGCATAGTCCAAAGAGACCCATGGTATCTAGAACATAAAAAATTTGTGAAATCTTCCTATAATGAATGTACAAATGTACTCTTTTTACTGAAGCATGTTCTCTAAGACACAATAAACAGTGATAATATCTAATAGCAATTAATAACACGATCTATTAGGTGGAAATGGTAATAACATATGGTAATGCCAAATAAGCTGCCAGTTAAACAACCGCATAGTCCAAAGAGACCCATGGTATCTAGAACATAAAAAAAATTGTGAAATCTTCCTATAATGAATGTAGGAATGTACTCTTTTTACTGAAGCATGTTCTCTAAGACACAATAAACAGTGATAATATCCAATAGCAATTAATAACACGATCTAGTAGGTGGAAATGGTAATAACATATGGTAACCTTCTTTCTCCAAACATTGTAAAGAAATTTATCAGTCCTACAACTCTAATAACAATTTGCTTGGGCACAAACACCAGATTATTGAGATGTGGAGAAATCCCAGTTTAAAATTTGTAGAAATGAGATGTACACAATGTATCATTGTTCCTTCTGTACATGACAGTAAGGTCAACAAGTGGGAACAGAAATAAAAATTGTTCCAAGCCACTTCAAAAAGGTATACTACAACCAGCTTTGTTCTTTGCAATTCCATTTAATGCTTGTGCGTATTTAACTGAAAATATTAAACAGATTCAAGTATGAGCTGCAGAATAACATGATATGATGTGGAAATGGTAATAACATATGTTTTTGCAAACAACATAATAGGTAACCTTCTTTCACCTTCCAAACATGGTAAGGAAATTTATCAGTCCTGCAACTCTAGTAGGACTGTGTGCTAAAATTTTTAAACCATTTGCTTGGGAAAAAACAAGCAGATATAATTTAGATGAGTTTAGACAACGTATGGAAAAATCCTAGTTTAAAATTTGTGGAAATGAGATTCTCTCTGTATATGAGAGTAAGGTCAACAAATGGGAACAGAAATAAAAATTGTTCTAATGCACTTCAAAGTGGTATAGTACAACCAGCTTTGTTCTCTGCAAATTCCATTTAATGCTTGTGCAGATTTGACTGAAAAAGGAACACAGTATCTCATGTAAGATTAACACATCCAAACAACATGTGTTGTTGTTGAAGTACTCGTTGTTGCTCAGGTGGCAAAGAATTTATCTGTTATGGACTAAGACTCATCACTTGTTGCAGCAATGCGGATCTAGTTCTGGAGTGAGCTGTGACTGAATCAAAAAGCAATAAAAGTCAAGACAGGACCAAAGAGGATTTGTACCAAAGGAATTCATATCTAAATAATATTCCATGATGTACCCCATGATGCAAGCGGTTGTGGTTGTGACATCCCTTCAATATTGGCGTTTGGCTGGGCCCTTGAGAATGAGCAAGGCTAGCTCCTACTTAACTGACTGAAGACCCTGAAGCCATTCCACTATTTCCACCACCCGCAGTTGTGTAGGGCTGCTTGCTTCCATCATAGATATTAAGTATTCCCTGCCGAGATGCAACTGTTTCCAAGTCCCCACATACACCACCAGCTGATTGTGGGACCTGAGACCAGGATACATCGGGAATGCCACCCAAGAGATGCAACTGTTTCCAAGTCCCCACATACACCACCAGCTGATTGTGGGACCTGAGACCATGATACATCGGGAATGCCACCCAATCCTTGGACCAAATTAGTTTCCAAGTCCCCACATACACCACTAGCTGATTGTGGGACCTGAGACCAGGATACATCAGGAATGCCACCCAATCCTTGGACCAAATTATCAGCTCCTCTTGGTGCCTAAATTTATGAGGCCCGCATTGCTTGGAACAGTGCTTCAGCGAATTGCATCAGAGCTGAAGTATGTAGAGTTGTGCCAAATGTACTAAAAGACCCATCTGCAAAAAGTCAAAATCTAAGGAGTCTCAGAATGCCAATTGGGAAAAAATAAAATAATTGAACTAAACTATTTTTTAGAACCCACTTACCTGATAAGACTGCCGTGGTAGATTGGGCAGTGGAGGTTGGGTGTGTTACTGGAAAGGAATCCCCATTGTATTCTGAGGATGGTTTCCTAGCTGCTACCAAAAAGCATAATTTCAAACAGCTGAAAAATTCATGAAAACTTATACCTTAAATCTGCTAATACGAAGGGGCTCCTCACTTAACCAGTTTGTTAATGACATAAAGCCTGAAGATATAATATGTATAGCCTGGTCATAGTTTGTTAATGACATAAAGCCTGAAGATATAATATGTATAGCCTGGTCATCGCTTACTCTGATCAACTGAACTAAATGAATAAAGGTATCTAATGGTATCAACTGTCATACCTGAAAAGATGTATAGGATGACAGTGTGGCACACTTGATCGTTTGACCTAAAGGGGGAAGAGATTGCAACAATGGCCTTGGTTGTTGTAGTACTGACTGTTGATGTAGACTCCCTGGACTTCGATGGTTTGAAGGTTATTAAGGATACCTGAAAGAATAGGTAAAACTTGATGCTGTACAAAGTGTGGAGACTGCATCAGAGTTTGTACTGGCAAATTCAAACTTTGAGATGCCTACTGCAGAGACTGCAATACTCTGTAGCACTTGAGATTGAGATGATTGGATAGCCTGAACTGAAGGCTGCACTGGAGGTGGTTGCATTAGCTGCCACATTGGTATGTTTTGGGGTTCAGATAGCTATAATAGTTGGGCCTGACCATGCTGCCCAACCTGCATCTGGGCTTGCTTCCCGGTTTGAATCTGATTTTGCACTAATTGTATCTGACCCTGTCAACCAGACTATATCAGAGAATTATTAACCTACACAATTTGTTAATGACATCAAGCCTAAAGATAGAATATGTATAGCTTTCTCATCATTCCCCCTTCATTAACTAAATTAATGAGTAAAGATGTATAGCTTTCTCATCACTCCCCTTCATTAACTAAATTAATGAGTAAAGGTATCTAATGGTATCAACTGCCATACCTGAAAGCTATACATATTCTATCTTGGCTCTGATGTTGGATGATTATGTACCTGACCTACAGGTGGAAGAGATTGCAACGATGTACTTGGTTGTTGTGGTAGTGTCGGTTCAGGTAGACTCCCCAGATTTAGTTGGTTGGAAGGTTGTTGAGGCTGACCATACTATCTCAGAGAATCTGGGTGGAAATTGGGCACATGCAAATGTGTCATAAATAACATTAATTAACTATATACTCCATTTGAAAGAAATTCCATAGTTAATGATACAAAGTTTAAGAGAAAATTGAAAATACCATTTGTGGAGGCACCATGCCAAGCATTATCTTTGCCTGAAACATTCAGAGACAAAAAAATGCATTTGAAATTTTGATATATCAACATTCATATCAACATTCAGAAAAATATGTCATAAATAATATTTATTAACTATTATGAACTATATAACTCCATTTGAAAGAAATTCCATAGTCAATAATACTAAATTTAAGAGAAAATTGAAAATACCATTTGTAGAGACACCATGCCAAGCATTATCTGTGCCTAAAACATTCAGAGACACAAAACAATGCAATTTAGATATCAGGATTCAGAAAAATGTGTCATAAATAACATTTATTAACTATTATGAACTGTATTTGGAACCTGCCTTAAGTTCTCCAACCCTGAACCCAACAAAATATGTCAAACTATAAATTATTTAATAGAGACTAGCTCATATACCTGCATTGCCTCAAAATTTGAACAAGAACACATAATTTAATCATGACACAATGAATCAATTAAACTAAAATTACACGTAACCTTAAAATTAAGTAACAACCAATAAGTTAATTGCCGATACATACCTCCATCACCTTTGCCCATTACACCTGTGTGCAAAACCCAAAGAAAAAAGACGAAAAGGCAAGCAGAAAAACAAAATACCAAACCATAAATTAGCATGGCCATGCTCACAAAATGCAAAAGAATAACAACTATAGCAATCAATAAAGAAAAATAAAAAAACAATAATAGCAAAAGATAAAAATAACAATAATAAAAAAACAGTTTAAAAAAAAAAAGAAAAAAGAAAAAAGAAAAAAGAAAACAAAGGCAGAGAATCAATCGACACCAACAATATATAAACCCAAAAAGTATCCACAGCCAACCAAGATCATCCTACACACCAAAAATTGAAGTATTAATAACAAACCAGAACACCATATGAGAAGTATTAACTATTAAATACACACCAAATATCAAACATAGAAGGCGTCCATCCCTACACACCAAAAATTGAAGTATTAATAACAAACCAGAACACCATATGAGAAGTATTAACTATTAAATACACACCAAATATCAAACATAGAAGGCGTCCATGGACATCCTGAACACAACAAATGAGAGAAGGATTAAATAAAAACCAAACCATCTAATGTGAAATATTAAGTACATAACAAATAGCGTATGAAAAATACTAAAAAAGAACAATATATATTATGATAAATCTTAACATAGACCGGAAAACTTGCCTTTCAAATCTTGGCCTGCACGTTTTTAGGACTTGCCTTAATTTGTCCACCCATGAACCCAACAAAAAGAGTCAACGCCACATGAGTAAGGAGAGAAGAGAATCATTGTATTTGATGCAAGAATGATTTCTTAGCAAAGGCAATGATTTTCGAAAACTCACCTCTACCTTTGAACTACACTAAATCTTAACATAGACTGGAAAACTTGTCTTTCAAATCTTGGCCTTCACGCATTGCACTTGTGGAATATCCATCTCGTTTTTAGGACTTGCCTTAATTTGTCCACCCATGAACCCAACACAAAAAAGTCAACCTTACATGAGTAAGGAGCGAAGAGAATCATTGTATTTGATGCAAGAATGATTTCTTAGCAAAGGCAATGATTTTCTACCAAATGAAAACTCACCTCTACCTTTGAACTACACTAAATCCTTTCATAGTGAGATATTCAATAGCTCCACAAGTGATCCTCCATGTTACTTTCCTACATTGTATTAGCACACAATAATTGAAATTATAACACATAATGTAAAATGCCCCTAATATAAACATTACGCGTATGGAACCATACATACCTTCTCAATCTTTGTTTTCACCCATTGCACTTGTGGAATCGACATCTGGTTTTTAGGACCTGCCTTAATTTGTCCACACCATAAACCCAACAACAAATGTCAAATCATAAATTATTTAATAAAGACTAGGTCCTATACTTGCACTGCCTCTAAATTTGAACAAGAACACATCATGCAATTATGACACCGTGAATCAATTAAATTAAAATGCATTGAACCTTAATAAAATTAAGTAGCAACAAATAAGTAAATTCCCCATACATACCTCCATCGCGTCTACCAGTGCCCACTAAACATGTGGAAAACCCAAAGAAAAATAGAGGAGAGGGAAAGCAAGAAATCAAAATATTAAACAATAAATTAGCATGGCCATGCTCGCAAAATGCAAAAAAATAACAACTATAGCAATAAAAAACAATAATAGCAAAACATAAAAAAAAAACAATAGTAAAAATACAGCCAAAATAACAAAAAAATGAAGAGATAAAATCAATATACATCAACAATATATAGCCCCAAAAAGTATCCAGCATCCATAGACAACCAAGATCATCCTGCACACCAAAAATTGAAGAAATATTAATAACAAACCAAAGCACCTTATGACAAGTATTAAATAAACACCAAATATCAACCCTAAAAGGTGTCCATTGACAACCAGGAACATCCTGTATACCAAAAATTACAGAAATATCAAATACAAACCAAAACATCTTGTAACAACCCCATTTAACCAAATAATGTTAATGGTCGAAAGACGAGCTAAAATTTGTTCTTCGTCCTAAAAATCTATTTGTTTTCATATTCATAATCTCATAAACATTGCATACTTAATAAGAAACCATTTAAGTAAACATATTTTCATTAGCTCACCTCACAATTTTACCTTGAACATTTCCATGGAGATCTTACCCATCAATGGTAACGAACATGGACTTATGTATTAATACTAAAACCCGTTCTCATATGTAAATTACATGATGTTAAAAGATCTTCACAACTTAGTATTTAGGACCATGGTCCACTAACCTGACAACAACCAATTGACGATTAGATATCCATCATATATATATATATTCACACGTGCATAAGGTAGATTGGAGATAGATACATCAAATCATCATGATCACACATATGAGATAAGTTGCATTATTTTCATCTTCAAGATTTAAACAGTTCTTAAAGACCTTATGTTGTTTTGGTTATACCTTAGTACTTAGAATATAAGGGAAGTTTAACCCCACTATCTTAATAGATGATGAACTTTCTATTCAATATTCTATAAGTGTCATTTACAATATCTAAGCAATAACATCCACTCATATTTACTTATTTTCTTAAGCTCATAGTCCCTAACTCAACATATTTCCATATCAAAGTATCTATAGGATATTGCATCATTTAACAACTTCTTATGACCTTTAAATATAATTGGAATATTATCATCTATAGTAGGTTTCTTGAAGCAACCAATAAACATAAAAATCAATGCTCTATCTAACATACTCAGCTTAATACACATTGAGTACTACTAACTTGAATGAATTTCCTTCACATTTTTAAATCACCTCTAACAATGAAAATAAATCACATGAGACCCATAAGAAAGAGACGAAAGAAGAATAAATCACACCAGGCACAATGAGAAGGGAACAACGCGATATACACGTGGTTCACCCCCAATTTGAGGGCTACATCCACCAAGATTGCTCATCATATATTATCCATCAAGAGGAGGTTACATCGGCAACATTTTTGTTGCATCCAACAATTTCCACTTTACCCAAGTCTCTTAAGAAACTGCAAGACAATTCAATAGTCACTCAAACTATGAACAAGGTTGTTTAACACTTCGATAGTTTTCCTTCAATGCTTAATCTGGATAAATATAAATCGCTGAATTAGCATTTTCGTTTTTAAACATTTCCCAAGATTCTATAACAACTCAATGGCGGATTTATACCCACCGAGAGTTTTCCAGAGATTATGGCTGCACAACTATGTAGCGAGGTAGGGAAACATACAAGGTAAACAGGAAAATAAACCCAACAGGCATGGCTAAAATATATTTGATTTGACAGAGTTCCATATAAATTATATGAGGTATACGCAGAAGCAAAACACATTTCGATCTGATGTACTATTCCATGCGTTGATTCCTGTGGATAACTTTCAGGTAGAATCTCAATACATATACTTTCAGGCGAGTGCGATTTTTAAATCAAGTATATAGTATGTAAAACAGACCTCCTCTGTTTTTCTAAAAGAAACCGCATATACTAAAAAAGAGTATCAACCCGCCCCGGATATAAATAATACATAGTAATATTATAAAAAAAAATGCTTAAGGCAGAGGTTCAAATGAAGTTAACCAAAAGTCCCAGGAGTAAATAACAATCAATACTAAACAAACAAAAGACAAAGTTTCTATATCTTGCGGGGAAACAATAAGCATGCAATACTCATTTATATAAGTACCCACGGCTCGATCTCACTCGGGGACTCCTAGAAATAAAACACAACAGAAATTATGTGCAGCACTAAACCTTATCTACCACGAGGACGTAGAGGTCAGCGATCTTCAATATGAATCAGGTGGAGGTTTGGATGTAAACCATTCGCTTAGTTCCTGTATTAGTGAAAGTATATAAATATATATATATATATATATATATATCAACTGAAACTCACTTCCATGCTGGGATGTTATAGACCCATTAAAACTGGCATATAACAGAAACTCAATCTAACCATTTGGCGTATAACATATATATCTCAAACATAATTGATTACTTCAACTGACATAACCTTACCTACTCAGATCGAAAACACGATGTAGTTCGAACCCTTGTAACTTGACATCAACAGAAGTATACTAGGTATAACTATGACGATCACGTTGAGATCGAATGCCAAGTGTAGGTAAAAAAATAGGGATAGCAATTTACGCTGAGATAGACTTATCAAAACGTTAAAAATGTGCATCGATCATTTCAAGATCGAGTATCAAAAACCAGAATACCCAATTTGTAGAGTATAAACAAATGTTCAGTGATTAAGCTGAGATTCCGTGCTGAGGAATAAACGTGGTCTTTTACAGGGGAGAACCTATCTTTCAAAAGGACCACAACCAACATTAGAGCAGGTCATGATTTCGTTCTCCATTTAGTTTACAAGGAACAAATTCCTATTCCAGCCGAGGTGGACGCAGATTTGCTAGCGCAGACTCGCTTAGATCGGTATAGTAAGTGTATCAAACTTTATACAGCGATAACGCCATATCTATGAATTATACAATGAAACTTTTAGCTAGAAACAAGAGATTAAAACTGTTAAAAGTATACCAAGCCTAAAACAAATACCTGGCAGCGCTCGATTTCCAAACAGCGAATGCAGTGAGAAGAAAATATGTCATTCTAAGACAAAGATCGGTAGAGTACCTTTGTACTCCGATCTCGGATGGAGGTCGATAATTAAAAAGGGAAGGCTCAGATCTCAAGCATAGCCAGAATGTGCATGGAGCAGAGATCAAGGTCATGGATGCGCTTATCTCAACCAAAAAACATTCATACCTACAGCAGTCGATTCTTAACCAGAAAACACTATTACCAGGTATACTCAATCAAGCAGTGCATAGGTATACTTACAGGAGTCCGTCTATATGCAATCCGATGCAGAGATTAGTATAAAGAACTCAAACCAAAAAGACTAGCACAGGCTCCAGCGAATGCTAAGGCAGGACTCCCGCTGGCTGTAATCCGATGCAGTTTTCCCACTCGATTATTCTCCTTCGAAGGCAGAGATCACCGTCTTTTCCCCAAAAGATTTTTCCCCAAAAGATTTTTTCCCCCCCTCTTCTCAACAAAGCAGGTCTTCTTAAGAAGATCCGCTCGGCTCTCTTCTCCGGCAGGTGGCATCTCTCCAGCGTTCCAACTCTCCACTTGAGGAGACAGATGTAATGATACGGCTCCACGATGTGTTTAGTGAAAACCGAAGGTAGTGACTCATAGTTCCTTATGACGTGTCAGAAGCATTCTTTTAATACTCCACTAAAGGGAGTGTGCCGGTTGTAGAGGAAGGTCTTCCTCTAAATGTATTTTACACTCTTTTATTATAATATACAATATTGTCATATAGTCCTAACGTATGAAACGTTTTGACTTATCTAATAGTTCTTTAATAATCTTACAACATCATTTGTAACAAAGCATTACAATGTCCCATAAAATAGGAATTACAGTTAGTATTATAACTCTTAAAACTTTATCAAAGTGATGTCACATATATATGTAATATATGTATGTATATAATCATCTTCATAAAGTACTAAATTTATAACTTCATTCCCCTTCTCCATCACACCTTTATATATATATGCGAATCTTTGTTCCATAATAGTATCTGGGTATGGTAAATAGTATCTCTAGTTGTCCCTAATACCTTTAGGTGAAGGGACTTTATTAATACTTTATTACTATTGTTACTTTGTTATTTTGAATCATTTTTCTTCTTGGGAAAAATCCTCCATCATTTGGATTTAAGTATTATTTGTTCAGCTTTAGATAATAATTATGATACTTAACCCTAATAGTTAACTAGTAAAATAAGCCCTTATATCTTACTTAGATACTTGCGGCAGATTGTACTTTCTGGCTGGAATAGATCCCTCTTTTAGGATCTAAGATGTTACTCCTGACGAGTATTACAATTACATTTGCAAAAATAACAGATCATAAGGAGGGATATTACACATCTTATGTGAAATAATAAGTAAATAACAAATAGCTTATGAGAAATAAAAAACAAAACAAAAAATATCTTATGATCAATCTTAAACATAGACTAAAAATCTTAAGAAAAAATAGGTACATCTTATGTAAACACCAAAAATCATAAATCCTACAAGTGTAAGGAGCAAGGAGAATCATTGTATTAGATGCGAGGATGATTTCATGGAAGAAGGAATTGATTTTGTTCCAAATGAAAACTCACCTCTATCTCCGCACTCAGTAACACTCAGTAATTAAAACAATGACACATAATCTAAGATGCCCCTAATTTAAACACACATATGCAAACCATACATACCATCTAGATATTGGCATTCGCGCATTGCACTTGTGGAATCTACATTTTAGAAACAGTCGGTAATTAAAACAATGACGCATAACGTAAGGTGCCCCTGATTTAAACATACATATATGAAACCATACATACCATCTCAATCTTGGCCTTCACACATTGCACTTGTGCTTCTACTTTCTAGAACCTGCATCAATTGTCCACCTGTGAACCCCACAAAAAAAGTCAACCCATAAATTATTCGATAGCATGGAACACATAATGTAAGTATGACATGGTGAATCAATTAAATTAAAATAGCATGGAAACTTGTAAATATGTAGCAACATATGATCAAATTATGCATACATACCTCCATTGCCTCTACGCACTGCAGCCATGGAAAACCAAAAGAAAAATAGACAAGAAGGATAGCATGAAAACAAAATACTATATCATAAATTAGCATAGTCATGCTAACAAAATGCAAAGAAATAACAACTATAGCAATAAAAAAGCAAAAGATAAAATAACAATAGTAAAGCAAAATAAAAAATAACATAAATAAATCAAAGAGATAAACATCAACAATATATAGTCCACGAAAGCTTCCATGGCGAACCAAGGATTATCATCCTGCACACGAAAAACTCAAGTAGTATTAATAACAAAACACCTTATGAGAAATATTAAGTGCATACCAAATATCAACCCTAGAAGGCATCTATGGCCAACCAATAATATCCTGCACACACCAAATTGGAGAAGTATTAAATACAAACCAAAACATGAAACAGAAATATTACACAATAAATACCTTACAAGAAATACGAAACAAAACAAAGAATAAAATATCTTATGATAAATCTTAAACATATACAATTATCTTATGAGAAAATAAGTACAATCTTCTGTAAAAACAAATAATAAATCCTACATGGGGCATTGTGAGGATCGTGTCAATACCTCCGTTCCTCCTTGACTCGAATTTGATTAGGAGAATCATTGTATTTGGTTCGAAAAGAAGACATGGATTTTGTTCCAAATGAAAACTCACCTCTATCTTTGCACTCTACTAAAGTCTCTCCCATAGAGATTATGAAAACTCACCTTTACCGTTGAACTGCACTAAAACCTTTCACAGTGAGATATTCAATAGCTCCACAAGTGATCCTCCATGTTATTTTCCTACGTTGAACTGCACTAAAGCCTTTCACAGTGAGATATTCAATAGCTCCACAAGTGATCCTCCATGTTATTTTCCTACATTTTATTGCACACAATAATTAAAACAATGGCACATGATGTAAGATGCCCATAATATAAACATTACACATATGGAACCATACATACCATCTCAATCTTCGTTTTGACCCATTGCACTTAGTTTTTAGGAGTTGCCTTAATTTGTCCACACTCTAAACACAACAACAAATGTCAAAGCATACATTATTTAAACAAGAAAATATCATGTAAGTATGACACGGTGAATCAATTAAATTAAAATAGCATGGAACCTTGTAAATATGTAGCAAGATATGAGCAAATTATGCATACATACATACCTCTATTACCTTTGCGCACTACACCCATGGAAAACCAAAAGAAAAATAGACAATCAGGCAAGCAAGAAAACAAAATACCAAATCATAAATTAGCATGGCCATGCTCACAAAATGCAAAGAAATAACCATTATAGTTATAACAAGGAATAAAAAACAGCAACAATAGCAAAATATAAAATAACAATAGTAGAGCAACAGCGAAAATAACAAAAATAAAACAAAAAGAGAAAATCAATAAACATCAACAATATATAACCCCAAAAAGCTTCCATGGCAAACCAAGATCAGCCAAAATAACAAAAATAAAACAAAAAGAGAGAATCAATAAACATCAACAATATATAACCCCAAAAAGCTTCCATGCCGAACCAAGATCATCTTGCACACTAAAAACTGAAAAAGTATTAATAACAAAACATAACACCTTATGAGAAATATTAAATACAGACCAAATATCAACCGAATATCAACCGTAAAAGGTGTCCATGGCCAACCAAAAACATCCTGCACACTAAAAATTTGGCCAAATACATCCTGCACATAAAAAATTAGATAAGTATTAAATACAAACCAAAACATCTTACAGAAATATTAAGTACACAACAAATACCTTACAAGGAATAAAAAACAAAGAATAAAATATTTTATGATAAATCTTAAACATAGATAATTATCTTATGAAAAAATAAGTACATCTTATGCAAACTCCATAAATCATAAATCATAAATCATAAATCCTATATGTGTAAGGAGCAAGGAGAATCATTGTATTTGATGCGAAGGAGCAAGGAGAATCATTATATTTGATGCAAGCTCCTTACGCATGTAGGATTTATGATTTATGGAGTTTGCATAAGATGTACTTATGCAAGGAGAATCATTGTATTTGATGCGAAGGAGCAAGGAGAATCATTATATTTGATGCAAGCATGATTTCATAGGACAAGAAATGGATTATATTCCAAATGAAAACTCACATCTATCTTTGCACTCTACTGAATCCTCTCTAATAGAAATTATCAATTGTTTACGATGTGAACCTCCATGGTCCTTTACTACATTGTATGAAAACTCACCTCTATCTCTGCACTCTATTGAATCCTCTCCAATAGAAATTATAAATTTTTTACTATGTGATTCTACATGCTCCTTTACTACATTGTATTGCACTCAATAATTAAAACAATGTCATATAATGTAAGATGCCCCTAATTTAAACATACGCATATAGAACCGTGCACACTATCAAATGAAATATAATGTAAGAAGCCCTTAATTTGATTTTTACGAGCTAGCTTAACTTGTTCAACACTGAACCCAATAAAAAATGTCAAACCATAAATTATTTAATAAAGACTAGGTCCTATACCTACATTTCCTTTAAATTTGAAAAAAACACATAATTTAATTATAACACAAGAACACATAATTTAATTATAACACAGTGAATCAATTAAATTAAAATTGCATGAAACTTTAAAACTAAGTAACAACAAATGAGTAAATTCCCCTAAATACCTCCATCGCCTCTGCCCAATACACCTGTGGAAAACCCAAAGAAAAATAGACGAGAAGGCAAGTAGGAAAACAAAATACTAAATCGTAAATTAGCATGGCCATGCTCACAAAATGCAAACAAATAGCAACTAACAACTATAGCAATAAAGAAGAATAAAAAAGGACAACAATAAAGAAGAATAAAAAAGAATAACAATAGAAAAAGATAAAAATAACAATAGTTAAAAAAACAACCAAAATAAAATTAAAAAAAGAAAGAAAAAAAATACAAGGACAAATATCAATAGACATCAACAACATATTGACCCAGAAAGCATCCAAGGCCAATCAAGATTATCATTCACAAAAAAATTGATGTACTAATAACAAACCAAAACACACACCTTACGAGAAGTTTTAAATACAGACCAAATATCAAACCTAGAAGGCTTCTATGGCCAACCAAGACCATCCTGCACACCACAAATTAAAGAAGCATTAAATACAAACCAATCCATCTAATGTGAAATATTAAGAACATAACAAATAGCGTATGAGAAATACAAAATAAGGAACAATATATCTTATGATAAATCTTAAATATAGCCTTTCGATCTTGGCCTTTCAATCTTGGCCTTCACACATTGCACTTGTGAAATCAACATCTGGATTTTAGGTGCCTTAATTTGTCTCCCTTGAAAACCAAGGGAGACAAGTCAAACCTACATGTGTAAGGAGCTAAGAGAATCATTGTATTTGATGCAAAGATGATTTCATAGCAGAAGACAATGATTTTCTACCAAATGAAAACTCACCTCTATCTTTGCACTTCAGTAAAGCCTCTCGCAATGAGATTTGCACTACACTAAAACCTCTCACAATGATTTTCAATAGCTCCCCAAGCGATCATCCATGTTACATTCCTACATTATATTGCACACAATAATTAAAACAATGATACATAATGTAAGATGCCCCTAATTTACACATGGAACCATACATACCATCTTCATTTTCACCCATTGCACTCGTGGAATCGACATCTGGTTTTTGGAACCTGCCTTAATTTCTCCACACCCTGATCATAACAACAAACGTTAAGGGGAGGCAAGAGGGGGAGGGGTAATCTTAAACCTCGATGGAGAACGAATTATCACATACTCCTGGAATTTAGGAATAGAGTCCAATAATGTGGCGGAGGCTCTGGCTTTGTGGCAAGGACTCAATCAAGCTACTAAGCATGGTATTCAGGCCCTTTCGGTGGTAGGGGACTCGAGGTTGGTCATTCATAGCTTAAACACTATGAATCTGCCCCCCTCCATTCATCTTCGCCAAATTCTCAGAAGAACCTTCCTCCTTTTACCTCTCTTTCAGGATATCAAGTTTTATCATGTCATGCGTAAGAACAACGAGCAGGCTGATAAAGCGGCCAACGAAGCAATAACCCTTGGGAAAGGGACTCTCAAATTCAATAATGAGCAAAACTTGGGTCCCATTCCGTAACACTATGGGATCGGTTAAACAAGGGAAGAGACATCATATCAAGGAATACAAGACAGGTGGCTTGAGCTCCTGCCGACGGTTGGGAACCCACTTCGCTCACTGCGTGGATCCTCCCCACATGAATTCTATAACTTACCGAGCCATTCCTACTTCCTCGCACCAGAGCGCTCGTACGCCAATCCTCAGAATGATGTGGTTTTCGTCCTTAAGGATGACGTTCGGTACCAGCTTTAGTATGTTGGCCGTGGAGCATTTAAGCAGAAGGATCTCACAGACTAAGGAAATCTCGCATCCATCAGCTCCCAAGCATGCGAAGTCATTCTCAACCAGGCAAAGCGACTTAAGCCCCTTAATTACCAGAGTCATTGGACTGCATGGTCCGGCGATTTGTGAGAAGGATAACCAGGGCAATGATTACCGAGAAGCTCCCTCCTTCGGTAATGAGAAAAGCCATTTATGGACGCGTACGGGAACCTGGAATTATGATTCAAACAGGTGGTTAAAAGGTTCCCCAGCCTGCCCCAGTTCGACGGCTTTTAATCCCCATTTAGGCCATAGAAACGTCCCCAGCAACATTCAGAATGTTTCAAATCGACCACCTTTGCAATTAAGAGGTTATATCTCGCTGAAGGCGGTCGCTTCTGGGTGGCAAAGTTATCCGGAGCTCTTCGACTCCCGTCCTCTGTAACCCCCGGGGAGTATTTGGTGTGCGCTCGATATTATGGCCTACTCTGGGGACTCGGCTGCGTCATCCCCAGACCCGCTCCTGGAACTGGAAGCCGACATCAGGGTTCTTCGCAGGCGAGTAAGACGACAGGGTGAGTTTATGAGGCAAATGGATTTGCAGGGTGGACATAGGCTGGACAGAATGGACGAGGAGATAGGAAGTACGCGTGCAGAGGTTGAAGCAGCTTTGGAGTCTCTGGAGACGAGGGTGGCAGCAGCCATTGAGAGCATGAACACCAGACTGGACAAGATGGAAGACGCTATAGCGAGGCTGCGGGCGGACGGTAAACCAGAAATCGGCAAGAAATAAGCTGATGGCAACCCCTCCTCAAGGGTTAAACAGTGCTATGTTCAGTCTATCCTCTGACCCTTTTGATTTTCAGTTTTTTAATTTCCTGAAAGTCCTGTTTTTGTTAATACACAGGCATCTGTAGTTAAGGACCATGAAAGTCCTGTTTTTGTTAATACACAGGCATCTGTATTTACGGACCATAAGACTGATAGGGAGTTTACAGTTATGGAGATGTAATTTTGCTGGTGAATCTGTCATCGTTCTTTAATACAAAACCTAGCCGTTTATGTCAAAAAAAAAAAACAACAAACGTTAAACCATAAATTATTTAATAAAGACTAGGTCCTACACCTACATTGCCTCTAAATTTGAACAACACATCATGTAATTATGGCATCGTGAATCAGTTAAATTAAAATGCATGAAACCTTAAAATTAAGTAGAAACAGATAAGTAAATTCCTCCATAAATACCTCCATCACCTCTGCCCACTAAACCTTTGGTAAACCCAAAGAAAAATAGACGAGAAGAAAAGTAGGAAAACAAAATACAAAACCATAAATTAAAATGGTCATGCTCACAAAATGCAAAAAAAACTATAACAATAAAAATGAATAAAAACAACAATAACATCAAGTTTCAATAATATATAGCCCCAGAAAGCATCCATGGTCAACCAAGATCATCCTACACACCAAAAAGTAAATAAATATTAATAAAAAACCAAAACACCTTATAAGAAGTATTAAATAAACATCAAATATCAACGCGAGAAGGCATCTATAGCCAACCAAGAACATCCTGCACACCAAAAATTAGAAAAATATTAAATACATACCAAAACATCTTATGTGAAATAATAAGTAAATAACAGATAGCTTATGAGAAATACAAAACAAAACACAAAATATCTTATGATCAAATCTTAAAAATAGACAAAACGCAAAAAAAAACTATAACAATAAAAATGAATAAAAACAACAATAACATCAAGTTTCAATAATATATAGCCCCAGAAAGCATCCATGGTCAACCAAGATCATCCTACACACCAAAAAGTAAAGAAATACTAATAACAAACCAAAACACCTTATAAGAAGTATTAAATAAACATCAAATATCAACGCGAGAAGGCATCTATAGCCAACCAAGAACATCCTGCACACCAAAAATTAGAAAAATATTAAATACATACCAAAACATCTTATGTGAAATAATAAGTAAATAACAGATAGCTTATGAGAAATACAAAACAAAACACAAAATATCTTATGATCAAATCTTAAAAATAGACAAAGTCTTAATAAAAGATAGGTACATCTTATATGAACATCAGTAATCATAAATCCTACGTGTGTAGGGAGCGAGGAGAATCATTGTATTAGATGCGAGCATGATTTCATTGCAGAATACATGGATTTTGTTTCATATGAAAACCCACCCCTATCTCTGCACTCAATCACACTTAGTAATTAAAACAATGTCACATAATCTAAGATGCCCCTAATTTAAACATACACATAAGCAACCATACATACCATCTGGATCTTGGTGTTCGCACATTGCACTTTTGGATTCTGCATCTCAGTAATACAGTAATTAAAACAATGACACATAATGTAAGATGCCCCTAATTTAAACATACATATATGGAACCAAACATACCATCTCAATCTTGGCCTTCACACATTACACTTGTGATCTACTTTCTAGGACCTGCCTTAATTTTTCCACCTCTAAACCCAACAAAAAAAGTCAACCCATAAATTATTCAATGAAGACTAAGTTCTATACCTGCATTGCCTCTAAATTTGAACAAGAACACATCATATAAGTATGATGGGATGAATCGAACCCTATAAATATGTAGCAACATATGAGCAAATTCTCCATACATACCTCCATCGCCTCTACCCACTACACCCATGGAAAACCAACAGAAAAATAGACAAGAAAGCTGGAAAACAAAATACCAAATCATATATTAGCATGGACATGCTCACAGGCAAAGAAATAACAACTATAGCAATAAAAAGGAATAAAATACAACACCAATAGAAAAAGATAAAAATAACAATTGTAAAACAACAGCCAAAATAACAAAAAGAAAACAAAAAGAGAGAATCATCAACATCAACAATATATAGCCCCAGAAAACATCCATGGCGAACCAAGATTAAAGAAAACAAAGAGAGAGAATCATCAACATCAACAATATATAGATCCAGAAAACATCCATGGCGAACCAAGATTATCCGACACACCAAAAATTGAAGAAGTATTAATAACAAACCAAAACACCTTATGAGAAACATTAAATACACAACAAATATCAACCCTAGAGGGCATCCATGGAAAACGAAGAACATCCTGCACCCCAAAATTTAGAGTAGTATTAAATACAAACTAAAACATCTTAGAGTAGTATTAAATACAAACTAAAACATCTTAGAGAAATATTAAGTACACAACAAATACCATACAAGAAATACGAAACAAAGAATAAATTAGAGTAGTATTAAATACAAACTAAAACATCTTAGAGAAATATTAAGTACACAACGAATAGCTTACAAGAAATACGAAACAAAGAATAAAATATATTATGATGCATCTTAAACATAGACAAATATCTTATGAAAAAATTGGTACATCTTATGTAAACACCAAAAAAACATAAACCCTACATGTGCAAGGAGCGAGCAGAATCATTGTATTTGATGCGAGGATGATTTCATATTTTTTCCAAATGAAAACTCAACTTTATCTCTGCACTTCCTTAACCCTACATGTGTAAGGAGCGAGGAGAATCATTGTATTTGATGCAAGGATGATTTCATATTTTTTTCCAAATGAAAACTCAACTTTATCTTTGCACTTACTTACCATGCAAAAGGAGTTGCCTTCTTTTCATTTAAGATGCCTTCAGGTATTATTCGAGTTGGAGTTTGTTTGAGTGTCTTGTATGAGAGATATACATTGTAGAGTTGTTTTGACAGGGCTATTTAAACCAGGCTATTTCTATTTTTTAAACAGGACTCTCTTTAAATGGGGCTCTTTTCTTTAAAGAGGCTCTATGCCTCTATCTACAAGGCTCTTTCTTTAAACATCACTCTTTCTACAACTGTCGTTCTAAGCTAAGGTTTGACATGTTGAAATCATGTTTGTCCACCTGGAACTTCTGATCAATGCGGTAGAAGAATTAGTCAACCAGGTCCTTCTTATTCTTTTATGTGTCCTCTGAGTTGACAAACAACAATGCACCATCAATGATTGTAGTCCAGCAAGTATGAGGACTTTGGCAAGAGGGGTGAGAAAGGGTAGCCTTTCTAGGTTACTTGCTAATCTAGTGGCACTCACACATTCTAGCAAAAGGTTGGTAAGACCTTATTCTAAGGAGGCACATGCCAAGCCAAGTTTCAATCCTTGCACTCTGAATGTGAGATGTTTCAATACACAAGGTTCTCATCTCGTGATCAAGGAGAATGTGGAGATTAGTGATCTCTTGGCTTAAGAGCATATAGAAGCGAGATGTGCCACCCATGTGACATTGTTTCCTTAAATCCATGCGACTTCTAGTTGTATAGAGGAGAAGAGGTGTGATTATGGGATTGACTTCATCCATGAGCCTTCTAGTTATTCATTGAGAGATGTGATGCCTGATGGAGTATGTTGTCAAGATTGATTCTAGAGTTGCAGTTGATATGAGTATTATAGAATACAAATACAAAGCAACGGATTATGGATTCTCTCAAATAGGAAAAGTTTCCCTTGGTGATAATCATACTTTACGATTGTCTCAAAATGAGGGAGTTGACCTAGTAAAGGATAGTTCAATTGCTAGAAGATTTGAGGTGCATGAGAGGGATTTTCATGATGACTAGATGATAACGACCTAGCATAGTTCGATGACAAGGATGGACTTGATCTTGCATGGAGAATCAATTGTCTTTGCAAAATGACCTAGAGGGTTCAAAATATGTTATTCTTTGATGGTGACCAATAATGTTGAAGATGATGGAGATATTCCTATATATTCATTGGTAGTCATTATTCATTAGAGGACTGAGATGTCACGATAGCATGTTTGATAGTCTTATTGCAGATGAAAGTGGTTGATCCCAAGAGAGCAACCGTAATGATTTGCAGATAGCAAATTTGATGGAGTTCCAAAGGGATAGCATGTTTGATAGTCTTATTGCAGATGAAAATGGTTGATCCCAAGAGAGCAACCGTAATGATTTGCAGATAGAAAATTTGATGGAGTTCCAAAGGGATAGCATGTTTGATAGTCTTATTGCAGATGAAAGTGGTTGATCCCAAGAGAGCAACCGTAATGATTTGCAGATAGCAAATTTGATGGAGTTCCAAAGGGAGTCGACAGATGTTGGTACTTTCATTGGAAAGAGGGAGTGTTAGTTTTCTGGGCTACTACAAAAGTATATACACCATATTCAGGGGTGCTTCATGAGATTTGGGTTACATGGTTTACGTTACGCCCCTTGGATGGCCCATGATGGATTGTAGCATGAGAGATGGTCCATGATGAATAGGCACACTTGAGATAGCTTTCTCAGTGGATGCTTGACCTCAATTGACTGTTGCCTCAGTGTTCTTCCAAGAACGCTTGCAGTGATGATTTGCAGATAGCAGATTTGATGGAGTTGCAAAGGGAAGTCGATACTTTCATGAGAAAGAGGGAGTGTTAGTTTTTTGGGCTACTACAAAAGTATATACACCATGTTCAAGGGTGCTTCATGATATTTGGGTTACATGGTGTATGTTACGCCCCTTGGATGGCCCATGATGGATTGTAGCATGATATATGGTCCATGATGAATAGGCACACTTGAGAAAGCTTTCTCTCAGTGGATGCTTGACCTCAATTGACTGTTGGCTTAGTGTTCTTCCAAGAGCGCATGCAGTGATGCTTTGCAGATAGCTGATTTGATGGAGTTGCAAAGGGAAGTCGACAGATGTTGGCACTTGCCTCATAAAGAGGGAGTGTTAACCTCAATTGATTGTTGGCTCAGTGTTCTTCCAAGAGTGCATGCAGTGATGATTTGCAGATAGCAGATTTGATGGAGTGGCAAAGGGAAGTCAATAGATGTTGGTACTTTCCTCATAAAGAGGGAGTGTTAGTTTTTTGTGCTACTCCAAAAGTATGTACACCATGTTTGGGGGTGCTTCATGAGATCTGGGTTACATGGTGACTGTTACGCCTCTTTGATGGCTCAAGATGGATTCTAGCATGAGAGATGGTCCATGATGAATATGCACAGTTGAGATAGCTTGCTTAGTCGATGCTTGACCTCAATCAATTGTCGGTTTAGTATTCTTCCCTTAGGCATTGGAGATCTCTTGACAAGATGGTAGATGCACTTCATGAGTGCCATATGGGGGACTTACTTGGTGTAAGAACACCCTACTTTGGATTTGGAGTATTGGGCATCATGGAGGAGGGCTTCAATCCCTAAATGGCATGTTGCAGCTTGGATTCATGTTCGGAGAATTGTATATGGCTCGAGGATGCATGTGCATTCGACAATGTTCTCACAGGGGGTAGTTGACCCAATAAAGTACTTTACTTTGGAGGACAGATGTAGTTCATGGAGGCTCGAGATGGAGTGATGAGAACTTTGCCTAGTGTAGCTACATCAACTTGGAGCCCTAATTGTGCATGAAATCATCATTGGAGCATAACACCAGTACTATAGAGTGGGAATCTAATTTGTGTGGCCTGCAAGGGTTCATGTCGGTTGCTTGTAAGGACTTGTATCCACATAGTATTGTTGGCCTACCTTACCTCTGATATAAATTGAGGAAGGAGAGAGTCTTTCCATTCATATCATCACTTGTATCTTTCTCTTTGTACTTGTTTTCTTAGAGAGATTCCTTAGGGTTCATGAGTTCATGAGGAAACCCTAGGAGAAGCTATGGAAGCAAAAGAGGATGTCTTGGTTTGGAGTTTTCTTGTAGTACTAGGGTTTACTCTTGAGAAGAAGACATTAGAGAAGATCATATGATTTGTGTGTTCACGCTTTCTCATTGTTGGAGATGTGACCTAGTAGAGGAGCACACTTGTCCTCTCTCTCTCTTTAGGTCTTCACTTCTACTTGTTTCTCTCTCTCTCTGGCACTAGGCTTTCTTGGTTTCTTTGGAGTTTCTTGGAGCATCTTGGAGTTATAGGGTTAGGGTTTTACCCTTAGAGATTGGAGACTAGGATTTGGGGAGAAAACCCTAAGGTGGATTTGTGAAGAAGAAGAGAACGAGAGGACGCATTGCCCTGAATAGAGTGTTGAAGGGATTCTTACATTTTCTCTTTTTTACCCTAGCTAGGGAATTTTGCATGGTTGGATTATAACCTTGAGAGGAGTCTATGATATGTGCTCCATCTTCAAGCTTATATATGAAGTTTATAGCCATACCTATCTTGTGTCAATTTCAGTTTTGACTTTCAGCCACGTGTTCTTCATATTTTGCTATTTATGTCTATTTATGATCTTGCTGGTTAAATATAAATAAAACGGGGCAAATTGTTAAGGAACTGATTTTATTGTTATTATTTCTGTTGTAAAACTACATTTTCATATCTGAATATCGACTGATAAGTTGCCCTACAAGGGTTGAAAACTTATATCGTTTGTTAGTGTCTTTTCTCCTTAATTGCCGAGAATTTTAGGGTTATTTCAAAGTGAATTATTGTACTTTTCCCACTATCGTTTTGCACTTTAATTTACAGCAGTCCTAGGGCAGAAAATTCTAGGGATTTAAGATCTAAAAAACCTTCCAGAAAGAAGGTGAAATTTCTAAATTGCATTAAAGTGCCATTTCATGGAAATTTTCAACAATCGATGGCTATCCAAAGGAGGTAGGTTGGTATTGGTTAAAGCAATCTCAAAGGCCATTCCTGTCTATTGGATTTCCTTGTCTTGGAAACCAAGAGGTGTGTTGGAAATTTGGAATTGATTAGAAGGTTGTGTTTCATATTCATTTGGTCAAGGTCTAGAGACAAGAAAGGGCTTCCTCTAGTAAATTGGAAGAAACTAGGTGTTCCCAAGCTCTAGGAGGATGGGGTTTCAAAGAAATCTTTTTATTTTCTAAAGCATTGGCTGTGAAAAGTGCTTGAAGGCTAATTTAGAAGAAAGGTTTTTGGTGCAAAGTGGCAAGTGAGAAACACAAATATCTTGATTCGAAACATAAATATCTTGATTCAATAGATGACTAGATTAGAAGCACTGTTAAGAGTCTTCATAATGTTTCTGTTAATTGGAAATTTGTCGTGGTAGCCTTTCCATTGGTAGGTAATTCGTTGGTCTGGAGGGTTGGTAGAGGAAACAAAGTGAAAGTGGGGTTAAACCCATGGATTGATTATGGAGAAAACCATAAGCTCCTAGCTCATATTATTTCCCTCTTAAATCTAAAGAAATTATTAGCTTGTCTGAGTTAGTTGATATGAATGACTATTGTCTAGCATCAAGAATGGATTTCAAGGAGAGAGTTGAGAGAGGAGGATTACATCATTTGGGATCATTACGCAAACAAGTTCACATCCAATTGTGCTCTTCTAAAGGATGAGGACGATACTCTAGTTTAGCCACTAAATTGTTTAAGAGATTATACTCCAAAGGAGGGTTACAAGGAATTTGCTTCACAGGAGGACTTGTAGCCACAAAATTATGGTGGAAGAAGGATTGGAGGTTTGAATGCCCCTCTAAATCTTGTATATTCATGTGGTTATTACTTAGTAATAAGGCTCTAACATGGGATATCTTGCAAAAGCGAAATACACATGGTTCTCGTCGGTGTAGTTTATGCAAAGCAAATGATGAAACACTCATCTTATCTTGTCTTGTACATTTGCTAAACAAGTTGAAAAGAGATCAAGGGTTTCATAAGATTGAGAGATGTTTGGTCAAGGGGCAAAATAGAAGCTCTTAGGATATGGTGTTAGAACAACACTTAAAAGGGATATGAAGCATTACCCTTAAGTATGTTTTGGGACATTTGGTTGGCGAAAAATGACAAGATATTTGGATGTGGATATCTAGAGGTATTGTTAGCTTGTTTCAGATAGTTTATGAATATGTTATTATATAGCATCAAAAATGAATTTCAAGAAGGGAGTTGGGACTTAGAGAGAAGGATTATGTCATTTGGGATCATTGTAATAATAAGCTCGGATCTTGCTTTGTTTGTCTAAAGGGTGAGGAGGATACCCTAGTTTGGTCATTGAATTCTTCAAGGGATTATATTCTGAAAGAGAGTTACATTAAGGCACTTGCATCAAAAGGGAACTTGGAGCAACAAAATTGTGGTGGAAAAAAGTTTGGAGGTTTGAATGCCCCTCTAAATCTTGTATATTGATGTGGTTATTAGTTAGTAATAATGCTCAAACATGGGATATCTTGCAAAAGAGAAAAACACGGGGTTCTAAATGGCGTGGTTTATGTAAGGCAAATGATGAAACAATCATCTTGTCTTGTGCATTTGCTAAACAATTTTGGAAAGAGGTCGAGGGTATCATAGGATTGATAGATGTTTGGACGGGGGCACTGTTATCACTCAAATTTTCCTTGGGCTGTAGCAAGGAAACCCCGAGGTAACCTATTTCAAACCAATGTTTAGACTGAAAGTTGGCCTCCTTCAGCCAGAGAGGGCTCTCTCAGCAAATCTGCTATCCAATGTCACCACGACAGCAATTTGACAATAAAACCAATGGCCAAATTGTAAAATAATAATAAAAAACTTTGTAGGCTTTAAATAATGTGGTTAGATCAACAAGAAAAGGATACCATTGGGCAATGGAGTCGAAAAACAGAAAAATAATAGATCAACAGCCAAACAAATGTTTCATACAAAGGCAAGATAGCTGTCTTATTACAGTCAATAAGATTTTGCAGGTGACAAGGAAAGAAATAAAGACAGTCCATTAACAATAGGCATCGATTTTCAAATGAATCCACTGCTAACTTTGGAGAAATAAATGGATACTCAGATGCGAATAAATCGAGGCATATGACATGAATGTCAATCTATATAAACGTTCATCTAAGCATAGAAAAAAATGACATAACGAAAGGCATAAAAAAGAAGGTAAACATGCACATGTAGATAAAGGGAAAGTACAGACTATCATTTTGAAACAACACATGAATCTTTGATAAAAAATCTGCTCAGCTCTGAAATCTTTATTAATTTCTGGAAAACACTTCAAAAACCCAGAACGGATACTCTCGTCCCTGGGAATTCCCCATTTTACATTGCAAAAATGCATAATTTATACAAAAATGCTCCTCGAGCAAACCCTAATTGTATTGTTTTAAAGATAACTTTATTTTAAATAAATCCTTTAAAACCTGAAACTAATCTTTAAACAAAGTTTTACAATAATAATAGACAAGGAAGACTCTTGTCATGAGAATTGAAACCGGATGCAAGGATTTTTTAATTCTTGATAAATTTCGTTTGATGCATCAACACTAATATTCAAAAGAAAAGAATCTTTATCCCAAAATCTGCAAAACTAACTCTGTCATTTTTTAAACTGTCGGTTTCCATTTATCGTTGGATGCTTTGCCACCTGTAGAGTAAAATTACGATTGGGCTGGTGCTTCATTTTTCTGCTACCTGTATGAGAGCATACTACTACAATAGACGCCTCCTCCAATTGCAAAGAGTGATCCACATTAACGGTTTCATGCACTAGGGTTTATATCATGGAGATTCCACCTCATTTCCCCAATGATGGTTTCCACCACGAGCTAGGGTTTATGCCTTAGCTTCTTATGTTCTTTATTTCCTCTAGTCACTTTCTTGAAACAAATAAAATGATGAGTTTCATTAATAAATAGAGGATTTTTTTGGGTGCCACGTAAGGCAGTTCCGCGTTGCCTTTGAGTGGTTTTCAACACCATTTTTCCCATATGCGAATGTATCAAAAATAGACACGTGTGATGGTGGTTTTTTACCGCAACCATCAACCGTCCTTATCTTGCGTGCATGTAGACAACGTAGGATAAATAAAGAGCCGTCAATCACTTCTTCATCTTCATTAGACGGTTGAGATTTGGACACTTCTAATCGATGTAGTTTTAGACCTCTAATGAATCCATCAACGGAGCATGAAATAGGATATTGACCATCTAAAGAAATGAGCAGCGTCATTTGATACGTTTCTTTCTCATCTGCCCTCAGCTATAACCGTGTCTCTGAAGAGGAGGTAACAATCCTCTTATTTTGACCTTCATATAAAATGAAACCCTAGAGATATTGCAGTGAACGCAATCACATCTATTGGAAATTTTGAGTCTGTTAAAATAGGAGATAAAACTCGAAACACTTCGTCCTTTTGAGAACTAGCATATGCTAACCCAAGGCCCATAATCTCCCCAATTCGGATGTTTGACTTATCCTTACTGACGTACTCTGCAAAAGTGCATATGCAAGATCACATTCATTTTGGATGCCACAATTTACAATACCAACTGCAAGCACGGCTCCAGTAATCACATGATTATCATTGCTACTGAAATACTTGTCAATTTGTGTAAGGCCAGCATTAACATCCCAAAGGAGAATCAAACCCAAACTGGCTGCCGCACTGGTTTTTCCATGTTCTTTGTTCTTAAAAAGCCGATTTCTTGTGTTGCTACCACTTGATGATTCTGTAGTAGCTATCATTAATTTGTCTTGACCAGATCCAGCATTTACAAATGCGTTCACAAATGTGGCAACCAAGTTCTGTCGGGCAGAATCAACACTTGCACCGGCACTTGCACGCCCATCAATCAAATGTGCTTTATAGATATCCTCAGTGGACTTGGATTCCATTCCATTGGCGCATGAATAATTCGAACCTGCATATATAAATTTGTCACGACCTCGTCCCTCCATGATACTTAAGCTTGAAAAGACAGCTGGGCGTATTTGCATTTTATATTTTCTGATTTTGTTATTAATCCCTCATGCAATAGAAACGAAGTCTCCTATTTCTTTATATACCCTTTGGACTCTCATATATATATTAAGTAACGAAAGAGAATGGAGCTCTCGTCCATGGCGCTTGGAAAGTAGAGACTATATAGACCCTTGCCTTGGCACCTGGTCATTTGGTATGCCCTCGGTGTTGGGCACTTAAATACTTTTGCTGCAACTTTATTTAGCATTAGGGCCCATTATAAAAATACAACTAACCTTTGGCTATAAAAACTTAATTAAGCTTTTTAGCCATACCCCCTTTTTTTTTATAAAGTCGATATATATTTGGGCTAAAAAGTTTAAAACCTTCATAAAATTTCTAACTATGGCCAAGTTTATGAAAGCCTCTCTCCATATTTAGCTTTTGTCTTTAGTCAATAAAATATCGAACACTTTCCTTCATAAGTTTTGGCTTTAGGTTTATTCATGAAAACTTTAAAGGCTTTCCTCCCCTTCGATTTTAGCTCCAAAATCTTCTAGGTCCCTCATAAAGTTTTGGTCCTAAAACAAACAAAACCAATCTTCCTCTTTTTGTGACCTTGGTGTCGTACACCCGAGGACAAAAATGTTTTTCTTGGCCGAGTTTGAAACTTCCATCATGCAAACTGATCTGTTTTGAGCCATCAATGTCGCCAAAAAAGAATTAATCACAAAAATTTATTGAGTGCTAACAACTGGCTCCTACTGGGGATGCTGTCCTCCCAGCGAGGCAGCAAAGAACACTGTAGACCATGTGCCTGACCATTGGGCGGCTCCCAACCTTGACAACTGCAACCTGTAACCTGTTCCTTATAACTGATCTTTCATCCAATAACTGAATCTGAAAACTGCTAGCTGAAAAAGCTGCAAACTGTATTTAAAACAACACTGTACATACTGAAAAAAATGTCTGTCGAACAAACTTATTCCTCCTACCTATCTACTCTTAATATGTCCAAATCTTTGTCTAATCAAGTAATTCGGAAACGCCAATGAAGCCAATCCATTAAATGTTCAAAGAATCCGATTCTTTCATTATGTCTGAGAAAAATCACTGACAGAAAATATAACAACACAAGCAACCAGCAATCTTCTTTATTCTTATAGTAAAAATTCTGCTGCAAATTTAAACTGAGAAAATCTTCCATATACCCAACTACAGGATCAAAAAAGATAAATTGTGTTTGATGTCCTTTGAAATTTCCTGCAATCTAATGGGAGAATCGAAATGTTTTGTCTTCTTCAACATACTCTTCCAGCAATGAACGATTAACCTCATATTCAATATTAAAACATTCCTCTTTTTTTACAACTAAAGGCCGTCGAGAATGATCCTCAAAAGATAAATTTTGATAATGAACATCCTGGGATTGAATTTGACCCTCTAAGACTTCAAGATCATTAGACATGACAGCTCTATGTTCTTGATGAAAGAAACTGGTGCCTAATAACTGATTTTCTTGTGGAGAATTATTATCACAAATGGGTTCCTTCAAAACATCATCATGACTGTCATCATATAAATTTAGATTTGCATGCCCAAAAATGGAAAAAGTTTCACTTACATATCCCAAACTGTGTGGATACTGCAGACCTGATTCAACTGGGGTTGTACATGACCTTTCAAGAGCTGATCTATTTCATCTTCAGATAGAGGAGAAATTTTAGAAACACTGTGGAGGATATGCTTACCCTTCTTGTTCAATGAAAAATCAGCAGCATCATCTGAGACATGATCTGCTTCTTGATAAAACTGAGAACACTTCTCATCCATCTCGGGATGAGAGATATAAAGCTCATCAACAAGGTTAGTGATCTCTTCACTTTCAACTGAGGGTGCAACTATGTTTTGATGGTTATCTTGAATATCACAATGCTGAATGTATTCTTCAGTTGTATACAAAGGAGCAGATGAATCATCATTTGTTTCTGAATAGGGCTCATGGAAATCTACTATCATTTCTTCATTGATCTCATCTATAGCAAACTACTCTCGATCATCATGACCATGGACTCGCGCAAAAAAATGATAGAGTGCTTCAAACAGGTCTTCATCATTCATACTTTCTAGATCTTCATCAATACTTTCGAGGCACTATATGAAACCCTCACACTGATGACAACAATCTTCCACTAAAGACAAAGATGGTACATACACTTTATAACGCTCATAAAATGTTATGTGAAAATCTTTTAAAGAAAACAAACTGCCAAGAATCAAACCTTCATACCAATCCATTGCTTTGCCTTCTAAAGAAGGCCATGAACATCTACATAAGGCAATCCTCATGAAACCTAATCTTCAGCTTGTGCACATGTATGTGAAATTTGATTAAATGTAAAGCGGCATTGTCATTGTTTTCATCTCTGAATTTAGGCAAATAAGACTGGCAATCTATTTTAGGAATTTGATTTAGAAAACCAGGAATATGAGACATGCTCATAGGAGCATACCTTCTTAATAACAAGGCCATCTCAAAATACTGGAGCTGCAGATTCTGATTTGAAAAATTGAGGAGACCAATCTGTGAACCAATGCAAAACTGGATTTCTTTAATGTGGAGTCGCCATGAAATTTCTGAAAACTGAATTCTTTGAAGATGGAGTCGCCAGGTGAAAGAGGCACAGCCTACTTGATATCTGACTGTTGTTCACCATCAACCATTAGAGCTGGAAACTTTGTCGTTCATACCCAGGGAAAATGAGACCTTCGTTCCCCGGCAACGGCGCCAGAATGTTAGCACTTAGATTTTATCCCCGGTTGTAAAAGAATAACACCTAAGGTAACCTATTTCAAACCAATCTTTAGGTAGAAAACTTAGCCATTTTTTCCACCAGAGAGGGCTCTCTCACAAGATATATATAAAGGCTAAAAATATATAGAACAGGCTCAAATTTCTCAAAAATGATTTACTTGGTTGAAAAGGAAACAAGAAACATTGGGCATGGAGTCAACTTTCAGATACTTAATGTACCAACAAGTAATTTAATACCAAATAGATTTTCACAGAGGCAAGATAACAACCATATCACAGTCAATAAGATTTTGCAGGTGGCATAGAAAGAAATAATGACAGTCCATCAACAACAGGCATCAAACTAGGATGAATCCATTGTCAACTTTAGATAAATAAATGGATACTTAAATGCGATAGATCAAGGCATAACCAGTATGAATCTCAATCTATTTCAAACGTTCATTTAAGCGTAGAAGAAGAACATAATGGAAGATATAACAAAGAAAGTAGACATGCACATGAAGAGAAAAGGAAAAAGACAGACTGCAAAAATGATCAACACATGAATCTCTAGTCTTCAACAAAATAGGTATTTTCCACTGTACGGCCTTTTTATTCAAAATTTGACTTCAAAACTTATTGTCTCTCAAGGAGTTTCCCACCCCTTCAAAAATGATTCTCATTGTCTTTTATACAAAATTCGAAAGAAACTTGACATAACCGCTTCTTTTAACTAATAACTAAAAATGTCTTAACTCGAAAGATAACAGTCTTTAAACAATATTACAAAATTTTCTTTTAAAATAAAAACATCATTTTAGCCACTTGGCAAGAGTTTTTGAATACATCTTCATGTATGAACAGAATATCTATGTCTTCCATATTTATCCACATAGTTCCATTGGTCAGCCGTGGGCAGATCATAATTGGTCATTTCCTTTATCAGGACTCGCATTTCAATGTGACCTGCATAAGAAACAAGAGGAAGATTCTCAGATTGAGATTAACATATTTAAAATTTCAAAGTCCTCCGCAATTTTCTCCATTAGAATCTTTCCAGTAAGCATATGATCCAAATGCTAAAACTTTTCGTGATTCATTCTTATGCCAAACAATAACCTCTTATATTCATTTGGAGAAATCAATTCATGATTTGCATCCCAAAAAGCAAGGAATCCTTTGATTATCAATTTTTCAAATTGTTTCTTAAACCTGATTACTTCCTCTCGTATATCTCCAGCTTTAACTTCAATATTTTCAACATGCGAATACTTCCCTAAAATTCTTCTAGCCCATGTAATGACTGAAATTCTATTCCTTATATCCATTGTTGTCAAATCCGCTTCAATCAAACTATTTAAGAAAGTTATTGCTCTTTGTGCTATTTCCTTTGGCTTTTTGTTCAAATTCTCTCTGGCTGCTCTGCAGCTTTCAAAACCATCTTTGGCCACTTTTTCTTTAACCTTCATATAATCAAGATAGGGTCTCAATTTTTCAACTTCTTTTATAATCTGATCCCACACCATATGTTTACAACCCTGCATTGCAGCTTGTCCTGTTATATGGGCTGCCAATCTTCTATTGTTATCAAACAATTCTTGATTCTTTGCTTAAGGGATATCTGAAGTGCTTGCTTCTGGTTCAAGACATGTGGACAGGAAGTTTTCTCTACTACCTTGAAGGGCTTGGTGATAAAACTCAATAGCAGAAGAGGTTTCGGAAAAACTTTCAGATTCGAGGGTTTGGGAAAATTTTTATTTCTAGGGCTTCAATTATGACAGCGGGCTCTATTTTACAGACGGCTCTATAAAATAGAGCCCGCTGTCATAATTGAAGCCCTAGAAATAAATTTTTCCCAAACCCTCGAATCTGAAAGTTTTTCCGAAACCTCTTCTGCTATTGAGTTTTATCACCAAGCCCTTCAAGGTCGTAGAGAAAACTTCATGTCCACATGTCTTGAACCAGAAGCAAGCACTTCAGATATCCCTTACCCTATAGAGGCCACTCTATTTGATGAAAATACCCAGCTGGTTTTAGCCTTGTTAGCTTTGGTCCTAGGTTTCGACACAGACATGTAGGTAACTGAGTTTCAATTAAGCCTTTTGTATAGAATGAGTACAGTTCCACCGGGGATTGATGAAAGTCAAATTCCTCGACTTAACTTTGAAGAATTCTTGGCTGAAAAGATCCATTACCAGATGGTTAATTTCCCTGCTCTCAGACACTTCAGATTTCAGTCATTCTTGATGAGAATGATCACGATGGCCAATCACAAAGAGCTACGTTTCCCTGAGATAGTTTCGACAAATTTATTGGAGAATAATATGTTTAATTACATAAATTATATGCTCTCAGAAATTTACAGAATGATTTATGGAGAAAGGTTGCCTATAGTACTACCGGAGATGCAAACATGGATGCAATTAAGTACTGAATATGCTATAGGGGATTGGTTCCTGTCAAAAGACAGTACAGCGATCAGGTTATATGGTTTTAAACATAAACCCTACATTTTACCGGCGTTTCTTACCTTAAGGGTTTTCGCCTTGGAGTTTCTCAAGGCAGAAACTAATTGTTGAAGATAATAATTTCTTGTTTTTCAAACAAGCAACAGATATTAAGTATCCGTTTACACTTGGCCCATTCACAGTGAAGAACAAAAATGCTGCTATTTATATAGAAAATTTATTGAAAGATATGGAATTTGAGACAGACGTGGCCATCGAATATGATCCGTTAAACATAATTTCAAAAAGGAGAATGGATCATTGCATCAAAGCACTGGATCATCAGGTGATTGAGGGAATGTCTGATAGAGCAAATTGGTTCGACTATAAGGAGACCAAAGAAATCGTTCCTGATTCTCAAGAAAAAGAAATGATATTGACAGGTACGATGGTAGAGGCAAAAAGCACGGTGAACACTGCAATGGTGGGGTCTAAAAGGTCTGCACAAGACATAGTTAACATTGAGAGTGAAGAAGCAAAAAAAGGGAAAAAAGTTAAAAATGGATGAGCAACAAGATCTAATGGCATTTTCAGAAGAGGAAGAAAAAACCGAAATCAAAATACCAGAGATCATGGTAAATGAATATAGTATTCAAGAACCGCGGTGGAAAAAGATGTAAATAAACCATGTAATATAATGGATGTTTTTAATGAGCACAATCAAAATAAGCAAGAATCTTCCCGACAAACTAGTGAATTATTTCCAAAGGTTAGGAGTATATCCAGCACAGAAGTCAGTTTATTTACTAGCAGAAATGTTAAAGAAAACTCTCTTAAATTTTCAGTTGTTACCAAAGACAAGATCTCAGAAATAAAAGTTGACTTGACAAAAATCAATGCCCCAGATATAATCTTATTGCATAGACAAACCGGAGAAGTTATATACTCAGATTATTTGGAAGGGATCATCAAAGTTGACAATTTGAAGATTTTAGTAGACAAATTAAATAACCAGTTGAGACGAGAAAAGACATAAAATAAGTCTCGACAGCAACAAATAAAAAGATTGCAATCAGATTTGGCAAACAAAGAGGGAGATGGGGCGGCAAATTTACTCAAAGAAAAGGACAGCACAATTCGAACGTTAAAGCAGAGGCTAAAAATCCCAGACGCTCAGCTTATCCAGGGCGTCGAACTGACTGTATTAGAGAAGGAAAAAGAAGCGCTGTCAAATGAAGTGAAAGATATGACTGCAAAAATGTTGAAGCTCACCGAAGAAAAAGTTCATTGGAAAAAAGAGAAGATTTGTTTGAAAGAGCAATTGGAAGAGGTAAAGAAAAAGTTAACAGAATTAGGTCAGCAATAGGCATATGCAGGTACAGGTGAAGAGAAAGCTGGAGCAGACAGTCTCTTACAAGCCATGTCCCAGATAAGTCTGAAGGATGTTGAGATTAAAGAATTGAAAAATGTAACACAGAGGCTAAAAGAAGAGAATGAAAGAAAGGATAAGGAAATTGAAACTTTGAAAGCAAAGAATCAAGAATTGTCTAATAACAATAGAAGATTGGCAGCCCATATAACATGACAAGCTGCAATGCAGGGTTGTAAGCATATGGTGTGGGATCAGATTATAAAAGAAGTTGAAAAATTGAGACCCTATCTTGATTATATGAAGGTTAAAGAAAAAGTGGCCAAAGATGCTTTTGAAAGCTGCAGAGCAGCCAGAGAGAATCTAAACAAAAAGCCAAAGGAAATAGCACAAAGAGCACTAACTTTCTTAAATAGTTTGACTGAAGCAGATTTGACAACAATGGATATAAAGAATAAAATTTCAGTCATTACATGGGCTAGAAGAATTTTAGGGAAGTATTCGCATGTTGAAAATATTGAAGTTAAAGCTGGAGATATCCGAGAAGAAGTAATCAGGTTTAAAAAACAATTTGAAAAATTGATAATCAAAGGATTCCCTGCTTTTTGTGATGCAATCATGAATTGATTTCTCCAAATGAATATAAGAGGTTATTGTTTGGCATAAGAATGAATCACGAAAAATTTCAGCATTTGGATCATATGCTTACCGGAAAGATTCTAATGGAGAAAATTGTGGAGGACTTTGAAATTTTAAATATGTTAATCTCAATCTGTGAAAATCTTCCTCTCGTTTCTTATGCAGGTCACATTGAAATGCGAGTCCTGATAAAGGAAATGACCAATTATGATCTGCCCACGGCTGACCAATGGAACTATATGGATAAATATGGAAGACAGAGATATTCTGTTCATACATGATGCATTCAGAAACTCTTGCCAAGTGGCAAAAATGATGTTTTTATTTTAAAAGAAAATTTTGTAATATTGTTTAAAGACTGTTTATCTTTCGACTTAAGACATTTTCAGTTATTAGTTAAAAGAAGCGGTTATGTCAAGCTTCTTTCAAATTTTGTATAAAAGACAATGAGAATCATTTTTGAAGGGGTGGAAAAATCCTTGAGAGACAATAAGTTTTGAAGTCAAATTTTGAATAAAAAGGCCGTACAGTGGAAAATACCTATTTTGTTGAAGACCAGAGATTCATGTGGTAATCATTTTTGCAGTCTGTCTTTTCCCTTATCTCTTCATGTGCATGTCTACTTTCTTTATTATATCTTCCATTATGTTCTTCTTCTACGCTTAAATGAACGTTTGAAATAGATTGAGATTCATACTGGTTACGCCTTGATCTATCGCATTTAAGTATCCATTTATTTCTCTAAAGTTGAGAATGGATTCATCCTAGTTTAATGCCTGTTGTTGATGGACTGTCATTATTTCTTTCTATGCCACCTGCAAAATATTATTGACTGTGATATGGTTGCTATCTTGCCTCTGTGAAAATCTATTTGGTATTAAATCACTTGTTGGTACATTAAGTATCTGAAAGTTGACTCCATGCCCAATGTTTCTTGTTTCCTTTTCAACCAAGTAAATCATTTTTGAGAAATTTGAGCGTGTTCTATATATTTTTAGCCTTTATATATATCTTGTGAGAGAGCCCTCTCTGGTGGAAAAAATGGCTAAGTTTTCTACCTAAAGATTGGTTTGAAATAGGTTACCTTAGGTGTTATTCTTTTACAACCGGGGATAAAATCTAAGTGCTAACAGGCATAATAAAAGCTCTTAGGATGTGGTGTTAGAATAACACTTCAAAGGAATATGTCTACAGGTAGGACCACGCATGTGAATCCATACAACCGTATGTATTATGCATGCATAGATCCATAGAGTCATACAGACAGGGCCATATGACAACCCAAAACAAGTAGCAAGCAATTTTTATCATTCCAACATATAGAATGTCTTGGTAGATGTGCCATCTATTTATTGGGTGTCTGTTAGTTTGACAATTTTTGGAGGTTTCCTTGTAAGCTTTGAATTGTTAATGAAAAATGGATTTGAAGGAGTAATTATCTATGTATTGTTTTTATGCTTCCATTCTTTACTTTCCAGCTATATGTGTGATTACTACTATGTGAAGAATTTAATTTTTGCAATTAAATAACAATTTTGTTTAGTTGAGAACATAAGAACAACCACCTAGCGTTTCAAATTTTAACATGATATCAAAGCTTCTCTAATTAAGAGGATCTAAAGAGTCTATGACAATAGATAAATTGTTGGAAATAACTATCGAAACCAACTATCAAGAACCATGACCAGTAATTAGAGGTTTCAGAGGTAGTACTTATCAGATTTGGGAGTTTGTGTGCAGTTTCCCTCACAGTCAAGGACGGGGTGGAAGGTGCCTCGAATTTTGCATCATGGAAAGTCAGGGTAACTCTTCTATTAGTAGATAATGATCTCTAGGATATCGTTAAGGATGTGGTGACTCTGTTGACAGATCCGTGATTTTTGGTAGTTCAAAAAAAGAAAGAAGTAAACGCTAAGTGGATCCCTTCGTTAGCCTTTACTAAAGTGAGAACATCAACAGGAACATGATATTGCATAATAGTCTTGGGTCTTTAGAGATAACTTGATCAAACTCAGTCACCAATTACCTGATGGAAATCAGACAGATTCATGATCAACTTGCAATAGTTAGGGAGAAGTTCAAGGCATAGCTAGTGAACTAGGCATTGAATGGGTTCCCATCCCAATGGGAAACATTTGTTCAGTGTTTGTGCTCAATAGAATCTTCCCTCTTAGGATGATTGCACTCGGGAGAAGACTCAGATGGAATTAAAGGCCTTAAAGCAAGGAGGAGATAGTGACCATGCTCTATTTGGTCAAATGAAGAAGGATAGAGGTAGAAAAACCATTAAGGGTAAGCTTGGGATGATTGCATCCATGAGGAGACTCTGATGGAGTTAAAGGCCTTAAAGCAAGGAGGAGATAGTGACCATGCTCTATTTGGTCAAATAAAGAAGGATAGAGGTAGAAAAACCAGTAAGGGTAAGTTAAAAAGTGAGGAGCCATCCTCATAGCTTGGGAAGTACTTTATTACCAGCCTAGATCCAAATCCTAGGTTCTATCAAGAGCCGAGAAGGATCAAATCTCCCGAGGTGCAAACCTCTCCTTGAATAGCTCCTTGAGTGCAATACCTGAGCCACCTAATCCTAAGCTCTAAAGTCTCTAGTTTAAGTCTCTTATTTACTTTTTACTTTGTATTATTCTTTTTTGTTTATCGCCGACATAATATTTATTACTTTTTACTTTGTATTATTATTTTTTGTTTACTTTGTATTATTTTGTTATTGGACAAACACTCTAAAGTCTCATATTTACTTTTTACTTTGTATTAAAAGTAAAAAGTAAAGTCTCTAGTCTAAGTTTCATATTTACTTTTTACTTTGTATTATTCTTTTTTGTTTATGGCCGACATAATATTTACCACCTAATCCTAAGCTCTAAAGTCTCTAGTTTCCGTCTCATATTTACTTTTTACTTTGTATTATTTTTTTTGGTTTATGACCGACATAATATTTATTACTTTTTACTTTGTATTATTCTTTTTTGTTTACTTTGTATTATTTTGTTAGTCGACAAACGCTCAACAAACTCGACAAACACTCGACTAACAAGATCTCCCCCATACTGGGCTATAGAGCGCCTCTCGGCACAAAAATAAAGTGCTTCATATGTCATAAGCATGACCATTATGCATCACAGTGTCCAGAGAAGAAAGGTAAAGAGAAGCAATAACGACATCAAATAGAATATTTTGCTAAAACATAGATGAATGAGTTTGCCTCCAAGTTCGAGAACGATTTCTGAATGGTATCTTACCTTTCTTCCAACACATTTCTGAAGAATGCTTCGTATGTGGATAGTGGAGCATCTAGGCATATGACATCAGTGCGGAGCTATTTTCAAGTCCAAAAGAGCACGTCTTAGGAGTTCAAGTTGAGCTTGGTGATGATGCCAAATATCTAGTAGCAAAAGTTGGTGCTATTCCTTTCCAATTCCAATCAAATAATTCCTTAGACTTTAATGATGTGTTGTTTGTTCTAGGCCTTGGGAAGTATTTGCTTTCAATTTCAGTCACGGAAGATAAGGGCTTTGCAATAAGTTCAAGAACCAACAAGTCCTTATAAGACTAACGGACTCTAGCCACGAATTAACTCAAGTGATCACAATTAAGGAAAGCAAGTTATAAAGGTGACCCTGGCTCAAACTAGGGGGACCATGTTTGAGCCTAGTTTGAACTATGGCTCAAACTAGGGTGGCCCTGTTTGAGCCATAGTTCATAACACAGACAATTTGTGAGAGTTATGGCTCAAGAGGATGGGGCATCTGCATCATACTGCATTATCTATTCTAAGGGAGATAGCCGCAAGTAGTGGCAGGTCTTCCAGAGTTCAGCATTGAACAACAAGTGTATGCAGAGGGTGCATGTTCGCCAAGCATGCAAAGGCTACTTTCCCAAGCAACAATAACAAATCTTTTGAGATTCTAGACCCAGTGCATTTGGATGTATATGGACCAATCTTAGTTTCATCAATCACAAAAAGAATGTACTATGTTTCCATCATTTATGAGGTCCTTAAAAGGTTTCAAGAATGTGTATGTGGACCAATGTTAGTTTCATCAATCACAAAAAGAATATACTATGTTTCCATCATTTATGAGGTCCTTAAAAGGTTTCAAGAATAAAAAGCTCAATCACAAAAAGAATGTACTATGTTTCCATCATTTATGAGGTCCTTAAAAGGTTTCAAGAATTCAAAGCTCTACTTGAGAACTAGACACTGAAGAAGATAAAAGTTTTGAGATCAAATAATGAGGTTGACTATACCTTCAATGAATTCAAGGATTTCTACAAGGATTGATGAATCAAACAGGAGTTCATAGTTTCGTACAACCCATTGTAGAACTGGGTTGCAAAGTAGAAGAACCAATCTATCATATGGGCTACTAAGGTAATGATACATAACCAGAATTTGTCAAAGTTTCTATGGACAGATGCATGCAACATAGTAGTCTACATCCAAAACAGGTGTCCTCACAAAATTTTGGAGGACAAGACATCAGAGGAGCCATTCACTAGTGTGAAGCTAGAGGGGATTCATTTTCACGTCTTTGGCTGTCCAATTTATATCCATATACCAACGGAGAAGAGGAACAAGTTGGAGCCCTCTAGTAGGAAGGGTTTGTTTATTGGTTACAACGAGATCTTTATTCCAAAGCAAGAAAGACAATTGTAAGAAGTGTGTAAGGTTTAAGGAAGACTTTGCATAAAGGAAGTCTCATGAACCTATTCAAGTGACAAAAGATGAGGAGCACGAAGCTCTGAAGGTTGAGACAAGATGACCAATCACTTCCAGCTCGAGGAAGCAACCTTCAGGCACAGTATAGGAGCCACCAGCTCCTCCCATTTCTATCAAGGGAACCAATGGTCAACTTAGACATTGATAGATGCTCCTCCCAGTTCTATTAGGGGACCTCAATGGTCCACTCAGACATTGGTAGATGCTCATAAGCATGTTGAGGCTCCTAGGAGCACATTCAAAGAGAGGAAGAAGTTTCCAAACTACATGACATTGATGAGTAGATGAGTAGCATCATAGATTCTGAACCTTCCAATTTTTAGGAGGCAGTCAAGCAACCAATAGGTTTGGAGGAATCCCTACTATACACCTCCATCATGAAGAATGATGTATGGGACATGGTGACTAGATGGGAGGGGAAATTAGTAGTGACAAGATCAAGCATGTCGTAGATGGCAACATAGAGAAGTAAAAAGCAAGGTTTGTGGCAAGAGGGTTCTCCAAGAAGAGGGAGTGGACTACGAGGAGACTTTTGCTCCAATTGCTAGGTACTGTCATTAAAGCACTGGTGTCCTTAGTTTTTGTTATGGGTTGTGTTACGTAGTACTAGTGCACCTTTAGATGTGTCCCGAGGGAGAGAGGGTCATTTTTTTCAGACCAGGAGGGGTGTTATCCAACATTTTCTAAGTGGAGGTTATGGCCAGACCCTTTGGTCCTTATCTTAGGAGTATTATGGCTTAGTAACATTGTTGACTGCCTCATTATAGGGCTTGTAGCCCTAAGGTTGGTGTTTGGGGCTCCTAGGGGTGGGGGTCACTGGGTCCAATGACTCCCCCACTTGTTCCACTACTCCGATGACAGTGACGTCTGTTGTGATTCTCTTGCCTCTCTTTCAGGTCACCCCAGGTACCCTTTTGGTCCCTCTACAGCATAGCGCCCTCACTCCTTGGGCCTCTTCGAAGGATGATGTCATCATCCTCACCAAGTCGTACTGCTTTTTTGGGGGGCCGTTATGGGATTATCAACACTGTTAGGGTTAGATGGGGTATGAAGTCCCCCCGTACCTACTCTATCCTTGAGTTTGGAGTATTTTGCTTAGTTTTAGCCATTTTAGACATTCTTGGGTGAACTCTGGGGAAAATGCCCCAAGTTACCCACAGATTTGATTATTTTATATTATTTTATGTTATAATTTTAATTTGACATGTGATCATTTTAAATTAACATTTTAAGGCATGTAGGCGTAGTTTTTTTTTTTTAAAGTGAGTGTGAGATCATATAAATACAATCTCCTCACTTCATTTTTACACACAACTTATGGGATAAAACTTCTTATGTTACTTTTTTACCTTAGAAGGGTCTTTTTGGAGTGATGCACACCTCTTGGAGGAAGATCTTCATGTCTCTTGGATGAAAGTTGGATGCATTGTTTGTCTTACAAATGCTATGCGGATGCTAGAATAGTTGGAATAACGGGATGCTAGAATAGTTGGAATAACTCATGCACAAGTAACATTTCTTCTTTTGAAAGTTTGTTTGTTGAATGGTAGGTAGATTTTGCATCTTGGAGGATTGAATGGTATCCCTAGGGCTTCATTCTCTTTGAATAGTGTCATTTATCTATTTTTATATCCATTAGCATAGTAAAAACACTCCCAAGAGGAGGTTCCTACATGGTTTATCCTTGGAGCTCCAACTTTGCCCTAATTTAGGCTCTTGAAACCAACCCTTGAGGTTGTTTCAAGAAGCCCTAATCTAGTGACAAGGAGAAATTCACCTTCCTCTGAGGCTAGGGTTTGGGGGTAACAAACATTAAAACCCTAAGTTAACATATCTTTCTCCCTAAACCCTAGTTTGTAAAGTTGTAAATATTATTGCTAGGTTAATTTTTGTATTTTCTTGTACAATTAGTTTTATTTCTATTTTTTACATAATTTAAAACCCTAACCTTAGAAAATAAAACATTTTTTTTTAATTTTGGGCCTCCCTAAAATTTCGGCCCTCTCTCCTACAAATTTGGCCTGCCCTATTTATCCCTTTTTTTCTTAATTTCGGGCCTCCCTAAAATTTCGGCCCTCTCTCCTACAAATTTGGCCTTCCCTATTTATCCCTAGAAACTCTAAAACGAAATTCCTAAAAACCCAAAAAAATGAAAATTTATCAAAATACCAAAAATTACCCTAAAATCTAGCCCTAAAACAGTGGTTATCCTCTTTCTCTACCTCGCCCTCCTCTTTTCTTCGTTTCCCTCCTCACCTTCTTTCCTTTTCTTTCCCCTACCTTCTTCTTCATCCATTTTCCTTCCTCCTCTTCTCCCCTTTCTCCTTCTTTCCTCCTCTTCCTTGTTCTCATATCCCTTCCTCCACCCACGGCCTTCTTCCTATACTGTTGCAACAGTCCACAAAAAGAGGCTCGACCAGCCTCAAAGGGACCTCAGTCCTCTCCCTCAAGCCTCTCTTACCCCACAGCCAAGTCCTAGAGGGTTCGGTCCCCCCTTTAGGAGCTTCTCCAAAGGCTTTAACAACCTGCAATTTCACCCCTTCCTGTTGCATACCAATCAGCTATGGCAGCAAACTATATGCCTTGGTATTCCTCCACATGTCTTAACACCTACATAATTCACCACACATGGTTAGCATTATTTGTTTCTTGGTTTATGACACAAAGTGTTGCAATATTACTTCATAAAGAGGTCTGAAAATTACTTTTAATTGAATGTGATATTACTGTTATATAAATAAAGAAGTCAAGAATTGCATGGTTAAGTACTTAAATAAAGTAGTGTGGTAACTTGAGTACAAAATAATCTCGTTTTTCACTTAACATCGATCACCTTACAGCTGTTGCATTTTTACTTCTGAAAGTGACTACCATCATACTCTTATCACTTATGAACAATCATAAATACATTGATTATATTCACGAATAATAGGTGCTTGTGCTATACTATCCACATTGAATATTTGGAAGACATTTATTATGTAATTTGGTGCTTAAACTCACTACTATTGGATTGTCATATAGAATTGTCCCTAACTAACATCTGTGGTAATTTGGCATAGTCGCCCATCTTTGCTTTTATCATTGGTACTTACTTCATGGTCTATGTTATGTGAGGAATTGTTAAACATTGGTGAATGACCTTACATATGTACTAAATTGCTATTGGGTGTTATTATATTGATTTAACATACCTAGGCATTGTTGGGTGAACTATGTATTCTTCATTATCGTTAACGAATGGTCTCTTCTATTCCCTTGATCATTAGATTGAATATTTGCATTGCTACATCTTATTTGACATCCAAGTGCACTAAACCTAATAGTATGCCTTCTTCATTCGCAAAACTATATTGATTAAGGCACTGGTCTCTAATTTGGTCTCCTAGAAGACATAGCTTCTTGTGTTCTAAGCGTTTTGCAGATCATTGAAGGGCTCCCCCTTGGAGGTTCTAACTCTCCGAAGCAGTTTAGGTAAGTGACTGAGTTGACAGTGGTCCCTTGCCCCATGCATTTGTTCATCGTATACTAGCCCTGCTAGTTCATCCAGTAACAAGTTGGAGGATACATCAAATGGATGTGAAGTCAACTTTCCTTAATGGGATAATTGAGAAAGAAGTGAACATAGAGTAGCGTCAGTACTTTGAGATCAAATGGGAAGGAGTTGTTAGATTTCATACATTCATAGCATAATAATTCATTTGCATAAACAAGATCACTAGAAGAAAGACAACACAAAACAATAACAACAAAGTTTATCCTGGGAAACCCAATAGGGAGAAAACCCAGCAACATTCGTATAGAGATGATAATTCTGAGATCATAGTACAATGATAAAAGAGAAAAGGTTGAAATACTTTCCACGAGTAGAAACCCCAAAATAGTCTTCTTCTCAAGCAGATGCGCACTTCTCTCTCTCTGAGTGATGCAAACTTCACTTGATTGAATGAGTGAATCATGAGGCGCACTTTACCTCTATTTATACAAGTGAAAACATGAAAAATTCCCTAACTGGGCCGACTTCACTTGGGGGCAATTTAATAATTTAATTTTAATATTTTCTTTTGCTTCTTTTCACCCCAAGGTTTACATTGATTCTTTCATGTGTTTTACATAATTAAATACATCAAGTTCATCTCCCTTAGGAGGTATAATCAAGTACTATAAAATACAATAAATAATATCTTCCGAAGTTGCACAAAATACAACACTCCCTCTCAACGAGGAAGGTATTCTTCGGTGTTCATCAACATCACAATCATTTGGGTTTCATCTGTACATCTATATTGTCTTCATCATCTCTATACATATTGAAGGTTGTACACACAGTCTCAATCCTTAGAGAAGTGTCATCATGCATCAACTTCACCAGTCCTTCAGTGAGTCCAAGAGAATCACTCGATCCTGGATCCAGGAGAATCACTCAATCCTAGATATGTGAGATATCAGCCAAACAATCTCTGCTATACCATTTGCTATCTATCTGTCTCATCTGCCGATGAGATTTCTCCCATACCTAATTGAGATCCTAGACGAGCAAATGGGCACGACCATCTACTAGTTGTCCAACTCATCTTCCTATGGGATTTCTCCCATATTTGGCTGAATACCTAGACTGTAGAGGTACCTGTGCAATCACACAGCCAACTATTGATTGTTTGACTCATCTGCCGATGGGATTTCTCCCATACCTGGCTGAGTACCTGAACTGTAGAGGCACCTATGTTAACCCGACCATCTACTGACTGTCCGACTCATCTGCATATGGGATTTCTCCCATATATGGCTGAGTACCTGGACTGTAGAGGTACCTGCGCAAAAGTAGGGTAAGCATCTCGATGTCATCTTTCCCTCTCATGAAGGTACTCGTTCTCTTCAACTCCAAGTCTTCCGCGAAAGTATTGAACTTCAGCCTGGGAAGAGCCTTGGCGAGAACATCTGCAGTCTGGTCGTCTGTTGGCATGTACTGTAACTCGACCGTACTGTAACATCTGATGGAAGTATATCGAGCCACAAGAGAAAATGTCTCATCATAATCAACTCTCTCTTTCTGAGAGATTCCTCTGGCGACAAATCTGGCCTTGTATTTTTCAACACTTCCATTTTCTCCATGCTTGATTTTGTAGAACCATTTAGAAGTCACTACTGACTTCTCCTCAAGTCTCGGCACAACCTCCCATACATCATTCTTCATGATGGATTGATATTCTTCCATCATGGCATCCTTCCAAACTTGGTGTTTCGATGCTTCTTCATAAGTGGTTGGTTCTGAATCAATGATGTTACTCATTAGTGCCACATAACTGGAGAACCTCTGAGGTCTTTTGCTTTCTCTGGAAGTACCATGTCGAGCTTCATGTCCCTCTGCATCCTGCAGAGTCTGTTGTGCCCATCTAGGTCTTTTCCGACCTGCAACATTTCTAGGGATATCAATTAAATCAATGGGATCAACAGGTTCACCCTTTTCAGCTAACTCCCTCTGGACTGGAGGGGGAGATGGTCTCATTTCCTTTGGTTCTAGCATTTCTTCATCATCGATCTCCATGTATGATACTCTGCCTTTCCTGACAGCCATTTCTTCTTCAAAAGTCACATCCCTACTGACTTCAATCTGTTTGGATCCTAGAATGTAAATTCCGTAAGCCTTTGAAGACTCATTGTATCCCACAAAGGTTCCCTTCTTGCCTGAAGGTTCTAACTTCGATCTTTTCTTCTTGGGCACATGTATGTAGACTGGACAGCCAAAGATCCGGAGATGGCCCATTTCTGGTTTCACTCCTGTGAACGCTTTCTTCCAGAGTCATATTCTTCAATATCTTATGTGGACATCTATTCTGTACGTATATAGTGGTTCTGGAAGCTTCTACCCATAAGAACATTTGAAGACTTTGGTCATGTATCATAGCTTTGGCTGCCTCCACACTTATTCTATTCTTTCTTTCTGCAACCCCATTTTGTTGAGGGTTGTAGGGAACTGAGTGAAACCAAAAATGGCTGCCTCCATACTTATTCTATTCTTCTTTCTGCAACCCCATTTTGTTGAGGGTTGTAGGGAACTGTGAGCTCCCTCTTAATTCCTGCTTCGTTGCAGAAATCGTTAAATTTTGTAGAGGTATATTCTCCACCATTATCGGATCTCAAAATTTTGATCCTCTTCCCCGACAGATTCTCGACTTGTGCTTTAAATTCTTTGAACTTGCTAAGTACTTCCTCGGATTCCTTAGACTTGAGGAAGTATATCCAAGTCTTTCGTGATTAATCATCAATGAATGTTATATAGTAATGAAATCCACCCAATGAAGCAACTGTCATGGGTCTGCATAAGTCAGAGTGTACTAGATCCAAAATCCTTTTGGATCTACTCTCACTATCTGGAAAAGATCTCTTGTCATTCTTGCCAATTGCACATCCTCTACATGTTCCATCATGATATACCTGGAACCCTGGTAAACCTGTCACTATATTCTCCAGTGCTGGGAGAGATCGATAGTTTAGATGAGCTAGTCTTATGTGCCATAATTCGCCCATACTTGCAGCATCATGTATTAGGGCTTGGGTGGGTGGAGTGTTTAGTCGATGCAAGCTCTCTTCTCTTATACCAATAAATTTGGTTGTGTTCATGCTTGAGTTCTTCTACCAAGCAAGTACTTTCCCTTCGAAGAAAGCTACTTTATATCCTTTGTCTTCCAAGGATGAGATCCCTTTGGATCTACTCTCACTATCTGAAAAAGATCTCTTGGCATTCTTGCCAAGTGCACATCCTCTACATGTTCCATCATGGTACACCTGGAGCCCTGGTAAACCTGTCACTATATTCTCCAGTGCTGGGAGAGCTCGATAGTTTAGATGAGTTAGTCTTCTCTACCATAATTCGCCCATAGTTGCAGCATCATGTACTAGGGCTTGGATTGGTGGAGTGTTTATTCGATGCAATCTCTCTTGTCTTATACCAATAACTTTGGTTGTGTTCATGCTTGAGTTCTTCTACCAAGCAAGTACTTTCCCTTCGGAGAAAGCTACTTTATATCCTTTGTCTTCCAATGATGAGATGGAGACAAGATTTCTTTTCATACCAAGTACATTGAGCACATCACTTAGGTGTAGTGTGTCATTTGATTCTAGTTGAAGAGAGGTGGCTCTAGATCCCTTCACATTGCAGCTAGCATCATCTCCAAGTACAAGACAAAGATGTTAATCTTTCTCAACTAATTCTGAAAGATTTTCTTTGTAACCTATCATGTGTCTAAAAGCACCACTATCTATGAGCCAAGTGTCACTAGTGGTGGGAATATTACCTGATAAAGCTGAGATGAATAGAAATTATGTATGATCTTCATCCTTGTGCTTCTTGTGATGATGGTCTTCTTCTACATCAGCGGTGGATGCTTCGTGCTTCCTTTTACTTGAACTTTAACAACTACTGGCGTAGTGTCCATATTTCCTGCATCTATAGCATTGAACTTGAGATATGTCCTTCTTGTTCTTTTTCTCTGGGCAAGGACTTGATCTCCTATCTTGGTGCTTGTGTTTCTGGAACTTCCTTCCTTTCCCCTTACCTTTCTTGGCATGGGATACAAATGCTTGATTCTCCTCAGGTTGAGTACCATGGAGTCTTTGTCGTGCTGCAATCCTTGTCTCCTCTTGAGTTCAATCCACCCAAAGTTTATCAAACTTGGGTAGTTTAGATCTACCACTTATGCTTTGAATAAAGGACTCCCAAGAAGGTGGAAGACCATTCAGAGTGGTGATAACAAGCTCCTTATCATCAATGGGATCTCCACTGATGCTAAGCTTGTCCCTTAGTTCTGTGATCCTCATGAAGTATGAGGGAATGGATTTTGATTTGGACATCTTCATATTTGAAAGTTGGTTCCTCAACGTCATAGATACATTGAGGCTAGTGTGTTCAAAAAAATTCTTTATGGTCTTGAAAATTTTCCAAGCAATCTTCTTTCCTGAGATTTGTAGAACCAAATGATCTCTTACTGAGTCCACCAGAATCCTTCTTGCTCTAGCATCATTCTTCCTCCATCAAGATTTGTCTTCTTTAGCTTCTGGTTCATGGACTTTATCATTTACATATTGTCATAGATAATTTTCTTCTAGTAGTAGAAGAACCCTAGACTTCCAAGAGATAAAGTTGGAAGCTCCTTCCAAACGATCTTCAACCTTCATACCAATCATCTTGACTGCAGATCTGGTTCAAAAACCCTAGCAGGAGCTAGGTCAAAAATGAAAGTTGAAAATTTTAAAAATTGATTCCACAGATAGATGCGCCTTGCCAAGGCGAGTTGAGAAGAGGTAGGGCTGATCCAAAACTGTGGAGAGAAGTATGTCAAAACTGAAACCCTAATTTCTGTTGTCGCTGAAGAATTAGGTCAAAAATTGAAAATTCTCGGAATTGAATTATGTCTTCACCAAAAGATGCACCTACCTAAAGCGAAATTCTCAAGGCTCTTTTTCTCCAAAATGTTGGGTGAAGACTTCAGAAGATGAAACCCTAGTTCCGACAATGTTCCGACAATGGCTTCTTCTAGAACTGCTCTGATACCATGTTAGATTTCATACATTCATAGCATAATAATTCATTTGCATAAACAAGATCACTAGAAGAAAGTCAAAGCTCAAAAAAATAATAACAGAGTTTATCCCGGGAAACCCAATAGGGAGAACTTAGAAAACCCAGCAACCTTCATATAGAGATGATAATTCTGAGATCAGAGTACAATGATAAAAGAGAAAAGGTGGAAATACTTTCCACAAGTAGAAACCCCAAAATAGTCTTCTTCTCCAACAGATGCGCACTTCTCTCTCTCTGGGTGATGCGAATTTCACTTGATTGAATGAGTGAATCATGAGGTGCACTTTACCTCTATTTATAGAAGTGCAAACATGAAAAATTGAAAAATTCCCTAACTGGGCCAACTTCACTTGGGGGCAATTTCATAATTTAATTTTAATATTTTCTTTTGCGTTTTTTCACCCCAAGGTTTACATTGATTCTTTCATGTGTTTTACATAATTAAATACATCAAGTTCATCCCCCTTAGGAGGTATAATCAAGTACTATAAAATACAATAAATAATATTATCCGAAGTTGCACAAAATCCAACAGGAGTTCCATGTTTGCAGGTTGAAAAAGGCCTTGTACAGACACAAGTAGGCACTAACAGCATAGTAGTATAGGATTGATAGATACCTGCAACGTATGGGCTTCACCAAAAGTGAAGCAAATCCCAATGTATATAAGAAGCAAATCCCAACGTATATTTTATATTTGTTGAGGTTTATCCACTTATTTTGGTGATGTATATAGATGACTTGTTTCTTACATGTTCAGAGAAGCTCATAGCAAGTTGTGTAATGCAAATATGGCAGCCAAGTTAGAGATGAAGGACATCAAAGTGATGCATTACTTCTTGGGGTTGAAGGTTTGGTAGAGACCAAAGGAACTTTTCCTTGGAAAACATAAGTACACAATCAAGATCCTGAAGAGATTTTAGATCAAGGACTACAAACCTATGGCCACACCTATAATCATTAATCTGAAGAAGGTAACAACTTTAAGTTCAAATATGGAGGATCCCATGTTATATAGCCGATGTATCTAGTTAACACTAAGCGAGATATATGTTTTGTAGTGAACACCTTGAGTTAGTTCATGATGGAGCCGAGGCGGTAGCATTCGGTAGCAACAAAACATGTGCTCACATACTTGAGGGGCACAATGCAGTACGGGCTAAGATATTTTGGAAATGGTGAGGTGAAACTACAAGGGTATTCCGACTAATTTAGGCAGGCAGTGCATGACATCCTAGTCTGTCCAATGGATGCAAGGTCTGTCCAATGGATGCAAGAAAATATGGTAATGTTCCTGTAGAAACAAATTAATATGCAGCTAGAAGAAATACTCTAACAACAAGCCTTTTTCCTCTACAGTTGTTGTTCCTCAAGTGATGTAGATAATGGTGAACATTCTTGGCACCAAGATTTGTAGAAAAACACTAGTAATTCACCCCCAAACGCATGTAGCAGCTTGTCAACTACTTGATGTTCCCTCAGCTTATATCTACCTTGGATTTCTACCTACATGATGTCACTAAGTTCAGTCAGAAGGCTGCAACAGCTCCCTCTTTTCAAGTTGACTTCAACAATGAATGGAGTAGCAAGCTAAGGGTAAAGTATCTCAACTTCGGTAGTATCTTAACCAGAAGAAAGAAAGACCTCTTTCTCCCAATGCACTCTCTTACAGTGTTGTAGCTTACCTATAGTGTGTCGACCTCCAACAGAGAACTAAATAGCAGCTTCAAAGCACTTTCTAACCCACACAATTTGGTCATTGAGTTAACTGGTGCACCCTCCTTTGAAAGAGTGATTTGTGTCTGAATGGAATGGTGTCTATCACAAGACTGCGCCCTCCACAAAGTCAACAATGTAACCTAGTGTGCCCTGACATCATGAACATAACACGACCATGAATGCACCCTCTCTACTTGAAAATCCCAAACCTCTGCAATCACTAAAGAAACTCAAATCTAAAGACTAAAATGAAATCCAAATGACAACAATCAAGCACACTGAGAAATCTAAAGTGATTCCTCCATATGAAGAGCTAGGATATATTGTTGCACTGTCGAAACTCTTCACCTCCTCCTAGGGTTTCGTCCAAGAGAAGCTTAGAATCTTAAGAGCTCTTAGTTTTCGAAATTGCAAATGACAAGAATATGAATGAAAGAGTGGACTCTCCCTCACTTTTATAACTCTTTTTCTCTCTTGTGACTCTTCAACTTCCCTTTCTCTCTCTCGTGAGAAAGTAACATCTATTCTCATGTCCCTTTTTGGTAACATTTTACCTTTTTGGGCCACTTTCAAGTTTTAACTTAAGTGACTTTTATAAAGACACTAGTAAATCATTATTAAATGTCACTTTATAAAGTTCTTTTGATCCTAAGTGACATTAAATAATTAATTAATTCCCTATTTCCTCGACTATAGCCTACGGGAAATAGATAGGTTAATAAGTCATCTCTAAGGTGGTCAGATGGAAGGTGACATGACAACAAGCACCTAGGGTTTGGAATTTTTGTTGGAAATAATGTAACTTTGGAAGTTATTATTATTGTACTTTATTATCTTATTGTTGTACCTCCTTCGGGAAATGATATTGATGTATTTGATCATGTAAAAGCCTTGAAAGAATCAACATAAACCTTGGGTTGGAATTACCCAAAGAAAAGAGTTATTAAATGTAATTTTATCTTCCCCTAAGACAAGTCGGCCCAGACAGTTAGACAAGTCGACCCAGTAAGGAAAGAGTCACTTTTTTTATGTCTATGAATAGAGAGGTCGCACCTCTCATTTGGTCACTCACTAAACTCAAGCAAGTTCACTCTAAGAGAGAGAAAAGTTCGCTACTGTAGCTGGAGAAGGGTTTCTTGGGGCTACTACACTTGGAGAACTTTCTCTTTCTCTCTCTCTCCTTTTTGATATTTGGAAATACATTGATCTCTAAACTATTTATCTCTATACGAAGGTTGCTAGGTTTTCTCCATGTTGGGTTTCTCAGGACAAAATTGTGTCTATTGTTTATGTGCTTGGTTATTCTTTTAGTGATCCTATTTTATTATTTGCAAATAATTATATTGTTAAAATTGTACAAAATCCAACATGGTTTCAGAGCAGTGCTAAAAGAAGTCATCGCCAAAAACTAGGGTTTCATATTCCAAAGGCTTCCCACCTTAGTTTTCCCTGAAAAGAGCATTGGGAATTCCCCCCTAGGGAAGGTGCATCTTTCTGTGAAGGAAAATTCCAGTTTTGAGAATTTTCAAATTTTGACCTAATTCTGCAGTCGCTACAGTTTCTGCAGAAATTAGGGTTTCCAATTTTTAACCCTTTTGTCCACAGATTTGGCTCTACCTTACCTCTTCTCAACTCGCCTTGATAGGACACATCTATCTGGAACCAGTTTGCAAAAGTCCAAACTTCATTTTTACCTAGCTCCTGCTAAGGTTTCTGGTCCAGCACTTCTGTGAAGATAATTGGAATGAAGGTTGAAGATAGACTTGATGGACCTTCCAATTTCAGCGCTTTGGAAATCTAGAGTTGTTCTCATATTAGAAGAAAATGATCTATTGAAGTTCGTCAATGAGAAGGTTCCAGAACCAAAAGAAGAAACAGAAAAGAACCAGTGGAGAAAGAATGATGCTATGGCAAGAAGGATCTTGGTAGATTCAATAAAAGATCATTTGGTCTCTCAAATCTCTTAGAAGAAGATAGCCAGAAAGATCTGAGCCAAGAGATACGCTAAGCACTAGTGGAGAACATCTTGAAGATAGAGAACTTGTTATAACAACTCTTAATGGTCTACCTCCCTCTTGGGAACCATTTATTTGATCGATTATGGGCAGATTGCATCCAGGAAGAAGCGAGAATTGACGCTCGAAATAAACTACATGGCAATTAATCTGAAGAGAATCAAGCTTTTACACCTCATGCCAAGAAAGGCAAAGGAAAAGGAAGAAAGTTCCATAACGATAATAACAAAGATAGAGGATCAAGCCCACCACTATATCAGAAGAAGAAGAAAGATCTCTCTCACATTCAATGCTTCAAATGAAATAAGCATGGCCACTATGCCAAATATTGTCGAAGTTCAAATAAAAAGAAGCACGAAGCCTCAACTACAAATATTGATAAAGATACTTCTCACAAGAAGTCAAGGAATGATGATCGTACAGAGTTCTTCTTCTAGTGCTCCCCGTGATGAGGTGATGATATGAAGATACAGACTACGATGGACTCCCAGCAAGAAAAATAAAGAACAAAGGACTCTCATGATTCCCACAAGGAGGCAATGGGAGCCCACCCACAAAAATAATAAAAGATAAGTATTCGGATTTACTGCTCACATAGATCTATTTATATTTTTCTTTTAACAAATTGGATGCAGATGTATTAAGAAGTTTGATAAGCATTTGATATAATAGCTCACTTATAGATGTACCATAGGCACTTGTTGTACTTGTTATGCATAAACACAACATTTCATAAACACCTCTGGAGCTAGTTTATATGATATCTCCTTCTTACATGCTTAGAGTAATGCACACTCTTGATGGCATGTTCTAGTGGAGAGAGCAAACATCTAGATAGTTACCATATGTGTTTGGAATACATGTTTATGATTGTTGTGTTGAAGTATTGGCTAAGATGCCTACATTCCTATGTAAACTATTGCCATTGCATTGAAATATAAATTGGTTAAATTTGATTATGCAATGTCGCTAACCATCTGATGGGACTTGACTTGTAGGGAAAAGACCATATGATATGGCCTACAAGAGAAGGATGATGACAGTTGTTCCGATGAACAAGTGGTGGACACAGGGATCTCGTTAATGTTCAAATTAATCAAAAGTAGGAAGCTTCTAGAGCATGACTCTTAGCCTAGAAAGATGACTCTGAGACAAAGCAGTTAGATGGAAGTCATGACTATGCAGCAGGGAATAGACGAGGACCTAATGCATCCAGTTGTATTTGATACATGACCCACAGGCCCAAAGGATCTCATATAGAGATTGGTGCTTGGGAGAAAAAGGCTCCAACAGATGTCGATCTCTCTCTACTACAAATGTTCAGTTCTTCAAATGATTATGGAAAGCAATCGATTTCCAATTAGAGTCATGAGAGAAGGATTAGAGTATGTTAGTCCTGAAGCACGAAAGTTACTCAATTAAATTTCTGAGCAGGTGCACATCTATTCAGTTAGAATTGTGCCTCGGAACTTGTTGCTGACGATGATCCCTTGTTTGTGATGATCTATTCCTCACTAAGATAGAGGGAATTAGCCCTTGAGATGAGGATCTTGGCCTATTGATGGTGTGGTAGAAACATGATGAGATCTTCCTACGTTAAGGAAGAACACAATTGAGATCCTGAGCAGATACAACATGATGACTGTGAGTACCTGGCTACACTGATGGCGTTGCTGGTTGATTCAAACAGATAGTTGAGAGGATACTTGATGTACCTGGATCGTCACCAGCATGGATACTTCCATCTTAGTAAGGAATTGTGCTCGTTTGCTCTGTGAAAGCTGGTTGGAACCCGAAGTGATAGGAAGATGGACCTACCTATGGATAACTCTAGAGAGGGAGCAGGATGCTTAGTTGCAGCGGGAGCAGGATGATCAGCTACAAAGGGAGCAGGACGCTCTAGCACAGAGGGAGATGTGATGAGCATGATTGTAATACCAGACAAGTATTAGCCATGTGTCTTGGATAAGGGTGAGTGGTCCCATGGTAGTACCACATCTTCTCCCAAACACCCTGTGATAGGGTGGGGAGACTAGTCTCTTGGTACTATCTCATGCAAGTGCATAAATTCAGTCATGTGATTTGTTACTATTCCATATATTTAACTAGAATAGAGAAGGACAGAAATGTTTGCTCCGATATACTTCATGCCTCTGCTAGTTGATATGTGTGCAGGTAGACTCCGAGAATGAGTGAGGAGATTGGTCCCATGATTGACTCCCTAGGTAAGAGGGAAGGTTGAGTTTACTCCTTGACACTCTGTGATGGAATGGGCAGATTGGTTCCATGATTATATCTTTTTCCAAGAGGGAAGGACGATGATACAAAGACCAATGCATTCTCCCGATCACTCCGAAAGGAGTGAAGAGATCTCTCGGACATCCTAAGATGGGATGGAGAGGAAACTGCATTCTCCCGATCACTCCGAGATGGAGTGAGGAGATCTCTCATACATCGTGAGATGGGATGGATTGGCCACTGTATCCTCCCGATCACTCTAAGATGGAGTGAGGAGATCTCTCAGACATCCTGAAAAAGATGGAGAGGCCAGCGCACACACCTGATCACTCTGAAAGGAGTGAGGAGATCTCTCATCGAGAGATTTAGTGCATTCTCCCAATCACTCTAAAAAGAGAGGAAATCTCTCAGACATCCTGAGACAAGATGGAGAGGCTGGTACACACTGGCGCACACTGGTACTTTTGTATGGACTCACCGATGGACTGGTTGAGTTGGTGCATGTTCCCCGATGGACTGGATGGAGCTGACGCATGATGGACTCACCAATGGATTGGTTGAGTTGGTGCATGTTCCCCGATGGACTAGATGGAGTTGATGCATGATAGACTCACCGATGGACTGGTTGAGTTGGTGCATGTTCCCCAATGGAATGGATGGAGTTGATGCATGATGGACTCTCCGATGGACTGTGCAAAGTTGTTGAGCTGATGTATGGATCGACCGATGGACTGAGTGGAGTAGATGCATGATGACACTTCTTGACGAACTGAGATTGTGTTGAAGACCTTCCGTATGTATAGAGATGTTCGAGACAGTTGTGATGTAAAGTTGAGATCAAGATGATCGTGTCCAGTAATGCTGATGATGACCGTGTCCGAAGAATACCTTCCTTTTCCTTGTTAAGAGGGAGTGTTGGAAATAATGTAACTTCAGAAGTTATTCTTATTGTACTTTATTATATTATTGTTGCACTTCCTTCAGGAGATGATATTGTTGTATTTGATCATGTAAAAGCCTTGAAAGAATCAACATAAACCTTGGTTTCGAATTAACCAAAGAAAAGACTTATTAAATGTAATTTTATCTTCACCAAGACAAGTCAGCCTAGACAGTTAGACAAGTCGGCCCAGCAAGGAAAAAGTCACATTTTTTATGTGTATAAATAGAGAGGTCACACCTCTCATTTGGTCACTCATTCAACTCAAGCAAGTTCGCTCTAGGAGAGAAACGTTCGCTACTGCAACTGGAGAAGGGTTTTTCTTGGGGCTACTACACTTGGAAAAGTTTCTCTCTCTCTCTCCTTATTGATATTTGGATGTACACTGATCTCTAAACTATTTATCTCTATACGAAGGTTGTTGGGTTTTCTCCCTATTGGATTTCCCAGGATAAAACTTTGTGTCTATTATTTATGTGCTTGGTTATTCTTTTAGTGATCCTATTTTATTATCTGCAAATAATTATACTGCTAGAATTGTACAAAATCCAACAATTTTAACATTAAGGAACTTCAGTGCAGCCACTCTGATGAGATTTAGGGTATACAAGCAAGTTTCACTTCTATTTCTTATAGCCATATCTTCATAGAAAGGAACCAAGTAGTAGACAATTTATCAAAGTAGAGACTTCATTTAGATCATTCAGGAAAATAAAAAATGGTTTTTGTAATGAATCTTAAATGCATCTTTCTTTTGATAGAAGAAATTTTATTTCGTACTTCAGGCTTTCAAAGATCACTTGTATGCTTCGAATGCACAGCGGAAACAATAAACCAAACATATAAATGGACACAAGATGTTTGAGCAATGCTCTTGGAAGAAAACCCCGAAGGGAAAACTAGTAGAGAGAGATAAACTTTTATTATGAGCCCACATAAATTAATGAGTTACAACAATAAATTTCTAGCAATAAATATTCTTATACTTATCTCGAATTGTGCCAAATACCACCTCGATTGAGTGCCAAACCTCCATGAAATTCATACTCAATTTGTGTACGGCCTTTACAATCTGTTGAGCAATCAAATCACCCTCAAAATCTGTGCTAGATCTCTGCTGGTAACGTATGGCCTGTATAGAATGGTGACAGCAGAAATATAACTTGAAATCTGTGCTAAAAATGCCTCGATTTCTGTGCCAATATTATGTTGTACGGCTTTGTCAAATCCGTACTGTATGGTATTGTTTATTGTTGTGCTTTGCCTTGGATTGTGTGCCCTCTTTCCTCCTTGGAAATCACACCCCTTCTTGTTTTCACTTTATAAAAGTCACGTGTATTCATTAAATAATAAAAGACCACTTAACTTTATAAAAATCACTTTAACACAACAGAAGTACCCCCGAGCTACCAAAATCTAACAAAGAAAGGGTGACTAATTAGACTACTTATTAATTTCTACCTCCCTGACGAGTGATCAAGGTAGAATATGAACCTGGGTCAAAGTTGGAGGTAAATTGGATCGTTTAGTAATTTTTCTCCAAATGAAGGGAGGAATGTAAGCCCCAAAAGCCCTTCAAGCTTAATTCTAGTTGGTTGGAGATTGAAGACTTTGTTAGATTGATCAAAACAAAATACAAGCCATTTGAAGCCTCCCTCATAGGATCTGATATCCCACAGTTTGCTTTGAACCTCAAGTTTGTCAAAAGGTCAGCTATCTCATGGGATAATGACAAGAATAATAAAGGATGAACATGCATTATATCACTTGAAACACAGTTTATAGAAATTAATGATAAAGAAGATGATGGTCTTATTGATGACAAACTCAGGCTAATTTTTGCCTCCCTGATGAGTGATCACAATAGGATAAAAAAAATCGGTCGAAGTTGGAGGTTACTTGAACCATTTGCTAATTTTCCTCTCACTGGCAAGGGAGGAATATAAGCCCCAAAACCCATTCAAGTTTAATTCTAGTTGGTTGGAAGATGAAGACTTTGTCAGGTTGATTAAAGCATAATGATGACAAACTCAAGCTAATTTTTGCCTCCCTAATGAGTGATCACAATAGGATTAAAAAATGGGTCGAAGTTGGAGGTTACTCAAACCATTTGCTAATTTTCCTCAACTGGCAAGGGAGGAATGTAAGCCCCAAAAGCCATTCAAGTTTAATTTTAGTTGGTTGGAAGATGAAGACTTTGTCAAGTTGATTAAAGCATAATGCAAGCCAATTGATGCCTCCCCAGAGAGACTGCAAGACTACAATTTGTTTCAAACCTCAAGTTTGAGAAAAGGGCAACCGTATCTCTTAGGCAAATGATAAGAGAATAATAAAGGATCAACAAGCATTAGTATCACTTGAAACACAGATCATAGAAATTAATGATAAAGAAGATGATGGTCTTCATGTTAACAAAATTAGGGTAATTTATGCATCCTTGATGAGTGATCACAAAAGGATAAGAACTTGGGTCGAAGTTGGAGGTGAATCAAACCATTTGCTAATTTTTCTCCAAGTGGCAAGGGAGGAATGTAAGCCCCAAAAGCCATTCAAGTTTAATCTAGTTGGTTGGAGGAAGAAAACTTTGCGATATTGATCAAAGCATAATGCAAGCCATTTGATGCCTCCCTATTGGGCAAATGACAAGAGAATAATAAAGGATGAAAAACATTAGTATCACTTGAAACACATATCATAGAAATTAATGATAAAGAAAAAAGGCAATCTCTTGGGAAAATGACGAGAATAGTAAAGGGCGAACCAGCATTAGTATCACTTAAAACACGAATCATAGAAATTAATGATAAAGAAGATGATGGTTGTTTGTTGACGAAATTTGTCTAATTTATGCCTCCTTGATGAGTGATCACAATAGGATAAGAACTTAGATTGAAGTTGGAAGTGAATCAAACCATTTGCTAATTTTTCTCTAAATGACAAGGAAGGAATGTAAGCCCCAAAAACCATTCAAGTTTAACCTGGTTGGTTGGAAGAAGAATACTTTGTCGGATTGATCAAAGCAAATTGCAAGCCATTTGATGCCTCCCTCAAAAAGCTTGCAAGCAAGCCTACACTTTGCTTCAAACCTCAAATCTGTGAAAAGGACAACAATCTCATGGGCAAATGAAAGATAATAATAAAGGATGAATAGGAATTAATATCACTTGAAAAGTTCAAACACAAATAATAGAAATTAATCATAAAGAAGATGATGGTCTTGTTCATGGCAAACTTAGGTAAATTTAAGGGTTTTGAAACCAAAGAAGAGGAAATTTCTTGCAAATCCATAGGCCCTATGGAGACTCAAAAGTAGGGCATTATGGCTAGAAAAGAGGGATGAGAACATAGGAATTAATATCACTTGAAAAGTTGAAACACAAATAATAGAAATTAATCATAAAGAAGATGATGGTCTTGTTCATGGAAAACTTAAGTAAATTTAAGGGTTTTGACACCAAAGAAGAGGAAATTTCTTGCAAATCCATAGGCCCTATGGAGACTCAAAAGTAGGGCATTATGGCTAGAAAAGAGGGATGAGAACACACCGCATTTCCATAATTTTGCAAATTATAGGAAAACCCCAAACAAAATCTAGGAGGTACAAAGAGATGATGCATCAAAACCGTAGAGCTTCTAAGACATTGTTGCTCTACGAGTGGATCATTTTGGGAAGATAAATAAAGAGGATAGTGCAAATATTGTAGAAATGGTGAAAATGATATCGTTATTTCCTAACTTTCTAGATGGTATAAGAAATGAGAGATTAATGGAGGAGATCACTAAAGATGAGGTACAAATAGTACTTCATAGTTTTCAAAAGGACAATGAGTACTGGAAGAGCACTAGGTATCTTCTATTCTACTTGCATTGTTTTAATTCCAAAAAAAAGGACAAACCCTACACTTTTGATGACATCAAGCCATTTCCCTATGTGACTATACTTACAAGATAATTGCCAAGACAATAACCTTGAGAGTGTTAGAAAGTGACAACAAGGAAAGTCTTCCTGCATGTCGAAGACTTAAATGGAAGAAGCCAATAAAATGTATTTAATTTATCTTTCCTAAGTTTACTTTGGAAAATAAATTAAAGTGATCTAATTATTAATTGACTTAATGGAACACTTTATTATAAAGTGAAAGTGAAAATATTTAAGTGATGGCCAGATCTAATCTTAGCCATCCAATCTCACCGGAGGATCTCGTCCATAGATCCATAGTGAGAATAAGGTTTTTCGCTTAGCCAATGAGTTAAAAGGAGGATCAATTGGTGGAGAGGACACAGTTACATTCCGACTGAGAGATTCTTGCTCATAGCAAACAGCAGGAGAGTGGGATAAGTTTGAGATAGAGCTTTTGCAGAGAAGACAGAGGAGCAGCAATCCAGAGAGGACTATACGAACTAGCAAGAGAGAGAGCTGAGTTTGATTCACAGAGGGAGGTCGTGATCAGGCTGTACAGTAGCTGTACAGATTCTATATAGTTGACGTCAGCAAGCCGTACAACAGTCGGTCGTACAGCTGCACAGCAGCCCGTACCTTTCAGCGGGATTTTTTCTCAGTGAGTTTGTGTGGTACGATTTTGCCAGTTGGGCAAATCAATTTCTAAATTGTATTGCTCCATATTTTCTTAATAAAAATATATTCTCAGACTGTTACACGTGTTTTCCCATCTTGGGTTTTGTCCGGGGGTTTATACCCAAAAAGATTGCGTTGTCTCTATTGATGTGATTGATTGGTATTTCTCTCAGTTTTTTATTCCACTGCATTTTATTTGGTGAAGAAATCTATGTGTGTTTAACAGTAAGAATTTGGGTTTAATTAAATTAATCCAACATACTCTAGCCCTAGAGTGGATTTTAAGGAAATTTACATGGTATCAGAGCTCTTCTGAGCAGACTGAGAGAAAGCAACAAGTTGGTTGGATAGATCGTTGGCATATCTATCCAAAGGTTTACAACTACTATTCACTATGGTCGTACAATTGAGAGTTGAGGATAGACTCCTTGGGGCACAAAACTTTCCTACTTGGAAAGAGAAGATCACCACGATCCTAGATGTCAGTGATGCTGAAGAGCACATTGATGATCATAAATTTGCTCCCACAAATCTGGTAGACATGGCTAGATGGAAGAAGATAGATTCCAAAACTATGTTGATCATCTTAGATGGGGTGAAAGACCATATAATCCCTCATCTATCTGGGAAGAAGACCGCATTAAAGACATGTAAGGCTTTGGAGAGTCTCTACCAGAGCAAGAATGAAAACCAGAAGATGGTGCTGCGGGAGAGATTGCGCAATACCAGGATGGCTAAGGGTGAAGGAGTGGTGCCTTATCTTACAAGGCTCACACAAATTAGGGATGAGCTTGGAGCAGTGGGCTCTAAGACTGAGGATGAGGAGCTAGTTTGTATAGCTCTCAATAGCTTTTCTAAGCCATTGGACGTCTTTGTTAAAGGCGTGGTGGCTAGGGAGAAGCTTCGTGACTAGCAGAGATTGTGGGATGACTTCACATAGGAAGAGCCCAAATGGGTCAAGGTTCAGCTTCATCCAACGGTGCTCCACAAATCATGGATGAAGAGGCTCTAGCCCTAACAAGCAGGTAAGGGGAAGGCAAAGAAGAAGGGTGGCAAGAAGAACTTGGACATGGAAAAAGTCAAGTGCTTCATATGCCACAAGCATGGACACTTTGCTTCCTAGTGCCCAGAGAGGAAGAAGAACAACACCCAGATGGCAGGTTCTGCAGAGGTGGATGACTTCAGCAAAAGTTTTGATGAAGACTATTGCTTGATAGTTGGCATGGCAAGTTCCATCGACAGCAGTATCTGGTATGTGGACAGCGGTGCATCTAATCACATGACAGGACATAGGTCGTTCTTCAAGAGCTTGAAGGAGGGTGGAGTAAATCTCCATATTGAGTTAGGAGATGATGTGCGGTATCAGGCGCAGGGTGTTGGCACTGTTTCGTTTCAAAGGGAGTATGGAAAACCTATCAGCTTTGCTGATGTTTTATATGTCCCAAGGATGACCAAGAATCTCATATCAGTTTCCACACTAGAAGACAAGGGTTTTCTAGTGACTTTTCGGGACATGAAAGTATATATCAGGCCACATGGGTCAGATCAGAGATTGGACAGGATGATTGGGGTTTGGAGTGGGAAGGTTTACAGACTACAGTTTGAGCCTGCAAAGGCTCTGGTTAGTAGCAGCAGCAGTGATTGTGAGTTGTGGCATAGGAGGATGACACACTTACATCATGGTGCACTAAGGCGTTTGAGACAGGCAGTCATTGGATTTCCTTCAGTACAGGAGGAGAAGCACAACCACTGCAAGGGTTGTGCGTTGGGGAAGAACATCAGAAAACCTTTCCCACATAGTGAACACAAGTCTGAGGAGGCCTTAGACTTGGTGCATTCAGATGTATGCGGACCGATGAGCGTCCATTCTTTCAGTGGTTACAGTTACTGAGTCACATTCATTGATGACTATTCCAAGAAAACCTGGATCTATTTCCTGAAGGCCAAGTCAGACGTCTTTGAGCGTTTCCGAGAGTTTAAGACTCTCGTGGAGAACCATACAAGAATAAAGATCGGGATATTGAGGACAGACAACGGTGGTGAGTACACCGGCAGAGAGTTCATGGAGTACTGTGCATCAGAGGGGATCAAGAAGGAACACACTATTCCTCATACCCCGCAGCAGAATGGAGTGGCGGAAAGGAAGAAAAGGACACTTGTGAGTGCAACCAAGGCCATGTTATTTGATCAGGGATTATCACTATTCCTATGGGCCGAGGCATTTCAGACTGCAGTATATGTCCAGAACAGGTGTCCCCACATAACATTGGGGAGAAGACACCTGAGGAGGTATTCAAAGGTACTAGACCAGATGTGAGCCATTTGCACATATTCGGGAGTATCTCCTATAGTCACATTCATGCTGACACTAGGAAGAAGCTGGATCCTTTGGAGAGAAGGGGCTTCTAGTTGGTTATAGTGAGACTTCCAAGGCTTATAGAGTATATGTCCCAACTCACAAGAAAATCATTATGAGCAGGGATGTCCAGGTTGATGAGGACAGAGCCTTGAGAAGATCTATGGACTTACCAACACAAAAGCAACCAGCTGAGGACTCAAGACGAGTCAAGTTGGAGGAGCCATAGGTACAAGTTCAGACATAGGGCACAGGTTCTAGTAGTCAAAGGGAGTCAGGTGGACAGGATCCTCCTATCTTTAATGGAGAGGATGAGCAGCAGCAAGAGGACATCCAGCAACCACAACAGGTAGACACTAGGCCATGGCCTAAGTGGTAGCCTCAACTCCCAATGGATGGGAAACCAAAGAGGTGCAACCAAGATATCCTCGACTCCCAATGGATGGTTGTCACGCCAATCGAAGCAATCTTCACTTTATGTTATCTAGCTCAAGACAACAAAGGGGGAAACCCAGATCTACTCCCGATAGGAAAGATCAAAACAAGACACCAGATCAAATCAAGTATAGATGAAGTACGTAAGGTGCATGATAAACCCTAGATCTATGGATGAAGTCACAAGGTGAATAATAGGTTGGATCAGGAGGTTTAGACAATGTAGATTTGGTCCAACATGTTTATGTGAGTGACTTTATGAGGTTTGGAACAAGATCCAGGATCAGGGTACTAGTCAAAGATGAGAAAATCCACTGCCTTGGGAACCGTGTCCAATGCAGGGTGGTTAAGGACCAAATTGGGGCTAACCAGTACCAAAGATGAGCTTGATGAATGGATATGACAGTGTTTAGGTGTTCAAGCATGCAAGACAAAGATCAAACCACAAGTTAACCCAACAATCCAAGAAAGTCAAATTGGCTTGGAGAGGATTAGTGCCTTGGGAAATGGGCCAAATGGATTCGGATGTCCACCAAATTATAGATCTAGGATGTTGAGGTGTCAAGCTACGCAGATCTTGAAAATTAGGGTCATCCAATGGCTAGATCTCAGTAGATCTGAGATCGAAATGTATCACAAAGTGACTCAAATGGGGCTCAACCCTCAAAATTAGGAATGGGGCCCACAAGGAGAAAATCACTGAAGTGACACACTAGGGGTAGGTTATCAAATGTGTAGATCAAGGATCAAGTGGGATCTCACCTACCCGGGTGCTAGATCTTAGCAAACTCACCCTCCTAGGAAGTGCGACCTCTCTTGGAGAGGCTAATTTGCCTTGGGAAATGGGTCTGATGAAGGCCAATCCACACCAAACTATAGATCCGAATTGTCGTGGATGCTATAGAGGTGGGTTTTAAATTTTATACCCAAATGCCAAGTAGATCTTGCTATATCTGAGAAATTGTAAATGAGGGTTTGAAATATGAGGGTTTTAACAATGAAGTAGCTATGCCAATGGATTGGAACCAAGACAAGAAGAACAAACCTGTGGATCTTACCTAGATAACCTTGTAGATGCCTTGATGATGATGATCTATGCAATCCCGATCAATTTGAAGCGATTTGAAGTAGTTTTCTATGAAATCGATTTGCCCAAGGAAGCCAATGCGCCCTCTCTCCTGCACAGTAAACGTCAACAATATCAGATTTAATGAGGCAAGAGATAAAGACTACTGCTACAGAAGAAGTAACAAGGGAAAAGCATAGATCACAATGATACTAATGATAACCCCCTGATACAAGCGAATGCCAAGCCAAGCGAGTTGAGGAGCCCCCTGCAAAAACACCCAAGAAAATATGGTAATGTTCCTGTAGAAACAAATTAATATGCAGCTAGAAGAAATACTCTAACAACAAGCCTTTTTCCTCTACAGTTGTTGTTCCTCAAGTGATGTAGATAATGGTGAACATTCTTGGCACCAAGATTTGTAGAAAAACACTAGTAATTCACCCCCAAACTCATGTAGCAGCTTGTCAACTACTTGATGTTCCCTCAGCTTATATCTACCTTGGATTTCTACCTACATGATGTCACTAAGTTTAGTCAGAAGGCTGCAACAGCTCCCTCTTTTCAAGTTGACTTCAACAATGAATGGAGTAGCAAGCTAAGGGTAAAGTATCTCAACTTCGGTAGTATCTTAACCAGAAGAAAGAAAGACCTCTTTCTCCCAATGCACTCTCTTACAGTGTTGTAGCTTACCTATAGTGTGTCGACCTCCAACAGAGAACTAAATAGCAGCTTCAAAGCACTTTCTAACCCACACAATTTGGTCATTGAGTTAACTGGTGCACCCTCCTTTGAAAGAGTGATTTGTGTCTGAATGGAATGGTGTCTATCACAAGACTGCGCCCTCCACAAAGTCAACAATGTAACCTAGTGTGCCCTGACATCATGAACATAACATGACCATGAATGCACCCTCTCTACTTGAAAATCCCAAACCTATGCAATCACTAAAGAAACTCAAATCTAAAGACTAAAATGAAATCCAAATGACAACAATCAAGCACACTGAGAAATCTAAAGTGATTCCTCCATATCAAGAGCTAGGATAGATTGTTGCACTGTCGAAACTCTTCACCTCCTCCTAGGGTTTCGTCCAAGAGAAGCTTAGAATCTTAAGAGCTCTTAGTTTTCGAAATTGCAAATGACAAGAATATGAATGAAAGAGTGGACTCTCCCTCACTTTTATAACTCTTTTTCTCTCTTGTGACTCTTCAACTTCCCTTTCTCTCTCTCGTGAGAAAGTAACATCTATTCTCATGTCCCTTTTTGGTCCCATTTTACCTTTTTGGGCCACTTTTAAGTTTTAACTTAAGTGACTTTTATAAAGACACTAGGAAATCATTATTAAATGTCACTTTATAAAGTTCTTTTGATCCTAAGTGACATTAAATAATTAATTAATTCCCTATTTCCTCGACTATAGCCTACGGGAAATAGATAGGTTAATAAGTCATCTCTAAGGTGGTCAGATGGAAGGTGACATGACAACAAGCACCTAGGGTTTGGAATTTTTGTTGGAAATAATGTAACTTTGGAAGTTATTATTATTGTACTTTATTATCTTATTGTTGTACCTCCTTCGGGAAATGATATTGATGTATTTGATCATGTAAAAGCCTTGAAAGAATCAACATAAACCTTGGGTTGGAATTACCCAAAGAAAAGAGTTATTAAATGTAATTTTATCTTCCCCTAAGACAAGTCGGCCCAGACAGTTAGACAAGTCGACCCAGTAAGGAAAGAGTCACTTTTTTTATGTCTATGAATAGAGAGGTCGCACCTCTCATTTGGTCACTCACTAAACTCAAGCAAGTTCACTCTAAGAGAGAGAAAAGTTCGCTACTGTAGCTGGAGAAGGGTTTCTTGGGGCTACTACACTTGGAGAACTTTCTCTTTCTCTCTCTCTCCTTTTTGATATTTGGAAATACATTGATCTCTAAACTATTTATCTCTATACGAAGGTTGCTAGGTTTTCTCCATGTTGGGTTTCTCAGGACAAAATTGTGTCTATTGTTTATGTGCTTGGTTATTCTTTTAGTGATCCTATTTTATTATTTGCAAATAATTATATTGTTAGAATTGTACAAAATCCAACATGGTTTCAGAGCAGTGCTAAAAGAAGTCATCGCCAAAAACTAGGGTTTCATATTCCAAAGGCTTCCCACCTTAGTTTTCCCTGAAAAGAGCATTGGGAATTCCCCCCTAGGGAAGGTGCATCTTTCTGTGAAGGAAAATTCCAGTTATGAGAATTTTCAAATTTTGACCTAATTCTGCAGTCGCTACAGTTTTTGCAGAAATTAGGGTTTCCAATTTTTAACCCTTTTGTCCACAGATTTGGCTCTACCTTACCTCTTCTCAACTCGCCTTGATAGGACACATCTATCTGGAACCAGTTTGCAAAAGTCCAAACTTCATTTTTACCTAGCTCCTGCTAAGGTTTCTGGTCCAGCACTTCTGTGAAGATAATTGGAATGAAGGTTGAAAATAGACTTGATGGACCTTCCAATTTCAGCGCTTTGGAAATCTAGAGTTGTTCTCATATTAGAAGAAAATGATCTATTGAAGTTCGTCAATGAGAAGGTTCCAGAACCAAAAGAAGAAACAGAAAAGAACCAGTGGAGAAAGAATGATGCTATGGCAAGAAGGATCTTGGTAGATTCAATAAAAGATCATTTGGTCCCTCAAATCTCTTAGAAGAAGATAGCCAGAAAGATCTGAGCCAAGAGATACGCTAAGCACTAGTGGAGAACATCTTGAAGATAGAGAACTTGTTATAACAACTCTTAATGGTCTACCTCCCTCTTGGGAACCATTTATTTGATCGATTATGGGCAGATTGCATCCAGGAAGAAGCGAGAATTGACGCTCGAAATAAACTACATGGCAATTAATCTGAAGAGAATCAAGCTTTTACACCTCATGCCAAGAAAGGCAAAGGAAAAGGAAGAAAGTTCCATAACGATAATAACAAAGATAGAGGATCAAGCCCACCACTAGATCAGAAGAAGAAGAAAGATCTCTCTCACATTCAATGCTTCAAATGAAATAAGCATGGCCACTATGCCAAATATTGTCGAAGTTCAAATAAAAAGAAGCACGAAGCCTCAACTACAAATATTGATAAAGATACTTCTCACAAGAAGTCAAGGAATGATGATCGTACAGAGTTCTTATTCTAGTGCTCCCCGTGATGAGGTGATGATATGAAGATACAGACTACGATGGACTCCCAGCAAGAAAAATAAAGAACAAAGGACTCTCATGATTCCCACAAGGAGGCAATGGGAGCCCACCCACAAAAATAATAAAAGATAAGTATTCGGATTTACTGCTCACATAGATCTATTTATATTTTTCTTTTAACAAATTGGATGCAGATGTATTAAGAAGTTTGATAATCATTTGATATAATAGCTCACTTATAGATGTACCATAGGCACTTGTTGTACTTGTTATGCATAAACACAACATTTCATAAACACCTCTGGAGCTAGTTTATATGATATCTCCTTCTTACATGCTTAGAGTAATGCACACTCTTGATGGCATGTTCTAGTGGAGAGAGCAAACATCTAGATAGTTACCATATGTGTTTGGAATACATGTTTATGATTGTTGTGTTGAAGCATTGGCTAAGATGCCTACATTCCTATGTAAACTATTGCCATTGCATTGAAATATAAATTGGTTAAATTTGATTATGCAATGTCGCTAACCATCTGATGGGACTTGACTTGTAGGGAAAAGACCATATGATATGGCCTACAAGAGAAGGATGATGACAGTTGTTCCGATGAACAAGTGGTGGACACAGGGATCTCGTTAATGTTCAAATTAATCAAAAGTAGGAAGCTTCTAGAGCATGACTCTTAGCCTAGAAAGATGACTCTGAGACAAAGCAGTTAGATGGAAGTCATGACTATGCAGCAGGGAATAGACGAGGACCTAATGCATCCAGTTGTATTTGATACATGACCCACAGACCCAAAGGATCTCATATAGAGATTGGTGCTTGGGAGAAAAAGGCTCCAACAGATGTCGATCTCTCTCTACTACAAATGTTCAGTTCTTCAAATTATTATGGAAAGCAATCGATTTCCAATTAGAGTCATGAGAGAAGGATTAGAGTATGTTAGTCCTGAAGCACGAATGTTACTCAATTAAATTTCTGAGGAGGTGCACATCTATTCAGTTAGAATTGTGCCTCGGAACTTGTTGCTGACGATGATCCCTTGTTTGTGATGATCTATTCCTCACTAAGATAGAGGGAATTAGCCCTTGAGATGAGGATCTTGGCCTATTGATGGTGTGGTAGAAACATGATGAGATCTTCCTACGTTAAGGAAGAACACAATTGAGATCCTGAGCAGATACAACATGATGACTGTGAGTACCTGGCTACACTGATGGCGTTGCTGGTTGATTCAAACAGATAGTTGAGAGGATACTTGATGTACCTGGATCGTCACCAGCATGGATACTTCCATCTTAGTAAGGAATTGTGATCGTTTGCTCTGTGAAAGCTGGTTGGAACCCGAAGTGATAGGAAGATGGACCTACCTATGGATAACTCTAGAGAGGGAGCAGGATGCTTAGTTGCAGCGGGAGCAGGATGATCAGCTACAAAGGGAGCAGGACGCTCTAGCACAGAGGGAGATGTGATGAGCATGATTGCAATACCAGACAAGTATTAGCCATGTGTCTTGGATAAGGGTGAGTGGTCCCATGGTAGTACCACATCTCCTCCCAAACACCCTGTGATAGGGTGGGGAGACTAGTCTCTTGGTACTATCTCATGCAAGTGCATAAATTCAGTCATGTGATTTGTTACTATTCCATATATTTAACTAGAATAGAGAATGACAGAAATGTTTGCTCCGATATACTTCATGCCTCTGCTAGTTGATATGTGTGCAGGTACACTCCGAGAATGAGTGAGGAGATTGGTCCCATGATTGACTCCCTAGGTAAGAGGGAAGGTTGAGTTTACTCCTTGACACTCTGTGATGGAATGGGCAGATTGGTTCCATGATTATATCCCTTTCCAAGAGGGAAGGACGATGATACAAAGACCAATGCATTCTCCCGATCACTCCGAAAGGAGTGAAGAGATCTCTCGGACATCCTAAGATGGGATGGAGAGGAAACTGCATTCTCCCGATCACTCCGAGATGGAGTGAGGAGATCTCTCATACATCATGAGATGGGATGGATTGGCCACTGTATCCTCTCGATCACTCTAAGATGGACTGAGGAGATCTCTCAGACATCCTGAAAAAGATGGAGAGGCCAGCGCACACACCTGATCACTCTGAAAGGAGTGAGGAGATCTCTCATCGAGAGATTTAGTGCATTCTCCCAATCACTCTAAAAAGAGAGGAAATCTCTCAGACATCCCGAGACAAGATGGAGAGGCTGGTACACACTGGCGCACACTGGTACTTTTGTATGGACTCACCGATGGACTGGTTGAGTTGGTGCATGTTCCCCGATGGACTGGATGGAGCTGACGCATGATGGACTCACCAATGGATTGGTTGAGTTGGTGCATGTTCCCCGATGGACTAGATGGAGTTGATGCATGATAGACTCACCGATGGACTGGTTGAGTTGGTGCATGTTCCCCAATGGAATGGATGGAGTTGATGCATGATGGACTCTCCGATGGACTGTGCAAAGTTGTTGAGCTGATGTATGGAGCGACCGATGGACTGAGTGGAGTAGATGCATGATGACACTTCTTGACGAACTGAGATTGTGTTGAAGACCTTCCGTATGTATAGAGATGTTCGAGACAGTTGTGATGTAAAGTTGAGATCAAGATGATCGTGTCCAGTAATGCTGATGATGACTGTGTCCGAAGAATACCTTCCTTTTCCTTGTTAAGAGGGAGTGTTGGAAATAATGTAACTTCAGAAGTTATTCTTATTGTACTTTATTATATTATTGTTGCACTTCCTTCAGGAGATGATATTGTTGTATTTGATCATGTAAAAGCCTTGAAAGAATCAACATAAACCTTGGTTTCGAATTAACCAAAGAAAAGACTTATTAAATGTAATTTTATCTTCACCAAGACAAGTCAGCCTAGACAGTTAGATAAGTCGGCCCAGCAAGGAAAAAGTCACATTTTTTATGTGTATAAATAGAGAGGTCACACCTCTCATTTGGTCACTCATTCAACTCAAGCAAGTTCGCTCTAGGAGAGAAACGTTCGCTACTGCAACTGGAGAAGGGTTTTTCTTGGGGCTACTACACTTGGAAAAGTTTCTCTCTCTCTCTCCTTATTGATATTTGGATGTACACTGATCTCTAAACTATTTATCTCTATACGAAGGTTGTTGGGTTTTCTCCCTATTGGATTTCCCAGGATAAAACTTTGTGTCTATTATTTATGTGCTTGGTTATTCTTTTAGTGATCCTATTTTATTATCTGCAAATAATTATACTGCTAGAATTGTACAAAATCCAACAATTTTAACATTAAGGAACTTCAGTGCAGCCACTCTGATGAGATTTAGGGTATACAAGCAAGTTTCACTTCTATTTCTTATAGCCATATCTTCATAGAAAGGAACCAAGTAGTAGACAATTTATCAAAGTAGAGACTTCATTTAGATCATTCAGGAAAATAAAAAATGGTTTTTGTAATGAATCTTAAATGCATCTTTCTTTTGATAGAAGAAATTTTATTTCGTACTTCAGGCTTTCAAAGATCACTTGTATGCTTCGAATGCACAGCGGAAACAATAAACCAAACATATAAATGGACACAAGATGTTTGAGCAATGCTCTTGGAAGAAAACCCCGAAGGGAAAACTAGTAGAGAGAGATAAACTTTTATTATGAGCCCACATAAATTAATGAGTTACAACAATAAATTTCCAGCAATAAATATTCTTATACTTATCTCGAATTGTGCCAAATACCACCTCGATTGAGTGCCAAACCTCCATGAAATTCATACTCAATTTGTGTACGGCCTTTACAATCTGTTGAGCAATCAAATCACCCTCAAAATCTGTGCTAGATCTCTGCTGGTAACATATGGCCTGTATAGAATGGTGACAGCAGAAATATAACTTGAAATCTGTGCTAAAAATGCCTCGATTTCTGTGCTAATATTATGTTGTATGGCTTTGTCAAATCCGTACTGTATGGTATTGTTTATTGTTGTGCTTTGCCTTGGATTGTGTGCCCTCTTTCCTCCTTGGAAATCACACCCCTTCTTGTTTTCACTTTATAAAAGTCATGTGTATTCATTAAATAATAAAAGACCACTTAACTTTATAAAAATCACTTTAACACAACAGAAGTACCCCCGAGCTACCAAAATCTAACAAAGAAAGGATGACTAATTAGACTACTTATTAATTTATACCTCCCTGACGAGTGATCAAGGTAGAATATGAACCTGGGTCAAAGTTGGAGGTAAATTGGATCGTTTAGTAATTTTTCTCCAAATGAAGGGAGGAATGTAAGCCCCAAAAGCCCTTCAAGCTTAATTCTAGTTGGTTGGAGATTGAAGACTTTGTTAGATTGATCAAAACAAAATACAAGCCATTTGAAGCCTCCCTCATAGGATCTGATATCCCACAGTTTGCTTTGAACCTCAAGTTTGTCAAAAGGTCAGCTATCTCATGGGATAATGACAAGAATAATAAAGGATGAACATGCATTATATCACTTGAAACACAGTTTATAGAAATTAATGATAAAGAAGATGATGGTCTTATTGATGACAAACTCAGGCTAATTTTTGCCTCCCTGATGAGTGATCACAATAGGATAAAAAAAATCGGTCGAAGTTGGAGGTTACTTGAACCATTTGCTAATTTTCCTCTCACTGGCAAGGAAGGAATATAAGCCCCAAAACCCATTCAAGTTTAATTCTAGTTGGTTGGAAGATGAAGACTTTGTCAGGTTGATTAAAGCATAATGATGACAAACTCAAGCTAATTTTTGCCTCCCTAATGAGTGATCACAATAGGATTAAAAAATGGGTCGAAGTTGGAGGTTACTCAAACCATTTGCTAATTTTCCTCAACTGGCAAGGGAGGAATGTAAGCCCCAAAAGCCATTCAAGTTTAATTTTAGTTGGTTGGAAGATGAAGACTTTGTCAAGTTGATTAAAGCATAATGCAAGCCAATTGATGCCTCCCCAGAGAGACTGCAAGACTACAATTTGTTTCAAACCTCAAGTTTGAGAAAAGGGCAACCGTATCTCTTAGGCAAATGATAAGAGAATAATAAAGGATCAACAAGCATTAGTATCACTTGAAACACAGATCATAGAAATTAATGATAAAGAAGATGATGGTCTTCATGTTAACAAAATTAGGGTAATTTATGCATCCTTGATGAGTGATCACAAAAGGATAAGAACTTGGGTCGAAGTTGGAGGTGAATCAAACCATTTGCTAATTTTTCTCCAAGTGGCAAGGGAGGAATGTAAGCCCCAAAAGCCATTCAAGTTTAATCTAGTTGGTTGGAGGAAGAAAACTTTGCGATATTGATCAAAGCATAATGCAAGCCATTTGATGCCTCCCTATTGGGCAAATGACAAGAGAATAATAAAGGATGAACAACATTAGTATCACTTGAAACACATATCATAGAAATTAATGATAAAGAAAAAAGGCAATCTCTTGGGAAAATGACGAGAATAGTAAAGGGCGAACCAGCATTAGTATCACTTAAAACACGAATCATAGAAATTAATGATAAAGAAGATGATGGTTGTTTGTTGACGAAATTTGTCTAATTTATGCCTCCTTGATGAGTGATCACAATAGGATAAGAATTTAGATTGAAGTTGGAAGTGAATCAAACCATTTGCTAATTTTTCTCTAAATGACAAGGAAGGAATGTAAGCCCCAAAAACCATTCAAGTTTAACCTGGTTGGTTGGAAGAAGAATACTTTGTCGGATTGATCAAATCAAATTGCAAGCCATTTGATGCCTCCCTCAAAAAGCTTGCAAGCAAGCCTACACTTTGCTTCAAACCTCAAATCTGTGAAAAGGACAACAATCTCATGGGAAAATGAAAGATAATAATAAAGGATGAATAGGAATTAATATCACTTGAAAAGTTCAAACACAAATAATAGAAATTAATCATAAAGAAGATGATGGTCTTGTTCATGGCAAACTTAGGTAAATTTAAGGGTTTTGAAACCAAAGAAGAGGAAATTTCTTGCAAATCCATAGGCCCTATGGAGACTCAAAAGTAGGGCATTATGGCTAGAAAAGAGGGATGAGAACATAGGAATTAATATCACTTGAAAAGTTGAAACACAAATAATAGAAATTAATCATAAAGAAGATGATGGTCTTGTTCATGGAAAACTTAAGTAAATTTAAGGGTTTTGACACCAAAGAAGAGGAAATTTCTTGCAAATCCATAGGCCCTATGGAGACTCAAAAGTAGGGCATTATGGCTAGAAAAGAGGGATGAGAACACACCGCATTTCCATAATTTTGCAAATTATAGGAAAACCCCAAACAAAATCTAGGAGGTACAAAGAGATGATGCATCAAAACCGTAGAGCTTCTAAGACATTGTTGCTCTACGAGTGGATCATTTTGGGAAGATAAATAAAGAGGATAGTGCAAATATTGTAGAAATGGTGAAAATGATATCGTTATTTCCTAACTTTCTAGATGGTATAAGCAATGAGAGATTAATGGAGGAGATCACTAAAGATGAGGTACAAATAGTACTTCATAGTTTTCAAAAGGACAATGAGTACTGGAAGAGCACTAGGTATCTTCTATTCTACTTGCATTGTTTTAATTCCAAAAAAAAGGACAAACCCTACACTTTTGATGACATCAAGCCATTTCCCTATGTGACTATACTTACAAGATAATTGCCAAGACAATAACCTTGAGAGTGTTAGAAAGTGACAACAAGGAAAGTCTTCCTGCATGTCGAAGAATTAAATGGAAGAAGCCAATAAAATGTATTTAATTTATCTTTCCTAAGTTTACTTTGGAAAATAAATTAAAGTGATCTAATTATTAATTGACTTAATGGAACACTTTATTATAAAGTGAAAGTGAAAATATTTAAGTGATGGCCAGATCTAATCTTAGCCATCCAATCTCACCGGAGGATCTCGTCCATAGATCCATAGTGAGAATAAGGTTTTTCGCTTAGCCAATGAGTTAAAAGGAGGATCAATTGGTGGAGAGGACATAGTTACATTCCGACTGAGAGATTCTTGCTCATAGCAAACAGCAGGAGAGTGGGATAAGTTTGAGATAGAGCTTTTGCAGAGAAGACAGAGGAGCAGCAATCCAGAGAGGACTATATGAACTAGCAAGAGAGAGAGCTGAGTTTGATTCACAGAGGGAGGTCGTGATCAGGCTGTACAATAGCTGTACAGATTCTATATAGTTGACGTCAGCAAGCCGTACAACAGTCGGTCGTACAGCTGCACAGCAGCCCGTACCTTTCAGCGGGATTTTTTCTCAGTGAGTTTGTGTGGTACGATTTTGCCAGTTGGGCAAATCAATTTCTAAATTGTATTGCTCCATATTTTCTTAATAAAAATATATTCTCAGACTGTTACACGTGTTTTCCCATCTTGGGTTTTGTCCGGGGGTTTATACCCAAAAAGATTGCGTTGTCTCTATTGATGTGATTGATTGGTATTTCTCTCAGTTTTTTATTCCACTGCATTTTATTTGGTGAAGAAATCTATGTGTGTTTAACAGTAAGAATTTGGGTTTAATTAAATTAATCCAACATACTCTAGCCCTAGAGTGGATTTTAAGGAAATTTACATGGTATCAGAGCTCTTCTGAGCAGACTGAGAGAAAGCAACAAGTTGGTTGGATAGATCGTTGGCATATCTATCCAAAGGTTTACAACTACTATTCACTATGGTCGTACAATTGAGAGTTGAGGATAGACTCCTTGGGGCACAAAACTTTCCTACTTGGAAAGAGAAGATCACCACGATCCTAGATGTCAGTGATGCTGAAGAGCACATTGATGATCATAAATTTGCTCCCACAAATCTGGTAGACATGGCTAGATGGAAGAAGATAGATTCCAAAACTATGTTTATCATCTTAGATGGGGTGAAAGACCATATAATCCCTCATCTATCTGGGAAGAAGACCGCATTAAAGACGTGGAAGGCTTTGGAGAGTCTCTACCAGAGCAAGAATGAAAACCAGAAGATGGTGCTGCGGGAGAGATTGCGCAGTACCAGGATGGCTAAGGGTGAAGGAGTGGTGCCTTATCTTACAAGGCTCACACAAATTAGGGATGAGCTTGGAGCAGTGGGCTCTAAGACTGAGGATGAGGAGCTAGTTTGTATAGCTCTCAATAGCTTTTCTAAGCCATTGGACGTCTTTGTTAAAGGCGTGGTGGCTAGGGAGAAGCTTCGTGACTAGCAGAGATTGTGGGATGACTTCACATAGGAAGAGCCCGAATGGGTCAAGGTTCAGCTTCATCCAACGGTGCTCCACAAATCATGGATGAAGAGGCTCTAGCCCTAACAAGCAGGTAAGGGGAAGGCAAAGAAGAAGGGTGGCAAGAAGAACTTGGACATGGAAAAAGTCAAGTGCTTCATATGCCACAAGCATGGACACTTTGCTTCCTAGTTCCCAGAGAGGAAGAAGAACAACACCCAGATGGCAGGTTCTGCAGAGGTGGATGACTTCAGCAAAAGTTTTGATGAAGACTATTGCTTGATAGTTGGCATGGCAAGTTCCGTCGACAGCAGTATCTGGTATGTGGACAGCGGTGCATCTTGTCACATGACAGGACATAGGTCGTTCTTCAAGAGCTTGAAGGAGGGTGGAGTAAATCTCCATATTGAGTTAGGAGATGATGTGCGGTATCAGGCGCAGGGTGTTGGCACTGTTTCGTTTCAAAGGGAGTATGGAAAACCTATTAGCTTTGCTGATGTGTTATATGTCCCAAGGATGACCAAGAATCTCATATCAGTTTCCACACTAGAAGACAAGGGTTTTCTAGTGACTTTTCAGGACATGAAAGTATATATCAGGCCACATGGGTCAGATCAGAGATTGGACAGGATGATTGGGGTTCGGAGTGGGAAGGTTTACAGACTACAGTTTGAGCCTGCAAAGGCTCTGGTTAGTAGCAGCAGCAGTGATTGTGAGTTGTGGCATAGGAGGATGACACACTTACATCATGGTGCACTAAGGCGTTTGAGACAGGCAGTCATTGGAGTTCCTTCAGTACAGGAGGAGAAGCACAACCACTGCAAGGGTTGTGCGTTGGGGAAGAACATCAGAAAACCTTTCCCACATTGTGAACACAAGTCTGAGGAGGCCTTAGACTTGGTGCATTCAGATGTATGCAGACCGATGAGCGTCCATTCTTTCAGTGGTTACAGTTATTGAGTCACATTCATTGATGACTATTCCAAGAAAACCTGGATCTATTTCCTGAAGGCCAAGTCAGACGTCTTTGAGCGTTTCCGAGAGTTTAAGACTCTCGTGGAGAACCATACAGGAATAAAGATCGGGATATTGAGGACAGACAACGGTGGTGAGTACACCGGCAGAGAGTTCATGGAGTACTGTGCATCAGAGGGGATCAAGAAGGAACACACTATTCCTCATACCCCGCAGCAGAATGGAGTGGCGAAAAGGAAGAAAAGGACACTTGTGAGTGCAACAAAGGCCATGTTATTTGATCAGGGATTACCACTATTCCTATGGGCCGAGGCATTTCAGACTGCAGTATATGTCCAGAACAGGTGTCCCCACACAACATTGGGGAGAAGACACCTGAGGAGGTATTCACAGGTACTAGACCAGATGTGAGCCATTTGCACATATTCGGGAGTATCTCCTATAGTCACATTCATGCTGACACTAGGAAGAAGCTGGATCCTTTGGAGAGAAGGGGCTTCTAGTTGGTTATAGTGAGACTTCCAAGGCTTATAGAGTATATGTCCCAACTCACAAGAAAATCATTATGAGCAGGGATGTCCAGGTTGATGAGGACAGAGCCTTGAGAAGATCTATGGACTTACCAACACAAAAGCAACCAGCTGAGGACTCAAGACGAGTCAAGTTGGAGGAGCCACAGGTACAAGTTCAGACACAGGGCACAGGTTCTAGTAGTCAAAGGGAGTTAGGTGCACAGGATCCTCCTATCTTTAATGGAGATGATGAGCAGCAGCAAGAGGACATCCAGCAACCACAACAGGTAGACACTAGGCCATGGCCTAAGTGGTAGCCTCAACTCCCAATGGATGGGCAACCAAAGAGGTGCAACCAAGATATCCTCGACTCCCAATGGATGGTTGTCACGCCAATCGAAGCAATCTTCACTTTATGTTATCTAGCTCAAGACAACAAAGGGGGAAACCCAGATCTACTCCCGATAGGAAAGATCAAACCAAGACACCAGATCAAATCAAGTATAGATGAAGTACGTAAGGTGCATGATAAACCCTAGATCTATGGATGAAGTCACAAGGTGAATAATAGGTTGGATCAGGAGGTTTAGACAATGTAGATTTGGTCCAACATGTTTATGTGAGTGACTTTATGAGGTTTGGAACAAGATCCAGGATCAGGGTACTAGTCAAAGATGAGAAAATCCACTGCCTTGGGAACCGTGTCCAATGCAGGGTGGTTAAGGACCAAATTGGGGCTAACCAGTACCAAAGATGAGCTTGATGAATGGATATGACAGTGTTTAGGTGTTCAAGCATGCAAGACAAAGATCAAACCACAAGTTAACCCAACAATGCAAGAAAGTCAAATTGGCTTGGAGAGGATTAGTGCCTTGGGAAATGGGCCAAATGGAGTCGGATGTCCACCAAATTATAGATCTAGGATGTTGAGGTGTCAAGCTACGCGGATCTTGAAAATTAGGGTCATCCAATGGCTAGATCTCAGTAGATCTGAGATCGAAATGTATCACAAAGTGACTCAAATGGGGCTCAACCCTCAAAATTAGGAATGGGGCCCACAAGGAGAAAATCACTGAAGTGACACACTAGGGGTAGGTTATCAAATGTGTAGATCAAGGATCAAGTGGGATCTCACCTACCCGGGTGCTAGATCTTAGCAAACTCACCCTCCTAGGAAGTGCGACCTCTCTTGGAGAGGCTAATTTGCCTTGGGAAATGGGTCTGATGAAGGCCAATCCACACCAAACTATAGATCCGAATTGTCGTGGATGCTATAGAGGTGGGTTTTAAATTTTATACCCAAATTCCAAGTAGATCTTGCTAGATCTGAGAAATTGTAAATGAGGGTTTGAAATATGAGGGTTTTAACAATGAAGTAGCTATGCCAATGGATTGGAACCAAGACAAGAAGAACAAACCTGTGGATCTTACCTAGATAACCTTGTAGATGCCTTGATGATGATGATCTATGCAATCCCGATCAATTTGAAGCGATTTGAAGTAGTTTTCTATGAAATCGATTTGCCCAAGGAAGCCAATGCGCCCTCTCTCCTGCACAGTAAACGTCAACAATATCAGATTTAATGAGTCAAGAGATAAAGACTACTGCTACAGAAGAAGTAACGAGGGAAAAGCATAGATCACAATGATACTAATGATAACCCCCTGATACAAGCGAATGCCAAGCCAAGCGAGTTGAGGAGCCCCCTGCAAAAACACCCAAGAAAGTATGGTAATGTTCCTGTAGAAACAAATTAATATGCAGCTAGAAGAAATACTCTAACAACAAGCCTTTTTCCTCTACAGTTGTTGTTCCTCAAGTGATGTAGATAATGGTGAACATTCTTGGCACCAAGATTTGTAGAAGAACACTAGTAATTCACCCCCAAACTCATGTAGCAGCTTGTCAACTACTTGATTTTCCCTCAGCTTATATCTACCTTGGATTTCTACCTACATGATGTCACTAAGTTCAGTCAGAAGGCTGCAACAGCTCCCTCTTTTCAAGTTGACTTCAACAATGAATGGAGTAGCAAGCTAAGGGTAAAGTATCTCAACTTCGGTAGTATCTTAACCAGAAGAAAGAAAGACCTCTTTCTCCCAATGCACTCTCTTACAGTGTTGTAGCTTACCTATAGTGTGTCGACCTCCAACAGAGAACTAAATAGCAGCTTCAAAGCACTTTCTAACCCACACAGTTTGGTCATTGAGTTAACTGGTGCACCCTCCTTTGAAAGAGTGATTTGTGTCTGAATGGAATGGTGTATATCACAAGACTGCGCCCTCCACAAAGTCAACAATGTAACCTAGTGTGCCCTGACATCATGAACATAACACGACCATGAATGCACCCTCTCTACTTGAAAATCCCAAACCTATGCAATCACTAAAGAAACTCAAATCTAAAGACTAAAATGAAATCCAAATGACAACAATCAAGCACACTGAGAAATCTAAAGTGATTCCTCCATATCAAGAGCTAGGATAGATTGTTGCACTGTTGAAACTCTTCACCTCCTCCTAGGGTTTCGTCCAAGAGAAGCTTAGAATCTTAAGAGCTCTTAGTTTTCGAAATTGCAAATGACAAGAATATGAATGAAAGAGTGGACTCTCCCTCACTTTTATAACTCTTTTTCTCTCTTGTGACTCTTCAACTTCCCTTTCTCTCTCTCGTGAGAAAGTAACATCTATTCTCATGTCCCTTTTTGGTCCCATTTTACCTTTTTGGGCCACTTTTAAGTTTTAACTTAAGTGACTTTTATAAAGACACTAGGAAATCATTATTAAATGTCACTTTATAAAGTTCTTTTGATCCTAAGTGACATTAAATAATTAATTAATTCCCTATTTCCTCGACTATAGCCTACGGGAAATAGATAGGTTAATAAGTCATCTCTAAGGTGGTCAGATGGAAGGTGACATGACAACAAGCACCTAGGGTTTGGAATTTTTGTTGGAAATAATGTAACTTTGGAAGTTATTATTATTGTACTTTATTATATTATTGTTGTACCTCCTTCGGGAAATGATATTGATGTATTTGATCATGTAAAAGCCTTGAAAGAATCAACATAAACCTTGGGTTGGAATAACCCAAAGAAAAGAGTTATTAAATGTAATTTTATCTTCCCCTAAGACAAGTCGGCCCAGACAGTTAGACAAGTCGACCCAGTAAGGAAAGAGTCACTTTTTTTATGTCTATGAATAGAGAGGTCGCACCTCTCATTTGGTCACTCACTAAACTCAAGCAAGTTCACTCTAAGAGAGAGAAAAGTTCGCTACTGTAGCTGGAGAAGGGTTTCTTGGGGCTACTACACTTGGAGAACTTTCTCTTTCTCTCTCTCAACTTTTTGATATTTGGAAATACATTGATCTCTAAACTATTTATCTCTATACGAAGGTTGCTAGGTTTTCTCCATGTTGGGTTTCTCAGGACAAAATTGTGTCTATTGTTTATGTGCTTGGTTATTCTTTTAGTGATCCTATTTTATTATTTGCAAATAATTATATTGTTAGAATTGTACAAAATCCAACATGGTTTCAGAGCAGTGCTAAAAGAAGTCATCGCCAAAAACTAGGGTTTCATATTCCAAAGGCTTCCCACCTTAGTTTTCCCCGAAAAGAGCATTGGGAATTCCCCCCTAGGGAAGGTGCATCTTTCTGTGAAGGAAAATTCCAGTTCTGAGAATTTTCAAATTTTGACCTAATTCTGCAGTCGCTACAGTTTCTGCAGAAATTAGGGTTTCCAATTTTTAACCCTTTTGTCCACAGATTTGGCTCTACCTTACCTCTTCTCAACTCGCCTTGATATGACACATCTATCTGGAACCAGTTTGCAAAAGTCCAAACTTCATTTTTACCTAGCTCCTGCTAAGGTTTCTGGTCCAACACTTCTGTGAAGATAATTGGAATGAAGGTTGAAGATAGACTTGATGGACCTTCCAATTTCAGCGCTTTGGAAATCTAGAGTTGTTCTCATATTAGAAGAAAATGATCTATTGAAGTTCGTCAATGAGAAGGTTCCAGAACCAAAAGAAGAAACAGAAAAGAACCAGTGGAGAAAGAATGATGCTATGGCAAGAAGGATCTTGGTAGATTCAATAAAAGATCATTTGGTCTCTCAAATCTCTTAGAAGAAGATAGCCAGAAAGATCTGAGCCAAGAGATACGCTAAGCACTAGTGGAGAACATCTTGAAGATAGAGAACTTGTTATAACAACTCTTAATGGTCTACCTCCCTCTTGGGAACCATTTATTTGATCGATTATGGGCAGATTGCATCCAGGAAGAAGCGAGAATTGACGCTCGAAATAAACTACATGGCAATTAATCTGAAGAGAATCAAGCTTTTACACCTCATGCCAAGAAAGGCAAAGGAAAAGGAAGAAAGTTCCATAACGATAATAACAAAGATAGAGGATCAAGCCCACCACTAGATCAGAAGAAGAAGAAAGATCTCTCTCACATTCAATGCTTCAAATGAAATAAGCATGGCCACTATGCCAAATATTGTCGAAGTTCAAATAAAAAGAAGCACGAAGCCTCAACTACAAATATTGATAAAGATACTTCTCACAAGAAGTCAAGGAATGATGATCGTACAGAGTTCTTCTTCTAGTGCTCCCCATGATGAGGTGATGATATGAAGATACAGACTACGATGGACTCCCAGCAAGAAAAATAAAGAACAAAGGACTCTCATGATTCCCACAAGGAGGCAATGGGAGCCCACCCACAAAAATAATAAAAGATAAGTATTCGGATTTACTGCTCACATAGATCTATTTATATTTTTCTTTTAACAAATTGGATGCAGATGTATTAAGAAGTTTGATAAGCATTTGATATAATAGCTCACTTATAGATGTACCATAGGCACTTGTTGTACTTGTTATGCATAAACACAACATTTCATAAACACCTCTGGAGCTAGTTTATATGATATCTCCTTCTTACATGCTTAGAGTAATGCACACTCTTGATGGCATGTTCTAGTGGAGAGAGCAAACATCTAGATAGTTACCATATGTGTTTGGAATACATGTTTATGATTGTTGTGTTGAAGCATTGGCTAAGATGCCTACATTCCTATGTAAACTATTGCCATTGCATTGAAATATAAATTGGTTAAATTTGATTATGCAATGTCGCTAACCATCTGATGGGACTTGACTTGTAGGGAAAAGACCATATGATATGGCCTACAAGAGAAGGATGATGAAAGTTGTTCCGATGAACAAGTGGTGGACACAGGGATCTCGTTAATGTTCAAATTAATCAAAAGTAGGAAGCTTCTAGATGCTCTCTCGTATTCAAAATGAGATGGCGCCCCCCACAATTGAGGAGATCTACCCTCCGAAATCATCCACTTCAGAAGAAATCAATACTATCTATATGATTTCAACCACTTTCAAACTAGAACCCCTTGATTTATGGTCTGACTACTTCCAAACTGATGAGCAAATTTTGGAAACACTCACTGCACCTGACTACCCTTGGGACAATATGCATCATCGCTCATACTTCCTCCCAGAGGCATCTACATCCACCGCATCTAATCAGCTATCGGTCGAATCGAAATATTTCATACCCACTCAGGTCGATTGGTTCAAGGACCCCATCCCAGCACCGGATGCCTTCGAAGAAGGGAACATGTCAAACATTTCCCCCATTATACAAATTGACATTTCCACCACACCTGGGAAACCTGAGCTCATCTCGCTGGGTGCATCTTGCACTCAAGCAGAAACTGAGGCATACAAAAAACTTTTCCAAGAATTTTGTGATGTCTTTGCCTGGTCCTATACCGAAATGCCTGGTCTTGACCCCGCCATTATAGAGCACCACATTGACACATGGCCTGATGTCCCCCCTGTTCATCAGAAACAGCGACCCATTCATCCTTCCAAGCTCCCCATTGTTAAAGTCGAGGTTGAGAAACTTCGCAAAGCAGGATTCATTAATCCTATCGCTTATACCACCTGGGTTTCAAATCCTGTTCCCGTCAACAAAAAACAAGGCACCCTTAGAGTATGCACTGAATTCCGTGATTTAAACCATGCTTGTCCCAAAGACAATTTCCCCACGCCATTCATTGACCAACTCATTGATGCGTGTGCGGGACATGAAGTCCTATCTTTCATGGACGATTTTTCTGGATACAACTAGATTTAGATCCGTAAGGAGGATCAGTACAAGACTACCTTTACCACCCCATGGGGCACCTTTGCCTATCGTGTCATGCCTTTCGGCCTCAAAAATGCTGGTCCAACCTTCCAGTGGGCCATGACCTATTATTTTCACGACTTGGTCCATATCCTGCTGGTCTATCTTGACGACCTTACAGCTCGTTGCCGGAAACGGTTAGACCACCTTAATGACCTCCGACAAGTTTTCCTGCATTGTCGCAAATATAAAATCCGCTTGAACCCACACAAGTGTGCCTTTTGCATTCCGGCAGGCCGGTTGTTGGGTTTCATTATTTCCCAAAATGGAATTACTGTAGATCCCCTGAAAGTCAAAGCCATCTTAGACCTTCCCTCTCCGCGCACGCTTCGGCAACTCCAGAGTCTATTGGGATGGTCCAATTTCCTTCGTCGTTTCGTTCCTGATTACGCCACCAAAGTTCATGGATTCTTACACCTACTTTGTACCCACATAGCCTTTGTTTGGGATGAGCAAGCAGACACGCCATTCGATGCTCTCAAGAAAGCTCTCACACAAGCCCCCTTGATCTCCCCTCCGGATTTCTCCCAGGACTTCATCCTTTACGTCTCGGCATCCGAACATGCCATGTCCAGAGTCTTCGTCCAAGAAGATGCCTCTCACCAAGAGCATGTTATTTATTACGTCATCCAGACCTTGTCTGGCCCACCCCTACATTACCCATATGAGGAAAGATTAGCCCTAGCTGTAGTCTTTTCCGTCCAAAAATTGCGACACTACATTCTACTCAGTCATACCACAGTTGTCGCCAACTCCAACCCTATGGTCTATCTCCTAAACCGGCGGCTCCTACAAGGTCATGTTGCTAAATGGGACATTATGCTCCAGGAATATGACCTCACTTTCAAAACTCCCAAGAGCACCAAAGCCCTCGCGCTGGCCCAACCCATCACTAACCTCCCATCCTCTTCGTCATCACTCGCTATCCAAGTGGATCTGATTGACAATCACAACTTCATCATTTCGTTTGACGACCCATGGTATGGTGACATCTTAATTTATCTCCACACGCAAAAATTTTGACCCCACATCGATCGTGACGGACGCCGTCGTATACGACACCATGCTCCCCGATACCTCTTGTTAGGATATGTACTTTACCGACGCAGCGTTGATACCATCTTACGATGTTGCTTATCCCATAGTGAGGCAGAATAGGTCCTTAATGATTGCCACAGCAGTGCCTGCGGAGGCCATTTCTCCGGCATGGCCACCACCCAAAAGATCATTCGCACAGGTTACTTTTGGCCGTCATTATTTACTGATTGCATCACCACAGTCAAACACTATCAAAACTGCCAACTTTTTGCCCCCAAAACAAGAACCCCACCCGCCCCCCTTAATCCAGTCGTCACTGCCGGACCATTCTACAAATGGGCCATCGACTTCCTTGATTGCAATCCCACGTCAGCCGGCGGTCATAAACACATTATTGTGGCCATAGATTACTTCACCAAGTGGGCAGAGGCCATGCCAACTTACAATGGCAAGGTCGACATTGCAGCACGGTTTTTTCTCAACCATGTTATCGCTCGTTTTGGAGTGCCAAAGCAACTCATCTCAGACCACGGCTCTCACTTTGAAGACGCCGTCTGGAGAGAACTATCAACCTTACTAAAATTTGGACACCATTTCTCCTCGGCTTACTACCCCCAAGGAAACGGCGAGGTCGAAGTGATCAACAAAATTTTGAAAACCATCCCCCAACGCACTGTAGACAAACACAAATTAAATTGGCACCACATGCTCTTCCTGGCACTATGGGCATACTGCACATCAACTAAAACTGCCACAGGTTTTACCCCTTTCCACTTAGTTCACGGTGTCGAATCCGTCCTTCCCATTGAGTGCCAGATTCCAACCCTACATATGGCCATTGAACTCCTACCGGACACTGCCCCATTGAGCAATGCTTACTACTCCTAGAGCAGACCGATGAAGATCGGTGCATAGCCCTCCAAACCATGGAAGCAGCCAAAAACCGATCCAAATTAAATTATGATAAACATGTCCACCCAAGAACTTTTTCTGAAGCAGACCTTGTCCTCGCCTACGATCGGGCTCATGACAAAACCGGGAAAGGAAAGTTTGTGTCCATGTGGCAAGGCCCATATATTATACACACTTGCCTCGGACAGGGGGCATACATTCCGACCAATTCAGAAGGCAACACCCTCCGCAACCCACGCAACGGGTTGTACCTCAAGCGATTTTACCCATATTAAACCGGATGGACACCACCATCCATTACTGAACTTCATGACAGTTCTTTCCTTTTCCTGTTTTCACCAGGTCCATTTTTTGACCATTTTTTCACACCCTCGTCGCCTCGATTTGCGTGCCACATCGGCCATCATCCATTTTTGACGAGTCTTATATCGCCGGATTCAGTTTTCCACGCTCGTGATGATGCTTGAGATCATTTCTCGCTCTCACACCTAGATTTTTTGGGCATTTTTTTAATGCCCCCTCATCACCTCGATTTGCATGCCACATCGGCCATCGTCCGTTGTTGACAAGCCTTATATCATCGGATTCAGTTTTCCATGCTCGTGATGATGCTTGAGATCATTTCTCGCTCTCACCTCCAGATTTTTTGGGCATTTTTTCCCATGACCCCTCGTTGCCTCGGTTTGCATGCCACATTGGCAGTTGCCCCTTTTTTGACAATATTTATGTCACCGGATTCAGTTTTCCACACTCATAATGATGCTTGAGACCTTTTCTCGTTATAATCAATCCCTTTTTGTTTGGTATAATTTTATCCCTTTTTCGGGCTGAGCAATCCCTTTTACGAAAAAGGCACTTAGGGAGTTTCTGTTAAGCTCTTTTCTGACTCCTAAAACAATGAAAAGATCGTCGAGCAACCTTGCTTCCTTTCATGCTCGCTAAACGTATCTGAAAGGGCATCTACCTGGTATAAGTTTACCCATTTTCCGGACCTTGTAGACTAATTACGAAAAAGGAATACTCTAGTCACATCGGCTAGAAGAGTTCTCCATTTGCATCATTTTATGCTTTTTCGGGCCTTGGAGACTAACTTACGAAAAACAACACCAATGGAGTCCACTTACCGCTTTCAGACTCTCTAAACATGAAAGCGACCATGAGCAATCACCATCCTGGGCTCGTAAAACCAATAGGACAACAATCATAACCATTGCAGAGTCTTCTTATCGTTTTCAAACTCCTTAAAAATGAAAGAACCAATGAGCACGAACAGTCCTAGGCTCACAAAATCCACAGGATAGTACCATTTCAGAGCACACTTTTATACCTTCTTGGAGCTCATTAAAACTACGAAGAAGGACCCAATGGTGCTTCTCGGTGCCACAACAAATCACATCTACTCATATGGCAGCTTCCCCATTTTTGGTCCCCTTTGTTCAGAGTATTTTGCAGTATCTCACCCTGAGAATCCCTCGACAGCACCCATCAGCTTGACCCCCCCAGAGTCAATACATACCTTTCAATCCTTAAAAGCAATGATACCCACACCTACAAGTCAGTTCCCTACGCTTCCAGGGCAACCATGTCATCATGCTCTGAACAAAGGAAGTTTGAGTCTACCCACTCTATGACCCCAGTTACTTCCCATCCCCACAAGTATGTCATTCCTACCATCAGTACTACCACACTTCAGTTCTACACCTCGTGCTCCTATCAAGGAAACATCATTGCCTTGCTAGTTGCTGGTCTCCCTCTGTCGACGACAACCAAATTTATTCCAAAGCATAGACCTAGAGGTCCCTATGTCTTGGACTCATCACCATTTATGATGAGTGCCTACGAATCATTTCGAGAAAAGTCCTCAGTGCCTCTCCAAATGGTTGTTTCTCACATGCTCGACTTCAACACTTTGATCACATCGTTGAGACTTGCACAGGGTATTGGTCCTTTCAGTTATTAGTCGAATACCCCGGATACCTCCTAACTCTTCCACATTTGAGAGTCTACTTATGGAAACAACCAGTTACATTTTTTCTATAGATATCCGGGTT